>CM040126.1:392460403-393060403 GCA_022559845.1 Amorphophallus konjac
CCCTCCCCTCACGGTTTTTGGCTGCTAATTCACATGGTCGCAGCATGCCCAGATTGGCGCAGCCTCCCCAGCGATGGGAGTAGGTGGTGCCTCTTCCAGCTTGTGGATTCCCACCTCAGAACTTGACTCGCTTCATGAGCAACTTGCTCACGCCACGCAGCGTGCTGCGGAGGCAGAAGGAATGCTCCGTATACAGGTAAAAGTTTCAGCGTTGAGTTCTCTTTGTTTATGCCTTATCGCGTATCTGAGATGGTACACTCGGCAGGAAAAGGAGACGGAAGAAGCGCTTGCCCAAGCTGCGCATAAGGAGGCTAGGATAGCAGAACTGGAGAGGGAACTGCGGCGTCATCCTGATGACGACTCATCCAGGGATGCTATGGAACTGAGGATCACTCTCCAGTTAGAGAGGGAAGACCGTGAGAGAGAACGGGCAGAGAGGGAAAGAAACGCAGAGAGAGAAAGAGCCAACAGTTTGGCTGAAAGGGAGGAGCGAAGGGCCATGGAGGCCCAACTATTCGAACTCCGAATCGGCCTTGGTCTTGCTGAACAGTGGCTGAGAGATGGTGAGGAGCGCTACCGAAAAGCACGAGAGCGTGGCTTTCGTGTTGGTAGCTTCTCTGCTGCTTCCGCGGATCAACGCCGGGATGTGGGAATAGGAAGAGGAGTACAGAGCGGCAGGAGTACCGCTTTTCGTAGTTGGGTAGCACCTTTGAGAGTGTTTTGCCCGGAGAGTAGTGGGACGAGTAATGCAGAGAGAGAGGGCGGAACTTGATGTAAATTTTTTGGTTTTTTGGAATAAAACACAAGGTTTGGTTTGTTTGTTTTTCACCTTTGCTTCAGTTACCTGAATCCCTGCACATATCACTGAAACAAACAAATCAGAATTTCTGTTCTGACTTGGCCCCTTGCTCAATAAGCAAATGGTCACTGTGACTGTCCTTGATAACTGGTCAAGGGGCCAAGCCTTTATTTAACGAAGGCAAGGGAAAGATGCGGTGATGATAAATGCGACAGGCAAGCACACGAATGCAAGCGGTATTAAAAGTGAGATGCTGCACGCAAATGTAATCATGCAAAATTGATTTGTTTTCTTTTTTATATTTGATATTTTTTTTTGTTTTATCATAAAAAGATTTTTTTTTTGTTTGCAAATATGTACATTTCTCTTTTCCATTTTTTTGTGCTTTTATCATTTCAATTTTTTTTATTGCTAACGCCCGGCAAGCACCCAAATGGCACCTAACCTACGTGAGACAGGGGTTTCTTACTAACCTCCCAGGTATCTTAAGTGCACATCTAGGTTGATTTGGGCCTCTAGACCCCTCGAATGACGATCCCGCCGGCTAAGACTTACCCTGATGACAATACCGTCATGCCATGCTTAGGCTCCCAGTTGCTTCCGACCACAGGGATTCACCCAAAAGGTGTTTGAGGTAGATGATTTGCCCGACCCGGGTCTGTTTCCTCACAACTCTAGATGGTATAAGATGGAACACCCTGGAACCCTAACGACCAACCGCGCGACGCTGACCCGGAATCAGACGCCGTCGCACCCATAGGTGACGCGCTTGCATTGGCCTAAGCCCGAGGTTAAACAAGAAGACATCAAGGTGGTAAACAGGGGTCTTGACCAGCCAGAAACACAGAGACTCCTTCGCAGCGATAGCTTTTGCTTTTCAAAGTAGGCAACCAAAATGTGTATATTAAAATAAGGTCGCAGACCCTGGGCAGTTTTCACCTTTCAGAAACTCCATCGAACCTTCATCTTTAGAGGGAGAAGGAAGAGCGTAGGGGATAAACCTCCTGAGAGGACCGGCAAAGCCGTTAACCCGGCGAGCGAATAAGGGCCCATTAACTCTTTCCTTTCGGACAACTTCGGACCAAATCTCGAGCATTTACATTCCACGGCCCCCCTTTGTGGATTCAGACTTTTGCTTTGAGGGGTTCCGTTTATCGTACCAGGCACGGTCACGACCAGGCTTTTCTCTTGATTTTGATTTTGTATTTCTTTCTGTGAGGGAGATATAGTCGTTTGACGTTGGTGGGCTCCCTCTTCGTATGCCTGCGGGGACACTGCCCTCTTCTCGTGCTCTGATCGATGCTCGAGGAAATGGGTCCTACTCTTGCCTTTGGGGTTTGAGTTTCGGTTTCTCATGCTCAGCGTTTTAAGGGCGCCGACTGTCTCATTTGGTCGAAGAGAAAAGAATAAAGATTACAGCTTCCGGAGATCTTCTAGGTGTGGCCCTACCGTAGGTGATGCTACCAACTTTTTTTGAATAAAATACATAAGTGAGCACATGTTAGCTTCCTTCGAGCGAGCATAGGCCGACGTGGCCGGACAGGGATCTCCACGGTTCTGGCAAACCAAGACCCGGTGCCTACCAAGCCTTAATGGGCCCTATCCTAACATGAAGGTTAGATGCAGGGACTTAACTACATGGTGCCTGCCAGGCATCGGCATTTTGAATTTTCCATATTTTTAGTGGTTTTCAATATTTCCTTGTTTTTGATGTTTTTTTATCTTTTCATCATTTTTTTTTGTTTTGTGCTAAGGGTAGTATTTCTTAAGATAAAGCCCATTCCAAGGGTGGGATAACTCGGTCCCTTCGGCGTTGATTAGCTTGTAGGCGTTGCCAGGGTACACGGCTTGAATTACAAATGGTCCTTCCCAATTGGGTTGGAGCTTAGAACGCGGCCCTCCAGGTTTGACAAAAATTCTTTTTACGACCATCTCACCGACTTTGAATTTTCTCTCAACGACTTTCTTTTGGTAAAAGCGAGCGAGTCTATTTTGATACACACGCGCGTGTTCGGCGGCGGCCAGCCGCTTCTCATCCAAGAGTTCCAACTGGGCGAGGAGTGAATTACGACGATCGTCGAGGGGAAATTCCTCATCCAATTGTACCCTGAGAGAAGGGATCAGAGTCTCGTACGGGACTACCGCTTCCATACCATAAGTGAGGGCAAATGGAGTCTGCCCGGTGGGGGTACGGATTGAGGTGCGATAGGCCCATAGGGCTTCGATAAGCTTTTCTGGCCAGTCTGAAAACTTACTAGACTCGCAGGTTTTTTTGATGATTTTGAGCAATGTTTTATTGGTGGCCTCCGCTTGGCCGTTACCTTGTGGGTAATAAGGCGATGAATGATGCAATGCAATTGCGTACCTTTTGCAGAGGTCCTGTAGGTCCTGAGAAATGAATTGTGGCCCATTGTCGGTGACGATCGTGCTTGGGACGCCGAATCTGGCGAGAATGTTCTTCATGATGAACTTGCAGACTGTTGACGCCTTGATTTCCGCGTAAGCTTCGGCTTCGGCCCATTTGGTGAAGTATTCCGTCGCAGTAAGGATGAAAGATTTCTGCTTGGTGAGGGAATTGGGATCACCTAGGGGACCAATGATGTCGAATGCCCACATGGAGAAAGGCCATGGGGAGGATATTGGATGAAGTGAGGAAGATGGTGAATGGATTTTATCGGCGTGAAGTTGACACTTGACACACCTACGGACATAGACAGCACAATCCTCTTCCATAGTGGGCCAATAAAAGCCTTGACGAATGATCTTCTTGGCGAGCATCTGACTATTCACGTGGCCACCGCACACACCCGAGTGCGTCTCTTCTACACATTTCCAAACCTCATCGTCACCAAGACATCTTAACAGAATACCAGTAAGGCTCCTCCTATAGAGTAGACCTCCAATCAATGTGTATTTCTGAGCCACCCTTCTTATGGCTTTCTTGTCCTCTGTGGTGGCCCCTTCAGGATAAGACTGATCTTGGCAATATTTGACAATTTCATAGAACCATGGTTTCTCTTCATCAGCCAGTTCTTCTTCGGCCTCTGCCAACATGAGCTCCCTCTTCTCAAGGATATCTTCCTGCAGGATCTTCCTTGCTATCCTGTCTTTGATGTTTACGTAGGAAGCATCATCGACTGCAGGGGCGTGAAGTTTGTAGATGGAAATGGACTTAAACCATCTTCCTAGAGGGAACCTTATGGATGATGCCAATGAGGCGAGGGCATCGGCGAGAATATTCTGATGACGAGGGATATGAACAAAGATCAGTTTTGTGAACAGTTTGGCAAAGGCAGCAGTGAGTTCTTGGTATGGCTTGAGTTTGGGATCGCGAGTGCGATACTTAGTGAGTACCTGGCGAAGGATGAGTTGACTATCACCTACGACTCGCAACTCAGTGATACGAAAAGAATGAGCGAGTCCTAGGCCAGCTAGAAGAGCTTCATATTCGGCTATATTGTTGGTGACTGGAAATTTGAGCTGGTATGCCAATGGGAATGTGAGGCCTTCCGGCGACAGGAGGGCGATGCCGATTCCTCTCCCTTGAGAATTCAGAGCTCCATCAAAATATAGTGTCCACATTGGCTCATCTGATTGGTTGATGGACATTAGTTCCTCATCTGGAAACTCTGATTGGACGGGATCGAACTTGGGAAGAGGATGGTGAGCGAGATGCTCGGCTATGGCATAACCTTTAATCGCCTTTTGCTGGATGTAGGTGATGTCGAACTGAGAGAGAAAACTTTGCCAGCGTGCTAGCCTATCCGTAAGGACGGCTTTCTCCAGAAGGAATTTGATAGGATTCATTCGAGCAATCAAGTGGACTTCGTGAGCCAAGAAGTAGTGCTTCAATTTCTGCACTACCCAAACGAGGGCAGCACAGGTTTTCTCCATGCCGGTGTACTTCTGCTCACAGGGATTGAGAAGTTTGGACAAGTAATAGGTTGCCCGTTCCTTGCCTTCTTCATCAGCTTGTGCGAGGACGGCTCCCACGGAGTCATCCAAGACTGAGATGTAAAGGATCAGAGGTTTTTCTGGTTTAGGTGGAATGAGAACGGGTGGACTAGCCAGATATTCCTTCAACCCTTCAAAAGCTTTCTGACATTTAGAATTCCAGTGGAATTCTACTCCTGGCTTGGTCAACTCGTAGAGAGGTCTACACCTTTGTGAATGTTGAGACACAAACCGACGAATAAACTGCAGCCTGCCGATTAAACCTCGGACTTCCCTCAAATTCTTGGGAGGCGGCATATCCCTGATAGCCTTGGCTTTGTCGGGATCTATCTCGATCCCTCTTTTACTCACAATGAACCCCAGCAATTTACCTGACGACACACCAAACACACACTTTTTCGGGTTCATTTTCAATTGGAATTCTCTTGACCTTTGCAAGACCTTAGCCAAAACTTCTGGATGTTCCATCCTGGTCCTTGATTTCACCAATAAGTCATCCACATACACTTCCAGATATATGTGCATCATGTCATGAAATATGGCCATCATCGCTCTTTGGTAAGTAGCTCCAGCATTCTTTAACCCAAACGGCATGACCACGTAACAATATGTTCCCCAAGGGGTAGTGAATGACGTCTTTTCCTGATCCTCTTCTGCCAAACGAATTTGATTGTATCCTGAAAATCCATCCATGAAAGAGAGGGTTTCAAAACCTGCCGTGTTATCAATCAACACATCAATGTGAGGTAAGGGAAAATCATCCTTTGGACACGCGCGGTTAAGGTCCCGGAAGTCGATGCAAATCCTGACTTTCCCATCTTTCTTCATGACCGGGACAATGTTCGCCACCCATTGAGGATAAAGAACGACTCTAATGAACCTGGCTTTGTGGAGCTTATCGACCTCTTCTTTCATTTTCAAAGCCATCTGAGGGTGGAAACGCCTTAACCTTTGTTTTACCGAGATGGACCCTGGTTTTAGGGTTAAACGGTGTTCGACCAAGGTTGAATCCAAACCCGGCATATCCTCGTAGCTCCATGCAAACGTGTCCTTATATTCCTTGAGGACCTCAATTAATGCCTCTTCTTCAGAGGGTGGTAGGTTGTCACTTATGAGGATGATCCTAGGGTCTTCCTCAGTCCCCAAGTTGACTTCTTTGGTGGATTCTTCTACGGCGGTTGACGGCTCGTCGAATCTCCTCATTCCGCTAGCGTATGCGCCCGCCGCATCCTCATATTCTTCACCCTCATCTTCAGTGGGGCATTCTTCATTCGTGATCTCGTAGACTCCATACCCTTCATCAGATGCACAGTCGCCCTCGCATTCTATTTCGGGTAGCTGGATGGGATTTTCTAACAACTGGGGGATGGCAAGAAGGGCCTGACACCTGGCGGCCAAATCCAGAAGGAATCGACGAGGGATCTGCCTACCCTTGGATTTCTTCCTAGGTACTACCCTTGGCCTATCATTCCTAGATTGACTGACAATATTTACAGACGAAGAGGAAGATGAGGAGGATGGTGTAGAATGTACAGGAGAAGACCCCTCAGAGGAGGGGTAGAAAAGGTCGCTCATCGGACCTTGGACGGGTGGTCCGCAAGGCGGTACGCACCCGTGGGAGATGTAGGAGGTTTCCTCAACGAAGATGTGTTGTTGGAGAGTTTGAAAATTGACGTTTTTTTTTCGTTTTCATTTTTAATGACAAAGCAGTGAAAAGAGATTGGAGGAGAGAGGAAAGTGGTTATGGCTAGAGGATTGTGGGGCTCGTAGAGCAGATCATGGTTGAAGACCTGGCGCGGGTTGAAAAGCCCGCGTAGGTATGTAAGCAAAGAAGGGGACCTGGGAAGATCATCAGACAATTGTCTGGCCCAGGAAGAAGATATCAGCAAAGGCTGAGACGAGTGGATGGAGAGGATGGCGGCTAATGAGCCGTCGACGGCAATGTTGAGGACGGATGAAGATCCGTCGATGACAGAGTCCTTCTGGCGAGGACGAGGATAGTTTGGAACCTTGGCAAGAGTGGTAATATTCTCTGGTATTTCGGAGATCAATGGTGGTCCTTCAAGCTGTGGAGATGAGAACATCCTTTCCAGTGCAACGGAAATGTCCCATATGTCGAACCATTTGTCCCACTCGCATTCCGGATCTTTGATCTTGCCTCTTTTGGTGATCCTCGGACATTTTTCAGCCAAATATACAGCATGTGATCCTCCATATGCTTCTCGTGGGTGATCTCCCATCTGAACAACGGGCCCTCTGTTGAAGTGGTTTGATAGAGTCCACGTGAGGGGCTTCCAATCTGCCTTGAACGGTCCTTTGAAGCCTAGGCCAAACCTACGGTTCGGCCTAATTTCTTTTGGCGGCTTGAGCATACCCTGTAACTGTGCGCCCAGACCTTTTCCTTGTTGATAGCCGATGTTCCTCATAATCTCCCAACCTTTGGAGTGAAAAGGGAGACACGATGTTGCGGTTGCCCTGACCGGCTCCTTTGGTGCTAGTGGACATGAGATGGATCACGCACGTCCAGCAGTGACAATATGGGCCGATGAGACGGCCAAACAGAGGCAGAGAGGTGTTGATAGCATCCACTGTGTGAAGGACAGGTGTACTGACCACTTTAATAATTCTCCCATTGTAAGGAAACTTCAGGCACTGATGGTTGGTGGAAGGCACAGCGTCCATGGCTTCGATGTAAGGGCGACCCAGTATAGCCTTAAATGTGGGGTCCATGTCGAGGACATGGAATTCCGTGGGATTGCCATGGGGCCTAGTTCTGCCTTCAGAATAATCATCCCCTGCGGCGGCCTTTTGCTATTGTCATAAGCCGTGACCGTGATCGAGGAAGGTCTTATTTGTTCCTCGTCAACCCCACACAACTGAAGAGTGCTCATGGAGATCACATTTATGGACGCACCCGTGTCGACAAGACACGGGTTTATGGATACCCCATTAATTTTTATTGAAATGCACAATGCATATTTCCGAGATTCCTTGGGAGCGAGCTCGTAGTTGTGAAACATGATGGCTGGTTGTGTGTCTGTTGGGGTTAGGACGGTCGAAATCTTCTCCACGGGGAGGTCTTCATTAACCATGACCTTTTGAAGATATTCCATCAAGGCCGCCTGGTGGGATGTGGATCTTTGAAGTAGCTCTAGGATGGAGATCCGGGCAGGCGTCTTGTCCAAGTGTTTCAGTAGATCATACTGTGTTCCAGGGATAGCTCTTTCTGGTTGTTCTGCATCATCCTTCTCTGGCTGAGATTGCTCGGGATTCTGACTGTTGTGGGGGAAAACCCTGTGGAAAATCCTTCCACTCCGGAGCACCATTGCCTGCGGCTTTTGTACCTCTGTGGGGGTAGCAGTGGGTTTTAACAGGGGTTTGAGGGGTAGTAGTGGAGGAATGGTTGATGAAGCAGGGGTGATGACGGGAGCAGGGATTCTGATGAGGGGTTTGTTAGGTGGAGGCATGGCGGAGGTAGAGGGGATATCGCGCGGATTATGAAGGATAAGGGGTTTGGAAGGTGGAGGTGGAGGTAAGGTTTGAAACGGGTAAAGGTTTTGAGGTGGATGGTGGGTGATGAGTGGTTTTGAAGGCATTAGTGGTGATGTGGTGGAGAAAGACGGGGTTATGTATGGTGGACGGATGATAAGGGGTTTAGAAGGCGTAGGGGTAAATGTGGTAGAGGTGGATGGTAAAGTGGGGGAGTGGGAGAAGGTGAGAGGGTGTGAAGGCGTAGTAGAAAGTGTCGGTTGATAGGAGGTCGGGGTGCGGATGAGAGGGCGTAATGGTAGTGGAAATGGTGAAGGCGATACCGATGCGGGTTGATGAGAGAGAGGTGCTACCCGGGCAAGGTGAGGGGGTTGCATGACGATAGGGTTGGAGGTATAAAGAATGGAGGTACTTTCCTGGTGCCACACCTGCTCTCTCCCGACTTCCGGGAAGGAGGAGATGGGGTTAACCTGATGATTGGGCTGTTGGTGCTCCGGTAGTGGATTCTGGATTATGCCCATGTCGGGCTGTTGTTGTGGGGCCTGCTGAGGCTGCTGTTGTTGTTGTGGTTGCTGCTGCTGCTGCTGTTGTAACTGCTGCTGTGGCCTCTGAGGAGGTCTCCTAGCCTTGAGAGCCGCGACGTACCGTCTCATCTCATCCCAATCTATTTGATGTTCATCATTCATATCATGGATGTAATCTTTGAAATGGAAGCAGTAATCCACTGTGTGTCCCGGCTGCCTGTGGTAGACGCAGTATTTGGAGGTATCAACATTGGGGGGCCAGGCGGGCCTTTCTCTGGGTAGGGCGAGTTGGTTTGATGCCATGAGGGCATTAAAAATATCTGCTAAGGTTTCTGGCAATGGTGGATAGTAGGCTCTCTTAGGACCGAGCGGCCTCCTTTGTTGCTGTTGGGGACCATAGTTCCCCGGGGGTGGAACTTGGTTGTACTGAAGCGGTGGTTGTTGTTGTTGAGGTTGTGGTTGTTGTTGCTGGGGTTGGCGTAATGGAGGCATATTATCCTGGGGTGGATTATTTTGGGGTGGAGGACGGAGAGGGAAAGGACCTGATTGAAGGGGTAGTCGGGGCATTTGTTGAGGCCTTGGGTTGACTGCATAGTTGGCATTGTTGACCGCACTGACTTGCTCATTTGTCACGACCCCTTCTGTGGCTCCGCCCGGGACACCAGCGCCTGTCTTTCTGACCACTTTGGGCTTCGGCGACTCAAACATGTTCATGATGGGGGAGTCTTTTAGCTGGGTTTGGATGTATCGGGCCCTTTCATAGAGTTCCTCCATTGTAGTAAGTTTATTCATGGCGAGGACGTGTCTGAACTGCGGGGTTGCATTAGACACAATCATTTTCACTTGTTCGGGCTCGGAGAGGGTATCCCTTATTCTTTCCGCCAGAGACCTCCATCTATCAGCATATCGGACAAAATCCTCGTCGGGTTTCATCTTTTCGGCCACTAGGTCGGTAATGGAGAGTGAGGGACCGACCCTATCCCTATATTTCTGCAAGAACCTTCTCTGCACTATTTCAAAATTCTCGGCCTCGCGGGGCTCCAGAGAATAGAACCACTCAAGCGCGGGACCATCCAATGATCTCCGAAAGAGGTATGCCAGGGACCTCTGATCGTTTTGCCAATAGGAGGACTCATACATGAAGTCCTTGAGGTGAATGAAGGGGTTGCCGGTACCATTGTATCTGCGGTACGTGGGCATTTCGGAGGGAGGGAGATGAATGACGGGGAGGATTGGCAAAGCAACCTCCGGGGTGGCTTTCACGTCCACCATTCTTCTCAGATTTTGAAACTGCTCGTCCATGCGATTGAACCTATTGAGGAGCGATTGGGCGAGCTCCTCTGGGGGTGAAGGTGGCACTTGCCATTGGGGGAGAAACTGTCTCCCGGAGACTTGAGGGGGAAACCCGGAATGAGAGGGAACTGTCGGACCACCGACAGTTGGCCCTGGCTGAAACGGTGTGTGAGGAACACCGGGAGTTTGAGATTGTGACGGGAATTGGAATGAGGGAGGTTGTTGGCTCGCTTGTCCTTGAAGCGAGGGAGACTGGATGGCTTGCGCCAATGAAGGAGATGGAATGGCCTGCACGGACTCGTGGAGAGGTGCGATAGCCGGAGTTGACTCCTGGGGCGTGGGGGAAACAGATTTCCCCTTTAGAATGGCCTGGAAGGCCCGGAGCTGTTCAGAGGTAAGCTCCGTGTTGGCGAGGACGCCCAGTAAGGAAGTGATATCCTGTGGCGGGGACGTGTCCCCGGCAATAACCTGCACCTCATGCGAGGGGTCATGAGAAGGACCCGAGTCCATAGCATAGACTCGCGGGTCGGCTGTCAAACCACGGCTAGGGTGGTTCTCCTCAGAAGACTCGTGAGACATGCTCACAGTTCTCCCAGAACGCAAAAACATACACTAGCAAGTAGGTAGCAGAGATTATCAAACAAGTGGATGCCTTTACGCCCTTTTTTTTGTTTTGATTTTGATGATTTTTTTGTGTGTTTTTAGCGAGATCCGAAGTTCACACAAGATAGGGACCCTAGTTTATTTTTGTTTCACCGCCGTGTCAGCTAGGGTCTCTCGTCTCACCACGAATGAAATGACTAACTTCGGGGAACTTCAATGGTACAACCAGCCCAGTGAACGAAGAGGAGATTCTTCGATGTCGGGGACTTACGGAGGTCCCAGTGTAGGAGATTCTAGTCCGTTGAGAGGAATTCCCAAACGGAGAGTCCTTCCTTCACCGGGAAAGGGTGATCCTCAAAAAAAATGAAAAAAAGGATAGAAAAGAGGAATGGATGTATGCAATGGAATGCTGACAGATATATGGAGTGGGAAAACAACAGAAATAACAAACATGTAATAAACAAAGAACCAATCAGAACTGACGGTGCTGCCGTGAGCACAACGGGGGCGCGCGTGGGCGCCAAGGTGGAGAGGCACGGGTGGTGCCGAACTTGCAAGGGTAGCCGAGAGGAAGCAGTAGAAGTCCCACCGTGATCGCCAATCTGTGAGCGACGTCACGCGGTTCGGAGTTCGATGGTGCGGGGAAGAGGATGCGGAGAGCGCGCGGGCTCTTCTTTTTGTTTGTTTTGCTGTTTGCTGCAACACAGAGATGAGAGAAGAGAGAGAAGGGGCCACCACGGGAGATTGCTCCGGCGGGGCGAGCGGGACAAGTATAATATAGCAAGATATGGGGTTCAAACGGCCATAGCGGGAAGTGACTCGCCGCGACCTCGGGGGGACGGGAATGGTGCAGAAATTAAATAACAAAAATTGAAACGGCCATTGGGGAAGTGACTCGCCGCGGCCTCGAGAATATGAGCAGAATATAGCAGAATATAAAAGAGAATATAAGAACAGAGATTTAAACGGCCATTGGGGAAGTGACTCGCCGCGGCCTCGAGAATATGAGCAGAATATAACAGAATATAGAGAGAGTATAAGAACGGAAATTTAAACGGCCATTGGGGAAGTGACTCGCCGCGGCCTCGATGATATGAGCAGAATATAACAGAATATAGAGAGAATGTAAGAACGGAAATTTAAACGGCCATTGGGGAAGTGACTCGCCGCGGCCTCGATGATATGAGCAGAATATAACAGGATATAAAGAGAATATGAGAACAGAAATTTAAACGGCCATTGGGGAAGTGACTCGCCGCGGCCTCGATGATATGAACGAAATATAACAGGATATAAAGAGAATATGAGAACAGAAATTTAAACGGCCATTGGGGAAGTGACTCGCCGCGGCCTCGATGAAAAGATGTGATCGCCAGGGGCCGAAAGACCCCAAAATAAGAAAGTGATCGCGCCTACCTCAAGAGCGGGAGATGGCGGGTTGCTTCTTCCTCTCCTTCCGGCCGGCCGACGGAGAGGGCTTTCCTCGGCTACCCTTGCAAAACAACGACAAACAAATGACAAGTGGCTTAGAAAGATGAATGTGTAGTATTCATATCCTTGCAATAAAAATGACGAAATAACGGGAAGACACACACCTGGTTGGTGTTATCTTTTAAACCCCTCTCGGACTCGAGTAGGAGGAAAATGAGATGATGGATGCGAGATGATGAATGCAAAGAACTACGAAGAAAAGGAAAGAGTTGGCTTATTGGATGTGCCGGTGGTGAAATTCGGCGGAGCTCCGGCAGCGTGGGGACGACGTAGAAGCGCGGTGGATGAAGACGACCTTCCTCTCGCGAGCGTGGGCACCCGAGAAGCCGGCAGAACCTCCACCTACAAAAGACCCCACGGGTTAGAAAATGACTCCGTAGCCTCTGGGCTCCGGCAGCCTATCGGATCACTGCTTAGCTCCCCTAGAACTGAGGGGGTGGGCCTCTATTTATAGAGCTCCGGAGGTGGAGGCGTCCAGGACCCTGGACACCTCCATCAGGGCCGAAATAATATTTTATTCTATTTTTATTGA
This sequence comes from Amorphophallus konjac, assembly GCA_022559845.1. Classification (NCBI taxonomy): domain Eukaryota; kingdom Viridiplantae; phylum Streptophyta; class Magnoliopsida; order Alismatales; family Araceae; genus Amorphophallus; species Amorphophallus konjac. Next base: position 392,473,089 of record CM040126.1, read on the forward strand.
TTTTTTTAGAATACTTTTGTGGGGGCGTCCAGGGTCCCGGACGCCTCTAACAGGTCCACCGAAAACCGACGACGGCCGCACGCGGTTTGGCACAACGCGTGGTTTTGTGAGCGGCGCCTCGTGATTCAGAAATGGGCGCGTCCAGCTGACCGGACGTCTCTATAATTTGGATTTTTTCACACACGACAAACCGTCGTTCGGTGGCCGGCGCCCGTGAGTGAGTTGATGGAGGCGTCCAGGGGCCTGGACGCCTCCAAAAGTTTATTATTTTTTATTTTTCTTTTGTCTTTTATACAAGGGCTGGCATTTTAATTTTTTTTATTTATTTTTATGGAGGCGTCCAGGGGTCTGGACGCCTCCATTAATATGTATTTTTTATTTATTTTATTTTTTTATGCCAACTGGCATTTTATAAATATTTATTATTATTAGTTTTTATGGAGGCGTCCAGGGTCCTGGACGCCTCCATTAATATATATATTTATTTATTTATTTTTGGGCCCTGAGAAAAATAATAAAATAATAAAATAAATTAAAAAGATGGGGGCGTCCAGGGGCCTGGACGCCCCCATTAAGACCCACCCGGGTCCTCAAATCAGGCGTCGGCGGCCGCCCGGCAGACCCCCTTCTTGATTCCGGAACCTCTTGATGCGTCCGACTGGTGTTGATGCCGTCCGAATGCCGTGACGAGACGATTTCGGATGCCGAAAAAGGCAGAAGAAGATCCGAGAAAAGGAAGCACTCGAGTGATTCAGAATGCGTAAGCCGTTGCGGGGCGTTGTATAGTAATATGAGACTTTCTCAGGAGGCGTCAAGAATGGCGTGTCTACACTGTGGTGTAAGTATAATCTGAACTCCATTTACCACAGTGATTGGTGTGTCACCCGACATGGACAAACTACTATAAAATTGATGCACCAAGTTTGGATAACTGCGGTGATGTGCGGACATGAAAATGTCTAGATTTGGTTGACTGCATATTAGATCCACAAGACTTGAGATATGTCAGTTAAGACTACCGAAGTCGACCGCCCTCGGACGGAGCACTTTTTTGTCCAAAACCTTGCTTGATGATGGGTTTCCTCTAAGAGCAGCGCTTTGTGCTGCCCGTTTAGATCGCCGCTCTCTTGCCGAGCTCGATGCTTCTCCTCTTTGAGAAGGACGCCTCCTTGGGGCCATCTAGAACATAAATCGAAAGAACCGCTTGATGAGGTTGTAGATCTTGATGGTTTAACAAGGATGGAAGGCTAATGCATGGAATAAAAGATCCTCCACACACCAAGAACATACCTCAGACGGATTGGAAGCAAGAACGATGCCTTGAACTGTTGCAAGGATGAATCCGCGGGATGCCACGGAGGAATCCGCGGCTAGGGCTTGGAGCATTTTTGGGTGCCAAGAGATGATTTGTGGGCTTGCAAGAGGTGGTGGCTAGGGTTAGAAGGGGGCTTGAGGGGTTTTAAGAGATGGGAAGGGGGAAGCATAGGGTTTCCACCCACTTGAAAGGCGGTTCAGATGCGGCTAGAGCCGCCCAACCGTAACGGGTCGACCCCTATAACCCCGGTCCCAGCCAGATATCAGATCCACAAGGGTCGACCCTTGGGGTCGACCCTTCAGTTCAGGTCCGCGAGGGTCGACCCTTGGGGTCGATCCTTCCGTTGAATTTGACTATAAAGATTATGACTGAAGTGAAATGGAAGATCAACAAGGTTCGGCTCTAGTCCCCAATGATAAATTCATGTTGGAAACAAGAAAAATTGATTTGTTTAAGGGTTGAAATCAATTGGGGAGTTGTTTAAGAAAATTGAAGATCATACTTGACGTTTCTCAACCAATACTCCGGATTTCAGATTTTGAACGGTTTTTGCTCCCTAATTGGCATTTGAGTATATTCAAGGTAATATCGGCCATAGAACTGACAAAAAATGCGTGTTTATATATAAATAGAAGTAATGCAATACACACCACAAGGTTTTTCACACAATATTTTTTCTTTTTATTTTTCATGCAACATAATGCACATGCATGTCAAAGAAAATCAATTATGCACCTAACTAGTGCAAATGCATGCAATGCAATGACATATACACACAGTTGTGCAAATGATCAAGATTCAGACCCGTCTATCCTACAAACCCCTAATTCTCTCCTGAATGTTGTGAATTTATCTTCACTAAGAGGTTTGGTGAATATGTCGGCAACTTGTTGGTCTGTTTCAATGAACCTGATTTCCACATCACCCTTGCTTACATGATCCCTAAGGAAATGATGTCTAATTTCAATATGCTTCATGCGAGAGTGATGTACAGGATTCTTGATGGGAATCAACTCCGAGCATGTACATTTTATTTTTGTATTTGTGTCCTTTTATTTATTTTTATATCCTGGGGGAAGTAGATTCACAATTGTAAGGCTTTATGAGCCTATTTGTTCTTCCTTAGGATTGTGTGGGTTTATGTGTAAAATGCCAGTAGGACCTGCTAGGGGGCCCCCACTCCTTCCCCATTGGTCCACCTCATCCATGTGGGGCTGGTCAAAAGTCAAGGTGGCATCTAGAAGGTTTGACAAGTCAATTGGACACATGGGGAGACAAATGGTTTAAAATGTCAAAGTTGGCCATCTACCCTTACCCCTTAATCAAGGGGGCGCCCCCACATTAGAAATAATTAGAAATTTTATTTTTTTTGTTTGATCACATTTAAATGTGAAGTCCCTTAAGTACCCCTCCTGACCCTAGATCTAAGGGTAGATTAGGTCATTTGTCATTTATTATAAGTACCTTGTATTTCCATTTTTGAAGAATTAATGGAGAAGAAAATTGTTGAATGCCCAAGAGCAGATCTGTGCCCCCTCCTCTCTCCCTCTGGTTCCTCCTTCTTCCCTCTATATTTCATGGTTGAGAACCCTTCTACCTTATCCCCTCTATCTCTAGATTCATCTCTGGTGCCGCCACCGCCGTTCGTGCCGCCATCGAGCCGCCGCGAAGCCGCTTCCGAAGTGCTGTCTAAGGTTCTGTTCTACTGGATAGAGGTTCACTCCGGGATTTTTAACTCCCAACTCCGACATCATCTGGAGCCGATATTTTCAGGTTTGGTTTCTATCTTGATTCCCAACTTCTAGTAAAAAACTCACGTCCTTTAGACTCCGTTTTATATTTTTCCATTTTCATGCATTTCTGTCTTCCAAATCTATCCCTTTTCAGATCTGTGTAGTAGAAGCTTAGTTCCTCCACCTTTCGACCCCCTTTTTGATTTTGTTTTGAATCCCCAAATTTATTGGAGGTTCTTTCCACCACCCCCATCCTCCAAAAATTTTCTTCGAATTTCAAAATCCCTCTACCTATTTTTATAAATTGTGTCTTTTCCCCAAATTCAGTTCTATCTCTGTTGTCCAGATCCGACCCCGAATCAGTATAAAATCCACACAAAATCGAAATCTCCACAAAACCTTGCATAAGATATATCCCCGTTTTCCTCTATTCAGCCTCTACAACTTTCATGAAGGGCTCAAAGACTGAATCGAAGGTCTACATTGCGGTCAACGCCAACTATCAGGAAAACTTGGTTCTGCCATGAGTTTTCAGATCCTATGAGTCAGCAGCTTGAAAATTCGACAAAGGTCATCAACAAGAAACTCAAATTTCTTTCTCTAGCCATAGATCGAAGGATTTCAAGTCAGCTTTCCATCGGTACCTCTTTTGTGTCGATCCGACATCGGGAGTGACCACAGCAGCAGATCTCGTCGGGTCGCGCGCTGCAAAACAGAACTGCAGATCCGTGGCCAGCAACTCCGGCGAGGGGAGATCGGAGCCGCCCGGCGAACCAGCACACCGCCGTCCCAGGGAGCGCCCTTCCAGGCGTCCCCACCGCAGTGGTGACACCCCGGTTTCACACGGCCCCTCGGACCAGCACGTGGGTCCCACGGTCGTGAGTACGTGTGCCGCCGAAACAACACAAGAAGCGGCCCGTCAACCCGAAACCGCTACTCCCGAGTCCTATTGTGTCGCCCTTTATCTCCCTGCGTGGAGTGGGCATTCATATTCATTGCTGTAATATTTGTGTATTTACTGTTCCGGGAGTATGAGATCGGCCGGGATCGTCTTCCCCACGCCCGGAGCGTGGAGGTACACTCGCTATCCTCCTCGTAGACATTGCTTTACTCGTATATTTTTGTATATGCCGCTGCATGAGTGATAGATTATCTAGCTTGTTATCATTTTATCACCGCTGCGAGAGCGAGAGTGAGTGACCATCCCGTGACTCGACCGAGTAAACGTAGAAAAGCCGATACCCGAGACTCACTACCGGTTTCTCAACCGCACACGGTCCAGCGTTTTCCTCGCATAGGGACGATCGTGAGCTAGAGTCCCTGGTCGCGTGTCCGTCCCGCACCAATTCTTTGACAGATTTATGGCTGAAGTGTTATCACAAAGAATTGAGGTGTTTTTGAAGGAAATGCCATAGTTAATCAATTGTTGTTGGATCCATAGCACCTGGACAACACAACTACCTACAGCCACATACTCGGCTTCGGCCGTTGATAATGCCACTGAGTTTTATTTCTTGGAGGCCCATGAGACCACGCATCCTCCAAGAAACTGGCAATACCCGCTGGTGCTTTTTCGATCCACTTTACAGCCCACATAATCGGCGTCGGAATAAGCTACCAAATCAATGCTCGAATTACGCGGAAACCATAATCCCAAATTAACTGAACCAGTAATATATCTGTAAATCCGTTTCATGACCGACATGTGTGATTCTTTCGGATTGGACTAAAATCTCGCACATAAGCATACAACAAATTGTATGTCGGGCCAGCTAGCAGTTAAGTACAACAATGAGCCTATCATGCTTCTAAAAAGTTTTTGGTCCACGGATTTACCTTTTTCATCTTGATCAATTTTATTGAAGTGGACATGGGAGTTGGTTGTGATTTGGTTGATGTCAAATTGAATTTCTTCAGCAACTCCATAGCATATTTCTTTTGATGTAAAATCAAACCATCAACCGTTTGTGTGACCTGCAATCCCAAGAAGAATGTTAGCTCTCCCATAAGACTCATTTCAAATTCACTTTGCATCAACTTTGCAAAGTCTTTACTTATGGCATCTTTAGTGGAGCCAAAAATGATATCATCTACATACACTTGAACGATTAGGATTTCCTTACCATCCAATTTTATGAAATGAGTTTGATTAACATTACCTCGTTTGAATCCATTTTGAACAAAAAAATCACTTAACCGTTCATACCATGCTCGAGGTGCTTGTTTCAGACCGTAGAGTGCTTTGTCTAACTTGTACACATGGTCTGGATGCTTTGTGTCTTCAAACCCCGGTGGTTGCTCCACATACACGTCCTCCTGGATATAGCCATTCAAAAATGCACTCTTTACATCCATTTGAAATAGTTTAATATTGTTGCAACATGCAAATGCTAATAAAACTCTCACTGCCTCGAGTCTTGCTACTGGAGCAAAAGACTCATCAAAGTCAATCCCAAGCTCTTGGCTATAGCCTTTAGCTACTAGCCTGGCCTTGTTCCTAGTTACCACTCCTTGATCGTTTGTTTTGTTGCGAAAGACCCACTTTGTTCCGATCACCGAGTGGTTTCTAGGACACGGCACGAGGAACCACACTTTGTTCCTTTGGAACTAATGTAGTTCTTCTTGCATAGCCATAATCCATGACTCATCTTTCAAGGTCTCTTCTATGAAGTGAGGTTCAAACTGAGAGAGTAGGGCTATGTAATCTATATTTTCAACTTCCCTGAAGGAGGCTCGTGTTCTTATTCCTTCATCAACATTGCCCATCACATTTTCTGGCGGATGGTCCTTAGAAAATGTCCATTGCCTTGGTAACTGCTGTTCCAACTGATGTTCTGGATTTGCATCATCTTCTTGTGGTTCTTTTACTTCTTATTTTTCAGTTTTTCCTTCCATCATCCTGATATCACGGTCATTCAATTCATCGTCTTGCAAAACAGATTTTTCATTAGTGCTTTTGGAAGATGATTCATCAACAATGACATGGGGGCTTTCCTCAACTACAAGAGTTCTCAAGTTATACACTCGATAAGCTCTTGAGCTAAGAGAGTATCCAAGAAATATACCTGTGTCACTTTTGGGGTCAAATTTAGCCAGGTCCACCTTACCATTATTGTGAATGTAACAAACTGAACCGAACGGTCTAAAATAAGAGATGTTTGGCTTCTTACCTCGGTATAGCTCATAGGGGGTTTTCTTCAACAATGGTCTTACCATGGCACGATGACAATGTAGCAAGCAGTGTTCACTGCTTCAGACCAAAAGTACCTCGGCAAGTTGTTCTCGTTTAGCATGGTTCTTGCCATCTCAATGAGCGTCCTGTTCTTCCTTTCAATAACACCATTCTGTTCGGGGGTTCTTGGTGCGGAGAAGTCATGCGTATAGCCTTGGGCCCTACAAAAGTTGTTGAACTCATGATTATCAAATTCCTTACCGTGATTGCTCCGCACGACTTTGATGCAGCACCCCTTTTCATTTTGAACTACCCTGCAAAATGCTTCAAACTCTGTCAGGGCATCATTTTTATGTGAAAGGAAGTAAACCCAACAAAATCTTGAATAATCATCCACAATGACAAAGCCATACAATTTACCACCCAAGCTATGTGTTCTGCTTGGTCCAAATAGGTCAATGTGGATTAACTCAAGGGGCCTTGATGTAGTTACATCATTCTTACACTTGAATGATGTCCTTGCTTGCTTACCCATGCTGCACGCCCCACATACTCCTTCATCAATAACCTTCACCTTAGGCAAACTAACTACCAAATCATTTCGAGACAGTTTTAGCAAAACATTAAAACTAGCATGCCCAAGTCGGCGATGCCAAAGCCAAGCATCATCATTATTCTTTGCAACCAAACACAAGTTCTCATGAGAGGCATTATCCAAATCAATCATATATACATTGTTATGCCTAAAACCAATGAATTTTATCTCATGAGAATTTTTATTTACAACAATGCAGTGGTTAGAATCAAAAATCACTTTGCATCCTTTGTCACACAATTGACTTATGCTTAGAAGATTGTGGTGCAACCCATTCACTAGCAAGACATTCTCAATGGCATGATTTTGATTCTTACCTATCTTACCTTCTCCGACAATTTTGCCTTTGTCCTTACCACCAAATGCTACTGTCCCGCCATTCTTTTCATGCAGGTCCATAAACAAATCTTTGTTTCCTGTCATGTGCCGAGAGCATTCGCTGTCCAAGTACCATTTATTCCTTTGGGTTCTCAAGCAGACCTGCAAGCACAACACAAGTACTTATGCGGATTTTGGTACCCAAGCAAGCTTGGGTCCACGATGGTTAGAGACATGAGATGTGTATGATCTATTTCTCATTCTAGCAAAGCTTTCATCATCAAATTTCAGAATTCTACAATCATACATGTCATGGCCTAACCTTCCACAATAAAAGCATGTAATGGCTCTATCCCTGTTTCTTCTCCTTCCTACATTCAAGAAAGAATTATGCACATGTGTTTTTGACGAGGATGGAGATGAACTTATGGGAGACACATGAGTTGAAAGTGTTTCAGATTGTAGTGTTTTTCCTTTTTCAAGAATGGTAATAGCATCCTTGAACTCATTGACTTCATGCTTTAATGATTAAATCTTGTTTTCGGCCATTTCTTTGGCTTGAATACATGCATTTCTTTCCAACTTTTCTTGTTCTAAATCTCTTTTCAAGTCTTCATACATTTTGGTAAAGGTGGCTTGGTCCTCTCGCATGCAAGAACTCTCATCTTCAAATAACTCATTCTTAGACACAAGAATTTCATTATCATGTTTCAACTTTTCAGATTCAGATTTTAAAGTATGACAATTCTCACAAGACTTTGCAGCATGCACAAAATGATCAATTTTCTTTTACAGATTTCTATTTTTAGATCTAATTTTTTTGCATTTTTCATACAAAGACTCATAAGCAATATGTCATTATTCACATGTAAGAGATTCGATTTCAGAATTTACCTCATTGACATCATCTTCATTTTCCATGAAACATAAATTCTGAACCAACTCATCCAGTTCATCTTCCTTCTCGGACTCGACCTCGTCTTCATCACTCCATGTGGCCACCATGGCCTTTGGCTTCTTGAATTTTCCTTTCTTGAATTGTTTCATGAGATCGGGGCACTCACCCCACATATGACCAGATTTTTTACATTCGTAGCAAATAACTTCTTCCTTCTTGCTACTTTCACCTATGTTGGGACCTTGCTTCCTTGGTCCTTTTCTGAATTGACCACCGAACTTTCTTGTTCCTTTGATGAATCTTCTTGCTCTTCTTGTGATCATGGCAACCAGCTCCTCATCTTCGGTGTTGCCGGTGGAATCATTGTCACTGCCCTCTGATTCTTGTGGATTCACCTTTTGGGCCAATGGTGTGACTACCTTTTTTTTCTTGTGATCGTCCTCGCTCCTTTTGATGTTGATTTCGTAAGTCATCAAGGAGCCTATCAACTTGTCTAGAGTCAAAGTGCTAAGATCCTTTGAATCCTCGATTACAGTGGCCTTTGTATGCCACTGTGGTGACAGGGATCTTAGTACCTTTCTGATGAGTTCCTTGTCGGAATACTCTTTACCAAGACCCTTTAATCCATTCATGATTTCCGTCAATCTTGCAAACATATCAGAAATGGACTCCTCTGGTTTCATCATAAACAACTCATAATCCCGGACTAATAGATTCGCCTTGGTTTCCTTTACTTCCGATGTTCCATCATAGATCAACCGCATCTTGTTTCACATCTCCTGCGCAGAAGAACACATGAAAATACGTGAGTATTCATTAGGATGAATGCCACACTGTATTATATTCATGGCTTTGAAGTTTGCTGAACACTTCTTTATATCCTCATCATCCCACTCATCCTCATTTTGAGACAGAGTATACGGACCCTTGCTAATGACGCGCCACACGTCATAGTCTTGGGCTCGTAGAAAAACATACATTCTATTTTTCCAATAAGGGTAATTTGATCTATCAAAGAATGGGGGTCTTTGGATCAAATGCCCTTCGGGCATCATCCCCTTATTTGCCATATAAAGGGATCTACTCTACGACCATGTGGTCGAGTGAAACAGAGACCAATGCTCTGATACCAATTGTTGAGTCCCGAACGGTGGCAATCAAGAGGGGAGGGGTGAATTGATTGGCCAATTAAAAATTTCTACCAAGTGAAAACAATGTTAATTAAGCACACAAGCAGTTGGCCTCACACGAACATGATCACACTTGTGAATGCGTGTAAATAAGGGTATGTGTTTGATTAAGAAAGTGGTGTATGCTCAACTCACCGTGAAGCCCACTCGACAATGAATCCAGAAAAACAAACCACAAGCAACACACGGAGTTTTTAGGTGGTTTGAGTACACCGAAGTGTCCCCTACGTCCACCCCTCACAGTGAGGATTAAGACTTCACTATGAAGTGAGCCACACACACACGCTATGTAAAACAGCAAAGATATACACATGGCACCCGATTTGGGCTGCCATACACAAATGTGCACACGTTCGTGTTTCCGAACACGAACACCACACACAAGTATCTGATTCAAGTTTATACAACAAATACTCAAGTTCAAACTAAATGATTCTGAAAATAAAGAGTGAAGAAAGATTTATTGTGGTTGGAGCTCCCCCTTTTGCTTCTCCGAACGTAGTTTGATGCTTTGGCAGGAGGAAGATCGATCCTTGAGGAAGAATGAGGCTATGACGCACAAATACGGTTGCAGCTTTGATATCCCACGCAGCTTGCTATTGGGGATGATGTAGAGGCTTGATTCAAGCTTCTTCCCTTCACTTTCAGGTTCAGAACAAGGTGGAAGAAGTCCCTGGAGTTGCTGCTGCGAACCTGAACTTACAAAGGTTAGAACAATAACACACTTTAGATCTCTCCGAATTCCCCTTAGGTTTACAACCCAATAAGATGTTTTATATGATTTGGATGGTCAAAAGACAGCCTAGGGACTAGATCCACATATCCTAGAGTGATTTGGGGCAATTGGACAGGACTTGGAAGACTTTTGGCGCACCTACACGAAGGTCGTATTTGACGGCACTGCCCCGGACCGGAAAGGGTCGACCCTTGGGGTCGACCCTCATGGGGTTTTCAAGAGCCAGATTCAATGGGTCGACCCTTGGGGTCGACCCTCGTACCCCTTCCGTGTGGGTTAAAAAATACAACTCACAGGGGTCGACCCTCGCGTGCAAGGGTCGACCCTCGTACCCCTTCCGTGTGGGTTAAAAAATACAACTCACAGGGGTCGACCCTCGTGTGAATGGGTCGACCCTTAGGGTCGACCCTTGCAGTTATGGTGAAAGGACCCGGCGGGAGTTATAATCAAGCTACCAGGTGGACTTCTAACAAGCAGAACAAAAATACTTCAAGTCCAAGTAACAAGCTAGGGGGTTCCATGTTGGGTTTTAAAAGATCAAAGGAAATGTTGTTAAGACATGGATAGGAAAAAACCCAATACATTTAAGCTTAGATAATACCCAAACCAATATGATCCTTGAGATCAAAAATAATGAACATCAAACCATAAGTTCAAGGGCCAATAAGTTGAAGTGGATCTCACCGACCGTCCTTGAGCTCCTCAAGTGTTTAGGCACATTCCTTGTCCTGCAAAGACATAATTGGAAATTAGATGTAGCCTTGCAATTTGAGTTTAAGAGGCTTACCCATTGAGATTGTTCTTTAACCTTCTTAGCTTCAAGTCCTCAATTGGAAGTTAAGCTTTGCAAGACTTTAGATGCTAGAACATTTTAAAGATAATATATATATATATATATATATATATATATATATATATATATATATATATATATATATATATATATATATATATATATATATATATAGTGTTTAGTCATCATCAAAAGCTATCAAATTAGACATTCACTCAAGGAGGGGGTTCAACATAGGGGAATCCTCCCATGTTGGTCACCAGACCAAGGATCACCATATCCAATGCCAACATCCCATCAAGGACCCACTATGCACAGGCATCGTCCACCATCTTGTCTCATCCCAATCGCTCCAAATGGACGCATGTCGATCCCGATTCCGCTCTTATCATAGAGCCACGTGACACAACCTGAGCAAATCACGGCACATGACTCCAAGGCAACCAAGTGCCACTTACTATCATAGCAACCTGGTCGACAGCGCCACGACCAATACACACGAGTCCCCAGACAAATACACATCTTACCATGGTCGACCACTCGACCAACCCTACCAGTCGCTCGCAGCTACCAATTGGGATCCATAATCTCTCAGAGGTCACTTCTCCAGAACACGATCTCATCCGAGAACACAACTTCCAACATAAGAACAGGGCACTCATGCGGCGCACTTGCCAACATGTTTCCCCAAACTCTCCATCCCACCAGTGCCACGAACCACAATATCTCAAGCAACGGCACGACAACAACACGTCTCACACCGAGGAACTAATCCTCCGATGCTCTACGCAACCTCAGGAATCTGCCTATAGCAACCAACGCTACAATCCGCGCACTCTGATCCATACGCACAGCCAACACAGATGACTCGAGATCCGCCACCCCGACAATCCTCAACTCGGCTGGCTAACTCCAAAAACAAGGTGTAGACACGCTAAAATTGATACTACATTGAGTAAATCTCATCTCACGGCGTGATGCCCCGAAGAGGACTTTAATACTGGCTTAATATGAAGTTTTTCTAACTTATTTAGAATTTTTCCTGCTATATTTTGTAATTAGCGACTGTCAGCAAGGCGTCATTTAATAGACGACTCTATGGGTGTCGTTATTTCAATTAATTAGCGACCGTTCACGTAGGCGTCATTTCCTGGTTTTATGAATTCCATTGAAAATCAAATATAAGGAATTAACGTCTGCTTCAAAGGCGCTCATTAATTGACATCATTTCACGAATGCGTCATTTCCTATTTTTCAAATATGGAAAGTTGTTTATTTCTATAAATTAAGCCAGGAATTAGCGACTGCATGCACGATTGTCATTTTAATTAGCGACCCCTCTGGGGTCATCATTTAGCTTCCGTGTTCGTTCCTGCTACTGTTTCTTCGCAGGGCAATCCTTCTATCTTTTGATTTCGATCCTTTCCATGGAAGTAAATCCATATTCTGGAAGTTTATCCCTAGTTTTAATCCCATTAGAACTAGGTATTAAGCTCTATAAATACCCTCCCTTGAAGGCCAGCCGCGAAAAAAAAGATTTCTATTGGAAAGAGAGAGACTTTTGCTTAAGAAGAGAGAGAGATTTCTGCTAACAAATCTCTTGCAGGTTCCTTTACTGTGTTTACATGGCAGTGTTGTTCTCCCTGCGGTCTTCCTCCCGCAGACGAACTCCCTTTGTCTTTCTTCCTTTACTACTGCTGCAACAGTAGAGAGGCTCCCTTCTTTCTCTTTAGCTTTTCCTTATTATTCATCTCACATAGCTCTCTAGCCATCTTTGCTAGAGATCATTCATCATATATCTCTGCATCATATATCTCTCTACATACCATATTTGCTTTGCATCCGTAGTATATCTCCCTACCTTTTACTCCTCTCAGGGGTTTAAAATAAAACACACAAGGTGTGTTTATGCCCATGTTGCATAGTCTTGTTTCTTATGAGCATTGATACTATACGCTTTGGCTAATCCATATTGCTTTGCTTATTTTTGCTTGTCTTATAAGGGTAATCAAGATAAGAACCCCCTTCATCGGCCGACCGGTAGAAGGAGGAAGAAAAGGATTCATAAACTCACCCGCTTCACAAGGTACATGCGATCATCCTTTTATTTTTGAGGTAACCCCTCTAGCGATCACACCCCTCTAGAGCATCGCATGCTCTCTTTCTATTATCTTTCTTTATTTCCCACCACATATCACATATCATATCTATCTCTTCTTTCTTTCTTTTAAAGAAATTAAATCTTCTTTCTTTTTAATGTCTATGTGACACGTTCACAAATTGGCGATCATGGTGGGATTCTTGCTATTTTTATTTTGATTACCTCTCCTTTGGCACCCACGTGTGCCCCTCCTTAGTGCTCCACGTAGCACACTCCCCTTGTGCACCATGTGCACACCTCCCACTGGATTAGCCAATTTTTAAACTGTTCATAGCATTTTTAAGAAGAAAAATTTGATTTCTGTTAGCTTTTTATCTCTAAAACTGATTAGCAACTGCTCTCTAGCCGCTATTTCCATAATCAGCGACCGCTCACAGAGGCGCTGTTTGCATTATTTTTGGTATTATCATTATTTTTATAATCAACGCCCCTCCACAGAGGCGTCATTCACGCATTCAACACCTAACTCCAAGGCATCATTTATTCAGTTACGGTTGTTTCTTCTTATACGGTGGTCACTGTTCATTGCTAATTGACGCCCCTCCACAGAGGCGTTATTCACATATTCAGCGCCTCACACAAAGGTTCTATTTCACTTTACTATTCACTTTTTACCACGGTTTATAGTGATTAGCGACTGCCACACAGACGCTATTTACTGAGACAACGACTGCTATCAGGTCGTCATTTTGTTCTGTTTTCACAGAACCTCGGTTTTACTATTATCTTCATCTATTTACTGCACTTATTGATTATCTGATTATTGCTCATTGATCTGCCTGCATTAGCTTGCATTCTAGGGCATTTGGTTGAGAGACCTCCTCTCTCTACACTCCTAGGATTCCACACCCTTTTCTTGGAATTGGAAGGACCCTCCATTGAGCATTCCGTCTCTTTGGACTGGAAATTCCTTTTCCAAGGCTTCCGTAAGTCCCCGCACCCGTGGATTCCCTCACGGACGCCGGGCCGGTTGTACCATTTGATGTACCCAGAGTTTAGTCAACCCATGCATTGGTAAGGAGAGAGAAAGAACTTAGTTAACCCGGAGATTACACCCAAACTTGAAACTAGAACCCATATTGAAGAGAGATAATTGATTATACTTTTAAAATTCATTTTAACCTCAAGAAAACCTTAAAATCTTAGGTTCATTACAACTTGTGTGAACAATTTGCTTGATCGGGTGATTGTTTCTTACTTATATTTGTTGGCTTGAGATATTTTCCTTTCCTTAAACATGCAACTTCATTCAGGTAAAATCATTAGCATGGCCAACTACGAGTACTCTTATGATGGTTATGAGGAGGGTCAATTTGACCCATCCTATGAGGTTCCCCCTCAGGACTCCACCCATTATGAGGGAAACTATGCTCTCTCTCATGCTTATTATTCCCAAGTCCATGTGGTAGACACTACTACTCAAGAGGTTGAGCCTTCCTCCAAAACTCAACCCGTCATCCAAAACACATCTGGGGGCGCCGCCCCTTCCTTCAATCTCAATGATCTTATCCATGCTTTGTCTCAATTGGACGATTCTCAACGTCAGGCGGTCCAGGCCGCTCTAAAAGGGAAATCTATCCCTTCATCTTCAAACCCTCCTCAGGCCGCGGGTGGCCATTCATCTCCTAATGACCAGGCGGTCTCACATAAAATTCCTTCACATCCACCAACTCCTATCATGGTTACGCCAGCTCAACCGGCAAGCCACTCAGTGGTTAGGCCCCAATATCCTCCACCTCCCCAATTTTTAAGGAGGCCTATGCCGAATCTGTTCCCTTCCAATCCGGCCCCAGTCGAGTCTGACACCAACACTATACTCCTCCAGAAGATAGCCAGTATGGAGGAGCAACTTAAGAAGGTCACGGCACCAAAGAATGCTCCAGAGATTGCCCTCCCCACTTTGTCGGTTTTCCATTTGCCTCCCTCTGAAATGCCAAATTTCTGGTGCTATAATGGAACGGGTAACCCGTTCATTCATCTGAAAGATTTCATGTACGAAACATCCTTCTGGCAGGATAATAAGACATCACTGGCTTATCTCTTTAGAAGGTCTCTAGATGGTCTAGCACTTGAATGGTTCTATTCTTTGGAGCCGGCCGAAGCCAGTGACTTTGATGTTGTTCAACGGAAGTTCCTACAAAAATATAAGGACCGTGTGGGTCTATCTTTGTCAGTCACAGACCTTGTTGCCGAGAAGATGAAGCCCGAGGAGGACTTTGTTTTGTTTGCCAATAGGTGGAGATCTATGGCCGAAAGATTGAAAGACACCCTTTCGAAAACGGAGCAAGTTAAGATGATCATATCAAATTCCACTCCGTAATTCTGTCATATTTTGGCCATGAATAAGTTAAGCACTATGGAAGAGCTCTATGAGAGAGCTAGATATATACAAAGTCAGATGAAAGATTCGCCCATTATGGGCATGTTTGAACAGAAACCAAGGCTGGTCAGGAAGAACACCCATGTTAGCAATAGTGGTGGCACCACTGAGGGTACCGTGACTAATGAGCAGGTGGGCATGGTCGGCAACCCCGCACCTTTCCGCCACCCTAACCCAAGACCTCTGCAACCTCCACAACAACTCCCCTTCTTTAATCTCGCTCCCCAAACAAATACTCTCCCTCGACCCTTCCATCCTCCTCCGAAAAATCAAGCCGTGCACCACAACCCCCCAGTTCCTCAGCAATACCACCAGGTGCCACCACCCACCAATTATGGCCCCCAGCACCCAAGAAGACCATTAGGCTCTAAAAGGGCCCAATACCTGCCATTACTTGAAAGTCTTCCTGATATATTTAACGCACTCATGGCCGCCAACCTGCTCACCTTGCCAAAAGAAAGAACATCCTGGCCTTCTAATGTGGACACCTCTCGGTATTATGTCTTCCACCGACAGCCTGGTCAGAATATAGATCATTGCTTTCATTTCAAGGATTATATCTATGATTTGAATGATTCAGGGTGGTATTAATTGGGATGAAATGAGGCAGTTTATTGCAACCTTGAAAGCAAGAAGACCTCCTCGGCAGCAGTAGGCTCAGCAGCTACCTCAGCAGCAAGTTCCACCTTCTCTTCAACAGCAGCAAGCTCCCGCACCTCAACCGGACATGGGGATTGTCCATAATCCATTACCGGAGCACCCTCCGAACCAGCAAGTAAACCATGTTACTTCCTTCCATGAAGTGGAAAGAGGAGAAGGGTGGCATGAAGAGAACGCCTCTGTCGGGGCTATAAACCAAATTCCAACTCAACCACCCCGTCTGTTAAGAATACCTTTCCATCCAACGCCTTTTCCCCAACCATCCTGTCCCCTCTTGCGCACCACTAACCAAATTCCCTCCACTACCGCTAACCCCTTACCGGTTAGACCTCTCCTCATTCGCCCTCCATCATCTTTCGCATTACAACAAACCCCCCCTCCAGTCACCAATTCCTCGCCTTTGCCATCTAGGCCACTCCTCATTCACCCCTCACCAATACCTAATCCCTCCACTGCTACTAGCAATCCTCCCCCAGTAAAGATTCCTACATCGCTACCTGCAAATCCCTCATTTTTACCCAGACCCCTCCTCATTCGGCCTACGCCTCCTTCAGCCATTCAGGCGCCTCCTACCCCTTCTACTGTTATCCCTCCAGCTACCACTACCCCTCAGCCAACAAGGCCCCTCATAAGGGCTCCTTCTTTGGTCACCCCTCCAACATCTGTTAATCCTAATATCCCATCTTCATCCACTAATCCTCCGCCTACCCACAACCCGATAGAGGCGCAATCGTCACAAACCATGGTGCTCCGTAGTGGACGGATATTCCATCGCGTGTTTCCATAAAGGGAGCCAAAGTCCACACAAGGGAATGTGGAGCCAGAGCAGGAATCCATAACGGGCACTCAGTATACCTTACTAAAGCACTTAGACAAGACCCCAGCAAGGATTTCTATCTTAGAACTGATAAAAAGATCCACCATTCACCAGCAGGCATTGAAAGAGTATCTTCAGAAGGTGATGGTCAATGAAGACATTCCAGCTGAACAAATCACATCAGTCTTGACTCCAGCAAGTGATCAACCAGCCATTATTTTTCATGAGCATGAATTAGCTCCGAAGCCAGCCAGGTGTTGGCACCCATTTTTTTGCCGATAAGTTGAGTCGTTCCTCTTACTCCCATTTGTTGATGCCTCGAGTTGTCCATCACTCGTTGGGGCTATTTTCGGGCACGTTTTGGGCCACTTTTATGGGTAGCCTCCCTTCCTGGCTAGGCTTGCTTCAATTCTGGGCTTGATGGGCCTTGGTTTTGGTTGATTGGGCTTTTCTATAAGTTCAAGCACCCATATACATGTACGGTTCATCCCTGGCCGCTCAATTATTGTGCGGTTGCCTGTGGGCCGTCCATACATTCATAGAAAATTTTGGTTAATTTTCTGAATTTCCACCGACAAGCATTTATGCGGTCTCCTTTTAGCCATTCAAAATAATGGACGAACTACTAGTAACCGTTCTTCTCCCAGAGTCCTACGCTTGGTGGTTTTCTCAGATAATTACCCAATTAATCTATTTTTTACCGACAAGGCTAGAACGGTTGTTATATGGCCGCTCCAATTTTGAACGGTCTAATCATAGCCGTTCATTTATGAGAGTCCAACGGCGAACTATTCGGCTGGTTCAATGGATAATTTGGATTATTTTGTGAATTGTTGAATTTCCACCGACGAGGTTGTACGGCCCAGAATGGGCCGCCCATATGGATGTGTGGTCTATCGTTAGACCGTTCATCTGCTCGATTGCTGAAGATTCAACAGATTTTCTCTCTCTCCTCGTGGATTTATCCCAAACTTCTTCCGATGATTTCTCTGCGAATCCTTAACCATTTCAAGTGCTGTTTTCTCCAGATGAAAGATAATTGAATTATCTTCATTTTTTATTTGATAATTTCGGCCTAAAAATGCTTCTAAACCCTAATTTCTAGCTAGGACTTTAGGTGTTCTATAAATAGACCCTAAAGGCTACCTTTGAAAGATGGGAGATTTTGGTCGACGGTGAAACCCTGCTGAATTCTTGAGCGACCAGCACCAAGGAAAGAGACCTTCTACGTCCATATAGGCCTCTGGTTCAGGGAGTAGTCCTAGTCTTGAGTCTTTTTACATTTGATAGTCCCGTTTCCTCTCATTGCATGTTTATTTCTACACATCCATTCTCCCCATTTTCATTGTTTGCACTGTCATGCACACACCCTCCCATGTTTTTTGACGCCCTAGGGGTTTAAAATCCCCCAGGTGCCCCCCATTCAAATACTTATGTTCATTTCCCTTTATTTGCTACACTCCACGTTTCTAACTTGGGTTTTTCCTTGTGTTCTACACTTTGTTTCGCAAGTCAACAGTACACTAACGCGAGGCCCATCCTTTCTGGCCAACTGGAAAGGGTGGAGGTTGGACCCTTTTACAACTTCTGGCGTGGTGGTCTTGAGCGGTTCTCTCCCATCCATTCAAGGAGACGTGCGGTGCGACCTGGACCGTCCTTCTTCTTCCTGCGGTCGTGATAGAACCGTTCAACTGCCAGGTGTGCTTCATCCCGCGTCATCTGCAGTGTTCTTAGACGGTATGTCGTGAGACCATTCATCATTATAGGCGGTTCCTCCTAAGCGGTATATTTTTCCAGCGCTGCACCCCAGGCGAGTACCTCTCCCTCTTTCCAAGGTACGGCGTGTCCATCACGTTCGACACCTTGGTGGCGATCACATGTTTTTTTTATTCCTCCCTTTCCCTCTGTCTTTGTTCATTTCCCATGTTGGATGTGGTAAGATAGGCATGGGAAGGCATTAAATAACGGACGGGAGGAGAAATATATCTACACCCTTCTTTTGTGGCGATCACGGTGGGACACATAGTGCCCATCGTGTTAGTGGCTTGCTGACCCCCTCTTTTGCTTTGTTAATCCTTTTTCTTCGAGTGGTACCAGGTTGATCTTTGTTGGTTGCGTTTCTTGTCCTCTGGAATTTGAACGGTTCTTCCAGAGCCGTCCAACTTCTGTGCGGCTGAGAGTGCGCCGTCCATCTTGCTGGCACAAGTACGCTTCTGCCTTTACTCTATTGGCTTGGTTGATGTTACACGGTTGATACAGGTTCGTTCCAGTTATTAAGCGGCTATCCATAGACCGCTCATCCTAGTACGCGTCTCATTTCTATCATTGTTCATTTCCAGCATTCTCTGACTTTACTGTTATTTTGTTGTTACTCCCTGAATTATACGGTTGTCTACAGACCGTCCTTCTCTCTGAGCGGCCTTCTAGAGACCGTTCTTGTGGTGCTACAGTGCACCCGTGATTCACTTTGATTGCCATGTTAGTTAATCTCCATGGTATTTGGTGCTGATTTTTGATCTCCCCTGCTCTGATATCATTGTTGCATGCTTGCTTTAGTTACTTGCATATCTGGCTGATCATTGGTTATTAGTTGCTAGGCTAGACTTTGCATGCACTCTGGTGCGCATAGGGACATACATTCTTTTCATAGTAATTGCATTCCTACCGAGGTAGGGTTTCCTCTCGTCTCCATACTCCTTGGAGCCAACTAGGGGACCTTACTGAGGACCTCTGTAAGCCCCCGTGAGCCGTGGATTCCCACACGGACGTCGGGTAGGTTGTACCGTATCCACCCCCAGTCTAGGGTTTGCATCCATGAGAGAGAGAGTTTCGTAGAGTCACCCAGTTCCTCATTTCCTACCCTGATTAGGTACCTTGTGGTTGAGCAAATTTATACATTAATTAATCCACTAAGGTCCTAGAAGAGGAATCTAAAAAAAAATTGTCGCGCATCATTTGACAACTTGGTTGCTTAAGTGGCTGATTCTCCTCTCATCTCGCTCCTCCATTGTGTGCATCTCATTCGAGTTGTTTGTTTTAGCTCTTTACTTAGGGCTGTTTGCCTCCCCCTTCCCCATTATCATCAGTGCATGCGGAGTTGTTTCTTCCCCATAGGATCATCATCTAGGGGCAACTCTCACTTCATTTCTTACTTTAATCCTGTGTTTGATTCGTCATCCCCCATGTCGTCATACGACTTCTCCCATTCCCACGAGGATTCTCTCCCTCGCGGACTTCTTGAGGACCCGCCCAGGGTCGCCCATGTGCAGGGAGGAGAGGGGACTGCCCCTCCTCTCCCGACCATTGCCATCGAGGGCTCTCAACCCCTCCTTCCTGGTTCCTCCACACAAAATTCGGCCAGTCAAATTCTCAATTTGATGGCCCAGCTTGATCCCTCCCAGCTCCACCTTATCTGGCAAGCTCTGCAAGGGGCAGACGCCCCCCACTCAGTTCCTTCCTATGGCGTGACTGCCACCACCACCACTACATCTCCTATTGTTGGGTCAGCACCCATCCCTGCTGTCCCCATTGATCTTACTCCCATCCGTTCCCAGGTTCTCCGATACCCCAGCATGGAAGCGGGCCAGGCCTCCACCTCGGCCCATCAGTATCTTGATAAGGGGAAGGCCCATGTCCCCTCTGGTTCTTATCTTGATCCATACACTACAATCTCTCCATCGCCGCAGGCCCTCTGGCCCCGGCTGATTTCACTCGTTTGCAACCCGGGGCCGCCCAGTTGGCTCACATGGATATGGGCCCTTCCTTGGCCCATTATCCATCCTATGGGCTCCCCTCCTAGCCGGCTCACCCCTCCGTTCCTCATCCGGGCTCCATTTTTCCTGCTCAGTCCCCTCCTTCCCGGGAGCGGGAACTCCTTGACAAATGGGCTGCTATGTAGCAACAAATTGACCTCCTCCACAAGCGGGTTGGCCCGCAGTGTTTGGCTGATGTCCCTATTCCTAACTTTAGGGACATTCATTTTCCCCCTCAGTCTGAGCTCCCCGTGTACCAAAAATATGACGGGAACGGCAACCCGTTCATTCATGTTCGGGAGTTTCTTTACGAGTCGGCATAGTTCCATCATGATGATCGCCTGATGGCTTACTTATTCTGCCGATCATTGGAGGGGGTCGCCTTGAAGTGGTACTATACCTTGCCTCTGGAGGAGGCAGAAAATTTCAAGATAGTCAAGGAGAAGTTTATTCATAGGTTACAAGATCGGGTCGGTCCCAAGTATTCCTTCACCGACGTGGTAGCGGAAAAGATGAAGCCAGAGGAGGATTTTGCAACCTATGCAGACAGATGGAGGCAGATGGCCTCACGTGTGCCCGGGCAAATCCCGGAAGAAGAGAAAGTTAAGTTGCTGATCTCCAATGCCACCCCGACATTCAGAAATATTTTGGCAATGAATGACATTTCGAATATGCACCAGTTATACGGAAGGGCTCGGTTCATACAAACGCAGTTTAAAGACTCCCCTATTCATTCACTGTTCGAGGCCCAGAAACCCAAAACCGCCAGAAAGTCCCAGGGCCCCGTCATTGAGGGAGTGCAAATCAACGAGCAGGTCCAGGCTATTCAATTTCCCCACCAAGCCGCTTCGCCTCGCTTCCCGCAGCCTCCACGCAACCCCCAGTTCGCCGCTCCACAAGCTCCCCAACCCACTTTCCCGACTCCTTAACACCCGCAACAACCACCACCACCACCCCAACAGCCTCAACAGCCGCCGCAATATCATAATGTTCCTCC
This sequence comes from Amorphophallus konjac, assembly GCA_022559845.1. Lineage (NCBI taxonomy): Eukaryota > Viridiplantae > Streptophyta > Magnoliopsida > Alismatales > Araceae > Amorphophallus > Amorphophallus konjac. The sequence continues at coordinate 392,494,606 of CM040126.1, forward strand.
ACCCACCGCTTACGGACCTGCCTGACCGAGCCCGAAGAGGGCCCATTACCCTCCTCTTCCTGAAACCTTGCCAGATATTTTCTCTGCTTTGATGTACACTGGTGATATTCAACTGCCTCCGGAACGTCAGAATTGGAATCCGGCCGCCGATCAATCCCGATATTGCATATATCATCGGCAGCCCGAGCACACAATAGAGCGGTGCTATCAGTTTAGAGATCTGGTGTATGATTTACATGAGGGCCAGAGGATTGATTGGGCCCAGATGCACCAGTTGATCATGGACATCAAGCAGAGGCAGAGACAAGCCAGGCCATAGCAGGAGGCGCCCCAGCAACAGGAGCAGCAGCAACCCGCACAGCAACAACAACCCCAGCAACAGCAGTAGCAGCAACAAGACCTTGGGATCCATCAGAATCCCATGCTAGTACACCCGCCCGCTCCTCAGTAACAACAACAGCCGCCGGCACCGGCACCAGCCCAGGTAAACATTGTTCAGCACCCAGCCCCCAACGCTGGGTGGACCTTTGATGATGAAACATCCGCACACCTCTTGGCCTTCCACCACAACCATTCTATCGAACCTGCTATCCCCTCCATCCTCAGGCCTGTTGTTCTGACCACCACTCCACCCATTATTCCCTCCGCATCACCCATCAGGCCCACCGCATTCCCCTCCATACCGCCAATCCTTTCGCCATCACCCACCATACCCTCCATCATCACCCCTCCACTTAACCCTTCGCCCATTTCCCCTTCAGCAGGGCCCATTAGACCAACCACTGTTATCTTCACTCCCACTTCTACCCCCTCCACCTACCCCACTGGGCCAAGCGGGGGTCCATCTCAGGCCGTGCCGGCCTGACATTGCGCCATTCGGAGCGAGAATTCATTCCACAAAGTTTATCCTTCTACTCGTGCACCAGCACCTAGCCCTCAGGCTTCTCCCTCAACAGCTGAAGATGCAGACCCCGTGCCGGGCACGAAGTACGATTTGTTACAGCACTTAGACCGGATGCCGGCCAAAATTTCAGTTTTGGAGTTGATCAAAAGGTCGCCGCTGCACCAGGATGCCTTGAAGACTTTTTTGCAGAAAGTAATGGTGAATGAAGACGTGGCGGTGGATAGTTTACCGACGGTGTTGGAAACAATTACGAGGGGGCCTTCTATTTCATTTTCTGAGTCAGAATTAGCTCCCCTAGAGACACGGCAGATGCCACTCGGTATCACCATTTCTTTGAATAAGGTGGCGGTGGAGTCAGCCCTCGTGGACACAGGAGCATCGATAAATGTGTGTCCATTGAGCTCCGTGCCTGCAACATTTCAGAAGACATGCTTAAACCCGCACCGACCACAATAGCAGCATATGACAACTCCAGGCGTGCTTGTCACGGGGTCGTGACTGTGCAGGCCGAGCTAGGGCCTTTAGTTTTGGACGTGGAATTTTATGTATTGGACATAGACCCAATGTTCCAAGCAATTCTGGGTCGTCCATGGATAAACAGTTTGAATGCCGTGCCCTCGACTGCCCACCAATGCCTAAAATTCCCATTCTAGGGTCGGGTGGTTAAAGTGAAAAGTATCTCCACCATCCAGTCTGTTGATGCCATTACAGATAAGATTCTCCCTACATTATGGCCAAGCAATAGGCCAGTTTTGTCAGTAATGGACTTAAATTATTCATGGGCATATGCGTCACGCAAGCCCGCCACTGCACCAACAAATGTCAAGATTAAGTCCAAGATTAGATATTCCAAAGGGTGGCACATGATTCTGAAATTGTGTTATCAGCTGGGCCTGGGTCTCGGCGCACAATTACATGGACGGACCAAGCCCGTCCCTAAAGGTAGGAAGATGGGCCGCCAAGGCCTTGGCTACCGTGATTCAGCAATGTCGATACTTGGAGATTTTGGGTCGTTAACGTGGGACTATCGACAACATTTTGTGAAAGGACCGCTGCAGCCTGGCACTTTGAAGAAGCCACCGCCATGTGCTGATATGAAGGTTGATGCCGCTTGTGATGTTTCTGACCCACCGCCGCCGCTGAAGGGGCTGGTGGGTGATATGGATGATTTTTGTGTTTGTTTTGAGAAGCTGTTCAGCGAAGAAGAAGACCGCCTGAGGAAGAAGGAGATGCAGCTGGTGAAGCATTCTCCAACGCAGCTAGTCCGCCGGAGGCCACGGGAAGTGGGGAGCTCTATCACTACCTTTTCTCTGTCCCCGTCCCGTATTGCCTCTCTGTTTCAACAATTGGGGTTTGTCCCCCGTTCCCCTCCAATTCTGGTCGACCCGTACTTTACGGAGAGACCGCCTGAAATTCTGTTCGTGTCGTGTGCATGTGGGCGCTGCCCACCTATTGATCTTTCAACTTTGTTTACTCCTCCTCCCCAAAATGCCCAACTCCACGAGATGTGGTTTCGATCCTCTGATCCATTCTTCGATTGCATCTTCCCCAATTTGTTCCCCATGCAACTACCTCCTCCCCCGTCTTCTTCCTCCTCTTGTCTCGTGATCACCTCCGACCTCCAAAAAAAATGCCAATTTTAAAATGAAGATTTCAATGGAAGATTATGCTATTTTCAGTCCGTCCTCTCCCCAGGGGCACGAGACCCCTGCTTCTTTCCCTTTAGACTTTTTATCTCCTAGGTTAGATGTACAGTGTTCAGAGTCTCCTAGGATAGTCGAGTCAGTTGGGGTAGAGTCTAGTTCGAGTCTAGTCAGCCCATCCACGTCTGCGGCACACCATGTGATGCGTCATTCTAAGTCCATCCCTGATAGGTTTCTACAGGATTTGGAAGAAAGATGCCATGCCCTCCTCAGGTGCCCAGAGTTTGTAGAGACCGCAATTGTCTTAGAGAATGATGAGGAATTGGATGGGGTGTGGAGCAATGACGGATTGGGAGTATATGAGATTGTAGACGAGAAGGATCCAGCCGATGATGAGGAAAGCGATGTGGATGACACTGCCGATTTATACACGCAAGGTTCGAAGAGGTTTGACGAACCGTCCTCGACAGTGGATGAGCCCACTAAAGAAATTAATCTTGGAACAGAAGAGGACTCCAGGCCCATACTTATTTCTACTAATCTCCCTCCTCAGGTCGAAGAGGAGTTGATCAAGGTATTGATGGAGTACAATGATTCTTTTGCCTGGTCCTATGAGGACATGCCTGGTCTTGACCCCACATTGGTTGAACATCGATTAATTCTTAAACCAGGGGCAACACCCGTTAAACAAAAAGCAAGAAGGTTCCACCCGCAGATGGCCTTAAGGATAAAGGAAGAAGTCGATAAATTGCACAAGGCCAGGTTTATTAGAGTTGTATTATATCCGCAATGGGTGGCAAACATAGTCCTAGTGATGAAGAAAGATGGCAAAATTTAGATTTGTATCGATTTCAGGGACTTAAATAAGGCATGTCCGAAAGATGATTTCCTGCTTCCTCACATTGATGTATTAGTTGATAACACGGCTGGGTATGAGGCCCTCTCATTCATGGATGGTTATTCCGGATATAACCAAATCCTTCTTGCTCCTGAGGATCAAGAGAAGACCTCTTTCACCACGCCCTGGGGCACGTACTGCTATGTTGTTATGCCGTTTGGATTGAAGAATGCAGGTGCTGCTTATCAGAGGGCAATGCTGGCTATCTTCCATGACATGATGCATGTGTACTTAGAAGCTTACGTGGATGATATTCTGGTAAAATCAAGGTCTCAAGAAGAATACCCCGCCATTCTAGCCAAAGTGTTGCAAAGGGCTAGAGAGTATAAATTGAAAATGAATCCAAAGAAATGCGTGTTTGGAGTTACATCAGGGAAATTGCTTGGGTTTATAGTTAGTAAACGAAGGATTCAGATCGATCCGAATAAAGCAAAGACCGTTATGGAGATGCCGCCGCCTAAGAACGTCACCGAGCTCAGAGGTTTGATTGGGTGCTTACAATTCATTGGGAGATTTATATCTCAACATTCGTAAAGGTGCCACCCATTCTATGAATTATTAAAGGCAGAAGCTAAATTTGAATGGAATGAACAATGCCAAAAGGCCTACGAGGATCTTAAGGTCTATCTTTCTAATCCCCCGGTTTTGCAACCACCCATCCCTGGGAAACCCCTGATCCTATACATTTCTGTGATTGAGGACTCCCTGGGAGCTGTCCTGGCTCAGGTAGATGATGAAGGAAGGGAAAGGGCAGCATACTACCTTTCGAGATTGTTTAATCCCGCTGAATCCAAGTATACTGCTATGGAGAAGACCTGTGTAGTGCTAGTGTGGGTGGCTTAGAAGCTCAAACACTATTTTCTCGCCCATGAGGTTAAGCTGATCTCTAGAATGGACCCCATTCGTTATCTTTTAGAAAAGCCTATCCTTTCTAGCCAGTTAGCTCACTGGCAGAGCTTACTTTCCCAGTTCGATATCACTTTCATCGTCCAGAAAGCGATCAAGGGATACGCCATTGCTGAGCATCTTGCTCATTCTCCTATCCCTCGCACTGATTCAATCCAGGATGAGTTTCCCGATGAACACTTGGCAGTAATCACTCATCTTCCTTTTTGGTCTCTCCATTTTGATGGTGCTCTCAATTCTCAAGGCTGTGGAATCGGCGCCGTTCTCCTCACTCCAGAAGGAGTAACCATCCCTATCGCTTATCAACTCTCTTTTCTTGCCACGAACAATATAGCCGAGTATGAGGCTCTCCTTGCCGGTCTGAAGCATGCCTACCTCATGGGCGCACGATACCTTAACATCATAGGAGACTCTCAGTTAGTGCTGCGTCAAGTTCTGTCAACTTACCGCACCCGTGACCCTAAGCTTAAGCCCTATCAAGATCTGGTCACGCTCTTGGCTAGGCAATTCCGGAAGCTTATCTATATTCACACTCCTCGTTCTTAGAATATCCTAGCTGATGCACTTGCATCACTCACTTCTTCTCTTTCATTCCCCCTCAGTCGCGCCACTGAGACCATTGTGGTCCAGCGGTTGGACGCCCCTTCTCTTCAGGATCCCTGGTTCGACAACCTTAGGAAATCTGTAGAAAGGAAGGTAGAAAGGGAAGAGGTGAAAGAAGTTTCGTTAGCTAAACTTGAGGAGATCATAGAAGAAGAAGAGTTGCCGTGGTATTATGAGATTGAGCAGTATTGTAGGGATGGTTAATTTCTGGAGACGGCAAATGTCGAGCAGCGAAAGGCCATTAGAAGAGTCGCCGCAAGATACACGATTGTTGCTGGAGAATTGTATAGGCGGGCTATCAATGGAGTTCTAATGAGGTGTCTAGATGACGATGAGGCTTGGAAGGTAGTAGAAGCTGCTCACTCTAGTGAGTGTGGAGGGCACGTAAATGGGTAGGCGTTGGCAAAGAAGATTCTTAGGCAGGGCTATTACTGGCCAACCCTAGAAGAAGGTTGCTCCACCTATGTCCGTAGGTGTCTTCAATGCCAACTCCATGCCGACAAGATCCATGCTCCTGCTTCTTCTCTCCATCCCCTCTCTGGTCTTTGGCCATTTTCCATGTGGGCCTTTGATATCGTCGGACCTCTCGGTGACCCGAATTCTGCAGTCAAGCAGAAGTCCTTCATTTTGACGGCTACGGAGTACTTCACCAAGTGGGCGGAAGCTGAAGCATATGTAGAGATCAAAGCCACCACAGTATGCCGCTTCATCCTGAAGAATATCATCTCACGATTTGGAGTGCCAAGTGATATCGTCACCGACAACGGGCCTCAATTCGTTTCTCAAGAACTTCGGCACCTCTATAAGAAGTTTAATATAGCATTGCATCATTCATCACCATACTACCCCCAAGGTAATGGCCAGGCTGAGGCCACGAACAAAACCCTTCTCAAAATCATCAAGAAAATATGTGACTCACACAAATTTGCTGATTGGACCAATAAACTGGTAGAAGCTCTATGGGCTTATCGCACCTCCGTCCGTACTCCCACGGGGCAAACTCCTTTTACTCTCACGTATGGGATGGAGGCGGTACTCCCATACGGGATCCTGATCCCTTCCCTAAGGGTGCAGCTGCACAAAGAACTTAATCTCGACGAGCGTCGAGAGACGTTGCTAGTCCAACTGGAACTCTTAGACGAGAAGAGACTTAACGCGGCCAATCACGTCTCAGTTTATCAAAAACGTGTCTCGTGGTATTTCCAAAAGAAGGTTATTGAAAGAAAATTTCAAGTGGGCAACATGGTTTTGAAACGTAAATTTATCAAATTAGCAGGTCCCAGGTCTAAGCTGCAACCCAACTGGGAAGGGCCGTTTGTAGTTAAGGAAGTCTATCCAGGTAATGCGTATCGTCTAATCAACGCGGAAGGTGAGGAATTCCCGAATCCGTGGAATGGGCTATATTTAAAACGCTTTTATCCATAGAGTCAAGCCAGCGATAGCCTGGCGGCGGGGTGTGCCTTCACCTGATCGCAAAAGGGGGATCCTCGGTTCAACATTTCACACACTACACGACCCCCCGTGGTTCGGTTCTCTTCTTTTGCACAACATCGTCTCTCCCTTGGCCATGCTTAGGGGAGGGGGAAGATCCTTGCTTTTCTTCTCTCTCAGCTGAACATAGGGGCAAGTGGTGAATAAAGGGGCGAGAACTGATCTAGACCCCCCGATAAAAGAGATCTCAAATAGGGGCAGTCCGTTACGACCTTATTCCGTAGGACAAAAGAGCAAGAAAAAGACTCAGAAAAGAAATGGAGAAAGAAAGGGGCAAAAATCAAAGCTAAAAGCTCACCCAAAGCTCGAAGCTCTCAAAAGTTTGAAAGTCCCCAAAATAATAAAACTAGGCATGGCAAGAGTGGCAGTACAGTTTCCCCGCGGGACGTTATGAGCCCGGTCGTACGCGTGCCTAAAGCGGATGTAGGTTCGATGATGGACACAAAGCCCCGGCGTAATAGAAAAAATTCTTTGAAAAGGGGGTGTCGTGAGAGGAACTCAAGCCCTAAAAATCTCTATACCTACCGCCAGCTTTCCTGCTATGTCACGCCCCGACGTGGAATATCGAGGGAGCGACGAGTCATAAACACGCGTGTCGATCAGAGAATGTACAATTTTGTTTCTAAAGTCAGAAATGAATGGGAAAATAATACTTTTATTTCATCAAAATGAAGTTTACATCACTAATTCATAAGCCATAAAGGCAATTACAAACTTCCAATCCCAAAGTACATCATTCTTGTAAAAACACTAATGATCTACATAAACCTAGGTAAAAAGGAAAATCATTCTCTCACTCTTGTCCATTCCCTTGTTCATTTTCATTTCCTGCAACAATTAACCAAAACGTAGGGTGAGCTAAAAGCTCAGTAGGATTTTATATCTCTATGAACCAGGCAATCTTTAAGTGTTAACAATTTAAACAATTTTCTAACTTGTATCGGGAAGTGTATAAACATGAATGGAATTTCCAAGCAATTGAGATAATATGATATCAAGATGAATTTCCAAGTAATGACTTTGAACAAGTAAAGAATTTCATGTAATTGGTCATTTTCACGCAAGTCAAGTAATTCATGTAATTTTCAAGTAACAAGTAAACAAGTACGAATAGTGGAATGCTGTATCAAGTAAATCTATCATGCACTTCGGTGCAATGCCACACCGTTGGTCAATCAACTCCCATGGGCACAAGTACTTTCGGGCACTCCCCCCAGGACCAGACCGGGCCCCATTTAATGCCAGACATTGAGTCATATGGATCTGAAGATCCCAAGTACGTTTAGACATCCACTTTAATGTATATGGCCAATGAGTTTCAAGAATATGTTGTTTGTAATAAGCACAGATTTGACAAAATTTCAGAAGTTGCAAGAAAAGTAGATAACCATTTAGGCATCATGTTTAACGACATTAAGTCGTGGAGTTCAAAAATGAATGATCAGTAGGAAGAAAAATTTAAGATAGTCATTTTATTAGACTTATTTTAATGCCTTAGAATGATTTTAGAATTCAAAAAGACATCAAGTTTTAGTAAAGGACCCTTCATTAGTAAAGAAACGTATATATTCAAGGATTAAAATAATGAGTTTAGATATTGATATTTATTCATACATTAATATATCACATGATAAAAAAATAGATGTAGCATGCTGAAAATAATTTAATATGATAGAATATACTACTGTCTATTTTACTGTGTGTGGCGGTTGCGGTGAATGCGCTAAATGAGGTTCAATGCGTTGACGCAGTGGAGTGCTGCGTTGACGCTGTGGTTTAAAAAGAACAAAAGTTGCTCACAAATCTCATATCACTGCATCGGTGTAGTCCACTACAAGGTCAGTGCACTACTGGATGGGGCGATGCATGTTCTTACAAGCTTGCACCTAAGGTCGGTACAAAACACTGTGGGGTCCATGCAATGGGTCCTTTATGTTTGCACGAGTCTGTGCAAAACACTATAGAAGTCAGTGCAAATCACTGTTTGAGTCAGTGCACTGCACTATTTAAGTCTGTACAATGCACGAAGTCTATACAATGCAACACTAAGTCTGTACAATGCTCACTAAGTCTATACAATGCTAACATTAAGTCTATACATTGTACACTAAGTCTGTACAATGCATGAAGTCTATACAATGCATCACTAAGTCTATACAATGCTAACATTAAGTCTATACATTGTACACTAAGTCTGTACAAGGCATGAAGTCTATACAATGCATCACTAAGTCTATACAATGCAACACTAAGTCTATACAATGCTAACGTTAAGTCTATACATTGTACACTAAGTCTGTACAAGGCATGAAGTCTATACAATGCATCACTAAGTCTATACAATGCTAACATTAAGTCTATACATTGTACACTAAGTCTGTACAAGGGATGAAGTCTATACAATGCTAACATTAAGTCTATACATTGTACACTAAGTCTGTACAAGGCATGAAGTCTATACAATGCATCACTAAGTCTATACAATGCTAACATTAAGTCTATACATTGTACAGTAAGTCTGTACAAGGCATGAAGTCTATACAATGCATCACTAAGTCTATACAATGCTAACATTAAGTCTATACATTGTACACTAAGTCTGTACAATGCATGAAGTCTATACAATGCAACACTAATGCTAACATTAGGTCTATACATTGTACACTAAGTCTGTACAATGCATGAAGTCTATACAATGCATCACTAAGTCTATACAATCAATGCTAACATTAAGTCTATACATTGTACACTAAGTCTGTACAAGGCATGAAGTCTATACAATGCATCACTAAGTCTATACAATGCAACACTAAGTCTATACAATGCTAACATTAAGTCTATACATTGTACACTAAGTCTGTACAAGGCATGAAGTCTATACAATGCATCACTAAGTCTATACAATGCTAACATTAAGTCTATACATTGTACACTAAGTCTGTACAAGGGATGAAGTCTACTAACATTAGTCTATACATTGTACACTAAGTCTGTACAAGGCATGAAGTCTATACAATGCATCACTAAGTCTATACAATGCTAACATTAAGTCTATACATTGTACACTAAGTCTGTACAATGCATGAAGTCTATACAATGCAACACTAATGCTAACATTAGGTCTATACATTGTACACTAAGTCTGTACAAGACATGAAGTCTATACATGCATCACTAAGTCTATACAATGCAACACTAAGTCTATACAATGCTAACATTAAGTCTATACATTGTACACTAAGTCTGTACAATGCATGAAGTCTATACAATGCAACACTAATGCTAACATTAAGTCTATACATTGCTCCAAAGTCTAACCAATCCCCAAGTCTATACATCCAAAGCCTTAGCGTCTAAAGCACAAGCCAAGTCTGTACATCCCCAAGTCTGTACATCCCAGAGTCTTAGCGTCTAATGCACAACCATTTTCAAAGTCTAGCGTCTTTTATTGCGTCTCTATATCCATTCAGACCCAGCGTCTTACATAGCGTCTTAGACTTAGTTTGTGTCTCAACTTCTTAACATGTATAAAACCAACGTTTTATCTTTTATATAATTAGCCAGCGTCTTTAATTAGTTTATACAAATAAGCATCTTAGTTATTTATATAATTCAAAGCCAACGTCTTAATTAATCTTATCTTCTGTTAAGGGATAAGAACGTGCTGCAGAAGCCAGTACGTTCTGGATAAAAAGATCGTGAACACCCCAAATCAATCGAACGTTCATAACTTTCTTATTTAATGATGGAATTTAGCAAATGAGCTATCAATAGAAAGAGGACAGAGAAACGATCATGCTGGCATGAATTAATTAGAGTATAGCCTGAGAGATACCTACCTTTTTTGCAGTTCTATGGAAAAGCCCCAAATATGAGAAGAACCCTTGATCTTCTAAATCTGCCTTCAATTCGCCACCACCTTCACAGCAGCGTATATCTGATCTACACAGATGGTTTAAGGGTCATAAGGGGTGCTATTTATAGCCAATCCCTTGCCCAAATCGTCAGGTTTTTTTTTTCCAGCTAATCTCACCAATGCGTTGAGTACGTGTTTAGAAGAAAAGTGTAAACACAGCTTCCAGCCTATCTTTGGGTGTGAAAGCGGCCGGTCCAAGGGTGGCTTAGGGTCAAAGTCCACCTTCCCAATTATGCACATGTTACGCTTCTCATATGAAGCACATGTACGAAATTAGGCCTTTCCATCCTTTAATATATCCTGCAATTTTATTTATTCCACCCATCATAAATTGTCAAATGGCCATTCTCTCCCAGTCCATTACATGAACTCTTATTGGGCTTCCTAGGATTTATCCAAGGTTTAAAGCTTTTAACAACTATTCAATAAACTAGCATTTTTCATATAGAAAAATGTAATTTACTTATTTCATGAAAATTTTAATTACATAATGCAACTAAAAATATATATTTTTCATTTGTAATTATCGGGTTTCTACATCCTCCCCCACTTAAAAGAATTTGGTCCTCTAAATTCACATTCTATTTTCTTAAAATTCAAGATTCGAGTAGGAAGGTTGAATTTCTAACCTGAGATGAGATCCGGGTATTTCTTCTTGATGGATTCTTCCAATTCCCAGGTTGCTTCCTCGAATCCACGCTTGCTCCATTGGACTTTCAGCATTGGTATAGCCCGATTTCTCAGTTGGTGTAATTTCCGATCCAGTATCTTGACCGGTCTTTCTTCATAAGATAAGTCCTTTTGGAGTTTCAATTCTTCAAATTGGATCACATGTGAAGGATCATAGACGTATTTTATTAGCATGGATACATGGAATACGTCGTGTACACTGGCCAGTTGAGGAGGTAAAGCCAGCTTGTATGCTACCTCACCGATTCTCTCCAGAATCTCGAAAGGGCCGATAAATCTCGGACTTAGCTTTCCTTTGATGCCGAATCTTCTAATTCCACGGGTGGGTGAGATCTTTAAGAAGACATGCTCCCCCACTTGGAAATCAAGGTCCCTCCTCCGATTGTCGGCGTAGCTCTTTTGCCTTGATTGGGCGACCTTTAGTCTTTCATGTATTAACTGGATTTTGTTGGTTGTGTCTTGTACAATGTCGGGACCCAGCAATCCCTTGTCGCCAACCTCACTCCAGCATAGAGGCGATCTACAGCTTCGGCCATAAAGAGCTTCGAATGGTGCCATTTGAATACTTGACTGATATCTATTGTTATAAGCGAACTCAGTCAATGGTAAGTGTTCATGCCAACTACCACCGAAATCAATCATGCAGGCTCTCAACATATCTTCAATAATTTGATTCACCCTCTCGGTTTGTCCGTCCATCTGAGGGTGAAAAGCCGTACTAAACCTTAGTCTAGTACCCATAGCTGATTGTAAACCCTTCCAGAAATGAGAGGTGAATCTCGGATCTCGGTCTGAAATAATAGAGCTCGGAATACCATGCAGCCTTACGATCTCCTTAATATATAAGGCGGCTAGAACATCCACGGTCCATTTAATCTTGATAGGTAAGAAGTGAGCAGACTTGGTTAACCGGTCCACAATTACCCATATAGCATCGAAACCACTTCGGGTCTTTGGTAATCCAACAATGAAGTCCATACCGATACTATCCCATTTCCATTCTGGTATTTCGAGAGGCTTGAGTTTACCAGTCGGTTTGAGGTGCTCGGCTTTAACCTGTTGACATACCAAGCATCGACTTACGAACTCGGCTACCTCTCTCTTCATATTCGGCCACCAGAATGTCCTCTTGAGGTCTTGGTACATTTTTGTAGCACCGGGGTGAATAGTGTACCTTGACCGATGTGCTTCCTCTAGGATTTTACCCTTGATAGTAGAACAATCGGGTATACAAGTTCTTCCTTTGAATAATAGCCTTCCATCATTAGCTAAAAGGAAATCCGGTCGTTGATCTAATTTGTCTTTAATTTCCACGATCAACGGATCATCAACTTGCCGTTCCTTGATTTCTGAGAGTAACTCGGGTTGGAGTCGAATATTTGCAATAAAGACTCCGTCTTCCTTCTCCTCCATATTGAGGTTTAAGTTGGCCATTTCTTCAAGTAGATGCCATTTTTTAACCATCATGCTCGATAATAAAGCCATCGGCTTCCTGCTAAGTGCATCAGCTACGGCATTGCCTTTTCCGGGATGATATTGTATAGAGAAATCAAAATCCTTTAAATATTCCAACCACCGTCTTTGTCTCATATTGAGCTTCTTTTGAGAGAATAAATATTTGAGACTCTTGTGATCAGAATACACCGTAAAGGCTTCGCCATAGAGGTAATGTCGCCAGATCTTCAAAGCAAAGACCACAGCTGCCAGTTCTAGGTCATGTACGGGATAATTTTCCTCGTGCTTCTTCAATTGCCGTGGAGAATAAGCTATGACCTTGCCATGTTGCATTAATACGCAACCTAGGCCAATTCCAGATGCATCAGCATATACTTCAAATCCTCCTCCTTCCGTAGGTAATGTGAGAATAGGAGCAGTCGTCAGCCAATCCTTTAAAGTTTGAAAGTTTTTCTCGCATTCCTTGGACCAGATAAAAGGATTCTCCTTCCTTGTCAATCTTGTTAAAGATACTGCAATCTTTGAGAAATCCTTGATAAATCTTCGATAATATCCAGCCAATCCCAAAAAGCTTCGGATTTTCATCACACTAGTAGGTCTTTCCCAGTTCTTTACGGCCTCGACCTTTGAATGATCGACGGCGATACCGTTCCGAGAAATTATGTGACCGAGAAAAGAAACTTCCTCCAACCAGAAATCACACTTGCTTAATTTGGCATAAAGCTTGTGATCTCTTAATAATTGAAGGGCCTTCTTAAGATGTTCCTCATGTTCTTCCTTTGACTTAGAGTAGATCAAAATGTCGTCAATGAAGACAACCACAAATTGATCGAGGTACGGCCTGAATACGCTGTTCATCATTTGCATAAATGCGGCAGGCGCATTTGTTAAGCCAAAAGGCATAACAGTGAACTCGTAATGTCCATACCTACTCCGGAATGCCGTCTTGTGAATATCACTTTCCTTGATCTTCAATTGATGATAACCAGATCGAAGATCGATCTTTGAGAAATATTGAGCTCCAGAAATCTGGTCGAATAATTCATCAATTCTCGGCAATGGATATTTATTCTTGATGGTGAGTTGATTCAATTGCCGATAATCAACACATAGTCTCATCGAACCATCTTTCTTCTTGACAAATAAGACTGGGGCTCCCCAAGGTGAAGTACTTGGTCGGATAAATCCCTTCTCCAGTAATTCCAATAATTGATCCTTTAATTCTTTCATTTCCACGGCAGACATCCGATATGGAGCTTTAGAAACTGGTGCCGCTCCCGGAATTAAATCAATAGAGAAAATCACTTTTCTCTCGGGTGGAATACCAGGCAACTCGTCCGGAAATACATCAGAATAATCCTGAACGATAGGAATGTCCTTTAGAATGGGTTCTGTGTGCTCGGTCATAGTGATAGAAACTAAGAAACCGACACAACCCTTCCTTAATAATTTCTCGGCTTTGAGGGCCGAAATGAGGGATATGTGTCTAGAATGCCTGATGCCAGAAAATAGAAGGTCGAGGTAACCCATAAAAGTTACCGTACCCAACTTGCAATTGACACTAGCTCCATGTGTAGATAGCTAGTCAGCACCCAAAATAACATCATATCCTTCCATCTCCATGCATACCAAATCAGCGGGTAAGTTATAACCACTAATTAGAATTTCACTATCAGGATAGAAGTGTTTAATTTCCGTTCCCGTTCCAATAGGGGTAGTAATAGTGAGTGTAGAATCTAATGGAATAGGCTTCATAGGTAAAAGACCAGCAAATCTTCTAGATATAAATGAATGCGTAGCTCCGGTGTCAAATAAGACAGAGGCAGGCTTGGTGTATATGAAAAGAGTACCATCCACGATGCCTCCTTCCTCGGTAGGTTCCGTACCCATAAGGGCTTGAAGTCTTCCTGGCTTCTTGGCAATAATAGGAAGTTTTGCCGGTGATGGAGCTTGCTCGTTGAGAAGAGGGCAATTCGGGATCCTATGCTCCCGGCTCCCGCATCGAAGACATGCACCGAGCTTTCTCCAACATTCCTCGGCTTTATGTCCGGGCTTCTCACAGTATTTGCATAATTCCTTTGATGTTGTCGATATAGGGACAATTTGCTTGTCGAATATCCTCGGCTTCTTGTCCCTTGAAAATTACGTCCACCTTTGTTGAAATTACGCCCGTCATTGGGTCTTTTCTTCCCGAAGGAAGGTTTGAAACTTCCAGACCCAGTAATTTACTCTCTCTTGGCTTCTCTTCCTCGGATGCGATCCGATAACTCCGTTGCATCTTCTAGGAGTTGTGCTCTCCGTACCATATCAGAATATGATTGAATATCCATCGGGGCGAGTTGAGTAATATATTGCGGCTTAAGGCCATTAAGAAATCTCTGTGCCTTCATTTTGTCTGTACCCACGAGATGTGGAGCGTACCGAGATAACCTCAAAAATTGTGCTTCATATTCCACAACTGATAAACCCCTTTGCTTTAAGGCGGCAAATTCAGTGGCCTTCCTTTCTTGTGCTCGATCGGAGAAGTATTTGCTATTGAAGTGTTCCACGAACTTTCCAAAGAATTTGGTCATGCGGTAAAGTAGCTTCGACCGATTCCCACCAGGCACGTGCATCCCTTTCCAGTTGGAAAGTAGCAAGTAGGACCTTTTCCTCGTCAGCGCATTGCATGACTCGAAATATCCTCCCGATCTCCTAAATCTAACGTTCGGCTTCATCCGGATCCGTAGATCCAGCGAACTTGGGAGGGTTCATGCTCCGGAAATTTCTATGCAAGTCTCCGGCTCCTCGGTTTGCTCCTCCTTGAGCAACCTGTTGGAGGGCTTGTGTTAAGCCTTGAACCGTGCGCTGCATCTCGCGCCATTGAGCTCTCTCGGCGGCCATTTGTGAGAATTAGCCTGAAACCATAATTCCAAGGTTTATTATTTTTGTTTTGGTATTTATTTCCTGATAATTCCCTTTTTCTTAAAACTTAACCCGTGTTTCTACCCGAATCTTACCGGGAAAGTTCAAGATCTATCAAATTTCCAGATATTGATCTAGAACCTATGTTTGAGCGAAAACTATGTTTTAAGAATGAACCTAGGATTTTATGTAACCTAGGCTCTGATACCACAAAGACTGTCACGCCCCGACGCGGAATATCGAGGGCGCGACGAGTCATAAACACGCGTGTCGATCAGAGCATGTACAATTTTGTTTCTAAAGTCAGAAATGAATGGGAAAATAATATTTTTATTCCATCAAAATGAAGTTTACATCACTAATTCATAAGCCATAAAGGCAATTACAAACTTCCAATCCTAAAGTACATCATTCTTGTAAAAACACTAATGATCTACATAAACCTAGGAAAAAAGGAAAATCACTCTCTCACTCTTGTCCATTCCCTTGTTCATTTTCATTTCCTGCAACAATTAACCAAAACGTAGGGTGAGCTAAAAGCTCAGTAGGATTTTATATCTCTATGAACCAGGCAATCTTTAAGTGTTAACAATTTAAACAATTTTCTAACTTGTATCGGGAAGTGTATAAACATGAATGGAATTTCTAAGCAATTGAGATAATATGATATCAAGATGAATTTCCAAGTAATGACTTTGAACAAGTAAAGAATTTCATGTAATTGGCCATTTTCACACAAGTCAAGTAATTCATGTAATTTTCAAGTAACAAGTAAACAAGTACGAATAGTGGAATGCCGTATCAAGTAAATCTCTCATGCACTTCGGTGCAATGCCACACCGTTGGTCAATCAACTCCCATGGGCACAAGTACTTTCGGGCACTCCCCCCAAGACCAGACCGGGCCCCATTTAATGTCATACATTGAGTCATATGGATCCGAAGATCCCAAGTACGTTTAAACATCCACTTTAATGTATATGGCCAATGATTTTCAAGAATATGTTGTTTGTAATAGGCACAGATTTGACAAAATTTCAGAAGTTGCAAGAAAAGTAGATAACCATTTAGGCATCATGTTTAACGACATTAAGTCGTGGAGTTCAAAAATGAACGATCAGTATGAAGAAAAATTTAAGATAGTCATTTTATTAGACTTATTTTAATGCCTTAGAATGATTTTAGAATTCAAAAAGACATCAAGTTTCAGTAAAGGACCCTTCATTAGTAAAGAAATGTAGCAACCTTGATAAAATATTAATAACAATAAAGATTTTAAAATAAATCAAATAAATAGATAAATAAAACAATATAAAATAACGCCTCGGATAAAGGCGCTATTTAAATTATAAACGCCTCTAGCAAAGGCGTGATTCAAGAAGGGACGCCCTGACAACACGGCGTCAAATTCTAAACGCCAAAAACGGTAAGGCCAATAAATGCCCCTATCTTGGGCGTGTTTTAAACAAAGAAACGCCATAACGAAAGGCGCTTCTTAAGAAACGACCTGAACCAGGTCGTCAATTCAAGAATCGACGCCCTGACCAAAGTCGTTAATTCCATTCGAGTTCCGTTCGACACGGGAGCTTATCCCGGGAAGGATTATGTTAATCTAGTAAGTATTTAAATAGGGCAAGGACTCTATATTGGAAGCATTACTTCCACTAGGACTCTAACCCTAATAGGACCCCCTAAATCCCTATAAATAATTTACTGCTCGAACCCTTCAACGCTATTTAGCGTTCGGAATCTGCAAGGTACGTGAGAGAGGAATAGTTCCTCTGATTTTCTCTACGTCTGTTACATGAAGAACTAACAGTTCTTCATCTTCTTCTGTTATAGGTTAAGAAGGCGGCGTACGCGAAGAACAAAGGTATTGTTCTTTTTCCCTTTTTACTTTCGGTCAGGTAGTATGAAGAAATACTAATGTTTCTTCTTCTGTTCTTGTAGGAGTTACAGAACCGAAGAACAAAGGTTCTTCACCAAAGCCTTCTCTTCCTCCTACTGTGGTTATTGTTGCTGTGAAGCAACAACGTCCCCCTTTTCATATCAATCTTCAAGTCTTCAGGTAGGTTTTCTCAAGTTACTGTAGCCCAAATGAAATTAATGCAAGATATATATATACAAGCATGTCATGCATACGGTTATTATAGTTTCCATGCGTTTTCTGCAATATTTTGAAAGAGACGCCTCTGTCAAGGGCGCTAATTCACATGAAACGACCCTTCCCAGGTCGTAAATTTCATGTTTAACGCCCCGTACTCAGGCGTTAATTTCTTTAAACCGTTAATCACCCATCTTAAGAACTGATTATCTAAGAAATCATGATTATAAATATATGCATGATCCTATGTCTTCAACCTGCTAACTTTATTGTCATGATATTACATTCGTTCCTCTGTTATCCTGAAATTATTACTGTCCTTAAAGTTCTGAAGGAACTTGAATTAACGACTTGGACAAAGTCATTTTCCACATATTAGCGCCCCCTCATAGGGCGTGAATCTGAAAGATAACGCCCCTTCCTAGGGTGTGTATCGGTTAAAATCCTGAAATTTATATATTCTGAAAAATAGAATTAAATAGTAACGCCCCTGCCCAGGGCGCGTTTTGATAATTCCTGAAAATTAATTATATTCTGTCAAATATGTAAACAATAAGACGCCTTCTGGTGTAGTCGTCAGATCTTGAAGAAACGACCCTGACCAAGGCGCGTTTTAGATAAATTAATGAAAATTCTGCAAAATGGAAACACGTGTAAACGCCCTTATGTTAGGCGTTAATTACTTGAGAAACGACTTGACCTAAGTCGTTATTTTCTGTAAACTGATTTTTATCCTGATTCTGTTAACCGATGGTTTCATATTATACATATACGTATATATCGACACTATTCTCCACTCCGTGAGTATAGTCCCACTTTTCACGTTGTTTTATCGATCACACTCAACTCTCATTGACATACAAGCTCTCCATTGGACATTCCGTTCCTTTGGACTGGCGAGTTAGTCATAGAGACCTCCGTAAGACTCCTCGTACCTTGGATTCCCTCAAGGTCGACTGAGTTGGTTGTACCCTAAAAACCCATTACACCATTGATGCCATGTCACTCTAAAGAAACATGGGATACCGGCCCTTATGATTATACAAAGAGTATATCATAAGAAATTCTTAATGGGATGATGATATCATGCCATATCATGTCGTTCTTGTAAAAATCTCAATTCTATGATAGGAATGAGGGTATCTTACCTTTGATATACTGTTCATGTGGACCTCAATTCTATATAAAGAATGTCCATACTGATTTGTCATGGTACCCAAGTTAAGGGAACCATATTCTACCTAGATTTTTATCGATATCGTGATTATACCGTTATTATCGTCATTCTATGTCATTTGTCATATTTTGGACTCTATTCTATCAAAGTTGTCATACGTGTCTACAAGCTTGATTATTGAAATTCTACGTTGGCTATAAATAAGAGTGGATGTCAAAACACATGATAAATGCCTGCGCATATAGGGCCCGATCTGGTCCTGGGAGGAGCACCCGAAAGTAATTGTGCCCATGGGAGTTAAAATGATAAGGTATCTGGCATTATACCGAGTACTTGACTTGCTTGATTGGACATTCCACACACATCTTGTACTTGAATCGTACTTGACTTGACATGAATTGCGTGGCCCGAAAAAGGGTAATTTACTTGCTTGATACATGATAGCCAAAGTTCTTGACATGACTTGTTAAACGTACTTGCTTGAATATCTTGAATAAACTTGTTATCTTGTTGAAAGTTCATGATTAAGTTCATCTTATTTCCTTGATATTACATTCTCTCTATCTTGTCATTTTATGCGAGCATGCATAGCTTTATTGCATTCATGAAAGATGTAATTACTTACACCCCTTGCTAGTACTTGAGATATAATTTCCTATTGAGCGTTCGCTCATTCCGTTTGTCCCTTTTTACTTTTCAGGTAAGTCCGACGACGATGGAAGTCAATCGGATGGGAATGGTCAAGAGTGAAAGTGATAGAGCTGCTCAAGTGTCATCTAGTCTTTTCTATAGTTTCTTGAGTCAAATATGTATTCTTTTCCTTTTTATTAAACAGAGTATTGGATTTGTAATAGTCTATCCATTATGAAATAAAGGCTTGGGTTATCTTGTTATTTTGCGCATCTCTGTCTTTGTGTCGAATACACGACCACTCTGAGTGACATGATTGATATAAACTCGTCACGCGTCTCCGGGTATCTTCCGCGCTCGGGGCGTGACAGTTTTTGTGGTATCAGAGCCTAAGGTATTCAATTCCTAGGAAAAAACCCAAGTCCAAGGATAAGTTGAACGTTTAACCAAGTGAGATTGGGTAGAACCAAGGGGTAAGAGTCAATGAGTCTTTTAATAAGATCACAGTGATATAATACTAATGTAGCTATTATAATTGTAGGATAATGGCTGCCGAACGCGCTCAATGGCGCAACATACAGCGTACCCTCCAAGGGATGACTCAAGTGCTACAACATGTAGCACAAGGTGGTACTCCACGAGCTGGAAGCTTACACCAAGCCTTTAAGAACATGAATCCCCCGAAGTTTATGGGATCGACCGATCCGGACGATGCCGAGCATTGGGTTCGGGAAACCGAACGCATATTCCGTGTCATGCAATGCACGGATCAGGACAAAGTTCTATTAGCTACATTCCAGTTAGAGAAAGATGCTAGATGCTGGTGGGAGTCTATTGAAGCAACCATCGATCCTACTCAAGTAACATGGGAAGAATTTGTGGAATACTTCAATGCTAAATATTTCTCGGACCGAGTCCAAGAAAAGAAGGCTGCAGAATTCGCTGCATTAAAGCAACGATCTTTATCATTAGCAGATTATGAAGCTCAGTTCTCCAGGTTGTCTAGATATGCTAAGCATCTTATTAGCACGGAGAAGATGAAAGCCCGAAGATTTCTTAATGGGCTTAGGTCCCACTATATTACTCAACTGGCGCCTATGGACATCCAAGTTTATTCTGAAATAGTGCGCCGAGCTCAACTACTTGAAGATGCCACGGAACTATCTGATAGGATCCGTGGGAAAGACAAGAAGGAACAAGTCACGGGTTCGGGTTCTTTCAAACCCAATTTCAAGAAGAGGCCCAATAATGGAGGTTCTTCCTCTCAAGACCATAAGTTCAAAAAGACCAAGCCTTTCTCTATCACAACTACCCCTTCTAATACAGTGTGCAAGCATTGTGACAAGGCTGGTCACAAGACAGAAGAATGCTGGAGGAAATTAGGAGCTTGTCTCCGTTGTGGGAGTCGCGAACATCGGATTCCCGATTGTCCATTAATGAATGACCAAGCCGGTGACGGTAAACGCCCGGTGACAAAGAATGCTCGTCTTCATGCAATCCAGGAGACCGAACCAGAAGAAGAAGGTGGACTGGTAGAAGGTACATTAACAGTTTGTTCCAAAAGTGCTTATGTCTTATTTGATACGGGTGCATCGCATTCCTTTATTTCTAAGAAGTTTGCCGACCCGTTACCGTTAGAACCAGAATGGATAAAAATAGTTCTAACTACTCCTCTTGGAAGCGAAAATGATATTACTCATCACTACCAAAACTGTGAGGTAATGGTTCAAGGTAGGAATTTACCTATAGATCTCATATGCCTCGATCTAAAGGAGTATGATGTTATACTGGGAGCGGACTGGTTATCCAAATACCAGGCAACGGTTGATTGCCACAATAGCCAAATTGCTTTCAAAGATTTTCCAGAGTTAGTCTTTACTCGCCCCAAGAGTCGGAACAAATCCCCTCTTATTTCGGCTCTTCGAGCAAGCAAGCTCGTCAGGAAAGGATGTGTATCCTTCCTTGCCTTTGTCACTGTTAAAGAAGCTAAGGAAACCAAGATAGAAGACATTCAGGTAGTGCAAGAATTTCCAGACGTATTTCCGAAAGATTTGCCGGGATTACCCCATCAAAGAGAAGTGGCCTTCACCATTGACTTAGTCCCTGGTGCTGGTCCAGTTTCAAAGGCACCCTATAGAATGTCCCCTGCGGAACTCAAAGAGTTGAAGGAGCAGTTGATGGAACTAATTTGAAAAGGGTTTATTAGACCAAGTACTTCCCCGTGGGGAGCACCAGTCTTATTTGTGAAGAAGAAGGACGGATCCATGAGATTGTGCATCGACTATCGACAGTTGAATCATCTCACTACAGCTCCGGTGTTAGCTCTACCAATAGAAGGAGAGAAATTTGAGGTCTACACAGATGCTTCTGGCATTGGCCTCGGATGTGTCCTAATGCAACAAGGAAAGGTCATAGCATACTCTTCACGTCAACTGAAGAAGCATGAGGAGAATTACCCCGTCCATGACTTAGAACTGGCCGCGGTGGTATTTTCCCTAAAGATATGGAGACACTACTTATATAGAGTGCAGTTTACTGTATACTCCGATCACAAAAGTCTCAAATATCTATTTTCACAAAAGGAGCTAAACATGAGACAAAGACGCTGGCTAGAATATCTCAAGGACTTCGACTTCAATATACAATACCATCCCGGAAAGGGTAATTATGTTGCTGATGCCCTTAGTCGAAAGCCGAGAGCAATGATAGCCAATTGTATGATACAAGAATGGAGGTTGCTAGAACAATTCTCCGAGCTCAATATAAGCTTGGACAAGGAAGCCAAATTTGTCACATTATCTCATGTAAGCATACAGTCAGATTTATTATCTGAGATACAAGCGCTTCAGGATGATGATCCTATATTAGTGGAAATCAAAGGCAGATTAGAAGGACAATCTGATTTTCAACTAACTTCTGATGGAAGATTATTATTCAAAGGTAGAACTTGTATACCCGACTGTCCGGAATTAAAGAAGAAGATCTTAGATGAAGCTCACCGATCAAGGTACACTATTCATCCAGGATCAACCAAAATGTATCAAGATGTAAAGAAGAACTTTTGGTGGCCTAATATGAAAAGAGAAATAGCAGACTATGTATCTCGCTGTCTCACATGCCAACAGGTCAAGGCAGAACACCAAAAGCCTGCTGAAAAACTACATCCTCTAGATATTCCTAAGTGGAAGTGGGAGGACATTGGTATGGATTTCATCATGGGTTTATCCAAATCAAAAGGAGGACATGATGGAATATGGGTTATTATTGACCGTTTAACTAAATCGGCGCATTTCTTGCCAATAAAGAGCCGATGGTCAATTGATGTACTAGCTGCACTATACATCAAGGAAATAGTCAGGTTACATGGAATTCCTGTCTCAATCGTGTCTGACAGAGATCCCCGTTTCACTTCTCATTTTTGGAAGGGATTACAACATTCGTTGGGAACAAGGCTCAACTTTAGTACTACTTTTCATCCTCAAACGGATGGTCAGACCGAAAGAACTAACCAAGTTATTGAAGATATGCTTAGAGCATGCATCATTGACTTTGGAGGAAGCTGGCACGATCACTTGCCACTAGTGGAATTTGCATATAATAATAGCTACCAAGCTAGCATCCAAATGGCACCTTTCGAAGCTTTATATGGAAGGAGTTGCCGATCACCCTTATGCTGGAACGAAGTTGGAGAGAAACAACTATTAGGTCCAGACATGGTAAGGGATACAATTGAGAAGATACAAGTAATCAGAGAAAGATTGCAAGTTGCTCAGACCAGGCAAAAGGCTTATGCTGACACAAGAAGAAGAGATCTTGAATTCCAGGTTGGAGATCATGTATTTCTTAAAATATCGCCTGGACGTGGCATACGAAGATTTGGTGTTAAGGGCAAGCTTACGCCAAGATTCATCGGACCATTTGAGGTACTCGAAAGAGTTGGCGAGGTTGCTTATCGCATCGCGTTGCCTCCTCAATTGTCCGACGTGCATAATGTGTTTCACATATCTATGTTGAAGAAGTATGTGCACGATCCATCTCATATTATTGAACATGGAGATCTGGTGATCCAGAAAGATCTCACCTATGAACAGAAGCCTATGAAGATCTTAGATCGAGAAATACGAGCTCTAAGGAATAAGATTATTCCCATGCTCAAGGTGCAATGGAATAAGAATCCTGAACACGAAGCGACATGGGAGACCAAGGAATCTATGAAGAAATGATTTCCCGAGTTATTCTAAGAGGTATATACTCTACACTCTCCGCGTGTATACATGATATGCAATTGAATTTGGGGACCAAATTCTTTTTAAGTGGGGGAGGGTGTAGCAACCCTGATAAAATATTAATAACAATAAAGATTTTAAAATAAATCAAATAAATAGATAAATAAAACAATATAAAATAACGCCTCGGATAAAGACGCTATTTAAATTATAAACGCCTCTAGCAAAGGCGTGATTCAAGAAGGGACGCCCTGATAACACGGCGTCAAATTCTAAACGCCAAAAACGGTAAGGCCAAGAAACGCCCCTATCTTGGGCGTGTTTTAAACAAAGAAATGCCCTAACGAAAGGCGCTTCTTAAGAAACGACCTGAACCAGGTCGTCAATTCAAGAATCGACGCCCTGACCAAAGTCGTTAATTCCATTCGAGTTCCGTTCGACACGGGAGCTTATCCCGGGAAGGATTATGTTAATCTAGTAAGTATTTAAATAGGGCAAGGACTCTATATTGGAAGCATTACTTCCACTAGGACTCTAACCCTAATAGGACCCCCTAAATCCCTATAAATAATTTACTGCTCGAACCCTTCAACGCTATTTGGCGTTCGGAATCTGCAAGGTACGTGAGAGAGGAATAGTTTCTCTGATTTTCTCTACGTCTGTTACATGAAGAACTAACAGTTCTTCATCTTCTTCTGTTATAGGTTAAGAAGGCGGCGTACGCGAAGAACAAAGGTATTGTTCTTTTTCCCTTTTTACTTTCGGTCAGGTAGTATGAAGAAATACTAATGTTTCTTCTTTTGTTCTTGTAGGAGTTACAGAACCGAAGAACAAAGGTTCTTCACCAAAGCCTTCTCTTCCTCCTACTGTGGTTATTGTTGCTGTGAAGCAACAACGTCCCCCTTTTCATATCAATCTTCAAGTCTTCAGGTAGGTTTTCTCAAGTTACTGTAGCCCAAATGAAATTAATGCAAGATATATATATATACAAGCATGTCATGCATACGGTTATTATAGTTTGCATGCGTTTTCTGCAATATTTTGAAAGAGACACCCCTGTCAAGGGCGCTAATTCACATGAAACGACCCTTCCCAGGTCGTAAATTTCATGTTTAACGCCCCGTACTCAGGCGTTAATTTCTTTAAACCGTTAATCACCCATCTTAAGAACTGATTATCTAAGAAATCATGATTATCAATATATGCATGATCCTATGTCTTCAACCTGCTAACTTTACTGTCATGATATTACATTCGTTCCTCTGTTATCTTGAAATTATTACTGTCCTTAAAGTTTCTGAAGGAACTTGAATTAACGACTTGGACAAAGTCGTTTTCCACATATTAGCGCCCCCTCATAGGGCGTGAATCTGAAAGATAACGCCCCTTCCTAAGGCGTGTATCGGTTAAAATCCTGAAATTTATATATTCTGAAAAATAGAATTAAATAGTAACGCCCCTGCCCAGGGCGCGTTTTGATAATTCCTGAAAATTAATTATATTCTGTCAAATATGTAAACAATAAGACGCCTTCTGGTGTAGTCGTCAGATCTTGAAGAAACGACACTGACCAAGGCGCGTTTTAGATAAATTACTGAATTAATGAAAATTCTGCAAAATAGAAACACGTGTAAACGCCCTTATGTTAGGCGTTAATTACTTGAGAAACGACTTGACCTAAGTCGTTATTTTCTATAAACTGATTTTTATCCTGATTCTGTTAACCGATGGTTTCATATTATACATATACGTATATATCGGCACTATTCTCCACTCCGTGAGTATAGTCCCACTTTTCACGTTGTTTTATCGATCACACTCAACTCTCATTGACATACAAGCTCTCCATTGGACATTCCGTTCCTTTGGACTAGCGAGTTAGTCATAGAGACCTCCGTAAGACTCCTCGTACCTTGGATTCCCTCAAGGTCGACTGAGCTAGTTGTACCCTAAAAACCCATTACACCATTGATGCCATGTCACTCTAAAGAAACATGGGATACCGGCCCTTATGATTATACAAAGAGTATATCATAAGAAATTCTTAATGGGATGATGATATCATGCCATATCATGTCGTTCTTGTAAAAATCTCAATTCTATGATAGGAATGAGGGTATCTTACCTTTGATATACTGTTCATGTGGACCTCAATTCTATATAAAGAATGTCCATACTG
Organism: Amorphophallus konjac; assembly: GCA_022559845.1. Classification (NCBI taxonomy): domain Eukaryota; kingdom Viridiplantae; phylum Streptophyta; class Magnoliopsida; order Alismatales; family Araceae; genus Amorphophallus; species Amorphophallus konjac. Next base: position 392,520,331 of record CM040126.1, read on the forward strand.
ATTTGTCATGGTACCCAAGTTAAGGGAACCATATTCTACCTAGATTTTTATCGATATCGTGATTATACCGTTATTATCGCCATTCTATGTCCTTTGTCATATTTTGGACTCTATTCTATCAAAGTTATCATACGTGTCTACAAGCTTGATTATTGAAATTCTACGTTGGCTATAAACAAGAGTGGATGTCAAAACACATGATAAATGCCTGTGCATATAGGTCCCGATCTGGTCCTGGGAGGAGCACCCGAAAGTACTTGTGCCCATGGGAGTTAAAATGATAAGGTATCTGGCATTATACCGAGTACTTGACTTGCTTGATTGGACATTCCACACACATCTTGTACTTGAATCGTACTTGACTTGACATGAATTGCGTGGCCCAAAAAAGGGTAATTTACTTGCTTGATACATGATAGCCAAAGTTCTTGACATGACTTGTTAAACGTACTTGCTTGAATATCTTGAATAAACTTGTTATCTTGTTGAAAGTTCATGATTAAGTTCATCTTATTTCCTTGATATTACATTCTCTCTATCTTGTCGTTTTATGCGAGCATGCATAACTTTATTGCATTCATGAAAGATGTAATTACTTACACCCCTTGCTAGTACTTGAGATATAATTTCCTACTGAGCGTTCGCTCATTCCGTTTGTCCCTTTTTACTTTTCAGGTAAGTCCGACGACGATGGAAGTCAATCGGATGGGAATGGTCAAGAGTGAAAGTGATAGAGCTGCTCAAGTGTCATCTAGTCTTTTCTATAGTTTCTTGAGCCAAATATGTATTCTTTTCCTTTTTATTAAACAGAGTATTGGATTTGTAATAGTCTATCCATTATGAAATAAAAGATTGGGTTATCTTGTTATTTTGCGCATCTCTGTCTTTGTGTCGAATACACGACCACTCTGATTGACATGATTGATATAAACTCGTCACGCGTCTCCGGGTATCTTCCGCGCTCGGGGCGTGACAAGAAACGTATATATTCAAGGATTAAAATAATGAGTTTAGATATTAATATTTATTCATACATTAATATATCACATGATAAAAAAATAGATGTAGCATGCTGAAAATAATTTAATATGATAGAATATACTACTGTCTGTTTTACTGTGTGTGGCGGTTGCGGTGAATGCGTGATGCGGGACGGACACGGGAGACGACACTATTAGGTGCCACCCTCGGACTCTAGATGAAGACGCGACCAGCAGCACACACGAGGGAGACACTAAGCCCGACACTACGAGCTCCTAGTGGCAAAACGTCGCTAACAGAAGTGGAAGCTCACTCGTCGTCCCAAGCGAGGGAAAGCGCGGACCGTGCGCGGTTAAGGAACCGACGGAGGTCAAGGGTAGGCCGACTCAACTTCCGGACTCGGATCGAGTCACGGGACGGGTCACTCTCACTCTCACAGCGGTGACATGGACACACGGGCTAGTACCTACACTCTCGACAGCGGCAAAAGACCGTAGACTAGCTAAGCAAATGAACGCCAAGAGGTTCGGACCATTACCTCCATGCACCCGGCGTGGCGAAGACAACCCCGGCCAATCACGGACCCCCGGTTAACACAATTTTACAGCAGTATAATAATTTGACCCACTCCACGCAGGGAGGTAAAAGGTCACATGCGGGGCCCGGGAATCACGCGAATTGGGTTGACGGGCAGCATCTTGATCTCGCCCGGCGGTGCCGAACACCGCGTTTTCGTGCTTTCCGAACGGCGGGTTCTGCGGGCCCGCGGGGCCCACGGATGGCGCTGTCCTCCGGATCTGCGGGGGTGGGACCCACTGTGATGGGGACCCCTGATGGCGCACCTCCATGGACGGCGGTCGGCCGGGAACACCGATCGGGGGTCGATCGGCCCCGATTCCCAACTGATGAGCTAGCTGTCCACGGATTTTGGTTGCTGTCTTCCGGCGCGCGCTCCGGCGAAAACGGCCGCTGTGATCAATCCCGATGTCGGATCGGGACGCATAAGCTATCGTTGGAAAGCTCTCTTCAAATGCTTCAATTTTGACTCAAGGAGATCTACTGGATCTGGTCGGATCAGAACTTTAATGAATTTACAAGTCCCTGTTGTACAGTAGCCGAAACATCAGATTTACAGGGTACTTGTCTGAGAACCACCGTTGACTGCCTAGTAAACCTCCGATTCAGCTCTTGAGCTCTTCTTAAAAATTGTAGGAGATCAAACCACGGAGCTGGGGCTATTTTTGGATTTGGATTTGGAGGTGGTGGCGATTTGATTTGATTTTTGGAGTGACTGGTGGTCGGATCTGGGAACTGGGGGACAGAACTGTAGCTGGGACTCAGAACGATTTTTATAAAATATGAAATGAACGAACCAAAAATTAAAAAAAATGGTGGATGAAGGGATGGATGTAAGGAAAACCCAGTAAAATTGGGCGAACCAAAGAAAATCAAAAGGTGGACCTAAGACCTAAAACTTAGGGCGGAGATGAATCTAGATAGACTGCTGGCAGAACGGAAATGGAAGAGGGAACGAAAATCAAAAATTATGAAACAGGATCTGAATGACAAACCAATTTTTTTGGGATATCCTTGACACCTATGGAACCTCCAGTAAAATCCCCAGGTCGATCAGAGCTCTTGGCTGAGTTGGGAATTTTGTGGAAGTTGCTGTGGTACTGCGCGGGCGGAACTCCGATGAAGACGATGGCGGTGCGGTGGCGGCGGCGACCGGAACTGATAGGGTGGAGTCTCACCACCAGAAGGAAGCCTTCACAGCTTCAAGAGGGATGGGGAGAGGAGAAGGGGGCGGCCTAGGCCTGCTCAAGAGATTTTTTTCCAACTTTCAAATGGCATTAATTTCTAAAAGGAGAAAATACAACTTATATATGTTACATATCACATCTCTTATCTACCATTGGATCTAGGGGAATGGGATGGAAGGTGGAGATGAGATGTGAACATCACACAAAAAAAATACATAAAAAAACAAAAGGGGGGGGGGGCGCCCTATTGACTTTGGTGGCAAGGGGGGATAAGTTTGGTAGCCGACTTGGACTTTGAAGTCCACTTGTCTCCCATGTGCCTTTTACCATTCAAACTTCTAGATGTCTCCATTTGGCATGTTGACCGACCCCACGTGGGACCCTAGGCTGAGGTGGCCCAATGGGATGGGGCCTGGGGGGCCCGTGGGGTCCACGGGGTCTGAATTGCACATAAGCCCCTATTACAATCAAAATGGAAAACCGAAAGCAAAGAAATAAACACAAATTACACACACATAAAGTCTAACTAAATATAATAAATGGGGAGGCTCAAGGCGGAGTCTCCAGGCTGTCTCCGAGCCAGATGGACGCTGAGGTGGCTCGAGTCGTGCTCCGTGTGCGGTACCGGTGGCTCGGCGCATCGTGCCGATCAACTGCTCGGGTGTCCGCACCAATGCGCTAAATGAGGTTCAATGCGTTGACGCAGTGGAGTGCTGCGTTGACGCTGTGGTTTAAAAAAAACAAAAGTTGCTCACAAATCTCATATCACTGCATCGGTGTAGTCCACTACAAGGTCAGTGCACTACTGGATGGGGCGATGTATGTTCTTACAAGCTTGCACCTAAGGTCGGTACAAAACACTGTGGGGTCCGTGCAATGGGTCCTTTATGTTTGCACAAGTCTGTGCAAAACACTATAGAAGTCAATGCAAATCACTGTTTGAGTCAGTGCACTGCACTATTTAAGTTTGTACAATGCACGAAGTCTATACAATGCAACACTAAGTCTGTACAATGCTCACTAAGTCTATACAATGCTAACATTAAGTCTATACATTGTACACTAAGTCTGTACAATGCATGAAGTCTATACAATGCATCACTAAGTCTATACAATGCTAACATTAAGTCTATACATTGTACACTAAGTCTGTACAAGGCATGAAGTCTATACAATGCATCACTAAGTCTATACAATGCAACACTAAGTCTATACAATGCTAACGTTAAGTCTATACATTGTACACTAAGTCTGTACAAGGCATGAAGTCTATACAATGCATCACTAAGTCTATACAATGCTAACATTAAGTCTATACATTGTACACTAAGTCTGTACAAGGGATGAAGTCTATACAATGCTAACATTAAGTCTATACATTGTACACTAAGTCTGTACAAGGCATGAAGTCTATACAATGCATCACTAAGTCTATACAATGCTAACATTAAGTCTATACATTGTACACTAAGTCTGTACAATGCATGAAGTCTATACAATGCAACACTAATGCTAACATTAGGTCTATACATTGTACACTAAGTCTGTACAAGGCATGAAGTCTATACAATGCATCACTAAGTCTATACAATGCAACACTAAGTCTATACAATGCTAACATTAAGTCTATACATTGTACACTAAGTCTGTACAATGCATGAAGTCTATACAATGCAACACTAATGCTAACATTAAGTCTATACATTGCTCCAAAGTCTAACCAATCCCCAAGTCTATACATCCAAAGCCTTAGCGTCTAAAGCACAAGCCAAGTCTGTACATCCCCAAGTCTGTACATCCCAGAGTCTTAGCATCTAATGCACAACCATTTTCAAAGTCTAGCGTCTTTTATTGCGTCTCTATATCTATTCAGACCCAGCGTCTTACATAGCGTCTTAAGTCTGTGTCTTAGACTTAGTTTGTGTCTCAGCTTCTTAACCTGTATAAAACCAACGTTTTATCTTTTATATAATTAGCCAGCGTCTTTAATTAGTTTATACAAATCAGCATCTTAGTTATTTATATAATTCAAAGCCAACGTCTTAATTAATCTTATCTTCTGTTAAGGGATAAGAACGTGCTGCAGAAGCCAGTACGTTCTGGATAAAAAGATCGTGAACACCCCAAATCAATCGAACGTTCATAACTTGCTTATTTAATGATGGAATTTAGCAAATGAGCTATCAATAGAAAGAGGACAGAGAAACGATCATGCTGGCATGAATTAATTAGAGTATAGCCTGAGAGATACCTACCTTTTTTGTAGTTCTATGGAAAAGCCCCAAATATGAGAAGAACCCTTGATCTTCTAAATCTGCCTTCAATTCGCCACCACCTTCACAGCAACATATATCTGATCTACACGGATGGTTTGAGGGTCATAAGGGGTGCTATTTATAGCCAATCCCTTGCCCAAATCATCAGGTTTTTTTTTCCAGCTAATCTCACCAATGCGTTGAGTACGTGTTTAGAAGAAAAGTGTAAACGCAGCTTCCAGCCTATCTTTGGGTGTGAAAGCGGCCGGTCCAAGGGTGGCTTAGGGTCAAAGTCCACCTTCCCAATTATGCACATGTTACGCTTCTCATATGAAGCACATGTACGAAATTAGGCCTTTCCATCCTTTAATATATCCTGCAATTTTATTTATTCCACCCATCATAAATTGTCAAATGGCCATTCTCTCCCAGTCCATTACATGAACTCTTATTGGGCTTCCTAGGATTATCCAAGGTTCAAAGCTTTTAACAACTATTCAATAAACTAGCATTTTTCATATAGAAAAATGTAATTTACTTATTTCCTGAAAATTTTAATTACATAATGCAACTAAAAAAATATATTTTTCATTTGTAATTATCGGGTTTCTACATGCTAAATCTTGTTTTATTTTCCAAGGAATGGATCCCACCCCGGGTATAGCCTCGGTAGAGACACCGTTAAGTGAAATTGGCCCCGGCCACGGGCGGTCCCTTTTAGCACGTGTTGGACCTGGGAGACCCCTAGTGAGATGGGAGGTTCCCCGTTGTTAAGTTTAAGCTGGTTTCAAAACCAACAAAGAAATCAAATATTTCAAAACTCCAAAAAAATCAAATATTTCAAAACCAACAAAAAAATCAAATATTTTAAAACTCTAAAAAAATCAAATATTTCAAAACTCCAAAAAAATCAGATATTTTAAATCTAAAGAAATCAAATATTTCAAAACTCCAAAAAAATCAAATATTTCAAAACCCGAAAAAAAATCAGTCAAATATTTTAAATCCAAAAAAATCAAATATTTCAAAAATCCAAAAAATCAAATATTTCAAAAAAAAAATCAAGCAAAAAAAAATCAAACACTCCAAAATCCAAAAAAAAAATTAAAATTTCAAAATTACAAAAAGGATTTTATGATTTGCATTCATAGCATCCATTGCATTCACCATCATTTCATTTGCCTATTTAATAAGGCTTACCCCCTTGACCAAAAACCAAGAACTTGTTATTTCCTAACTTGCTACAGGCAAGGGGTTACGCCTAAAATAGATTTAATCTGTCTTTTCTGTTTGCGTTTGTGTGTGTGCAGGGATAGGTTGAAGGTCAAGGTTTAGCACTTAAGCCTTCACACGGCTAGTTGTCAATCATTTTATTTCAACGGTCTTGGTCGGACCGTCCACCCATTCACACGGTTTTAAATCAACACCGCTTAACTCCCTTCTACCAAACATGCTGTAAATCTGATACACAGCTCCGAGAGAGCTGTCCTAATCTCTGAGCGGTCTATGTGTGACCGCGTAAATGCTGAAATCATATCCCAACTCACTCATTCACATCAGCAAAGCCCAAACTCAACTCAAATCAAGTCATTAGCTTTATTCATTCATATCAAACTCTCTAAGCACAAATCTCTACATCAATACCATCATGAAAAGAAGAAAAGGGAAATCACTCAGTCCTCCGCTGGGCATCCCCGCGGGGACGTATCTCTCTCAGCTCTCTAACGTAGGCCTGGCGTGTCGCCGGGATCTCTACAACCTCTGCTGGTAGGGTAAGCACCATGCTCACCTCCCACATGATCATGGCACTCCTGACCGCCTGCTCGTCCTCCTCCGTACCGATCCTCCTCGCCTGGAGTGCGGGAAGGTGGGGTAGTGCTGGTAGAACAGTCCGGGGTAGTCCAACCTGTAGGTAGCACCGGTGCGGGCTATACATCGCCAGTGCGGTGTCACTCACGAGCCTCAGATCCAGACCTGGCCTCCTGGGAACTCTGACAGTGGTGTCACGGAGGAAGTCCGGGCGCATCACGAACCAATCCAGGGGCAGCCTGTTGATGTGCAGTCGCCACTCATCCCTGGTCTTCTTTTCTGCTATCCTGCACTCTACATGTGAAGAGAACTTGAACGCGCCACCTATGAAGAAGAGGGGGTGGCTCCCGAAGATCCTGCTAGCTGAAGTGACATCTTCCTTGTAGATAAATTTCATCCTCACACCCATCCAGCATTCTAAGAGAATCATAGAGCCAAACAGGGAACCTCCTAAGGCTGCTGAGGTGAGGCCCTCGTACAAGTAGGCAAGGATTGCCTGGGAGATGGAAAGTCCCTGCCATAGGCCGCTGATAGTATTAAGAAGGGGAATCTTTAGCACATGGTCAACTGAAGGAAACAAGATAGCCCCGCACAAGCAGATGGACGTGGCCTTAGCTATGGCTTCATCCCACCCACACCGATTCCTGCAATGTTCAACTACCCACTGGCTAAGAGGAAGAAGGTGAATCTGACGTGGGCCTATGAAAGTGTGGACATCTCTGCTGTCTGGTATGAACCCTCCCAAGATAAGCCTAGGATCTACAGGGGCAACAGTGTGACACACGGAGTCCGCCTCCCCCACCTGTGACCTAGGTAAAGAGAAGTAGGTCTCTACCTCCTCTAGTAGGACAGTGGCCTCAAATGATGGAAATATGAATGTGTGGGTCTGGGGGTGCCAGATTTCTACTAAGGCTGAGATGTTGTGCCAATCAAGGGAAAGCTTTGGGTAGTTTTGACCCAGTACTAGGAGAGGTTGTAAGTGCCAAGATCTCAGGATATATGTCACTCCTAGGGGCAAGGCGTGGACCATGGGAGCCAGCCACTTCAAAGTGGAATATCGCCTAGGACCAGGGAGAAGCTGAGGTGGAAGGACGAAAGAAAGAGATAGAAAAGAAGAGCACGTAAGTAAATGAAAGATTTGAACTGAAGGAAATCATGATTAACTTACCTCTCTCAGAGAGCTCGAGCTGAGATGTCGTGGGATCGCGGTCAGTCGTTGGAGCACTTCCCGCTCCTTCCTGGCCGGCTTTGGCCCTTCAAAAGATGCTCCCTCCATGGAACTCCCCTCTAGGGCCCTCTTCATGATGGTTTGGTGAAGTATGGCAAAGGTTTCTAGGCTTAGAAGAGGGAGGGTGTGTGAATCACGAATTTGGACCCCCTTCCTACTTATAGGGCTTGTTAGGAGGCTTAGGTCTCTTTAGATTGGGATTAGATAAGGTTAGGGCGGGTTAAGATAGCTTTGGATTGGGTTAAAGTTGTTTACCCTTGGGTTAGGACTCTCTAGGAGAGTCCCATTCAAACTCGCAGGACGCCCATTTGGGCGGTCTCACGATAGACCACCTATCTTATTGCGCGGCCACCGAAGGACCGCTTATCATCTTCCAGGGGGTTCGAATGCTGAAGTTTGAGCGGCCTAAGTCAGACCGTTCTTGCTATCGAGCGGCTGGTTATAAACTGTTCTACTTTCTGAACGGTGGTCGAAGGACCGTTTATCATCCTTCTATACGGTCTAACGAATGCCCGTATGTCTCCTTCGACGGCCCGATTGAAACCATTCTACTGACCTGGGGCCTTCATTCAACAGTTGTGCACCTGTGCCACTAGTAGTCGTGTCCGTCACTCATCTCACTCATTTGGTGTCCCTCATCTCACTCATTTGGCATCCCTCATCTCACTCATTCGGCGTCCCTCATCTCACTCATTTGGCGTCCCTCTTCTCACTCATTTGGCGTCCCTCATCTCACACATTTGGCGTCCCTCCTCTCACTCACACCCGGCTCTCTCTCACTCGTGTCGTCTCTCTCTCACTCTGTCACTCACTCGTGCCGTCTCTCTCGCTCTCACCCGTGTCTGTCTCACTCGTGTCGTAGGCATAGTCAGTGTCAGTCATTTGCATTCATTCATACATTTCATACATCCACAAAATCAAAACAAAGAAAGGCATATCACTATCATATTATATCATGTACAAAAGTCGGGCCCCGAGTACAAAAGTCAGGACTGTCCCTCTCCCTGGCCCCCGTCACTGTCTCCGTCGCCCTCGTGCCTTTTTGGTGGAGGCATCGCTGAAGTCGCCTCGTCACGCTGACATCGTCGGCGCTGCTCGTCCTCCTCATTCCTCCGGTGACCGGAGGAACCCGTGAAGTAACTCCTCACAGAGCCGTGGGTGCCGTGGCTGCCGCTCGGAGTCCCGCTGCGTGATCGTCGGCTCATCTCCTTATAGGCCCGCAGCTCTCCACTCAGCCCAGACGCCTCGATCAGAGCCCTATCCCGCTCCGCTCAGACCCCCACCAGCTCCTCCGCTCCAGCTCGGAGTCGCTCTAGCTCCGCTCGCAGAAGGGCCGTCTCGAGGGTGTCAGCTTGTCGGCTCTGTGCTGCCTCCTCCCGTACACGGGCCACCTCCTCCCTAGCCGCTGCCCGGCTCTGCTCTAGCTCTACTTTAAGACGGGTCAGCTTGGACGTCTGCATGCACATGTCATAGTCAGTCAATTGCATTTCATACATTTCATAAGCATAAATAACAAGGGAAAGTGTCGTGATTTTGCATACCCTCTCGGTGAGCGCCACCTCGGCCGCCTTGGCCCGCGCTACCATCCGAGTGAAGTCGGCCTCCCGCTCTGCCCGATCTACAGGAGTCTGGGTAGAAGAAGAAGAAGGAGCATCGGCCCCCTGTCGCTGGGCCCCCTCGGCACGTTGCATCCAAAACTCTAGGTCAGTCACATACATAGTCATAATCATAAGCATTTGCATAATTTAGAGATTTTAGGGTTTAGAAAACTCACCAATAAGTCCAGGGCCTGTCGGGCCTCGTCCCACTCCCTGATCGTGGAGTGCAGGAGCCCCAGCAGCTCCTCCAGTCGTCCCTCAGGGTCAATCTGCATGTAGAAGTCCAAGTGTCAGTGCATCATCATATAGAAATCATAAGCATAATAAGTAGAGTTTGAGTTCAGAAGTCGTACCGGACGGTGGGCACCCCGGAACACCTGGTCCCGGAAGTGTCTAGCGTACGCAGTGTAGTACGCTGAGTCACTCTCTGCACGGACAGTCACCACTCACCCAAGAGCTGTCCAGTCGGCCACCTGCGTAGCATTCCTCGCCATCCAATCAAACGCCACTGCCAGGCCCCGAGTGGTCCTCGTCATGCGCTCCTCCGCCTTCTCAGGCACCGGGAACTCTACCGCTAGTTGATGGACCCGGATGGTCCTCATCACCAGTCTGAAGTGTAGTGGCTCCACCACATTCATGCAGTGAAGCCACACGTCTCGTCCGGCAAAGGCGAGGGCGCCAACCACCCAAGGCTGACCCTTTTGGCCCTCCTCTGTGAAAGGTGTCCACCATACCTGCAAGAAATAGAAAGTCGCATCATCATCGTCATCATCTAGAATTGCATTTAATTAAAGAGTCTAAGTTTAGAAGCATACCGAGGCAAACGGTAGAGCGTCCAGGTCATCCTGCAACTCTCAGACCTGTCGTCTCAGGGCTGCAGTCTCTCGAGGTGCTGTCCACCTCCGTGCAATCGGCAGGAGCCCAGGACGGGTCTCCTCACCTCTGCCTAACCCACGCAGGTGTACGTAGGCCCACACTTGCATCACAGCATCGTGTCAGCATTTAGGAAACATATAGAGTTGCATAATTGAGTCTAGGGTAGGAGTCGTACCTGGAGTAAGGGGGAGAAGCCCCCGAGCATCGTCCGACGGGCCGTCGAACTCAGTGTATCGAACAAGAACGCGAGGACTGCTGCTCCCCACGTGTAGTCGCCCACGTGGCTTAGCTCCTCGAGGAAAGGAAGGAATCGGCAGCTCATCACGTCTACCCTGGTGGAGAAGAGGAGTTGCCCGAACATCGGCATCAGGAATCGTCGTAGCACTCTATCTGCCTCTACTCCTGGCTCCGCAGCTACTCTCGGTCACGCCAGCTCCACCAGCCGCTGTAGGTGCTCCTCCGGCTGCTCACCAACTGCAACTCCTGCCCGTCGTAAGCCTAGGCTGTCCTGGAGACCAGCCCGGGGAAGGAGGGTTGACTGCCTCTCGGGGCGCCGCAGCTCTAAGCCCAGCAGCCCCCGAGCCATCGCCCGGTAGTTGGGAAAAGTGGTCCCGCTAACCGGTAGGCCGTGCACTCGAAGGCCAGTGAGTCTGGCCACGTCCTCCAGCGTGGGGACCATATACCCCCACGGGAAGAGGAACTTATGACTCACTGGGTCCCAGCGGTTGTGCAAAGCATAGAGCAGAGCTGTGTCGAACCAACACACCTCAATGCTCAGAAATGGGGTGAACCCCATGGCAGTCAACTGCTCCCGCTGAAAGTCCGGCAGTGCCAAGTACACTGCGTGGACCTGCAGCCATGAGGTGCCGGTCCTGCGCTTTCCCTGCATTCATTCATTCATTTTGATGCATTTAGTAATTTATTTAGGCATTTTATTTCATAAATAAATAAAAACAATCAAAAGTTCCAACTCTCTGTCAGAAGGACGGTCTCCTTTAGACCACTCTTCCTCATGAGCGGTCCCATATGGGCCGTTCCAGTTCTCAGGTTCTTTGTTTTGAACGGGCCAGTATTGGCCGTCCTTTAGTTGAACGGTTTATCATTCGTCGTTCTTTCCCTGGGTTTATTCGCTTTCAGGCGGCCGCTCCTGGGACGTATAGAGGTTGGGCGGTTCTATGTGGACCGCATTGTTTTGGGTTGGCAAGGTGTTGAACGGACCAATGTGGCCCGTCTGTCAGTTGTGCGGTGATCCCCTCACCGTCTTTGTTTGACTCGGTACTTGTGTTGTACGGCCACCCTTGGGCCGTGTGGGTTATGGGCGGCTCTATGTGAGCCGTGTGTTATTGTTTGTGCGGTTTCTTGGAACCCGCCCTATCGTCGTCTTCCCCGACGATGGTGAGGGTTTCCCCACCGGCGGGGAGGCCACCGTTGCCCCCACACCGGCCCTTAAGCACCCTATTCCCCCTAGAAAATTCCTCAGACTAGCATGCTTGCATTAAAAATAAGAAAATGGCTAGGGGGCCTACCTCGGGGTCCCGGGCCGCTTTTGCCTTCACCGCGGGTTCACCGGCGTCTTCCTCCGGTGCTTCGTCTCCTCCGGCGGCAACTACAGCTTCTTCCGTCGCAGGCGCGGCGGCGTTCTCCTCGACGGCCGGCGACGCCGCAGCTTCTCCCTCCACGGCGGCCACCAGCGATGGCGGTGGTGGCGTTTCGTCGGCCAACGACGGTGTCGTCTCCTCCTCCATGGCCGTGGCAGGGCGTTGAGCCTGATGCTTGGTCCTCATCGGTGAGAGGTTAGGGGTGTGGGGGCAAGAGATGAGAGGGTTTAAGAGAATGGGTGGTTTGGGGTTGCCCCTTCGTTCTCCCTCCCACCGTCGGTTACAGTGGAGGGAGGAAGAAAAGGGTTTTAGCCTTTCAAAGTTGCATAGGTTATACGGTCTAACGATAGACCGTCCTTCATTTGAGCGGTTTGTATGTAACCATTCGACGCCAACGGTATGCTGTCTAAGTCGGTTTGAATTCCAAGTATTTAGATGGCTAATATCTAGCCATCCTTCCATTTGGGTGGTTTGTGCTTGACCGTGCATGTTTTGAAGAAATGATCTTTCTCTTATTTCTTGGTATTCAATTGATGAATTTTGGCTATTTCGTGATATCATTGGACATCATGCTAACAATCTCATGAGCATCATCAAACTCTCACTTGCTGTTTCACCTGCACAGGTAAGTCAGGTATGGCCTTCTAACCCTATCACCCTTATTGCATTACAATATGGTATTATGTTATATTATCTCGAGAACCAGTTGGTTATCTACGAGTTCTAGGATCTGATGTTCCCCTTTAACAAAAATGATGATGATCCAGGTTCACGTGTTTAATCTTCGGATAGGCCGTTAGGTTGGGAAAGCCTGGGGAGGATGGTTCTATCCTGTACGCTGTGGTTGCGGATGGTATCTTGACTCTGATTCTCCCACCTTAGCAATATTATTCTCGAGTATTTTATATTTTAATCTTTCTTCGCATTTGTTTTAACGATTTCTTTTATTTTAGCCCAGCATGCATCATACCATCTTTTGAGCTTTTATGACCCATGGTTTACCTGTAAAATGTCCCACCAGTGATGGTTGGCTGTGCGTTCAGTGTTTGGGTAAGAGGAACTAATTCCACTCTGAGTTGGAAGGTTCTCTTTGGTCAATTCGCTTGGTTTGGTTGATTAAGAGGTCCCCGTCTAGAGCTTTAGCATGTTTCTTTACTTTTACTGCCTGCTTTTGGCATCCTCATTGGACCGCGAGATTGTCTCCCCCATGAGGTTGGTCTTATCGATTTGTTTCATTTCGTTTAGTTTAGTTCCTCCAGACCGGTGTCGCCTTTGGTTTAATCATTCCTTGCGTTTGGTTCAGAGTTTTCCGGAAAATTCATGTCGCTTGTTGGTAAAAACAGGTGTCGTTTTACCTTAACACCCGCTTTTCGGTCCACTCTGCTTCATCTCCATGTTCCATGTCACTTTCGCTTCACCTCCGCTCGCTCCCCTGCAAAGAGGACGTTAAGGAGGGGCATCTGTTGACACCCGTTTTTTTGCCGATAAGTTGAGTCGTTCCTCTTACTCCCATTTATTGATGCCTCGAGTTGTCCATCGCTCGTTGGGGCTATTTTTGGGCACGTTTTGGGCCAATTTTATGGGTAGCCTCCCTCCCTAGCTAGGCTTGCTTCAATTCTGGGCTTGATGGGCTTTGGTTTTGGTTAATTAGGCTTTTCTATAAGTTCAAGCACCCATATACATGTACGGTTCATCTCTGGCCGCTCAATTATTGTGCAGTTGCCTGTGGGCCGTCCATACATTCATGGAAAATTTTGGTTAATTTTCTGAATTTCCACCAACAAGCATTTATGCGGTCTCCTTTTAGCCGTTCAAAATAATGGACGGACTATTAGTAACCGTTCTTCTCCCAGAGTCCTACGCTTGGTCGTTTTCTCATATAATTATCCAATTAATCTATTTTTCACCGACAAGGCTAGAACGGTTGTTATTTGGCCACTCCAATTTTCAACGGTCTAATCCTAGCCGTTCATTTATGAGAGACCAACGGCGAACTATTCAGCCGGTTCAATGGATAATTTGGATTATTTTGTGAATTGTTGAATTTCCACCGATGAGGTTGTACGGCCCAGAATGGGCCGCCCATATGGATGTGTGGTCTATCGTTAGACCGTTCATCTGCTCTATTACTGAAGATTCAACAGATTTTCTCTATCTCCTAGTGGATTTATCCCAAACTTCTTCCGATGATTTCTCCACGAATCCTTAACCATTTCGAGTGTCGTTTTCTCCAGATGAAAGATAATTGAATTATCTTCATCTTTTATTTGATAATCTTGACCTGAAAATGCTTCTAAACCCTAATTTCGAGCTAGGACTTAAGGTGTTCTATAAATAGACCCTAAAGGTTACCTTTGAAAGGGGGATATTTGGGTCGACGGCGAAGCCCTGTTGAATTCTTGAGCAACCTAGCACCAAGGAAGGAGGCCTTCTACGTCCATATAGGCCTCCGGTTCAGGGAGTAGTCCTAGTCTTGAGTCTTTTTGCATTTGATAGTTCCGTTTCTTCTCATTGCATGTTTATTTCTACACATCCATTCTCCCACATTTTCATTGTTTGCACTGTCATGCACACACCCTCCCATGTTTTCTGATGCCCTAGGGGTTTAAAATCCCCCAGGTATCCCCCATTCAAATACTTATGTTCATTTCCCTTCATTCGAGCATTTTCTACACTCCACGTTTCTAACTTGGGTTTTTCCTTGTGTTCTACACTTTGTTTCGCAGGTCAGCAGTACACTAACGCGAGGCCCATCCTTTCTGGCCGACTGGAAAGGGTGGAGGTTGGAGCCTTTTACAACTTCTGGCGTGGTGGTCTTGAGCGGTTCTCTCCCATCCATTCAAGGAGACGTGCGGTGCGACCTGGACCGTCCTTCTTCTTCCTGCGGTCGTGATAGAACCGTTCAACTGCCAGGAGTGCTTCATCCCGCGTCCTCTGCAGAGTTCTTAGACGGTATGTCGTGAGACCATTCATCATTATAGGCGGTTCCTCCTAAGCGGTATATTTTTCCAGCGCTGCACCCCAGGCGAGTACCTCTCCCTCTTTCCAAGGTACGGCGTGTCCATCACGTTCGACACCTTGGTGGCGATCACATGTTTTTTTTATTCCTCCCTTTCCCTCTATCTTTGTTCATTTCCCATGTTGGATGTGGTAAGATAGGCATGGGAAGGCATTAAAGAACGGACGGGAGGAGAAATATATCTACACCAGGAAGTATGCCTTGTGCATCACGGTTGATATTAACAAAGTGGTAGTTAAACAATGCTTGGTAGATACAGGAGCATCTATCAACGTGTTGCCTCCTAGCACTCTGAAGATGTGTGGCATTCCGAGTAGTCAGATTCGGCCGTCTACTATCACAGTGACTGCTTATGATAACACAAAGAAGCCTCCGCTGGGCATGATCACTTTAAAAGTTGGGTTGGGTCCGGTCTCAATTACAGCAGATTTCCACATTTTGGATATGGATCCAACCTTCAACGGTATTTGGGTCGCCCATACATTCAAGAACTCGATGCCGTGCCCTCCACAAATCATCACTGTATAAAGTTTCCACATAAAGGGCGCATCATCAAGGTTACAAGCATGCCTATTTTGCCATCAGATGATATACACTCAGCAACGTCAATACCTTCCATATGGCCGGCTAATAGGCCTTTGTTATCAGTGTTAGATCTCGCCGATCTACGGCAGGATTTATTAAGGTCTCCAACCTCAACCCCTGCATCGGTTTTGATATCACCCCTACAATCCAAGGGCAAGAAAAAGAAGAATATCATAAATATCCCGGGGTGGAATATTTTGATGAAAATGGGGGTACAGATCCGACAAAGGCTTGGGTATTAATCTCCAGGGCAGAGTAAAGTCCATTAAACATCACAAGTTTATTCCCTGAGGCGGCCTAGGATACAAAGGGCCGAGCAAAGAAAAATATGACAAAGATAATGAAGAGCCATGGGTCACCATGACCTCCACCCTCAAAACAGACCGACAGCCACTCACATGGACTTTATATACTCACTTTGTAAAAGGGGCTACTCAACATGACGGGCAAACCATAGTGGTTACTTCTATGTTAGATCATCAAGATGTACATGCACATCAGTTTGCTCGCCACGTAGCCCCGCTGGTCACATATAAAGCTCTGGAGTCCTTGAGGCCAGATAAGAGAAGAAAGATGGATGATCCGGAATGTGATTGGTATAGATGGTTTGATATGAATGGCATTACCATTTCTTTAAGCCGTCTATTTATGCCAACTGATGCAGAATGGCCGCCACTTATTCATGAGCTGATAGAAAAGCCGACAATAATTACAGATAAGAGGCAAATGTGTAGTGCCCCAGAATTTATATAAGTTTTTTCTAGATTATTTAATAATTTCCTGGAATTTATTTGTAATTTATAAGGGCTAAAGAGAATTATAAAAGGATTATTGAACGTTTATAAGGCCCAATGAATTAACCTAGCCTATTTAAACAAATCAAATGGGTTTAAAGATCATGCCCATTTAGTTTGGCCCATATTCTAGAAGGTTATTAAGCCTATTCTCATATTTTTAAGGATAAACATCACTTAGTAAGATAAGTTAGTGGATAATGGATAAAAGGGTTTTATTTAATTAAAACTTTAAACACATTAAATGTAACGGTCTATAGCCCGACCGTCACATGCATGTAACGCATAGGAGCTCGACCATTACACTCTATGAACTCCGAAAACTGAAGAGTTTGATTTCTTTTGAACTCTGGGAACGAGTAATGTAACGGTCTATCGCGAGACCGTGACATGCCTCTAATGCACCGAAAGCCGACCATTACATCCTGTTAGTTCCGTAAAAGAAAGAACAAGTACAAAGATTAAAACTTTGGACTCTTATCCACTATGGATCGACTTGGGAAGAGTTATAATAATACTGAGGACTCTTAGAGATTAGATTATGACCCAACAAGAACTCTAAGATCGATCTAATCCTCAAACCCTGGCCCAAACTCTATAAATAGGGCATAGTTCTGAACTGTGCAACCCTTACTTTTTGGACGTAAAGAATCAAGATAAGGAGTCATTATCTCAGGTAAGCTCTTTAGAAGTATTTGTTTACAATACTTTAGACTAACTCCCCTCCAAATTTAACATCTTTAGGTCAAGAGGTCGTGGAGTTAGAGTCCAAGGAAGTTGCTGAAAAAGTCACAGAAGAAGGAAATCTAGGGCAGGATTCTCAATCCAAATCAGAAGCAACAGCCTAAGTTAAGAGGTATGTTATCTCATGAACGGCAAAAACAACCTGATAGGACTAAAAGCCCTCTGGTTCAAGTGATTTCCATGCATTATAGATCATTGATTTCATGATTTTACTACTTCTATGCATTACATGCATCCCTTAGCCTTAATTGGACGTGCCAAAGATGTATCTTGTATAATTCATTAATACCTAAGCATGTAGTTGGCCTACACTACGTTATCATGTCTATGGATTCATGGTATTTTAATTATGGACATGATATGAATCGATCTCTTTATGTTTTATCTAGTTTTTTGTCAGCAGATACTGTAACGCATCAACGTAGGACCGTCACACTCATATAACGGCCCTACGACAGACCGTCACACACCCTACTGTTTTGGATTTCCACTGTTGTCTCTAACGCACTTGGACAGACGCGTTACGTTCATGTAACGGCTGGATTCATGACTGTCACGTTCACTGTGACGCCCCACCTCCAGACCGTCAGAGTCTGTGTTCTGCCAACCATAAGGCAAAATATAACTTGCCAATATTATTTATTGTTAAGCCTAGTTACTTAAGCTTTAACCTGATCATGTGATTTTAAGGTTATTTGATTATTCATATTAGTTATTGCCTGTTTTGGTATCTCACTTTTACTTGAGTTATGATAATTTCATAATGCCAAATTATATAGTTTTGTATTATAAAGCATGACTTTTTTAACGTTGTATTGACAGAGTTTTTCATCATGATTTCACACTGATTATACATATCTCTCTCTGTCAATAGAGTTATTTCTATAATGGCACATATTCCGATATGTTGCCATTAGTTCACACTTTGCACTTTAGGAACACCATCTTGGACATGAGGACCTCTCTATTGGATATTCCTTCCAATGGACTAGGAAATCATTGTTTCAAGGCCTCCGTAATTCTCCGCGAGCCTGGGATTCTCACTAGGACGCCGAGTTGGTTGTACCATCAAAGCCCAATAACTAAAATACACTATCGTTATTTTCTGGATCTTGTAATGTAACGGCCTTGCACTGGACCGTCAGGCTCACGTAACGGCCCAATGCCAGACCGTCACATTTCACTGAGTCTAAACTAGTATGCTGGACTCTGGTCACTGTAACGGCCCATTATGGACGCGTTACATAGTGTAACGGCCCAGCAAACGACCGTTACATAGCTTGTATATATTAACCCAAGGTTTGACCAAGGGTTGATATTGCAATGATTCTAGACAAACCTTGATGATCTAGAACTTATCATATTGCCTAATAGACTTAATGTAATGGATGAAAGTTAAGGAAATATACCGTTATGCTGCCGATTTATTCTATAAGCATAACATAGTTTAAATGTCATTCTTGATCTCATATATTCAAATTAAAGCATTCATTCATTGATTATTGTTACCATGGAATTATTGAACTTATTACATTCTTGGCCATACTTTACTCTTACATGCGTGGAAGTAGCTTAATTTATAACTGAAGATGCGATCGAGCACTGATTGTGTTCAAGGGCTCTATGCTAGTCCCCTCGGCTGATTGCCGGAAACATACTATTTTATAAACCATGGGGTATGATGCTACTGGCGTCGCATTGCGCTGGGAGTACTATTTCTATAAATAAGTGAAGATCCACGGCACGACATGACTTTCTTGCTTGATATTCCACAGGAATTCATGAACTATGTACTCAAAAGAGACTAGTGTGATGAATATGTGGCTTGCTAGTACAATCTCGTTACATTCTTGTTCATGGAAGGCCAATATCATGTTCTTGTTATATTCTTGCTAGTTCATTCTTGATCATTCTATCTTACATGATTATCTTGTTACTTTGGTTTAAACGCGTGATCGATTCGCATTCGCATGATTTTACCTTATTCTTTAGAGCTAAATTATTAATTACTTTAATAGTGCCTTCATGTTGATGCGAAGATACCTACTGGGCAAGTGTGCTCATTACCTATTTCCAATGTTTTTCAGGAGATGGAAATAGTTCGAATTCGGATTCGGGTGATTCAAGTAGCGGGTCCGAGAGCGATTGAATGTTGTTATTACAAGAGTGAAGACATAGGAAGTTTATAATGTCTAGATTGAGTCAATGTAATTTTCCTATTTCTTGAGTCTAGTAGAATGAAAATCAAATTGGTGATTGTATCTTTGAATATTAAGCATTATGATATGAAGTTGAAGTTGATTAAATCCTGTGCAATTACATTTACTTGTGTGATTGTCTTGCACTCTGATTGATTCTTGCTTGCAAGAGACTTACCATGCCGGCTGTTCGCGCTCCCCGAGCGAGTCTTCCGCTGTAATAAAGGCTCGGGGCGTGACAAAATGTTGTGTAACTATACAGATACCGGGGAGCTAGATGTGCCATTCGAGGAAGGCTTCACTGTGGACAGACTGTGGGCCGGCCTTTTCTCTCTTAATTCCATACACCCATCACTCATTACCTTCTGGTGCTCCAAACTCCTTATCCCTGATATCCCTAGACCACTCGCGGTCTTGATTATTCTCTCGCCAGATTTGTTCCAAGCTTCCCCAATTCCTCTCTTGCTCCTTGAGCAATTTTCTCAACTCTCTATTACACCCCCGTGTGGGCAATCTCTTATCCAATCTTTCTCTAATCTTTCAATTTCAACATTGTTGACATGTTTTACCCTCCTTTTCTCCTTCCTTACCTTCCCTTTTTTGAAATAAAAAAATGTAATGCCAAGCCAAACAAAGGAAAGAAAGTAAAGAAAGAGTGGAGGGGTGTGTGTGTGATCGTGATCGCCACCAAGACACGAAGTACCGAGGAGTACGACATTGTTGATTTATTTGCTTCCTTCTTTTTGTGGGTTTGTGATGTATGATAGAGATGATAAGCAAAAATCAATGATCTCAATCAACCCAAGGACATGTGAACCATGAACCTAGGCAATCCGAACAAGCTCTAACATGGGCAATGCTATCTCAATCAAACTAATCTAAAGAAATAAAGAAAAACACACGCCGGGGCGTGGAGCAAGAGAAAATAAAACACACCGCGGGGGTGGAACAAGCAAAGGAAATACGAAATATGAGAGAGAAATCAATGCCCAATACTAAGGAAAGAACGTGATCGCCACCAAAGTAAACACAAGTCAAGGACTTGAAAATACCTTGGAAATAGGTGGATGAAACACCCGCCCACGGGAGAGAGAAACCAGTGAAATCTGCAGATCAGCTGAATGTAACGGCCCAGACCCTGTGCATCACAGGAGTGTGACGGTCGCACGATGCACCGTTATATGAACCTGACGCGTCTTCTCAAGACCGTCAGACAACCTGCAGTAATAGCTTATGAATTCTTTGAACTCCAAATCTTCCAACTGGCCAGAAGACTTGGGCCTCGTCTAATGATCCCTGTAAACCTGCCAAAGAACGTGAAACACAAGAAAACAAACCCAGATCAGCCCTTTAGACAAGCGTAGTATCAATTCTTAAGGAAATTAAGATCATTCAAAAGGAAAGGGAAGTACCGAGAAAGTTTTGGTTTTTTTAACCCCTCTGGGCGTTTTAAAAGATAGGAATGATGTTTAGACGATGAAAACAGATGGAGAACATGGAAGAAAGAAGTGGGACAATGCTTTGAGGAAAAGGAGGAAGAAGAACACAAGTATGACAATGACGGAGACTCAAACACAATGAAACGAATACTCTCTTTACCGTGGATCAGATGGACTTGAGGAACATTTCTCCTTGGTTGGATGTGGCTCCAGGATGCGGCAGCACTTCGACGTAAACTCCAGATCTTCCTCTCTTAGGCCATGAAGTTAAGGGTGCTATTTATAGGCCCTCAAAATCTCTGGTCGAACAGAGGATAATCCAGCAAGAAAAGAGGATAACTCTTAGCAAAATCTTGAAGATAATATCACCAAGAGTCCATAGAAACAAACAGAAGGTTCTTAGGATCAGATTTGGAAGAGAAATCATCAGATCAAAACTCTTATCTCGACCACGAAGTAGCAGAGAAAAGGCCTGAACTGCCAGGACTCTCTGTTTGATGTAACGGCTGCTCGACAGACCGTCACAGGCAAATAACGCGTTAGAGGGATACCGTCACATTCAACCTTATCTCAAAAGAGATAAGATCAACGGAAGAAAATCAAAATAATAGGACTCTTGAATGAAAGTAACGGCCATGACTGGACGCGTTGGATGAAAGTAACGGCTGCACGACAGACCGTTAGACTTAATGGATAGGCAAAAGATAAGGATTGGAACAAAGCCCTTAAGTTGTAGGACTCTTCAAGATGTAACGGCCATGGGCACATGCGTTATAAGGGAAGTAACGCCCATGGTGTGGACCGTTAGAAATAATGAGGATTGAAAAATGAGATAGGAGCTTGCTAAGCTTCATCCAATCAAGAAATCGCGGAACCCTACTCAACCAAGGAGAAGACCCATGAAATAAACTTCAAACTGATGAAGGAGACTCAACAAAGGAATGAATAACTTGGAGCATCACATAGAGTGAACAAGGAGATGACCTGACTTATCGGTCATAAAACGGGTGTCAACAGACGTACCTTGGAAAAGGGAAGAAAGCACTCGCCTGTTGTTCAGCGCTGACAACAGTACACGGTCCTAGTGGAACCGTTCAGTGGATGAGCGGTCGCTCAACAGACCGTTCACAGTGCTGAAAAGGATGCGGGATGAAGACCAATCTGGCGACAAGACGGTTTGAAAAGGGCCGTGCGCAGGTCATGAACGATTCTTGAAGGACCACTCCGATATGAAAATGGACGGAAGAAGACCGTTCAAAGCGCCAGACTCCGAAGTTGTAGGACTGGATCCTCCACCCCTTTCAGCCAGCCAGAGGGGATGGGCCTCGTGCTAGTATGATGTTGACCTGTAAAACACAATGGAAAACACAAAAGAAAACCCAAGATCAGAACTGTGAAGTGTAGTAACTATAAGAACGAACGAAAATAAACATAATAAATCGGAATGGGGGATACCTGGGAGTTTTTAAACCCCTAGAGGCGTGGAAAACAATAGAAGGGTGTGTATATGACGTGCAAGAGTGAAAAACGTGGGAAAAGAGCGAAGAAAACGATGTATGCAATGAAGAAAAGGATGGTGGGACTATTAAAATAAAGACTCAAAAACAACGAATACTCCCTGAACCGGAGGCCTGAGTGGACGTAGAAGGCCTCCCTCCCTGACTGTAGGTCGCTCGAAAGTTTGGCAGAGCATCGCCGTCGACCTTAGATCTCCCCCCTTTCAAAGCCTGGACTAAGGGTCCTATTTATAGAGCCTATAAACCTAGCCCTGAAATTAGGGTTTTCAATGAAAATTAGGTCGGGATATCAAAAGATAATTCGTAGATAATTGATCTATCTCCCACCAGGATCAAACTGTATCTCATTTGGTTGAGAAACCTCAGAGAAATGAGTGGAAGAAGTTAAGGGTTTAGCCACGGATTGGAGAGAGAAAATTCATAAAAATCGCAGAAATCGGGCCATTAAGCGATCGCTCGATAGGCCGCCCAGCCTATTGCAGGGTCTATTGATAGACCGTTCAAGGCTGTCAGTGGAAATTAGAAAAATAGGAAAATAATGCAAAATATCCATCGAACGGACTGACTATTTTGCCGTTGGACTCTTATGGATTGAACGGTCTCGTCGTAGACCACTCAATTCATGGGGCGGCCCAACTTCAACCGTTCAGGGCCTGTCGATGATAAATTCAAATAAAATAGATAAATAGATAATTATCTGAAAAAATAATGCCCCGGGGACTCTGGGAATTAAACGGCCATATGAATACCGTTCCACTAATTTCGATAGCTACATGAGGGTCCTTCGGCAGCTTGTCGGTGGAAATTCAGAAAATCACCTAAATATCCGATAAATAGATGAACGGCCCAAATCCAATCGCCTAGTGAGTGGACGGCCCATCGAGTGACCGTGCAATCCCTGGTCGCTTGAATTTGATGAAATTAAGTGAAATTAGGCAAAATCAAGGCCCATTAAGCCCTGAATCAGAGTAGACCCAGCCAGGGAGGGAGGTACCCATAAAATAGGCCCAATAAGCTGCCTGGAAATAGCCCAATGAGTAATGGACAACTCGAGACATCAACAAAAGATAGCAAATAAAATGACTTAACTTATCGACAAAAAACGGGTGTCAACAAACACCACCTCCTATTCCTCCCTCCCATTGCTTTATTCTTGAAAACGAAAAAAAACATCAAAATTCAAACTTTCCAATCTTTCATCTCTATTGAAGAGACCTCCTATCTTGCTCGTGAGTGTGCCCCGATCCAAGGGCTGCTCTTTCAAGGTTCGTTAGCGGACCTCCTTTTCTTCTCTGATGAGGAGGCTTCTTCTGTACCATCTCATGTATCCACTGCGTCTTCCTCTTCTCTTTCCCCTTCTTTAGGTCAGGGTAGTTTGCCTAGCTTATCATCTTGTTCCTCTTCCTCTTCTAATAAGAGTCTTGGGGTAGCTACTCATAAGAAAGCCAAGGGTAAGCAGATTCCCCGTAGGTTCTTACTAGACCTAGCTAGAAGATGCTGGGCATGTTTAGCCTTCCTAGTTTCTTAGAGGATCCGATCTTCCTGCCAGAAATAGAATGTGAGGATGTAGGCTCTACAGATGAAGGGTTTGGTGTTTACGAGATTATGAATGATGAAGATCCTATTGGAGAGGGGGATGAAGAATACGAAGAATATGAGGATGAGGTTGATGCTTTTGCCAGTGATATGAGGAGATTCGACGAACCATTAGCCTCAGTAGAGAAACCCACCAAAGAGATCAATCTGGGTACCAAGGAAAACCCTAGGATTGTCCTCATCAGTAAAAATTTGCCGCCCTTTGAAGAAGAGGCGCTCATTCAAGTTCTTCGAGAATATAAGGATGTGTTTGTGTGGAGTTATAAGGATATGCCAGGTCTGGATCCTGCGCTCATTGAACACCGTCTCACACTTAAGCAAGGATCCGTCCCGGTCAAACAGCGGTTAAGACGTTTCCACCCTCACATGACATTAAAGATGAAAGAAGAGGTCGATAAGCTTCATAAGGCCAGATTTATTAGAGTCGTCCTCTATCCCAATTAGGTGGCTAACATTGTATCGGTTATGAAAAAGGACGGAAGAGTTAGAATTTGGATAGACTTCCGGGACCTTAACCGTGCGTGTCCTAAGGATGATTTTTCCCTCCCTCACATAGATGTGCTAATTGATAACACGGCAGGGTACGAGTCCCTCTCTTTTATGGATGGCTTCTCTGGTTACAATCAGATCCGCTTGGCTAAAAAGGATAAGGATAAAACCTCATTCACTACACCTTGAGGCACTTACTGTTATGTGATCATGCCGGCTCAAAAATGCAGGAGCCACTTACCAAAGGGCCATGATGGCTATTTTTCATGACATGATCCACATTTTTATAGAGGTGTATGTGGATGACCTGGTAGTGAAATCAAGGACAAGGATTGAGCATCCTGGGGTTCTAGCCAAAGTCTTGCAAAGAGCACGGGAGTATAAGTTAAAGATGAATCCTAAGAAGTGTGTGTTTGGTGTTTCATCAGGAAATTGCTTGGATTCATAGTCAGTAAAAGGGGTATTGAGATTGATCCCAATAAGGTAAGGGCAATAAGGGATATGCCTCCTCCCAAGAATTTGAAAGAAGTTCGAGGATTGATCGGGATGTTGCAATTTATTCGCCAGTTTGTCTTCCAGCATTCACAAAGGTGTAGGCCGTTTTACGAGCTTACTAAACCGGGAGTCAAACTTAATTGGGATGACAAGTGTCAGGCAGCCTTTGACGGACTAAAGGATTATTTGACCAATCCCCTTATCCTGAGGCCGCCAGTTCCAGGCAAACCACTTGTTCTTTATATCTCTGTCCTGGATGACTCTGTAGGTGCTGTCCTTGCCCAAATTGATGAAGAAGGAAAAGAGAGGGCAGCCTACTACTTGTCTAAGCTTCTCAACCGCTGTGAGCAGAAGTACCCAGCTATGGAGAAGACTTGTGCTGCTTTAGTCTGGGTAGTGCAAAAGTTGAAACATTATTTCTTAGCTCACGAGGTTCATCTTATTGCTCGCATGAATCCTATCAAGTTTCTCCTTGAAAAATCTATTCTCACTGACCGATTGGCACGATGGCAAAGCTTTCTTTCTCAGTTTGATATCATCTACATTTAGTAAAAAGCAATTAAAGGCTATGCCATAGCGGAACATCTTGTTCATCACCCTCTCCCTATATTTGACCTTGTTCGCTCGGAGTTTACAGATGAGGAACTAATGTCCGTCAATCAGCCCGACTCGATGTGGACATTACATTTTGATGGAGCTCATAATTCACAAGGAAAGGGGATCGGCATTGTTCTCCTATCACCTGAGGGTATCACTATTCCGCTTGCCTCTCAGCTTGCATTTCCAGTTACGAATAACATAGCTGAGTATGAGGCTCTTCTGGCCAGATTGCAGGCCGCTCATCAATTCGGTGTTACCCAATTGTGGATTGTAGGTGATAGTCAGCTTATTCTTCGCCAAGTGCTCACCAAATGCCGCACACTTGATCCCAAACTCAAACCCTAGCAGGAACTTGCTTCCACTTATGCCAAGCTTTTCACTGAACTAATCTTTGTCCATGTTCCTCGAGATCAGAACATTCTAGCTGATGCTCTCGCTTCTCTTGCTTCCTCATTGGTTTTCCTTCCCGAGAGAGACTTCCATTCTATTATCATTCAGAAGCGTCTCACTCCTGCTATCAGAGATCCAGCATTCCTTAGTGTTAAGTAGGAGGTGCTCAAGAAAGTTAAGGCATGTGGAATCATTGAGAACAAGGAGATTATGTTATTAGATCTAGAGGAAGAGTTGGATGATGAAGAGAAGCCGTGGTATTATGAGATTGCCAAGTATTGTTAGGATCAATCTTATCCTGAAGAGGCTATGGCTGAAGAGAAGAAAGCCATCAGAAGAGTTGCTCAGAGATATGCTCTGGTTGAAGGTATGCTATATAGAAGAGGTGTCACTGGAGTCTTACTTAGATGCCTCGACGATGATGAGTCTTGGAAGGTCATGGAAGAGGCACATTCAGGAGTGTATGGGGGTCATGTCAATAGCCAGATGTTAGCTAAGAAAATCCTTAGATTAGGCTTCTATTGGCCCACTCTAGAAGAGGACTGTTCTATCTATGTCTGAAGGTGTGTCAAGTGCCAACGGCACGCCGATAAAATTCATTCTCCTGCTTCTTCACTCCATCCTATGTCCTCCCCATGGCCTTTCTCCATGTGGGCTTTCGATATCATCGGACCTCTTGGTGATTCAAACCTCCTCACAAAACTGAAATCATTTATACTCACGGCCACGGAGTACTTCACCAAGTGGGCGGAAGCGGAAGCATATGTGAAAAGTAAGGCATCAACTGTCTGCAAATTCACAATGAAGAATATCATTGCAAGATTCGACATCCCAAGTACCATCGTCACCGACAATGGACCACAGTTCATCTCTCAAGAGCTTCAGGACCTCTGCAACAGGTATAACATTGCATTGCATCATTCATCTCCTTATTATCCGCAGGGCAATGGCCAAGCAGAGGCAACAAATAAAACTTTGATCAAGATCATCAAGAAAACGTGTAAGGCTAATAGATTCGCGGATTAGCTAGAAAAGCTGGTTGAAGCACTTTGGGCTTACCGCACTTCCATTCGTACTCTAACTGGGCAAACCCATTTCGCCCTCACTTATGGAATGGAGGCAGTAGTTCCTTATGACATTCTTATTCCTTCTCTTAGAGTACAACTGGACAAGGAGCTCTCTATTGATGAACGTCGTGAATCTCTCCTTGCTCAGTTGGAACTCCTGGATGAGAAACGTCCGGCTGCCGCCGAGCATGCGCGTGCTTATCAAAACAGGCTTTCGCGTTTTTATCAAAAGAAAGTGATTGAGAAAAAATTTAAAGTCGGCGAAATGGTAATCAAAAGAATCTTTGTAAAACCAGGTGGACCTCGTTCGAAACTCCAACTAAATTGGGAAGGGCCCTACGTAATAAAAGAAGTTTATCCTGGCAATGTTTACAAACTGGTTAACGCCGAAGGGGAAGAACTGGCTCACCCTTGGAACAGATTGTACCTTAAGAAATATTACCCTTAAGTCTTTAAAGAAAGAAAAAAGAAAGAAGAAAGAAATACAAAAAGAAAAAAGAAGAAGAAAGAAATACAAAAAATGGAAAATTGGAAAGTTGCAGGCTGGCATGGTGCATAGGCCGCGAAACTAAAAAAAATCAAAATCCCTAATTTATTCTTCAGTCTTGATGGTTTAACGTGGGGTCAATACCTGCACACACTGCACGTTTAGCTCTTAAAACTCAAGAGGTTCAAAATTCGAGGAAAGTCAAAGTCAAACTAAGAGTGTAAAAAAGTTTCCTATTCTCTTCTCTTCGGTTCGTGAGAGGGAGTACGAGTCAAGGAATGCCACCAAACCTACCCGCCGCCCTAGTAGGTGGAAGTCAGGGCCCAACAGGGAACAACGCTGCAAAGTCCAAGTACAATTAGGTCTTTATTTGTTTAAAAGAAAGAAAAAAAAAAGAGGTGCAAAGTTCCAAAAGAAAAGTATGTCAAGAGGGCAAAGTCCCCACAGGGAAAACCTTGGTCGTAAGCATGCATGAATAAGGGCAAAAGGTAACAAAAATTTTCCTAAGCCAAAGACCGAACCCCAACAGGCACTATGGTAGGGGAGGAAAGCTTCCCAGTTCTCCGAAACCTCTCATGAGCTTCCTCAACTTATTCATCACTTCCCCCTCTGTGGTATGTTATAAGCTCGAAGGATGGCAAAGACCGACTAAGGAGGATGGGCCTCGAGAGGGTATGAGTAAAAGTACAAGTTATTAAGCACGTTGACCATTTGTTAAATCATTTAAAAATGATTAATAAATTTAAGATGGTGATTGTGTAAGGTTTCAAGACCTTTTTGTACTATGCTAAGTCTCATCAAAAATAAAAAAATAAAAAAATATTTTTTTAAATAACGCTCGCGCGCGAGGGCGTCATTTCTTTTATTAGCGTCAGTCTGCATGTCGTCAATTCAAAATTCAAAAACAAAAAAAAAATGTTTCTCCAATTAACGCCTTCATACGGGGGCGTTATTTTAGTGATTAGCGTCCGTAAGCATGTCGTCATTTCAAAAATAAAAATAAATAAATAATGGTTTTCTAATTAACACCCGCGCGAGAGGGTGCCATTTCTTTGAGTCGCGTCAGTTTGCATGTCATCATTTAAAAATAAAAATAAAAATAAATAAAAAAAGAAAAAAAAGGGGGTTGAAAAGGAGAAAAGAAGAGGAATTTCTTAATCAAGCCCATTGCTTTTCCTTTTGCCATATCATGTGCTTGGTTGCATTTGTGTGTGGGCATCTTTCAATTTAAGTTTGCATTTGCTTACTTGCATGTCGTATTTTCCTATGTCTTTGGTATTTGCCTTAATTAATTAAAAGTTTGGCCCCTTGACCTGTCATCAAGGTCAAAACAATGACAACCCCTTATTTATTGAGTAAGGGGCCAAGTCGAATAGATGAATTAATCTGTTTGCTTCAAGTGTGAAATACAGGCACAGGGGAAAGGAGAAAGGAAAGAAACAAGTCAAGTATGCAAGTGCTCACGACAACTCAGGTAACATCATCTCATATATATAAATATAAATATATATATATATATATATATGCATAAATATCTGAGTACAAAAATATGTGGGTGGAGGAGTACAGGTCTCTCTCTCTAACTCTCACCTCCACTCTCCTCTCTCCTACTCTCCGCCTCACCGTCGTCTCGTCGACGGGCCTGTGGAGGGGGCATGGACCCTTGGGAAGCAGCAGAAGCCTGAGCCTGCTCCTCTGCCTCGTTCCTCTGTCGAGTCGAGGAACCTGCCAAGTAGGTCGTGCTTGCGAAGGCACTGGAGTGTCCCGCAGCTCGCGCCCGCTCTTAACCCCTCTGAAGTCGCTCCTCTGTAGCCCGTAGCCACTCCTATGAGACAGCCAGCTGTGTCCTCAAGTCTGCGAGCTCGCGCTCACGCTCCAGGCGCTCCCATAGGTGCTCCTCCCTCTCGCGGGCGCGCTCTCTCCTCTCCATCTCTAAGAGGAGTCTCATCTCTGTAACCTCGCGAGGCAACTCTCCTTGCTGCCTCTGTGCCTCCTCTAACTCTGCAACGCGCTGATCGCGGATGGCGACCTCGGTGCACGCCAGTGCTGTCTGCCTCCTCGCCTCTGCTAGCTCTGCGACCTGCATGCATCACATCATATTAACATCATTGAATTTCTTGAAAGTGAATAATGCACATGAATATTATTTTTATGAGCTAACCCGTACAGCCATGCCACGCTGTCCTACCTCAATACAAGTAATCACGGCTCGACGCTCCTAAGTCTGTAATAAATGCAAGTTTTATGAACATAATGATATATTGAAATGCATTTATAAGTATGGTTTTGAACTTACTCGTACTACAAGGTCGTGTTCTGCCGCCACGGCCCGCTCCACCGCTCCTGCGAGTCGCTGCTCCAAAGAAGTGATCTCGACAGTCGAATCTCTCATCCCCGAGCTTGAGGCCCCTTCTGCACCTCCTGCCACCACCCCTGCTGGGCACGCTATATCCATTAAAAATTGTCAGTGGCTAAACATTAATAAATCAGGAATCATTTGCATATAGATAGTTGCACTCACCAGGGTCTCCAGGTCTATCCGCGTGGCTGCAAGCTGGGCCTCCAGGCTGTGAAGATAGACTTGCATGTCCATCACCACTGCATCTCGTGCATCTTGCATTCATCTCATATTAGTTGCATAAGAAACATACATCATTTAAAAAAAATGCATTCATACATACCCCTGTGACCCGCATCTGGAGTCAGCCGGCAAAGACCTCCCAGTAGCACCGCAAGTACTCCGAGCTGTCTGCCGCCTGGGAAGTAACACTGGTCCTGCCACGCTGCCAGTCAACGTACTATTCTGGGAACCGGATCCGCCAGTCGGTTGCTCTTGTACGCCCTCAGGTCTTCCGCCCGATCCCACGTGGCTCTCCAACCTCGACCCACTCCTAGTGTAGGCCGGGGGTCCTCATCGCCACTCTGAGCTGTAACGGTTCGATCTCGTTCAGGCAGTGAACCCAAAGCTCACGCCCAAAACGAGGTCGGCCTGCTACGACCCAAGGTTGACCCTCCTCGGTCATACCCTGGTAGGGTCTCCAAACCACCTGCATTCACATCATATCATTTATATCATTCATATCATCATATCATATCATCATATTCCATAAAAAAAGGGGGAAATGAAAGGAAATTGCATCATATTTTACACACGTACCAGTGAGGCGGGGTAGTCGCAGAACTCCCGCTGAAGAACGTGCAACTCGTAAGCATG
This sequence comes from Amorphophallus konjac, assembly GCA_022559845.1. Classification (NCBI taxonomy): domain Eukaryota; kingdom Viridiplantae; phylum Streptophyta; class Magnoliopsida; order Alismatales; family Araceae; genus Amorphophallus; species Amorphophallus konjac. The sequence goes on from CM040126.1 coordinate 392,551,073, forward strand.
TGGTGCTCTAGTCAGGAGAGGCAGCCACCGCCGCGCTAATGGGAAGGCCCCCTCGTCTCCGGGTCACGGGTCGGCTCGACCCATCGACATATATAAGTGGCTCCACACCTGCATTCATTAATTTCATCAGTAAACATTCATAAATATGTATAATCTTGTTCATAGTATTTAAATAAATAACAAAAAGGGAAAACGCATACCTGAAGAAAAGGTGATAAGCCACTGACAGTCGTCTCTCGGCCTGTCCCCGTGGACAGATCGGCCATCAGGTGCGCCAGCAGGGCGGCTCCCCCACACGTACCTCCCAACTCCCTCCAGGTCCTCGAGGATGCTTAAGAATCAGTAGTTGATCAAATCTCCCTTCGTACCCAACAATAGCCTCCCGAGCATCAGGAACAAAAACCTCCTCAAATCACGATCTGCTCACTCTCTCTGAGCCGAGTCCTGGCAGTAGGCAGCCCGGGCTCTCCCAATTAACCTCTCTAAAAACTATGCCATAGACTCTCTTGATCTCTATCTAGAATCTCCTAATCCCATAGCCAGGGTCAGATCAGTATGGAATATGGTCCTACACTCCCTCGGGATCTTTGCAATCGTCTCCAGCCCTAACAGTCTCTAGGCTAGCTCCCCGTAGTCTGGAAGGGTCACTCCACTAACAGCCTCCCCGTCTACCCTCAACCCGGTGATCCTGGCAATATCCTCTAAACTCGGCACCATGTGCCCCCAGGGAATCAAAAATGCCCGACTGGTCCTGTCCCATCTCTCCCTCAAGACCTGTATCAAAGATAGGTCAGGGCGTATTGGCTCAATGCTAAGAAAGGGGCCGAACCCCATTGCCTCTACCCTAGCTCTCTGAAAATCGAGTAACCCATAATACGCCGCTCGGAATTGGACCCATGAGATCCGAGTCCGCATCAATCCCTGCCAAACAAAAAGAACATAAATAAATATATATATGCCAAAAGGAAGTTCATTTGCTGATCATTCCATCGCTATTTGAATTAACGACCACCCTATGGCCGTCATTTATTGAATTGACGCCCTTGTAGGAGGCGCTATTTTTGAGGGTGTTTTTGTCCCAACAGTTTTATTTCAAATAATAATAATAATAATAATATATATATATATATATATATATATATAATGAATATATCAAAAATGGCAGTTTGATGTTTGAAAGGAAAAGATAAAAAATGGGTTTTTCAAATAACGACATGATTCAGGGTGCTATTTCTTCTTATCTATTTTTAGAAAATAAAAAAAATGAATTAACGACTTGCCTTAGGTCGTCATTTGAATTGACGACGCCTCAAGGGGGTGTCATTTACTGGTTTTCCGGTTCAGTGGTTTCCCCTCCCCGATGGCTATGGAAAATTGAAGAACAAAAAAAATGATGATAAATGGCAGGGAGCAAGGTACTTACCTTGCTAGGCTCCGGTGCCATTAACCCTCCCCACAGTGGTCGGTGAGGAGGGGGTGGTTCATCGTCTTCCTCGTCCTCGTCATCTTCATCGTCCTCCTTGTCTCCTTCTTCATCTCCTTCTTCGCCTTCTTCTTCGTTATCTCCATCTCCGTCTTCTCCGTCATCCTCTTCTCCTTCGTCTCTTTCTCCTCCTTCTTCTTCATTAGCTTCTTCTTCTTCTCCACCGTGCTCTGCCGCCAGAGCACCTTCGTCCGTCGTGGGAGGTAGCTTCTCGCCGGCGGGTTGTTCTTCATCTAGGTCCATGACAGCAGGGGCCATGATCTGTTGCCGTTTGCCGGAGCCCGAGCCTTCGATGAAAGCCATGGGATGTGAAATGAGAAATGGAAGAGGGAGATGGAAAAGAAAGCAAGGTCACAGTATGGGAGAATGTAGAGAGGAAAGCAGGGAAACAAGAGAGATGGAACGGAGGAAGAAGAAGGTGAATAACGGAGGAAGAAGAAGGTGAATAACGGAAGGAAGAAGAAGAAATTCGAAAAGTCAGGTGATTGGATTCGAAAAGAATTGACGCTGTGAGCAGTGTCGTTATTTGAATGATTGACGCCCAAGTGCAAAGGCGCTACTTGGTGGAATTTTTGATTGAAATAAATTGTGAATAACGGTTACATCTAAGGCGCTATTTTAAGATTTGACGACCGCGTGCTAAGTCGTCATTTCACATTGCATGGAGAATTGTAATTGTTGTCAAAACAATGATGGGCCAAATAATTATTATTTTTGAAATTGATTGACGACAACGTACGGAGGCGTCATTTGATTAATGGACGACTGTTGTCAAGGCGTTATGTCATGAAATTAAGGGAATATTTGAAAAAAATTTAAGAGAATCAACGCCCATTTGTTGGGGCGTCAATTAATTAACGACTATTTACGAAGGCGCCAATCATGGGTTTATTATTTATTTTAAGGAAATTGATAAAAGTAATTGACGACAAGATGAAGGGCGTTATTTTAGGAATTAGCGACTTAATGGCAGTCGCGTCTCAGAACAGAAAGACACAAATCAGAGAAATTGGAAGAATTGATCATTCTAAGTGCTTTCTTTGGCTCAATTAAGGAAGAATCCTTTATTTCATTAAAAAAATATCATTATATTTTTAATGAGCCACTTTGGCTCTCAATTCCCTAAGAGCTATTACATAGATCTTCCATTGTTCTTTGTCTTCTTCAATCCTCTCCATAGCCTGGTGTAACTTGTTGATCCTCTATAGAGCTTGGATTGTCTTGATCTCCTCCTCATCATCATTGGAGCCGATATCTCGCCTCTTGGTAGGTGGGAGGTGAGACGCTTCCTCAAAGTGGTGGCGTGGAAGACCGACTTGTGGTAGACACCAGTGAGCGTTGTAAAGGATTAGTTTGGTGGCGCCCACTAGTCGAAGCTCCACTCCGGATGAGAGCCGTGTGCAGATGTCTTGAGTTTTAAGGAATCCCGGTGCGCATGTGAAGAGGTTTTTGAGCATAACCTTTAGGTGCTCTCTCCATTCCACTCTCTTCTTCACCTTTGGTACCCGGTTCACCACTCTCTCACATAATCCTAGTGAGCCCGTCATGTAATGAAGTGGACTTCTAGAGAAGATCCTAGATGCTTGTTGAGTTTCTTCACATGGGTCAAACTTCAAGTGGAGGTCTACCCAACTAGAAAACAAAAGCATGGACCCATATAGAGGCCTCCCCATAGCCGCCGAGGTGAGCCCGCTATAGAGATAGGCTAGCACCGCTGGTCCTATTCTCTCTCCTTCCCCTATGCCAGTAATAGCACTTAATTGCTCTTCTTCTAAAAAATCCTCCGATGAAGGGAAGAGTAGTGCTCCCGCCAAGCATATCACAAAAGCCTTCATTACCTTTTCTAGATCATTTTCCTTGGCTTGGTCCATCCTCTTGTAGACCCATGCCGCAAGCTTCATGAGATTGATCCCTTTAGTAGCCTTGATTTGATTCACCATGTTGGAGCTTGGAATTAAGCTTGATAGTACTTCTTGTGCACTCATGCTCCTTGTCATGTTTGACATCTTCTCTTCATCCCCTTGCTTCATTCTCTTCAAGCCTAGGAGCATCTCCATTTCTTCTAGGAGTATAGTGGCTTCAAAAGTGAAAAATAGGAAGGTGTGTGTGGTAGGATGCCATATTTCTGTAAGGGCTCCCATGGCGACCCAATCTAGGTGTACATTGTCATAGTGTTTGGCATTGGTCACTAAGCCTAGAAGGTGCCATCTAGAGAGGTAAGTCCTCATGTCTAGGGATAGTTTTGAAAGAAGGAGGGGTAGCCATTTGTTCTTGGTGAATCTTCTTGCCCTCGGAATGTTTGGATAATCTTGAGAAAAGATAAAAGAAGAAGGAAAGGAAGAAAGAAGAGCATGATCAGAATTTAGGGAGAAAAGTGATAGAATAGAAGTCCAAATCTTCATACTTACTTGGTTCATAGCAATCCTTCCGTTGATATGGCCTTCAATTTATGATATTCTTGGAAATCCCGCTTGGATTTCTTCAAAGGCCGTTGCATCATCCTGTCCATTTTGAGGGAAGTTTTTGCTTTTCTCTATTGAGGGAGAGTTCCATGTTCTGCTGTTCTCTGTTGCTTCTGTTGATATCTCGGTTGGCAGTTCAGTCTCGGTTGGATGTGTTTTAGCAGAACAAGACACCCTTTTATAACTATTGAGGCCCAGGCAGGAGGTCGGAGAAGAGCAGTCCAGGATTGAGTGGAACTGGGGTTTCTGGAGTTTTGTTTCCGAACAGGAAAAGGAGCCCGAAAGCTACAGTTAATTGACGATGAAGCCGTTGTCGTCATTTTCTTTAATCGTGACACCGGGGCTATCGTCATTTATTTAACACCTTCTCACGCAGGCGTTATTTCCAGTCAGATTCTGAATTGAATAGTGAAGTTGATTAGCGACCCTGTGGCTGTCGTCATTTCGATTTCCAGCGCCCCTATGCGAAGTCGTCATTTCTTGAGATTTACAATTTTCGAATTATTTTATGGCATTGTGGTTATTTGATGAACTTACACTCTATATCTTGATGCATTGATCATATCATGAGTTTTTTGAGCTAATGATCTTTGAGCGCAGAAAAGAACAGGTTATGCAGGTCTCGAGGTGCTCGGATCTCTTCTTTGGTGACATCATTCCCTCCTTTGTATACTCTTTGTATGCATTATTACTATATGATACCTACTCTATTATAGCATGTCAAGGACCTTGTGATTCTGATGAACCTAGAATTTGAGTTCCCCTTCATCAAAAAAAAAAGTGATAATTCCAGGGGAGTCTTGATCACACGGATAGGCCGTTGGGTCATCTAAGGTTTGGGATGACGGTTCCACTTTCTGAGTTGATGCGTGGACAAATGGGCTTAGGCTTAGTATCAGCTTAGAGATCTGGATTCCTAACCAAGTATGGATGATTTAGCAATATTATCTTTGATTATTTTTTATTTTTAGTTTGTTTTAACCTTTTCCTTTTAGCTCAGCATGCATCATGTAAGACTTTGAGTTTTAATGATGAAAATCCTCATATTAAGCCAATAATGAGGGCCGCTTGATCTTGATTTGAGTTGACATGAGATATTCCATTCAAAATCGAGTACTATGTTCTCATTGAAGTTGCTCAGGCTGGTTCCTTGGAAGCATTCATTCACTGGATTCTTATCTCACTTCACTTTATTTTTCGGTAAACTCACCGTGGTTGTAACATGTCCACATTGGCTGGTAACCGCTCTCCAATGGTGTCTTTCCTTTCGTGCCCGCGTGCACATTTTCTTTGTTAGCTTAGTTCTTTCATCCAGTTCATTGCTGCTTTCTCGTGATCATCCAAGGTTGTTTCATTCAGAATCATGGAAAGATTCCAACGCTTAGTGTCAAAGGCATGTCACATCACACCTTGTGTGATGACCCGGATCCCGGATACCAGATATACCCGATAGGGCTATCGAATATACCTGATACCACTTGGAACCCGCGAGGCCTCCCAAGAGCGGTAAAGCTCCGAAGGGATAAAAGGTATGTGTAGAGTACATTGAAGCCACAGAGATATAACAGTAAGCAATTAAATTTCATTAGATCGGTTTGCTAAAGTAGCAGAAATAAAATTACTTTTTAATTAACAGTTTCAATTTAACAATTATATACCAGAGTCAAGCCCAAAGCTAAGACAACAAGTCTAGCAAGTACAGTCGACCGAAAAGAAAGACGCACCGAGAAGTCGGGGGAAGCCCGACGTAGGTACCAGCTGGCCACTATGACGCGCTACGAGCACGCGCACCAAGAACCAATGAAGCAGAACGAACGATAGCCCACCTGAAAAGTAGGGGTGAGCCTCGTGTCACTGGCTCAGTAGGGGTCACGCAGATCCCCACTGAAAAACACGCAGTCACACGGAACAACAAAAATGATAGGAAAAGCAGCAGATGTAGTAAAGCGGAAAAACTACACAACAAAGCTATAAAACTACTCTAGAAGCAGTAAAGAACAGACGGGGAGTAGGAGTAGGGAACAAGTAGGAAAGGGGGAGAATCTGCACCAGACAAGCGACTGCCGAACTAACCTCGGCACCCCAAACTACTCCAAGCAGCGACAGAGGGGCGACTCTGATCTGACAAAGTCAAGAGTTACCGATCCGTCGACACGACACCAGGTCTAAAATGATGACCTGCAAAGACAGACAGACTAGACGATACACACGACCAGAACGTCATGCACACAACACGACACTGACCTCGAGTAGGGCCACGAGAGGGCTAACCCGGAAAGGTCACGACGTACAAGAAACGCGAAGAGCCACGTGTCACGTGACGGAAGTACCTCCTTACAAGAAGAACATCCAGCTGCGTCCACTGACGTCTTACACTGCGCCACGAGTGTCTTGCCTACGGTACCGCCAAAGACACGGCAGAGATGTAGACACGACACGCACTGAACGAAACAAGAACAATAGCAACAAGAGACTAGTCAGGGTCACGCCCGTCGGCGTAAGTCCTCAGTCCCTGACAACGTGTGAACACACTGGCTCTAGCCTAAGCCAGGTCCTCTAGCAAGTTTTCTCCCTTGGTAGGACGCTACCGTTGGCTGGGAGCCCACGGAACTAGCTTACAAACCGTATCTCGGGAACTACCCTTTCCACCCCTCCGAGGTGGGTCAACACACAGGATCCCATGCATCGATAGGCCATGACAAGCGGAGGTTCACGAGACACCAGACTCAAAAACACAAGTGCTAGAGTACGGACAAGCTAGAACGCACTGTCACACGTACTACTAGGCACCACTGGCAGTACCACTACTGCCAACAGACTCAGGATTAGGCAACTAGACCTACAACGTAACGATCCTTGAGTCGGACGACTCAAAGGCAAGATCGTGACTGACAGCGGAACAAGCCGCCAATCGGTCTAATCCTAAGCCACGGGAATCTACACTTCGCAAAAAATGACTCACGGAGACCTGAGGGAACAGCAAGAACCCTCCGGCACGCCTGGACACGCAACTCAACGTAAAATAGTACCCCGAGGTATCCAGAACCAGTGTCTCGAACTAGACAGAACCACCGAGACACACACACAGGCACAAACCCTCTTGGCCACCTCGAAACACGGTTATAGCCCTCATAGGACATCGGGTGATGTCCACGTGACAATGGGCGAACCATAAGGCCAAGCTAAGACACCAGAAACCAAACCACCGTTGAACCACTCTCTGGGCATAGGCTATTCATCACTCGGTCGCTAGGTCAACCAAGCAGTCGAGGAGGAATCGCCACGCAACATGAGGCAAAGACACTCTATAGCAGGTAAGAGAATCCTACCTCAAGCAAGAAAACTCATGGCTACCTTATAAGGTAGTCTTAGCACTCATAGGATGTCAGGAGACATCCGCGAGAAAACGGGCAGACCACAAGGTGAAGCCAAGACAATCAGAAACCAAAACAACGGAAATCGGAGCTCTAGGACTGTAACGCACCACCCTTAGACTGTTACACGAATATGATGGTGTAACGCTAGGCTGTTACACTCTAGAGAAAATAAGACTGTGGCGGTCTAATGAAGACGCGCTACAGCGGCGTGACGGTCGAAGAATGAGCCGTCAAAGACACCGCCCTATCCAACACCTAAAACGCACAAAACATGTAATCGCTACACGAACCAACTTAAATGGTCAAATCCGGTCAAACAGAACGTAACGGCCTAGTACAGGCGCGTTACAAGGCTCTGACGCACCACGGAAGGGCTGTCAGAGGAACCGACTTACCCAAATCTCAAGAAGACGAAATAGCCGTGACGCACCTACCTGGATGCGTCAGAGGGCTATGACGCACCAATACTGGACCGTCACACTCCCACAGCCACGAAAAGTTTAAAACGTTAAAATGCTGTGGCGGTCTATCGTAGGGCCGTCAGAGACTGTGACGGTCTATGCTACGACCGCTACACCGGTCACGGTGGGAAAAAGGTGGGAACGCCGAATCGGCCCGTTCCACGCCCCATTCACGCCGAAACGCAGGGGAAACAAAGCTAGACGATGAAAAATAACTTTGGGAGGCTAAAATGCCCACATGCATGCATTAAAACGCAAGATCGGGGCGATTTGGACAAATCGACCCTAAACGAGTCATCGAGGTTCTCGGACTCCTACCGACCTCGAATGACGACTAATCAACACGAAACTAACATGAATGGGATCCAGACATCCCAGTGATCATTTTGACACTAACTAGACCAAGAATGGTTGTCGTTTTCCGGTGAACCTTGAAAACTCCCAAAATGATGATTTTCACTAAATCGGCCCGATCTCTCCCGATCGAGCACCAAACTATGCACAGAAGCAGGGAAAACGTGTAGAACAGGTAGGCGATCCATCTCCCTACCTCCACCGAAGAAACCGTGCCCCGAAGGGACTAAACCGCGCCAAAAACCGCACCGCGAGCTCAAACGCCGGCTTTGAATCCGCCGTTCGGGATCGCGCCAAAACCACTCCATCCTCGCCCCGTCGTGCACCCGACCAGCTCCACAGCATCCCCAGCACGCGCCCCTTGGTCCTCCGTCTGTAGCCGGAGCCAAGGAAGCTCGAGAGGAGAGAAAACGAAGAGAGAGGGGGCGACGGCGTGAAATGAGAAGGAGGAGAGAAAAAAGGAAAAGAAATTAGGAATTTTCCTAATTTCTGAAAAATCTGATTTTTGGCCCTATCTCAGAAAAATACGCAAAAATAGTCAAAACGACCGGCTCGGAGAGTACATTGTCGCTATAGCATCCTTGAGTCGATGAACTGACAAATAATCTCACCGTAGGGTTCCGTAACTAGTACGAGAGAAAAACCCACACGGATCGTAAAACTCAACTCGAAAGCCACAAAAGTGAACCGAAACTCACCGAAACAGATCCGAAAGATCCAACAAGACCTACTAAGGATCCAGGGCATTACATCCCCCCCTCCTTTAAGAAATTTTATCCTCAAAATTTAAGGACTAGCACGGGTAAGCAGGGAAGAACAACCCGACAGCACAACTACGGAAATGACACAAATCTCGAGAAGCACGGCTCAGAGGAACATCGTCAGAGTATAATCACGAGCACACGCTCTGGATCGAGCACGACACAAGCGAACACAAGTCTGACACCTCCGAAACAAGGCAACGTTGCTTACATCTCACAGAAAAGGAGACACGACTGCCACGACAACAGATATCGAGGAAACGAAACGACAGACACGGCGAGTATCAGCTTACACAAGGAGACACAGTCCTCACAGCTGATAGCTCGACCACATCATCGGCTCCAGTGCCAACGGCAACAGGGAACACCTGTTAGGGTGCTAGGCCCGGATACAGAGGGGGGGGGTGAATGTATCCTTCTATGTATAATGGCCAAATAAAACTTGGATGCTAGAGATAGACACAGAATAGAACCAATTTGATTCAACTCAAATACAAACACTTGGAGCGTGCCTATCCAAGCATCTAGCGGAAGCAAATCAAGCAATCTGATGAACCAGTTGAGAATCCTTTTAAACAAAAGAGCAAATATGTAACCGCCCCCCAAATGACCAACTAGCGGAAGCAGCACAAATGAGAATAGGAAATCTCAAGACAATCTGTGAAGGGTGGTAGGAGATATGGAAGAACACACTACAAGCAAACCACTGCTCAAAGATTTTAAGGTGGTTCGGTCCTCCAGACCTACATCCACCCCTCACTCCCAACCGGAGTGAGGATTCCACTAGCTCACGCTAGAAACCGCAGACTCAGTCTGCAACAAATGCTGCCAAACAGCTTGACCAGGGGAACACGCTCCCCTCTTCCTCCCAACCGGAGGGACACCCCAAGTGACTTTCAGCCACTCGGAAACCAGAGACCGAAGTCTCTCTTCCTCCAGACCAGGAGGGAACCAACCGGTGACTACCAGTCACCAGCAAACCAGAGGTCGAAGACCTCTCTTCCTCCCAACCGGAGGGACACCTGGACTTGCAACCACAAGCCCAGAACCGGAGGGTTAGCCTCCCTTCCTCTAACCAGAGGGAAACCCACAAGTGACAACCTATCACTTGCAACCCGGAGATCAGATCTCCCTTCTCCTGAATCAACAGGAGGAACCCGATCCCCAACAGGGCAATCGGAAGACCAAAGATAATCAGAAAGATAAAGGAAAAATAATAAATGAAAATAACACAGCAATCAGAAAGCTGTAAAAGATGAAAACACAAATGCGGCTCTCAATGGAGCTGACTGGCCTGGATCTGATCCACGGTCCAGTAGGAACAAGTCTTCAGATGAAGCTTCCCATCTCTCGTTCTCTCTTCTTCTTTCTCTTCCTTTTCTTGTCTGCTTCCTTCTCTCACTCGCGAGCTCTCTCTCTCTCTTTTTACTTCTGCAGCTTCTCTCACTCTACCACTCTTCTTTTTTTTTCTTCTTCTCTTCTCACTGGCACTATCTCTCTCTCATTTTCTTCTTCTGCTCTCACTCTCACTCTCTTCTCTACTCTCTTCTTTTCTTCTGGATCGAAGGGCTTTCTACTCTCAAGGCTTTTTCTTCTTCGATACGTCTGCAAAGGATGAAGACCCATATATATAGCAGCAGCAGCAGTATCACCCCCGATGTGTGACCTCCACATTTCCAGCCCTAAGTATTCGGACCACGTGGTAGTCTCTCAGCAAGCTTTATTTCAGCCTCGGATCACGTGCTGACAGTCACTCGGGAATATTTCCTCGGACCATCTTCTTCTTCTCCTGCAAGGAATTAACACGATTAAAACTCAGGGCACCAGAACCTAAAACTGCACGAGGTGTATAGAAACAGCAAGAGGTGCACTGCACTGAGGACGACACGAGATACAGTGGTGACAAACCAAACACTACACATAGAACGACACGAGGTTCAAAGGTGACAAAACAAGTATTACACAGAGAACGACACGAGGTTATAAACACTAGAATAACACGAAGACACAGATACAAAGAAACAACACGACATAATAAACAGCAGATAGAACGACATGAGGTGAAACGACACGTGATAAAATAAAGAAAGCAGGAATATGACTCGAGTAGCTACAGTGAATGACATGAGAACACAGGATTACTACAGTACGAGATAAGGAGAGCATGACACGAGGTCAGATGAAAGCAGCACGAGGTAAAACGAGAACGACACGAAGTGTCACTGTAACAAAACAAACACTACGAAGAGACCGACACGTGATACATACTAATAACGCTTAACACTTCAGAGAAAATGACACGAAGTAAAAAACAACTCGACATAACAAAATAGCAACGAGAACGACACGAGCTGACCACAACACGAAGATGAAAAATAGAAACCAACACGAAGTGTGGTTTCAACACAAGAAAGACACGAGGTCTAGGAAGAACAACACGAAGACGGAAATAACAAAGAACCGACTCGAACTGAGGACAACATGGAGACAGCACAGACACGGGCTTGATCTTAGAGGAGAGTGCACGAAGTAAAATCAACACGAAGACAGAACACCACACGAAGACGATGAATGCAACAGTGCAAAGTCTAGACTTGAAATACAATCCAAAACGGCTGTACAGACTTGAATAATAAGCCAGTGTATAGACTTGAAGATTGAAGGCGATGTACAGACTTTGATGCCCAAAGGTGATGAACAGTGAATCAGTGTATAGACTTCAAAGTTCATTGAAGGATGTTCAGACTTTGTGCGTGAAGCAGCACAATGAATAAGTGTGTACATTGAGACCCAGTGTAGACATGACCTAACAGTCCAGTGTATGGACTACAACAGTGAACGGCTGTACATACTTCATGTGAAAACCCAATGTACAGACTTCAATCAATATGCATCAGACAACTGTGTATGGACTTGAAGACCCTCAGCCAATGTATAGACTTCAAGTAGAGACCAATGTGTAGACTTCACGTGAAAACGCTGAGGCCAGTGTACAGGCTTGCCACCGACCAGTGTAAGGACTACCTCAGCCTGAGGCACAGTATGGACTTCAACTCTGCACATCGAATGTATGGACTTCAAGTGTGGAGGCCACTGTGCAGACATTGGGTTCGAAGACAATGTGCAGACTTTGACTTGGAACGTAGGTAGGAATGAGGCTGTATAGACTTGGACCACAAAGGCAGTGTGCAGACTTGGAGACTTAATGAGCAACACAAAGGAGACAAAGCAACATGGCGTCAACCCCGCTGATCCACTGCGTCCACGCAGCATGAACAATTAGCCATTATGTTAACCCAATCTAGCCATATTCATGAATTAGCTATTCAAGCAAACAATCAGATATTCAAGCAGTCAATCAGTCATCAATATTAATTAGCACACCTCAGTGTGGCTCATGGTGTGTCAGCCATCATCAAAACCACACAGGGGCACAACAATCTCCCCCTTTTTGATGATGGCAACACAATGAGTTACACTGACTCAAATTAGATTCTTCTCCCCCTTTGCCTTCAGCAAAAAGACATGAGTTGAAGAGAGAATTAAAAACTTCCCCTTTGACTAAACTGCCCCTTTTACTTCAGCAAAAATAAAAAAACTTATGAGGGCAGCTCAAGATCAGATGCAATTAAATCAAAATCTCCCCCTTTGTCAAACAACTTATGCAGAGATGCAAATGCAACAAATACTCCCCCTTTGACATGGCAGAAAATATAGAGCTAATGCAGAGAATGAGTCATGGAAAAAAAATGAAGATCTCCCTTATGCAATGAGACAGCTCTCCCCCTATCAACATGCATGATTGACTACTCTCCTCTTGAAGCACAGAAATGGACTCTGGTTATCCAATAAATCAATCTGAAATCAGCCATTACAAAGAATCTGAATTCTGGTGAAGATACCACAGAATCAGAACTTATTGCAGAACAAGATGGAAGATTCCAACAGTGTAGAGAGAAATACATCTCAGGAATCAATCTGAAATCCACCATCATAAAGATTCTGAGGTTCAGAAGGCTGCAAGTGAACAAGGTAATAATGGGAGTGGCACCTCACATTTGTATGGTCAGAAAAATGCAGATGGAATTAGTCAACTGATAAGAAGGGAGTTGACTATACAGTTTTTGTTGATCATGCATAAATCTGATCATGAGGGATTTGAATGCAAGGTCACAAATGATATGAACATGATTCTGTATGACAAGGAATGCTCCCCCTGAATAGATGCCACTTGATATGCAAGTGATGCATGACATGGAAGCTCCCCCTCAATAAGTGGAATCTTATGAGATAGATGAGAAGGAGACCACAGGGGCAGACAAGGAGAAGTTCAGGTCAATGTTCTAAGGAAAAGTGAGCAGAAAGATTTTCAAGGAGATATCAATCTCATAAATCCAAAACATAATTTTTCAAGGTCTTCCATTATAGGGACTTATGAATGAGCCTTTTGAACAGCATGGTTTAAACATGATGTATGCAGAGTTTATCAATAAAATTCTGTATTGATATCTAAAACCATGTTTTAATAAAGATGAACCAAGCCCTCATATTTATCTTGATTAATCTCCCTTTCTCTTACACAATCAAATCTATTGACTTCTTTCAGAATTACATGCACCAATATTGAAGTCAAGCAATTATGAAGTCATGTGATTTTGTCTAGGGTTGTAGCAATTTGATTTTAGCATCAATATTCAGATATTTTAATTTGTTCAACAATTTTCCATGCTACAAATTTTACGAGCACTCTAGTTCAGTTCACATCTTGTAACTAGAGGATATACCTTGATCAGAGGCCAATGTCCCTAAGCACTTAGTGTGACTAACTGTCATGCTATATATGAACAGAGATAGCATTTACACATCATGACACACTCCAAATCATTTCTTGATGAGTGAGTTATATTTCTCAGTGTGCATGCCATTGCTCTGCCTGAATTTCAATGAATTCTTAATCAGAGTTAACTAAGGCACCTCATGACACAGTCCTTTGGACATGTGTTTCTCAGTGACCAATGTCATTGCTCTGACAGATATTACCCTTTAGACATTTCAGAAAAATTTATTTACTTCAAATCAATAATAGTTTCATGTACTTAATCAGTTGAAGTCATATATTCAAAAGTGCAGATTTCAGAAGATTTTACAAGACATAGCATGAAACAGATGGTTAAGGTTTATTAAACATGCTTCAGATATTTTTAAGAGATTTTAAAGTCAAACTCATTGAATACATTAAACTTAAACCACATGAGTTATTTCAGTCATTCATAAAAACGTATAATAGAAGATTTCTAGTTCAAGAGTTTTCAGATTTATGATCGAGATAGCCCATTGAAATCTTCATGAAAGACTGATAGAATTCTGAAACCAAATGATACCAAATTGATAGTAGAAATACCAATTGTTAAGAGAGATTGTGAAGCTCAAAGTTTTCAGAATATGATTAAGGTTTGTCAACAAAATCAGTAAGAGAGGATATGCAATGAGTTCTGACCCATGTATGCATTTGACAACCTATATGCAATTCAGGTTTTCAATGAATGTACTCTACATGCAAATCACATATATGCACTTCAGATGAGTAGAGTTCAGAGGCATCATTTCAGACAATGCAGATGAAGAATGATTATGCAAAAACAGATTTAACTTGCTATGCATTAAAACTAAAAACAAGAAGAGCAGGAAGTTTACCTGAAAAGTTCAGTATGGGGTTTTCTTCTTGAGTGCCTTGGATCATTACCCCTTTTTTATTTCAGTCCCAAGGCGCACCTGCATAGCAATGTTATTTTGCACAAATAGGTACCCAAGAAGTCTTGGGTCCTGACAAAACAATATTACTCCTAGCAGGTTTTCTCAACACATTTCTAGGAGCAGTTTTCAGATCTGATTTATGCATATTCTTGTTAGCATGAATTCTATGTGCATAAGCATGAGATTTCTTGTTAACAGAATAAAAATTCTGTTTGCCAAAACCTGTTTGGTTTTGATATCCTGCCAGCCAACAGGTTGCAGCCCTGTGACCTGGCTTCCCACAGTTGAAGCACTCATTGTGCTTGCCTCTAAAAATATTACTTCCAAAAACATTTCCATTTGCAGGGAGTTTAACAGTTTTAGAATTGAATTGTCTACCCTGAGCATGCCAACAGTGGGCTGCAATGTGGCCCATCTTGCCACAGTGAAAGCATGAATTAGAACTTTTCTTACCAGCATTCAGCCAGCATTCAAATCTCTTATGACCCAATTTTCCACAATTAAAGCATGTCATATGCTGGTTCATTGGAACATACTTGTTCTTGTTAAGAGCATGATAGTTTGCATGAAATTTATTCATATCACTAACAAACCAGCATTGTGAAATTTTGTGTCCTAGTTTACCACAATGAAAACACTCAATTTTCCTTTTCTGAGATGAAAGATTTTTATCATGATATTTTCTAGCACTCAGATCATCCTTTTCCATCAGTCTACATTCATGCATCAGATGTCCAAATTTATGACAGTAATGACAAATCATTTTCTTTTTGGATGCTTGTGAATGTGTATGAGGACTATGATCAATATGCACTGATGAACCCTTTTCATTTATTTTCTGATTTACAGTCCTTTTCTGATTTTTATCCTGTTTTCCTATTTTCTTAGCCTTGTACTGAGTTGGAGATGAAGTAGAAGGCTTCTCCTGTTCAGAGGATTTAACAAAGACAGTTTTCAGGTTGGCTCCATCAGCCTTCCTCATGACTGGACTGTAACCCAGTCCTTCTTTCTTAAAATTAACCTTTGTTCTCAGTATTTTCTGAACAATGGGCTGTTTGTCTTTTGATGTAGTGGCTACTTTTGAGGCATTTACAAAGGATGTCATTACTTTATTCTGCAAAGCCTTTTATTTAGATTATTGTAGCCCAACCCTTCCCTTTTGACATTGACTTTTACACCTAGCAGCTTGTCTAGGTTTTCTTGCCCATCAACAAATTTTGACAAAGAGACTTTCAAATCCTGAATTTCATCTTCCAAAGAGGAAATATGTAGCTCATAACTGGCAATCTCTTATTCAATGCAATTCACACATTCAGTTAACACATTGTTAGCAGTTTTGTATTTTTCAATTTCCTGTTCCAGATTGCTCAGTTTATTAGAATCTTCAACACAAATACTTTTTCCTCTTTCCAAAGCTAGAAGTCTCTCTGACATAGTGGAATTCAACATTTTTAATTTTTCATTTTCTTCCTTAAGCTTGTCATTCTGAATTAACTCATTTATTAGAGTCTGATCTTCTGAGTTAATTTCAAGTTTTCTTTCAGCCTTGAATTCCTTCAAATCTTTTTCCTTCTTTTCAATGTTTTTCTGTAATTCCACATTCACAGATTTGATGGCTTCCAGTTTTTCAGCAAGCAAGTTTTTCTCCTGCTTGAGTTTCTCAAATTTGTTATCATTTTTATTAGCAGATGTTCTCAGGGAATCATTTTCGGATCTCAGCTTGTTTAAATCTGAGTTTACACTTTTAAAGTTTTTCAGCAATTTTTCATACTGGTCATGATAGTTAACAACAGTCTGATTATCATTATCTGAGTTCAATTTTTCTTTGAATTCAGATATCACATTTATATGTTCTTGATTTTCAGTTTTCAATAATGAAACTTGTTTCTTCAGTATTTGAAAGTCAAACATACAAGCATCATGAATATTTTTCAATTCAACACAATTTCTGCAAGGAACGCTTGAACTATCTAAACCAGTACCCTTCTTCAATTTCTTATACTGTTTTCTTAACAGCTCAAGAGATTCAAGTAATTCAGCATAAGCATTCTCCCAATCTTCTAGAGAGAAATTCTCGAAGATATTTACCTCATCATCATCATCTTCTTCAGTTTGATTGCTGCCTTGATCGCTTCTGTTGGCCATCACGCAGCTTGTTTGATTTCCTTCCTCGGCTCTCTTCATCATTTCCAACATATCCCTTGCATATCTGCAATCAAGGAAACATGAGTGAAAAGCTTTGTCAGTGGCTACTTTCATCAGATTTATAGCTGTCTGATTCTCCTCATACATTGATTCGTGACTGTCAGTCCATTTGGACCTTTTCTTTGGTAATTTATGAGGACCATGTGAAATCACTTTCCACAGGTCTGGATCAACGGATTTAACATAATCACGTAAAGCACTGTGCCACTGGTTGAAATCAAAACCACTGAAGACGGGTGGACAAGCCATTGAACCAAATAGCAGATAAATTCAATGCAACAGGAATATTGATGCACTAAAGGCAAATAAGCACCTAAGACCGCAAGAACGAATCTGCAGGTCGCTGGACCTTATATGCAGACACCCGCTCTGATACCAACTGTTAGGGTGCTAGGCCCGGATACAGAGGGGGGGGTGAATGTATCCTTCTATGTATAATGGCCAAATAAAACTTGGATGCTAGAGATAGACACAGAATAGAACCAATTTGATTCAACTCAAATACAAACACTTGGAGCGTGCCTATCCAAGCATCTAGTGGAAGCAAATCAAGCAATCTGATGAACCAGTTGAGAATCCTTTTAAACAAAAGAGCAAATATGTAACCGCCCCCCAAATGACCAACTAGCGGAAGCAGCACAAATGAGAATAGGAAATCTCAAGACAATCTGTGAAGGGTGGTAGGAGATATGGAAGAACACACTACAAGCAAACCACTGCTCAAAGATTTTAAGGTGGTTCGGTCCTCCAGACCTACATCCACCCCTCACTCCCAACCGGAGTGAGGATTCCACTAGCTCACGCTAGAAACCGCAGACTCAGTCTGCAACAAATGCTGCCAAACAGCTTGACCAGGGGAACACGCTCCCCTCTTCCTCCCAACCGGAGGGACACCCCAAGTGACTTTCAGCCACTCGGAAACCAGAGACCGAAGTCTCTCTTCCTCCAGACCAGGAGGGAACCAACCGGTGACTACCAGTCACCAGCAAACCAGAGGTCGAAGACCTCTCTTCCTCCCAACCGGAGGGACACCTGGACTTGCAACCACAACCCCAGAACCGGAGGGCTAGCCTCCCTTCCTCTAACCAGAGGGAAACCCACAAGTGACAACCTATCACTTGCAACCCGGAGATCAGATCTCCCTTCTCCTGAATCAACAGGAGGAACCCGATCCCCAACAGGGCAATCAGAAGACCAAAGATAATCAGAAAGACAAAGGAAAAACAATAAATGAAAATAACACAACAATCAGAAAGCTGTAAAAGATGAAAACACAAATGTGGCTCTCAATGGAGCTGACTGGCCTGGATCTGATCCACGGTCCAGTAGGAACAAGTCTTCAGATGAAGCTTCCCATCTCTCGTTCTCTCTTCTTCTTTCTCTTCCTTTTCTTGTCTGCTTCCTTCTCTCACTCGCGAGCTCTCTCTCTTTCTCTTTTTACTTCTGCAGCTTCTCTCACTCTACCACTCTTCTTTTTTTTCTTCTTCTCTTCTCACTAGCACTATCTCTCTCTCTTTTTCTTCTTCTGCTCTCACTCTCACTCTCTTCTCTACTCTCTTCTTTTCTTCTGGATCGAAGGGCTTTCTACTCTCAAGGCTTTTTCTTCTTCGATACGTCTTCAAAGGATGAAGACCCATATATATAGCAGCAGCAGCAGTATCACCCCCGACGTGTGACCTCCACATTTCCAGCCCTAAGTATTCGGACCACGTGGCAGTCTCTCAGCAGGCTTTATTTCAGCCTCGGATCACGTGCTGACAGTCACTCGGGAATATTTCCTCGGACCATCTTCTTCTTCTCCTGCAAGGAATTAACACGATTAAAACTCAGGGCACCAGAACCTAAAACTGCACGAGGTGTATAGAAACAGCAAGAGGTGCACTGCACTGAGGACGACACGAGATACAGTGGTGACAAACCAAACACTACACATAGAACGACACGAGGTTCAAAGGTGACAAAACAAGTATTACACAGAGAACGACACGAGGTTATAAACACTACAATAACACGAAGACACGGATACAAAGAAACAACACGACATAATAAACAGCAGATAGAACGACATGAGGTGAAACGACACGTGATAAAACAAAGAAAGTAGAAATATGACTCGAGTAGCTACAGTGAATGACACGAGAACACAGGATTACTACAGTACGAGATAAGGAGAGCATGACACGAGGTCAGATGAAAGCAGCACGAGGTAAAACGAGAATGACACGAAGTGTCACTGTAACAAAACAAACACTACGAAGAGACCGATACGAGATACATACTAATAACTATTAACACTTCAGAGAAAACGACACGAAGTAAAAAACAACTCGACATAACAAAATAGCAACGAGAACGACACGAGCTGACCACAACACGAAGATGAAAAATAGAAACCAACACGAAGTGTGGTTTCAACACAAGAAAGAAACGAGGTCTAGGAAGAACAACACGAAGACGGAAATAACAAAGAACCGACTCGAACTGAGGATGACATGGAGACAGCACAGACACGGGCTTGATCTTAGAGGAGAGTGCACGAAGTAAAATCAACACGAAGACAGAACACCACACGAAGACGATGAATGCAACAGTGCAAAGTCTAGACTTGAAATACAATCCAAAACGGTTGTACAGACTTGAAGAATAAGCCAGTGTATAGACTTGAAGATTGAAGGCGATGTACAGACTTTGATGCCCAAAGGCGATGAACAGTGAATCAGTGTATAGACTTCAAAGTTCATTGAAGGATGTTCAGACTTTGTGCGTGAAGCAGCACAATGAAAAGTGTGTACATTGAGACCCAGTGTAGACATGACCTAACAGTCCAGTGTATGGACTACAACAGTGAACGGCTGTACATACTTCATGTGAAAACCCAATGTACAGACTTCAATCAATATGCATCAGACAACTGTGTATGGACTTGAAGACCCTCAGCCAATGTATAGACTTCAAGTAGAGACCAATGTGTAGACTTCACATGAAAACGCTGAGGCCAGTGTACAGGCTTGCCACCGACCAGTGTAAGGACTACCTCAGCCTGAGGCACAGTATGGACTTCAACTCTGCACATCGAATGTATGGACTTCAAGTGTGAAGGCCACTGTGCAGACATTGGGTTCGAAGACAATGTGCAGACTTGGACTTGGAACGTAGGTAGGAATGAGGCTGTATAGACTTGGACCACAAAGGCAGTGTGCAGACTTGGAGACTTAATGAGCAACACAAAGGAGACAAAGCAACATGGCGTCAACCCCGCTGATCCACTGCGTCCACATAGCATGAACAATTAGCCACTATGTTAACCCAATCTAGCCATATTCATGAATTAGCTATTCAAGCAAACAATCAGATATTCAAGCAGTCAATCAGTCATCAATATTAATTAGCACACCTCAGTGTGGCTCATGGTGTGTCAGCCATCATCAAAACCACACAGGGGCACAACAACACCTGGCACACAGGACGCCAATGATAATACTGGACCATAAACACAATCAAGTCAGTCCTCACTCAAGTATTACCTCTGATCGAGTCGCATGCCAACTCTTACCGGGAAAAGGGAGTACATCACCGCTAACTGACAAGACCATGGCCCAAAACAGAGACACGAAATCATAGAGAAACAGCGATAAAATGACAACAACAGCACTTGCAGGATTCCGGCTCCGTATAGAACCCAGAACCGCGAAACACAACCGCAAGCTGGGTCACATCAAGGCACAAGAACAGCTGAACACACGAACACAAGGGACGGGTCACGCATTAGACTGCTCACCAAGAAAAGACCCACGACAACGAGAAACGACAATCTCAGGGAACGCACCTCAAGGACCACGATCACACCCTGAGAGCACAACACCCAAGAGAAAAATAGAGGAGCAGAGAGTACTTAATCAGCAGGAATGCCGACAGATTCCCCAACACTCACAAATGCCAATGCCAACACTAGAATAACTCCAGCAACAGCACGTCAACAGGCAACATCAAGGCACAAGACGCCAAGATGAAGTTACATCGAGAAGGAGCAAACCTCTCGACCGGCCAGAACCTTACGAAAAGATCCTCGACCAGTGGGTAACCAACCCACACGCTTCCGCTGCGCACTCAACAAGGCACGCAGGCACCAGAAAGACCTTGGTATCCGCATCACAGTGCACTCTAGGCGTCATCGCAATCCATGACGATCGCAATATAACACGCGACGAGTACTGATCCAGCGAACAACCGATCATAGGTCGCCAAAGTGCCAATCACGGAGAGCACCAGCTTCAGCACGAAGCACAAGGAAAAGGCTAATCTCAGCTTACCTTCACGTCCTGAAAACGGTAAATGAGCCTTCACAACACATCGGCCGCTGGATATGGCACGACAAATACGGTACACAACAGCTCTTAACACCATGATGGAGTCCAAAGCCAAGCAACCGTATAGCAAAGACCAGATCAGGCTCAGAATAAACACTGTCCACACTTAAGTAGACACAGGACAAAGGCATCACTAAGACAGAAATTTCAAGGCAAACCTCGAAAAGATTCCACCAGAAGGGACGAGAAGCAATAGGCTCAACCACGAAAGCTCACCAGGAAGGGAAAATCCTAGCTTGCTTGAGCGACTTCTCAAACACGGAATCTGATCGAGCACTTCAACAGAAGCGAGACACATCAGGAGCTGAACAGACTCAAGCTGGGATGACCAAAACAATGTAAGAACGTGTACGGCCATCACAACAACGTGAAAAGTCGCCAGCCACTCGAACAAATCATGAAAAAGATCTCGAACAATGTACCGCAGATTCAAGCCTTCCGGCGAACTCTGCCAAGTACAACATGATCGAGACAGACACAACGACGAAAAAAGAACACCTCGTCACATCCTGACGAGAGTAGGACCATCTCGTACTGTGCCAGGACAGCACGCACAAGACAACACACGGAAAACAAAGTGATAAAGAATCGCAAACCTAAGCCAGCGAAAGACTGTAGTGGACTTTCAGGACTCTGGATACTGTATATCTCAGATTCCCATGTACTTCACACAACAACGCTCTGATAGCTCAGAAAGGAACTCCGAACATCTCAGAACACTGCTCTGATACCAACTGTGACGACCCGGATCCCGGATACCAGATATACCCGATAGGACTATCGAATATACCTGATACCACTTGGAACCCGCGAGGCCTCCCAAGAGCGGTAAAGCTCGGAAGGGATAAAAGGTATGTGTAGAGTACATTGAAGCCACAGAGATATAACAGTAAGTAATTAAATTTCATTAGACCGGTTTGCTAAAGTAGCAGAAATAAAATTACTTTTTAATTAACAGTTTCAATTTAACAATTATATACCAGAGTCAAGCCCAAAGCTAAGACAGCAAGTCTAGCAAGTACAGTCGACCGAAAAGAAAGACGTACCGAGAAGTCGGGGGAAGCCCGACGTAGGTACCAGCTGGCCACTATGACGTGCTACGAGCACGTGCACCAAGAACCACGGAAGCAGAACGAACGATAGCCCGCCTGAAAAGCAGGGGTGAGCCTCGTGTCACTGGCTCAGTAGGGGTCACGCAGATCCCCACTGAAAAACACGCAGTCACACGGAACAACAAAAATGACAGGAAAAACAGCAGGTGTAGCAAAGCGGAAAAACTACACTACAAAGCTGTAAAACTACTCTAGAAGCAGTAAAGAACAGATGGGGAGTAGGAGTAGGGAACAAGTAGGAATGGGGGAGAATCCGCACCAGACATGCGGCTGTCGAACTAACCTCGGCACCCCAAACTACTCCAAGCAGCGACAGAGGGGCGACTCTGATCTGATAAAGTCAGGAGTTACCGATCCGTCAACACGACACCAGGTCTAAAATGATGACCTACAAAGACAGACAGAATAGACGATACACACGACCAGAACGTCATGCACACAACACGACACTGACCTCGAGTAGGGCCATGAGAGGGCTAATCCGGAAAGGTCACGACGTACAAGAAACGTGAAGAGCCATGTGTCACGTGACGGAAGTACCTCCTTACAAGAAGAACAGCCAGCTGCGTCCATTGACGTCTTACACTGCGCCACGAGTGTCTCGCCTACGGTACCGCTAAAGACACGGCAGAGACGCAGACACGACATGCACTGAACCAAACAAGAACAACAGCAACAAGAGACTAGTCAGGGTCACGTTCGTCGGCGTAAGTCCTCAGTCCCTGACAACGTGTGCACACACTGGCTCTAGCCTATGCCAGGTCCTCTAGCTAGTTTTCTCCCTCGGTAGGACGCTACCGTTGGCTGGGAGCCCACGGAACTAGCTTACAAACCGTATCTCGGGAACTGTCCTTTCCACCCCTCCGAGGTGGGTTAACACACAGGATCGCGTGCATCGACAGGCCATGACAAGCGGAGGTTCACGAGACACCAGACTCAAAAACACAAGTGCTAGAGTATGGACAAGCTAGAATGCACTGTCACACGTACTACTAGGCACCATTGGCAGTACCACTACTGCCAACAGACTCAGGATTAGGCAACTAGACCTACAACGTAATGATCCTTGAGTCGGACGACTCAAAGGCAAGATCGTCATTGACAGCGGAACAAGCCGCCAATCGGTCTAATCCTAAGCCACGGGAAACGACACTTCGCAGAAAATGACTCACGGAGACCTGAGGGAACAACAAGAACCCTCCGGTACGCCTGGACACGCAACTCAAGGTCAAACAGTAACCCGAGGCATCCAGAACCAGTGTCTCGAACTGGACAGAATCGCCGAGACACACACATAGGCACAAACCCTGTTGGCCACCTCGGAACACAATTATAGCCCTCATAGGACATCGGGTGATGTCCACGTGACAATGGGCGAACCATAAGGCCGAGCCAAGACACCGGAAACCAAACCACCGGTGAACCACTCTCTGGGCATAGGCTATCCATCACTCGGCCGCTAGGTCAACCAAGCAGTCGAGAAGGAATCGCCACGCAACCAGAGGAAAAGACACTCTATAGCAGGTAAGAGAATCCTACCTCAAGCAAGAAAATTCCTGGCTACCTTATAAGGTAGTCTTAGCCCTCATAGGATGTCAGGAGACATCTGCGGGAAAACGGGCAGACCACAAGGTGAAGCCAAGACAATCAGAAATCAAAACAATAGAAATCGGAGGTCTAGGACTGTAACGCACCACCCTTAGACCGTTACACGAATATGATGGTGTAATGCTAGGCCGTTACACTCTAGAGAAAACAAGACTGTGGCGGTCTAATGAAGACGCGCTACAGCGGCGTGACGGTCGAAGAATGAGCCGTCACAGACACCGCCCTATCCAACACCTAAAACGCACAAAACATGTAACGGCCTAACCTAGGCGCGTTACATAGCTCTGACGCACCGCTTTAGGGTCGTCAGGGCCAACAGACCTAAGTCTAAAAAAACTCAGACGAACAACATATAACGGTCCAAGATGGACGCGTTACATCACTGTGACGCATGAGGGTAAGACCGCTACACGAACCGACTTAAACGGTCAAATTCGGTCAAACAGAACGTAACGGCCTAGTACAGGCGCGTTACAAGGCTCTGACGCACCACGGAAGGGCCGTCAGAGGAACCGACTTACCCAAATCTCTAGAAGACAAAATAGCCGTGACGCACCTACCTGGATGCGTCATAGGGCTGTGACGTACCAATACTGGACCGTCACACTCCCATAGCCACGAAAAGTTTAAAACGTTAAAATGCTGTGGCGGTTTATCGTAGGTCCGTCAGAGACAGTGACGGTCTTTGCTACGACCGCTACACTGGTCATGGCGGGAAAAAGGTGGGAACACCGAATCGGCCCGTTCCACGCCCCATTCACGCCGAAACGCAGGGGAAACAAAGCTAGACGATGAAAAATAACTTCGGGAGGCTAAAAAGCCCACATGCATGTATAAAAACGCAAGATCTGGGCGATTTGGACAAATCGACCCTAAACGAGTCACCGAGGTTCCCGGACTCCTACCGGCCTCGAATGACGACCGATCGGCACGAAACTAACATGAATGGGATCCAGACATCACAGCAGTCATTTTAACACTGACTAGACCAAGAATGGTTGCCGTTTTTCGGCAAACCTTGAAAACTCCCAAAATGACGGTTTTCACTAAATTGGCCCGATCTCTCCCGATCGAGCACCAAACTATGCACAGAAGTAGGAAAAACGTGCAGAACAGGTAGGCGATCCATCTCCCTACCTCCACAGAAGAAACTGTGCCCCGAAGGGACTAAACCGCGCCAAAAACCGCGCCGCGAGCTCAAACGCCAGCTTTGAATCCACCGTTCGGGATCGCGCTAAAACCACTCCATCCTCGCCCCGTCGCGCACCCGACCAGCTCCACAGCATCCTCAGCACGTGCCCCTAGGTCCTCCGTCTGCAGTCGGAGCCAAGGAAGCTCGATAGGAGAGAAAACGAAGCGAGAGGGGGCGGCAGCGTGAAATGAGAAGGAGGAGAGAGGAGAGGAAAGGAAAAGAAATAGAAAAGAAATTAGGAATTTTCCTAATTTTCGAAAAATCCAATTTTTGGCCCTATCTCAGAAAAATACGTAAAAATAGTCAAAACGACCGTCTCGGAGAGTACATCGTCACTGTAGCATCCTCGAGTCGATGAACTGACAAATAAACTCACTGTAGGGTTCCGTAACTAGTACGAGAGAAAAATCCACACGGATCGTAAAACTCAACTCGGAAGTCACAAAAGCGAACCGAAACTCACCGAAACAGATCCGAAAGATCCAACAAGACCTACTAAGGATCCAAGGCATTACACCTTGGCATCTACTTTTCAGTCCGTTCCTACTTCATTTCGCTTGTTGCACTTTCGCCTCATTGCGTTTCACTCTCTTGTAAAGCAGACGCCAAGGCGGGACAGCTGTAGACACGTTAAAATTGATACTACGTTGAGTAAATTTCATGTCACGACGTGATGCCCCGAAGTGGACTTCAATACTGGCTTAATATGACATTTTTCTAATTTATTTAGAATTTTTGCTACTATATTTTTTAATTAGCGATTGTCAGCTGGGCGTCATTTAATAGACGACTCTATGGGTGTCGTTATTTCAATTAATTAGCGACCGTTCGCGCAGGCGTCATTGCCTGGTTTTACGAATTCCATTCAAAATCAAATGTAATGAATTAACGTCTGCTTCAAAGGCGCTCATTAATTGACGCCATTTCACGAAGACGTCATTTCCTATTTTTGAAATATGGAAAGTCATTTATTTCTATAAATTAAGCCAGGAATTAGCGACTGCATGCACCATCGTCATTTTAATTAGCGACCCCTCTGGAGTCGTCATTTAGCTTTCGTGTTCGTTCCTTCTACTGTTTCTTCGCAGGGCAATCCTTCCTTCTTTTGATTTCGATCCTTTCCATGGAAGTAAATCCATATTCTGGAAGTTTATCCCTAGTTTTAATCCCATTAGAACTAGGTCTTAAGCTGTAATGTCCCGCATTTTTTCGGATATGAATCCGTGGGTCTCGGATCGTCTTTCCGCGGATTTCGGATTGTGTCTAATGGAGCTTCGGACTATTTTTACCCGGTGGTTGGACCCACTGGTGGTGTGCCCGTGAGTTTCCTTGGGTCCGTGGTGTTGTGAGGAGCACGCCGATAATTTTCTGTAATTTTCGGAGCACCTTTGTGGGTCCTGGGTTGCGTTTTGGGTTTTACGCGTGTTTTCCGTCTGTCGGACCTTCGGAACCCCGTATAGGGTGAACCGTTGCGTTCTCTGACGCCGAGACGTTACCACGGTGATCAGCGTGTTCCGAGGATCACGGGGATGAATTTTTCTATTTTTTGGTATTTTCCAAAATTTCCAAATTTTCTATATAAACCCCCTCCCTTTTTCTCTCTCTCCCCTCTCATTTCTCTCTTCTCTCCCTCTCTCTTCTCACACTCTCTGCTCTCTCCCTCTCTCTCCGGAGGCCGACGGGGTGGAGTGCGGGCGAGGTGGGTACGGCATGGGCGAGGATGGATGAGGATCGAGGCGGTGGAGGTGTGGTGAAGCCCCGCTGCGGGTTCGTGTCCCGGCGAGGGCTTCTACAGCATTTCTTCGCGGATCGGCGAGCTCGGGGCGCGAAATCTTCGGTGGAGGTAGGGAGATGGACCCCCACCTCGTGCTCTTTCTTTTCCGCGAGTTTCGTAGGCCGTGGTGAGCCGAGCGGGCTAATCAGGGAGATTTGGGGAAAAATCCATGCTTTAGGGCTTGTGGGCCGATCTCCCGTTTCATTGCATTTTTGGCCGATCCGAGGCCGTAGATGCATGCTAGGGGTTATTTGGGGGCTTCCCCCTTGTTTTCCCCTCTCCCGTGGAGGTATGGGGGCGTGGGACATTTTTTGGGTCGTTTCCCGCAATAGCGTTCTCGGATGAGTGTGACGGTCCTTCCAGAGACCGTCACAGACTGTGACGCCCCAGGCTGGGTGCGTCACAGGGCCCGTTTAGCCTTTTGGTGGTCTATGTGTGTGACGGTCCCACGATAGACCACCACAACGCTGTGACGCGCCTGGGTTGGACCTCAGGGATGATCTGACCGTCGGCTTTCGGTTGTTGGTTTTAACCGTTCGGGGTCAAGGCCTGTGACGCACCAAGGCTGGCGCGTCATAGCCTTGTAACGCCCCTATGTGGGTGCGTCAGAGCGGACGCGTTCCCACCTTGTAACGCATCAGAGTTGGTCCGTACAGCCTATGACGCACCGAGCGGGACGTGTCACAGTTGGTTTCATCTTGTCATGTGACGCATCAAGGCTGGCGCGTCACAGATTGTGATGGACCAGGGCTGGCGCGTCAGATACTGTGACGCACCAGTGTAGGTGCGTCACATACAACTTTGACGGTCGAGGCTTGGACCGTTACAGACTGTGACGGCCCAAGCTTAGACCGTCAGGCTTTGTGTGGTGCTGAGGTGAGTTTTCGTGTTCTCCGCGATTGTTTAGTGTTGTGTCGGTCCCTAGTTGACCCGGTCGTGACCCAGTGGTCGACTTGCGATCTTGTGAGTGCCCCAGACACCCGTGCGATTCTGTGTCCGTGTTTTGATGGTGTCGGGAGGACCGTGCTACTTCGTTTAGCGTGCCCGGGGGTTCGAGAGTCCGGGTGACTTCTCGCGTGTCAGACTTTCATGTTACGCTAGACTGAGTCACCGTGTATCGATGTGCGTGCGGGGGGTCTCCCCCGCATGCCGTGAGTTTTCCTAGAAGATGATTCCCGAGTGGGCCATGTGTTGGCCTTGGACTGCGAGTCCAGTTATCGGCGTGGCATCTTGTGCGTTGTCCTAGGAATCGTGCTTCTATGCTTTCTGCGTGGGCCAGGTGTGAGGCCTTCGACCGCGAGTCCAGTTGCCCAGCCTGGGGCTGGAGGATTCCCGCTTGTCCCTGAGAAAGGGATTCAGTTTGGCGGCCTGTGAGCTGTCTTAGGAACCATGTTTTGGCATTTCTGCGTGGCCAGGTGGGTGGCCCGCGGACTGTGTGTCCCGTTTCTTCTCCGACTGTGGTCACCGTGCGACGGTGATGGTACGTGGGACAGTCCCCGTACGTCGTCGGATGCAGACGTTGTTTTTCGTTGACTTGAGAGTCTACTCCGTAGTGACCCTCCACTAGTCGTAGCCTGATTGCACGCGAGTGGACCCACCAGGGAGTGGTGGAGAGGCTACCTTGAGGACGGTTTTAGACTGGTTTCCGTCGGGCCCCTCGTTGATAGCCAGAGTCCGGCTCTAGGGGAAAACTAGTTAGAGGCCAGACCTAGGACGTACGGTCTGTGTGTGCACACGTGGTTGGGGGTGGTTGGACCCACGCCGACGGGCGTGACCCCAGCTAGTCACTTGTTTGTGGTTACTTGTTTGGTGTCCGTGCCTCTGGTAAGAGCTACCACGTTAGGCAATTCACATGCGGTGCGGTGTAAGACGTCAGGGGAGGCTACCGACTGTGCTTCTAGTGGGAGATACTCCTGTCGAGTCGGGAGTGACAGACTGTCAGTTTTCATGACTTCGACCTTCGGGTTTTTGGTCGTGTTGACCGTTGAGTTTCGGTTGTTTCGCCGTGGCACGTGTGTTGGTTTTCATGCCGTGAGACTAGTGCTAGTGGCTTTACCGAGGTTGCGTCTTATTGGTGCGGCGTCTGCGACCGGATGGTCGGGGTCGCACCTTGGATAACGTGTCCAGGTTGGCCGTGTCCCGGGAGACAGGCCTCTACGGCGGGGTTGCCATAGGTTTTGCTTCGGTAAGTGATGCTAGTATGGCCCGGTTCCTGACTGTGAGATCGGGATTTCTCTTTCTGCTTGATCGGTACAGTAGGAGTAGTTGTAGTGTCGAGTTTTGACCGGCCACCGAGTTTACTATTCCTGCTGTTACGGTTGCACTTGTGGTTACAGCTTTCCGTGCCGCCGTTATTCTCAGTTGGGGTTCCATGGGATCCCTACTGGGCCAGTGACAAGAGGCTCACCCCTGCTTTTCAGGTGCGGTGGTTCTTCCTCGTGGTTCGAGAGTGCTGTTCGGAGGTTCTCAGCTGCCAGCTCGTCGGGCCGAGTGTTCACTTGGCATGTGGTACGCTTTACTGCTTTAGACTATACTTTCTGTTGGACTGGACTCTATTGTTGTAGTAGTTGTTTATTAATTTCTGTTAATTGTTGTATTGTCCTGCTTTATTTCCTATTTCTTTGTGCCTCCACACTCCTTTTAGCCCTTCCGAACCCTCCCGGCTCGTGGGCGGTGGTTCGAGTCTCGGATTATCGGGCCTTCCC
This sequence comes from Amorphophallus konjac, assembly GCA_022559845.1. Classification (NCBI taxonomy): domain Eukaryota; kingdom Viridiplantae; phylum Streptophyta; class Magnoliopsida; order Alismatales; family Araceae; genus Amorphophallus; species Amorphophallus konjac. The sequence goes on from CM040126.1 coordinate 392,580,688, forward strand.
GGTAATCGAATTCTCGGGTCGTTACAGATGGTATCAGAGCGGTGGTTATGGACGTACATAGGAATTCAAGATATTGCAGTGATCAGAGTCCATAAGTTCCAGTACAGTCGGTAGCTGGCATAGGGATTTGTGCTTGTTTTCCCGCTTTGTTTCTCGCTTGAGAGCTTGAGTGCGCTATGTGGCGCTGTGAAGGTGGTTGATGTCTGCGGCTTTCGTGCCAGCATCGGGCCTAAGGATCGAGGTCGAGAGCCTTCTCCCTCATCGGTGGTGGCCCTGGTTGTGCTACGTTGGGCAGAGGCTGCTGGCAGGCGTGAGCTCGCGGTGCTGTGTTTGAGGAATCTACAGCATGGTCAGGTGGCTGGAGAGGATTGTTCGTGGTTAAGTGACTATGAGTGTGCTCTGAGGGAGCTGCTGTTGGTTTTGGCCACTCCAGCTTGAGGTTTGTCCAGCCCCTGAGGTGTTCATGTCATAGTTTAAGGTGGCAGAGCGGGTGTTCTGATCGAGAGGTGTGCTCGGGTGAGTGGAGGATCCTCTCGGTGAGCTGCTGTTTCGTCGAACCTGATGTTCTTATCGTGCTCTATGGTGTCAGAAATGACGTGTTGGTCCCGATTGTTATGCGGATTTCGAGGTAGGATTGGGTTGTGGTGTCCCATAAGTTCTTGCTCCTGCGCTCTTGCGTGCGAATGGGTGGTGTTCGCCTTGGATTTGAGTTGAGATGTGAAGGTTCCGCGGTGAGTTTCGGGACTCGAGGATGAGCGTTGATGGTCGTCGGTTATGGCTCGTGTTGCGGCTCTTGGCGTGGTGTGTTGCGGTTCGAGGAATCGCAGCGGTGGTGCATCAGATGCTGTGATTATGGTCTGACATGACACTTGCTGAGTGTGTCGGAGGCGCTGACCTGATGGAAGCGATGGTTTTCTTGGTGCTGGATGGTGCTGTTTCCAGCGTGTGTGAGATTCGAGATCAGGTCGGGCGTGGAGTTCTTCCGTTGGTTAGAGGAGTGTCGGTTTCTCGTTTGGTTGGAGAGATTGTGTTTGCCTAAGGTTCGTCGTCTTACAGTGTGTTCCCAGATTGGTTGGCCTTCGCGTGCCATGAAGTCCGTGTGAGACATGCTCCTTGTCTTGGCCAGGTGATTGCCTGTGAGAAGCTATGCCCATTCCCTTATCGTGCGAGGGTGTGTTGGTACTTTTCCGGAAGGACGAGTGTCGGTTGGGCGGTGTTTTCAAGAATTTGTGGCTGTGCACGTGGATCAGAGTGCACAGCGAAAGCCTGGTGGGCTTGTGACCCATTGGTTCAGGATCGTAGCGTTGGTTGCTACGGGCGGATTCCTGAGTTTACGTTGAGCATTGGAGGATTGGTCCCTCCGTGCGAAACGTGTTGTTGTCGTGCCGTTGCTTGAGATATCATGGTTCTTGGCACTGGCAGGATGGAGTGTTGGGGAATGTGCTAGCTAGTGCGCCGCATGAGTACCCTGTTCCTATGATGGAAGTCGTGTCAGGCGTCGATGTTAGACCCGGATGGGGTTGTTGACGGAGGTCGAAGGATTTGTTGAGACCAGACGTAAGAGTGACGTCTGTGGGCGGAGGCCTTTTTAGCGAGGTTGGCGTCAAAAGGGTGGTCCTTGATGGGTCGTTGGTGTCGCGATGGTTATCCCTGGTTTGGTGGCCAACATGGGATGGTTCCCTATAAGTCTGAGTCAAGTGAGGTGATGACTGAAGACACCTGGATCTTGTCAATTGGCTTCGTTGTGCTCCCCTGAGAGGGTCAAGTTGGCGCGATGATCGAGATCGGATGCGGAGTCTGATAGGAGTTCAGCTCGAGATGTGGTATCGGTCTGTGTATGACTCAACGGATGACTTGTCGAGGTTTGGAATGTTCCCTTCGGATCTGGTGGAGGACCAGGAAAGAAGGAAGAACCTGAGCAAGCGGAGGGTTCCCGTTGACGTGTATTTGGCGTCTAGTGGATGGTCTTTTCACATATAGAAGATGCTGGTGGTCGGGGCTTGAGCGTGGAGAGAGCCATGTGCCAGTGAGGCCTTGGGTGGCTGATTTTGAGATGTGCCTTTCCGGACGGGATCTTGGCTTTGTCGAAGTTATCTTCTGGCAGAGTTGGCACAGTGATATGTCTGGCTTTCAGCTTGCCATGTGTGGGGTGTTTCTTGGTGCTGAGCCGATGTTCTGGTTGCGGTCTGTCGAGATGACTGCTTGAGCTGGTGGAGGCTCTATTTTGGTTGTTCCTTTGAGAAGGGTGTGCGATCAGTCAGCTTGTTGTGAAGCTGATGTGCGATTTGTCTGTCGACCATTGGATGGATCGGTACTTGTTTCTCGTGTCGAGGACTGTGTCTCCTTGGTGACCGAGATGGTGGTAGCGGTGCCATGATTGGTTTTCGTGTTGTCTGAGGTGATGCCGGACGGTGTCCTTTGGTGCGCCTGCTCTAGTGTCCGGTGTGTGCGGTGTGCGGAGCGAGGTGTTGTTCGTGATTGTAGTCCGGCTGTGTCCCTCAGGATCGGTGTCTTCGTGAGAATCGGGGTTTTCTGTGTTGGGGCTTTGACAGCGTTGTCAGTTGGTTCAGTGTTCTTCCCCTGTGACTTTGTGCTAGGTCCTGAATTTTGAGGAAGAAATTCCTTTTAAGGGGGGAGGGCTGTAATGTCTCGGGTTTTTTCGGATCTTAATCCGTGGGTCTCGGATCGTCTTTCCGTGGATTTCGGATTGTGTCTGATCGAGCTTCGGACTATTTTTACCCGGTGGTCGGACCCACTGGTGGTGTGCCCATGAGTTTCCTTGGGTCCATGGTGTTGTGAGGAGCACGCCGGTAATTTTTTGTAATTTTCGGAGCACCTTTGTGGGTCCAGGGTTGCGTTTTGGGTTTTACGCGTGTTTTCCATCTATCGGACCTTCGGAACCCCGTATAGGGTGAACCGTTGTGTTCTCCGATGTCGGGACGTTACCACGGTGATCAGCATGTTCCGAGGATCATGGGGGTGTATTTTCCTATTTTTCGGTATTTTCCAAAATTTCTAGATTTTCTATATAAACCCCCCCTCCCTTTTTCTCCCTCTCCCCTCTCATTTCTCTCTTCTCTCCCCCTCTCTTCTCACGCTCTCTCCTCTCTCCCTCTCTCTCCGACGGCCGACGGGGTGGAGTGCGGGCGAGGTGGGGACGGCGCGGGTGAGGCACGGGCTAGGATGGATGAGGATCGAGGCAGCGGAGGCGCGGTGAAGCTCAGCCGCGGGTTTGTGTCCCGGCGAGGGCTTCTACGGCGTTTCTTCGCGGATCGGCGAGCTCGGGACGCGAAATCTTCGGTGGAGGCAGGGAGATGGACCCCCACCTCGTGCTCTTTCTTTTTCGCGAGTTTCGTAGGCCGTGGTGAGCCGAGCGGGCTAATCGGGGTGATTTGGAGAAAAATCATGTTTTAGGGCTTGTGGGCCGATCTCCCGTTTCATTGTGTTTTTGGCAGATCGAGGCCGTAGATGCATGCTAGGGGTTATTTGGGGGCTTCCCCCTTGTTTTTCCCCTCTCCCGTGGAGGTATGGGGGCGTGGGACATTTTTTGGGTCGTTTCCCGCCGTAGCGTTCTCGGACGGGTGTGACGGTCCTTCCAGAGACCGTCACAGACTGTGACGCCCCAGGGTGGGTGCGTCACAGGGCCCGTTTAGCCTTTTGGTGGTCTGTGTGTGTGACGGTCCCACGATAGACCGCCACGGCGCTGTGACGCGCCTGGGTTGGACCGTCAGGGACGATCTGACCGTCGGCTTTCGGTTGTTGGTTTTAACCGTTCGGGGTCAAGGCCTGTGACGCACCAAGGCTGGCGCGTCACAGCCTTGTAACGCCCCTGTGTGGGTGCGTCAGAGCGGACGCGTTCCCACCTTGTAACGCACCAGAGTTGGTCTGTTACAGCCTGTGACGCACCGAGCGAGACGCGTCACAATTGGTTTCATCTTGTCATGTGACGCATCAGGGCTGGCACGTCACAGAGTGTGACGCACCAGGGCTGGCACGTCAGAAACTGTGACGCACCTGTGTAGGCGCATCACACACAACTTTGATGGTCGAGGCTTGGACCGTTACAGACTGTGACGGCCTAAGCTTAGACCGTCAGGCTCTGTGTTGTGCCGAGGTGTGTTTTAGTGTTCTCCGCGATCGTTTCATGTTGTGTCGGTCCCTAGTCGACCCGATCGTGACCCAGTGGTCGACTTGCGGTCTTGTTAGTGCCCCAGACACCCGTGGGATTCTGTGTCCGTGTTTTGAGGGTGTCGGGAGGACCGTGCTACTTCGTTTAGCATGCCCGGGGGTTTGAGAGTCCGGGTGACTTCTCGCGCGTCGGACTTTCGTGTTACGCTAGAACGAGTCACCGTGTATCGGTGTGCGTGTAGTGGGGTCTCCCCCGCATGCCGTGAGTTTTCCTAGAAGATGATTCCCAAGTGGGACATGTGTTGGCCTTGGACTGCGAGTCCAGTTATTGGCGTGGTAGCTTGTGCGTTGTCCTGGGAATCATGCTTCTGTGCTTTCCGCATGGGCCAGGTGTGAGGCCTTGGACCGCGAGTCCAATTGCCCAGCCTTGGGCTGGAGGGTTCCCACTTGTCCCTGAGAAAGGGATTTGGTTTGGCGGCCTGTGAGCTGGCTTAGGAACCATGTTTTGGCATTTCTGCGTGGCCAAGTGTGTGGCCCGCAGACTGTGAGTCCCATTTCTTCTCCAACTGTGGTCACCGTGCGACGGTGCTGGTACGTGGGACGGTCCCCGTACGTCGTCGGATGCGGACGTTATTTTTTGTTGACTTGAGAGTCTACTCCGTAGTGACCCTCCACTAGTCGTAGCTTGCTTGCACGCGAGTGGACCTACCAGGGAGTGGTGGAGAGGCTACCTTGAGGATGGTTTTAGACTGGTTTCCGTCAGGCCCCTCGTCGGTAGCCAGAGTCTGGCTCCAGGGGAAAACCAGTTAGAGGCCAGACCTAGGACGTACGGTCTGTGTGTGCACACGTGGTTGGGGGCGGTTGGACCCACGCCGACGGGCGTGACCCCAGCTAGTCACTTGTTTGTGGTTACTTGTTCGGTGTCCGTGCCTCTGGTAGGAGCTACCACGTTAGGCAGTTCACCTGCGGTGCGGTGTAAGACGTCAGGGGACGCTACCGACTGTGCTTCTAGTGGGAGGTACTCCTGTCGAGTCGGGAGTGACAGACTGTCAGTTTCCGTGACTTCGACCTTCGGGTTTTCGGTCGTGTTGACCGTTGAGTTCCGGTTGTTTCGCCGTGGCACGCGTGTCGATTTTCATGCCGTGAGACTAGTGCTAGTGGCTTTACCGAGGTTGCGTCTTGTTGGTGCGGCGTTCACGACCGGATGGTCGGGGTCACACCTTGGACAGTGTGTCCAGGTTGGCCGTGTCCCAGGAGACAGTCCTCTACGGCGGGGTTGCCGTAGGTTTTACTTCGGTAAGTGATGCTAGTATGGTCCGGTTCCCGACTGTGAGATCGGGATTTCTCTTTATGCTTGATCGGTAGAGTAGGAGTAGTTGTAGTGCCGAGTTTTGACCGACCACCGGGTTTAATGTTCCTGCTGTTACAGTTGCACTTGTGGTTACAGCTTTCCGTGCCGCCGTTGTTCTCAGTTGGGGTTCCGCGGGATCCCTACTGGGCCAGTGATAGGAGGCTCACCCCTACTTTTCATGTGTGGCGGTTCTTCCTCGTGGTTCGAGGGTGCTGTTCGGAGGTTCTTAGCTGCCAGCTCGTCGGGCCGAGTGTTCACTTGGCATGTGGTACGCTTTACTTCTTTAGGCTGTACTTTCTGTTGGACTGGACTCTGTTGTTGTAGTAGTTGTTTATTTATTTCTGTTAATTGTTGCATTGTCCTACTTTATTTCCTATTTCTTTGTGCCTCCACACTCCTTTTAGCCCTTCTGAGCCCTCCCGACTCGTGGGCGGCGGTTCGAGTCTCGAATTATCGGGCCTTCCCGGTAATCGGATTCTTGGGTCATTACAGAAGCTCTATAAATACCCTCCCTTGAAGGCCACCTGCGAAAAAAAAGATTTCTGTTGGAAAGAGAGAGACTTTTGCTTAAGAAGAGAGAGAGATTTCTACTAACAAATCTCTTGCAGGTTCCTTTACTGTGTTAACACGGCGGTGTTGTTCTCCCTGCGGTCTTACTCCCGCTGATGAACTCCCTATGTCTTTCTTCCTTTACTGCTGCTGCAACAGTAGAGAGGCTCCCTTCTTTCTCTTTAGCTTTTCCTTATTATTCATCTCACACACATAGCTCTCTAGCCATCTTTGCTAGAGATCGTTCATCATATATCTCTGCATCATATATCTCTCTGCATATCATATTTGCTTTGCATCTGTAGTATATCTCCCTACCTTTTACTCCTCTCAGGGGTTTAAAACAAAACACACAAGGTGTGTTTATGCCCATGTTGCATAGTCTTGTTTCTTTTGAGCATTGATACTGTACGCTTTGGCTAATCCATATTGCTTTACTTATTTTTGCTTGTCTTATAAGGATAATCAAGATAAGAACCCCCTTCATCGGCCGGCCGGTAGAAGGAGGAAGAAAAGGATTCACAAACTCACCCGCTTCACAAGGTACATGCAATCATCCTTTTATTTTTGAGGTAACCCCTCTAGCGATTACACCCCTCTAGAGCATCACATGCTCTCTTTCTATTCTCTTTCTCTATTTCCCACCACATATCACATATCATATCTATCTCTTCTTTCTTTTTTTAAAGAAATTAAATCCTTTTTCTTTTTAATGTCTATGTGACACGTTCACACAAGGTGGGGAAAGCTCCATCACCTCGAACCCCGAGCACAGATTCTCTCCCCAAATCTGGCGATCCTCTGCAACTCCTCAGGCTCTGATCCTCAACGCATCGGGAACCATAACACTAGCCATAATTCTCACAAACATCGCCCAGCCGACACCTGTCCTTCCAGAACAGTGCCAATGCACCCTCACGCAACAAGGGAAACGGGCACGACTTCTCACAAGCAACCACCTTGCCAAAACACAGGACATGTCTCGCATAGACTTCATGGCGCACAAGAGAGGCCAACCAATCCGGACACACGATGCAAGACGACGAACCTTGGCAAAACGCGATCTCCTCCAACCAAGAGAAAAACTCAATATACCTCCAACCAACGGAAGGTCTCCATGCTCGACCTGACCTCGAGCCTCGCACATGCTGGGAATCACACCTTCCAGCACCAAGAAAACCTTCGCCTCACGTCAGGTCAGCTCCTCCGACACACTCGCCAAGTGTCCTGTCAGACTACCTTCACAGCATCTCCCTGCGCACCACCACTGCAGTTCCTCGAATTACAACCTGCCACGCCAAGAGCTGTAACACGGGTCATAATCGAGAACCGCCAACGCTCATCCTTGAGTCCCAAACTCACCGCAGAACCTTCACATCTCGAGCCAAATCCAGGGTGAACACAACCCATTCACACGCAGAAGCGCAGGAGCAAGAACTTACTAGGACATCTCTGCCCAATCCTGCCTTAGAATCCGCAAAAATAACTGGTGGACCGACACGTCGTTTCTGACGTCACAGAGCATGATGAGGACATCAGGCTCAATAATCAGCAGCTCATCCAGAAGATCCTCCACTCACCCGAGCACACTTCTCGACCAGAACATCCGTTCTGCCACCTCAAACCACGACCTCAACCTCGGGGGCTGGATAAATCTCAACCTGGAGTGCCCAAAACGACGATAGCTCCCTCGGGACACACTCACGGCCACTTAACCACGAACAATCCTCACCAGCCACCTGACCTCGCTGCTGGTTCCTCGAACACAGCATCGTAGATCTGCACCTGTCGGCAACTCTCTACCCAATGCAGCACGACTGGGGCCACCACCCATCGGGAAGAAATCTCTCTATCACATCCCTTGGGCCCCGCACCGGCACTCCAGCGAAACAGCAACCACCTTTACAACGCCAACGCAGCACCCTCAAGATCTTACACAAGAAACCAAGCGGAAAACATGCACAAACCCTACGCCAGCTACCGACTGTACTGGACCTAACGCTCTGATACCAACTATAATGACCCAAGATCCAGATACCAGGAAGAACCCGATACTATTCGAATCCTGGCTCGCCGCCCACGAGCCTGAGGGCTCGAAAGGGCTGAAAGGAGTGTGGAGGTACAAAGAAAGAGAAAATAAAGCAGGACAATTCAACAATTAACAGAAATAACAAAACAACCTACCTACAGAGTCTAGTCAAACAAAAGTACAGTTGAAGGTAGAGAAACGTACCCAACATCGAGTGAACACTCGACCCAGCGAGCTGACAACTAAGAACCAGCGTACAGCACCCTCGAACATCGAGGAAGAACTGCCACACCTTAAAACAGGGGTGAGCCTCCTGTCACTGGCTCAATAGGGGTCTTGCGGAATCCCAACTGCAAACAACGGCGGTAGCGAAAAGTAGCAACAACAGCAGGAACAACAAACCCGGTGGCCGGTAAAACCTCGGCTCTACCGCTACTCCTAACTAAAACGGAAACCAACACCCCGATCGTACAGTCGGGGGAACACCGGTCTAACGGAAAGACCTCTGGCTACACCGCCAGAAAATATACCACGACAACCCTATCGTGGACCAGACACTGCCTAAGAAAACCCTCGGTGACGCTCACCGGAACTCAGACCTCTACCTCGGGAAACAACCCGAAAACTATACGCAAATCCACGTCTCACAGATGGGAACCAGAAACTCGAGCCACAAGAAACTCACGTTACGTGACGGGAGCACTGCCCACTAGAAGCAAGGCCAGATGCGTCAACTGACGTCTTACACCGCACCCCAGTGTCTACCTATGACGTCCCATGCGGAGACTGAGACATACAACCAGTACCACAAATAAGGACTAGCTGGGGTCGCGCTCGTCAGTGTGCGTCCGACGCCCCCAACCAAGTGTGCACACACAGACCATGCACCCTAGGTCAGATCCTCTAGCTAGTTCTTCCCGAGAGCCCGGACTCAGGCTGCGCGAAGGGGCCCTGCGACAACCAGCCTAAAAACCATCTCTCTCGGGTAAGCCGCTCCACCACTCCCGGGTGGGTCAGCACACGCATCCTGTAAGAAGGCTACGACCAGTGGGAGGTCACTAAACGTGAACACGGAAAGCCACGCACTCACCTATCACGAGTAACATGGAGTAACAGGTGGCTCGAGGCCACCAGACTCTGGACAGTCCACTAGACCTATTAAACCCAACGATCCTTGCGTCACACGACTCGCGTCAAGACCGCTGCACAAGACGGCACATCGTCGTTAATCTATCCTAGTCCCTAGGTTTGAAATCACGGTAGCATGATTCCCAAGGCAGCTCACATGTCGTCGAGTTCGATTCTCCTTGAAGGGAAACCTCAGAAAGCCCCCAGCCACCAGCTTGGTCATAAGACTCACACTTCATATGCCATACACTTGGCCCACACGGAAACCGCTTACCATAAAGTGGGAAACCTCCAACCCCAGGCTCGGTGACTGAACTCACAGTCCAACGCCATGCACATGGTCCACGCGGAAACCAATTTCCGGAGAAACACGCTTCATGCGAGAGCAGTCCTCTACACTCATACCGATACACGGTGACTCGATTTAGCGAAACCACGGAAGCCCGGAACGCGAGAGGATCACCCGGACCCTTAAGACCCATGGGCACACTAATCGAGGTAAAATAGTACCTCTTGACACCCAAAAATACGGTCACGAAACCCCCGGGGTGTCCAGGACATCCACGGGCCAAGGGGAACATGATCAGCCGTGTTCCACACGCCCTGGCCTACCCGACTGGTCTCCCACATGAACGCGCAACTCGCCTGGTGCACGTTTAGAACGTGCAACTCTGCTGTCGCGCGTTCAGAACAGAACGCGCAACTCTGCTAGGGCGCGTTCAGAACGTGCAACTCTGCTAGGGTGCGTTCAGAACCACCCTACTGTTCATCTTCTCCGATGAACGTGACCCCACGATACGGTGCCTTCTCGAAAGAACGCGACCACAGTGATGGTCGCATTCTCGACCCGAGGCCAAAAATTGTGAAAATCGTAAAAAAATCCATTCCACGCCCCAATCACACCCATGTGAAGGGGAAAACAAGGGGAAGCCATTCCCCAACCTCTCTAGCACCGAGAGGACCCATTCAAACCCAAAAAACACGATCAAAACACGAAATCTGGCTCACACACCAAAATCATGTATTTTCACCCCGGCGGAGAAATAAACCCTCTCGGCTCACCTCGGGCTACCAAACTCGTGGAAAATGAACTACACGAGCTAGGGAACCCCCGCACCTCCACCGAAGATTCCGCGCACCGAGGACGCCGATCCGCCAAGAAAACGCCGTTAGAGCTCTGCCGGTTCACAAACTCGCCACGAGCTCCACCGCGAGCCACCGTCCGTCGATCCTCGCCCATGCTCAGCCGCTCCTAGCTTGCGTCATCCCCGCCTCGCCCCCGCCTCGCTCCGTCGGCCACAGGAGAAGAGAGGGGAGAAAGAGAAAACATGAGAGGGGAGGGGGAGAGAATGAGAGTGAGGAAGAGAGAGAGAAAGGGGTTATTATATATATATAGAAAATCCAGAAATTATAGAAAATATCAAAAATAAGGAAAAATACTCCCCACGATCCTCGAAAAAATGCACAACGCAGTGGTAACGTCTCGGAGTCGGAGAACGCAATGGTTTGCCCTACACGGGGTTCCGAAGGTCCGACAAATAAAAACACACGTAAACTACGGAACTCGATTCGGGACCTACAAAAGTGATCCGAAACCCACTGATCATGATCCAAAAAATATCCAAAAAAACCCAAGGCATTACAAGGACCCTCAATGTACCAATGTAGAATTGGTTATGAAAGATCTATTAATTATTGCAAGGAAAGGAAGGAAGAGAGAAAAAAGATTACAAAATATAATTGAAAAGTGTCGAAGAAAAAATAAAAGAGCAAACAAATATAAAGCATGTGACAATGATGATGGGAGGTGCGTTCTTTGTTACAGATTAAAGTCCAATGTTACTGTCAATGTCGATATTTCAAGAGCGAATAATCTCGATTATACCTTACATGTGCAAGTATGGAGTACGCAGCAATCTTCCCTGATGATTACTGTTGCAGGCACACAGTCTAGCAATGTTCTGTAGAGGTTTTGGTTGGAATTTATAAGAGTACAACATATCTTACATTTGTTAGTGAAACATTTTATACAGAAGTAAAATATTTTATTTGTATGCATAGCTACGGCTATGTTGTTTTAAGTGCACCTATGTACACTTTGTTTACTTATATGAACTTAATGCGGCTATATGAGTATTCTTGCGACTATATGGTGCGGACACCCGAGCAGTTGAGCGGCGCCATACGCCGAGCCACCGGTACCGCACACGGAGCACGACTCGAGCCACCTCAGCGTCCATCTGGCTCGGAGACAGCCTGGAGACTCCGTCTTGAGCCTCCCCATTTATCATATTAGTTAGACTTTATTTGTGTGTAATTTGTGTTTATTTCATTGTATTCGGTTTGCTATTTTGATTGTAATAGGAGCTTATGTGCAATTTGGACCCCGTGGGTCCCACGGGCCCCCCCACGCCCCATCCCATTGAGCCACCTCAGCCTAGGGTCCCATGTGGGGTCAGTCAACCTTCCACATGGAGGCTTCTAGAAGGGTGGGCCAAGTGGGGGGACATTGGAATACAAATGTCAACAAAATCCACCCATTCCCACCTACCATGTCCCCTTGACCCACCCTAGTCAATGGGCCTCCCCCCCTTAATTTATTTATTGTATTTTATGTGTGTGTGTCACACTCAATCCAGACCACCCATTCCCATCCCCTAGATCCAACGGTGGACAATGGATGTGAGATGTAACACATAAATACTTGTAATTTCCCATTTTGAGGAATTAATGCATTCATCTGGAAGAAAAAGCTTGGAGCAGCCTGGTGCGCCCCCTCCTCTCTCCTCCCTCTCCCCCTTTAAGCTGTGAAGGCTTCCCTCTGGAGGTGTGACTCCTCCCCTTATCATTCCGGTCGCCGCCGCCGCCGCCACGAGCCGCCATCGCATCACCGCCGAGATCACCGGAGTTCTGCCTTCATCCGACCACAACAACTTCCACGAAATTCAGCCATCAGCCACGAGCTCAGATCGACTTGAGATTTTGAGGGGATGTTCCAGATGTGTCAAGCACGTCCCAAACAATTTTGTTGGTCATAAAGATCCCCTTTGATATTTGTTCATTTTCGTCCAACCTTAATTTCCAGATCTGTCTGCTTGCTGTTTCAATTTCCACCCGCCCTATGTTTTAAATGTTCGGACCCCTTTCCGATTTTTGTTAGAGCTCCCAATTTTACTGGGAGTTCTGTCCATCAACCCCACCGTCCCCAAATTTTCTTGAATTTTTGTGAGGCCATCCCATATTTTTTAAAAATCGATCTCAGAGATAGCTACAGTGTTGTCCACCTGTTCCCAGATCCGACCACCCTCTAGTAAACAAATCATAACAAATCACAGCCATCTCCAATCAGTCCAAAAAAAAATATCTCCGTTCTCCTTGTTCAAAATCCCACAAGTTTGATGAAGCGCTCAGGAGCTGAATCGGTCATCTTCCTCGCAGTCAAAGGCAGTCTTCAGACAACTCACCTATAGATCTGAGGTTTCGGTTACTGTACAACAGGGACTTGTCAATTCAATAAAGTTCTGATCCGATCAGATCCAGCATATCTCTCTGGGTCTAGATTGAAGCATTTGAAGAGAGCTTTCAACGATAGCTCATGCGTCCCGATCCGACATCGGGATTGATCGCAGCGGTCGTTTTCGTCGGAGCGCACGCCGGAAAACAGCAATCAAAATCCGTGGGAAGTTAGTTCAAGAATTGGGAATCGGGGCCGATCGACCCCCGATCGGTGTTCTCGGCCGACCGCCGTCCGTGAAGGTGCGCCACCAGGGGTCCCCATCACAGTGGGTCCCACCCCCGCAGATCCGGAGGACAGCGCCGTCCGTGGGCCCCACGGGCCCGTAGAAGCCGCCGTTCGGAAAGCATGAAAACGTGGAGTTCGGCACCGCCGGGCGACATCAAGATGCTGCCCGTCAACCCGAGTTGCGTGATTCCCGGACCCCACATGTGACCTTTTACCTCCATGCGTGGAGTGGGTCGACTTAGTGTATTGCTGTAATAATTGTTAACCGGGAGTCTGTGATTCGGCCGGGGTTGTCTTCCCCACGCCAGGTGCGTGGAGGTAATGGTCCGAACCTCTTGGCGTTCATTTGCTTAGCTAGTTTATGGTCTTTTGCCGCTGCCGAGAGCGATAGGTACTAGCCCGTGTGTCCATGTCACCGCTGTGAGTGTGAGAGTGACCCGTCCCGTGACTCGATCCGAGTCCGGAAGTGAGTTGACTACCCGTGAACTCTACCGGTTCTTCAACCGCGCACGATCCGCGTTTCCCTCACTTGGGACGACGAGTGAGCTTGCGTTTCTGTTAGCGACGTATAGCCCATAGGAGCTCTCCGTGTCGGGCTTAGTGTCTCTCCTATCATGTGTTGCTGGTCGTGTCCGCATCTAGAGTCCGAGGTCTATACCACGTAGAGTCGGTCCCCGTGTCCGTCCCGCATCAGTTTGGTATCAGAGCGAGTCAAGTCTAGGGTAGTCGTTGCATATGTCTTGCATATTATAAGTCGAGTCTAGGATCATCATTTCAAAACAACAAAAAAAAAGTGTTTTCAAATTGCATTTCACCCAATAGCTCGGTATATTAAAAGGCGTTGCCCGAACATTAGGTTATGCCTATCGGGAGGGTACCGTACTTGCGCGAGTGATCTTCGGATCGCTTATCTCCGCCTTGTACCGAATATTGGTTAGGTCTAAGTGCATCATCTAGTGAGTGTTTGCATTAGTCGGTGTCTTCTAGGTTGTGTGTCTTTGCATGTCCACCCGTCGAGGTACCCAATACTCGCCACCACCACCTATGGCGGACTCCCGAGCCCGTAGCTCCGATGAGTCCTCGACGGCCGAGATGTTCCGAGCCATTATGGAACCTCTTGACACGCGTATGGATGGTCTTAGTACGCATATGGATGGCATAGGAACGCGTCTAGAAGGGCAGATGAAAGCCCTCGAGGATCGGGCTGAGAGTTCAGATCAGTCCATTCAAGGCCTTGTAGGGAGGATCGCCGTTCTAGAGAGGGGCCCAGTAGCGGCGCAACTCGCGCCGACGAACGGCCAACAAGAGCCGGCATAGCCACCCGCCGTGCCAAGGGCTCAAGTGGAGGATGTCGGGAGGCAACAGGCACCTATAGTGGATGATTATGCCTCCGACAATGATCAGGGGGGAAATGGTCGTCGGAATCAACAACGGAATCGTGATGATGATGATGATGACCGCATCCTTAGGGGTGTGCGTGCGGACCCTCCCACCTTTAGCGGGTCCTTGGACCCTAGGGTGTATTTAGATTGGGAGGCCGGCATGGACTGGTACTTCGAGTGGTTTGAAATGACGGACCACCGAAGAGTCCGATACGGGAAGATGAAGCTGCAAGGGCAGGCCCAAACTTATTGGATCAATGTGGAGAGCCTGCTCAATCAGCGACGTCAACCCCAAATCGGTACTTGGGATGATATGAAAATCAAATTGAGGGAGAAATACCTTCTCGCCTTATATCGCCAATGTCTTATAGACAAGTGGGAAAGCATCTCCCAAGGGAACCGATCCGTGACCGAGTACAACACCGAGTTCGATGAGTATTACTTACGGTGTGGGGTCACGGAAGAGAGCACCATGACTATATCCCGCTTTCGAAGAGGTTTACGTCCCAATTATCAATATGAACTCTTTCGCCGCAATGCAACCACTTTGGAGCAGGCATATCAGATCGCTCTCGAATTGGAGCAGTTTGAGGCCGAGTTCGAGTCACCCCATCGGTTGGGCTCCTTTCCCCTTCGTAGTGTCGAGCCCCGTGGCTCATCTGGCACATATCCGAGGGCCCCCATGACTCGACCTCAGGAGCCCGCTCGCCCTGAGCCCTTTGCTCCTAGGCCTCGTCCTCCACCCCCGAGGGACCATCCTCGTCCCCAGCATCTTACAGCCCCACCCAGAGCCCGTCCACCGGTACCCGCACCTCCTGCACGTCCTTTGTTGCCTACGCCTCCTATCCGTCGGGAGGATAAAGATAAAGGACCTATGATTAGGGAGCCTAGTGGATCACGACAGCAGTGTTATCGCTGCAATGGGTTTGGCCATTTCGCCAACCAGTGTCCCACCCGCCCATCTCTTCACATTGGGGACACATAGGCTGAGGATACAACCCCTACGGGCCTCGAGTTAGTCAGCTATGAGGCAGATGAAGAGCTAGCTGACGAGTACTATGAGATGGGAGGTGAGGCCCAGGATGCCCAGCATTCGGACGATACCCACGTGGGGGTCGTCAGATGTATCCTCACCCAGCCGCAGGTCAGTGATGACTGGCGACGGACTACTATCCTTCATGTATTCTGTAAGCTAGGAAAGCAAATTTGCAAGGTGGTCATCGATAGCGGGAGTTGTATCAATGCAATCTCCACGAACGCTGTCACCCGTCTTGGTCTCACACCCGTAGACCATCCTTGTCCCTATCAGGTATCATGGGTGGATACCACTTCCATTTTGGTCAGGCTGCGGTGCTTGGTCCCGCTGCAGCTCCACTCCTACCGTGACGAGATCTGGTGTGATGTTCTACCCATGGAAGTGGGCAGTATCATTCTCGGTAGGCCGTGGTTATTCGACCGGGATGCCACACTCCATGGCCGGTCGAACACCTATACCTTCGACCACGCTGGCCAGCGGGTCACCCTCCAACCCGTTCAGCCCAGGAGCCCATCAGTCAGGGGTCCTACTGGCCCTAGTACTCCGAAGCCTTCCATTCTCGGGCCTAGTACCCCATCCCCAGCTCGGGCTATGACCGTTACCTCTGGCCGAGGAGAGCCCTCGACGAGGAGATTGATGATGATTAGCTCCCGGGAAATGGAGCAGGAGCTTAATCAGGGCTGTCCGGTGTTTGCCATTACGGTCCGAGAGGTGGAGCGGGACTCCGAGGGTGAGCTCCCACCCGAGGTTCTTCCCATTCTGCAGGAGTATGCTGATGTCTTTCCCGATGAGCTTCCCGAGGGACTCCCACCTATGCGGGATATTCAGCATGCCATCGACCTTGTTCCGGGCTCTTCCTTGCCCAACCTTCCACATTATCGCATGAGTCCCACGGAGCATGCCGAGCTTAAACGGCAGGTCGATGAGTTAGTGCAAAGAGGGTCTGTTCAGGACAGCATGAGTCCATGTGCTGTACCCGCGTTACTCACCCCGAAGAAGGATGGCACATGGAGAATGTGCATTGATAGTCGTGCCATCAACAAAATCACCGTGAAGTACAGGTTCCCTATTCCCCGCCTTGATGACATGCTAGACATGATGGCAGGTGCCACTATCTTTTCGAAGATCGATCTTAAGAGTGGCTACCATCAGGTGAGGATTAGGCCAGGTGATGAGTGGAAGACTGCATTTAAGACCAAGAACGGTCTATATGAGTGGTTGGTCATGCCTTTTGGGTTGACCAATGGCCCTAGCACATTCATGCGACTCATGACTCAGGTCCTTCGACCTTTCATTGGAGTCTTTGTAGTGGTGTATTTTGATGATATCCTTATCTATAGTCGCACCACGGGGGACCACTTAGACCACCTTCGGCAGGTCTGTCTACTTCTTCGGCGAGAGCAGTTGTTTGTAAACCCACAGAAGTGCGCCTTCATGACATCTTAGCTTACCTTCTTGGGTTTCATTGTGTCTAGTACTGGGGTCTCCGCCGATCCGGAGAAGGTCCGGGCCATTGTTGAGTGGCCGGAACCCCGTACGGTTCATGATGTCCGCAGCTTTCATGACCTTGCGACGTTCTATGGTCGCTTCATCTGCGGGTTTAGCTCCGTCACTACCCCTATCACGGATTGTATCCGAAAGGGCACATTTGTATGGACGAAGGCCGCATCTGCTGCCTTCAAGGACATCAAGGAGCGCATGACCCAGACACCTATCCTTCGATTGCCTGATTTCTCGAAGGTGTTTGAGGTCTCCTGTGATGCGTCGGGTGTTGGGATAGGAGGAGTTTTGAGTCAGGAGTCCCACCCGGTCACATATTTCAGCGAGAAGCTGAATGACGCGAAACTGCGATATTCCACAAATGATAAAGAATTCAACGCAGTTGTTCAGGCTCTTAGGCATTGGAGGCACTATCTTTTACATTAGGAGTTTGTCCTATACTCCGATCACGAGGTATTGAGGTACCTCCATTCCCAAAAGAAGCTTAACTCGCGTCACAGTCGTTGGGTCGAGTATCTCCTGCAGTTCACCTTTGTGCTTAAACATAAGGCTGGAGTGGAGAACAAGGTGGCTGATGCCTTGAGTTGGCGAGCATGCTTGCTTACCACCATGAGTGCCGAGGTCATAGGGTTAGAGAAGATAAAGGAGGCCTATGTTGATTGTCCTGACTTCGGTCAGATTTTTACCACTCTCCAGGCCAGACCCTCGAGAGACCTTGATGAGTATGTGCTTCAGGAGGGTTACCTCTTTCGAGGTAGCAGGCTATGTGTTCCCCAAACTTCGGTTCGAGATTTCTTAGTGTGGGAACTACATGCGGGAGGTCTAGCCGGCCACTTTGGTCGGAACAAGACTATTGAGGCAGTGGAGCATCGATTTTATTGGCCGAGCTTGAAGCGCGATGTTGCTAACATCGTGGCTCAGTGCCGTACCAGTGCTACGGCCAAGATGAAGAAGCAAAGCTCTGGCATTTATACACCTCTTCCCGTGCCTGATGCCCTGTGGCAGGATGTTAGCATGGACTTTGTTTTGGGATTGCCACGTACCTCCAGGAAGCATGATTCGGTCTATGTGGTGGTTGACCGTTTCTCGAAGATGGCCCTCTTTATTCCTTGCTCGAAGACTTCGGATGCTTCGAGGGTAGCCCGCCTTTTCCTTACGCATGTGGTGTGCAAGTTCGGGTTGCCTCGCACTATAGTGTCTGACCGTGATGTTAGATTCACTTCCTACTTTTGGAAGACACTATGACATATGATGGGTACGCACCTCAAGTTTTCCACTGCATATCATCCCCAGACAGATGGTCAGACCGAGGTGGTCAATAGGAGTCTGGGAGACCTTTTGAGGTGTCTTGTTAGGGACCGCATTGGGGATTGGGATCTCATTCTACCCTTTGCCGAGTTTGCATATAATGATTTGGTGAATAGGTCTACCGGCATGAGTCCATTTGAGATTGTCACAGGTCATAGGCCTAGGAAACCCGTTGACCTTGTCCCCATGCCTATCCATGCTAGAGTGTCAGAGTCGGCCGAGTCGTTTGCTAGGCATGTTAGGAGTTTGCATGATGACATCCGTCGTCACATTGAGGCCAGCAATGCACGTTACAAGGAGTTAGCCGATGCCCACCGACACCACCAAGAGTTCCAAGAGGGCGAATATGTCATGATCAGGGTAAGACCTGAACGGTTTCCCTCTGGAACCGTTAAGAAGTTGCAAGCTCATGGAGCCGGTCCATTCAGAGTGTTGAAACGCATTGGATCTAATGTGTACGTTGTGGACTTGCCCGAGGAATACGGTATAAGCTCTACTTTCAATGTATCGGATCTAGTTGCATATAGGGACCCAACGGTGATCCCTAGTGAGCCTTTCGAGCCATCTCCTCCCCTTGTGAGTGACCGAGTGTCCACCTCCAGCCCCGTTGTCACGGCAGCGTGAGCATATAGATCATATACTGGATGAGCAGGTGACAGTTACCAGGAGTGGATCCTACTCGCGCTACCTAGTGCGATGGAGAGGACGGCCCGCTATCGAGGACACATGGATCATGCATGGCGAGTTGCAGCAGATCGATCCGGACCTTCTGGAGCGATACAGGAGCGATGCAGACCCTTACTCAACAGGGTCGAGTTTCTCCCACCCGGGGAGAATTGGTGCGGACACCCGAGTAGTTGAGCGGCGCCATACGCCGAGCCACCGGTACCGCACACGGAGCACGACTCGAGCCACCTTAGCGTCCATCTGGCTCGGAGACAGCCTGGAGACTCCGCCTTGAGCCTCCCCATTTATCATATTAGTTAGACTTTATTTGTGTGTAATTTGTGTTTATTTCATTGTATTCGGTTTGCTATTTTGATTGTAATAGGGGCTTATGTGCAATTTGGACCCCATGGGCCCCACGGGCCCCCCAGGCCCCATCCCATTGAGCCACCTCAGCCTAGGGTCCCATGTGGGGTCAGTCAACCTTCCACATGGAGGCTTCTAGAAGGGTGGGCCAAGTGGGGGGACATTGGAATACAAATGTCAACAAAATCCACCCATTCCCACCTACCATGTCCCCTTGACCCACCCTAGTCAATGGGCCCCCCCCCTTAATTTATTTATTGTATTTTGTGTGTGTGTGTCACACTCAATCCAGACCACCCATTCCCATCCCCTAGATCCAACGGTGGACAATGGATGTGAGATGTAACACATAAATACTTGTAATTTCCCATTTTGAGGAATTAATGCATTCATCTGGAAGAAAAAGCTTGGAGCAGCCTGGTGCGCCCCCTCCTCTCTCCTCCCTCTCCCCCTAGAAGCTGTGAAGGCTTCCCTCTGGACGTGTGACTCCTCCCCTTATCATTCCGGTCGCCGCCGCCGCCGCCACGAGCCGCCATCGCATCACCGCATAGATCGCCGGAGTTCTGCCTTCATCCGACCACAGCAGCTGCCACGAAATTCAGCCATCAGACACGAGCTCAGATCGACTTGAGATTTTGAGGGGATGTTCCAGATGTGTCAAGCACGTCCCAAACAATTTTTTTGGTCATAAAGATCCCCTTTGATATTTGTTCATTTTCGTCCAACCTTAATTTCCAGATCTGTCTGCTTGCTGTTTCAATTTCCACCCGCCCTGTGTTTCAAATGTTCGGACCCTTTTCCGATTTTTGTTAGAGCTCCCAATTTTACTGGGAGTTCTATCCATCAACCCCACCGTCCCCAAATTTTCTTGAATTTTTGTGAGGCCATCCCATATTTTTCAAAAATTGATCTCAGAGATAGCTACAGTGCTGTCCACCTGTTCCCAGATCCGACCACCCTCTAGTAAATAAATCATAACAAATCACAGCCAGCTCCAATCAGTCCAAAAAAAACTATCTCCGTTCTCCTTGTTCAAAATCCCACAAGTTTGATGAAGAGCTCAGGAGCTGAAACGGCCATCTTCCTCGCAGTCAAAGGTAGTCTTCAGACAACTCACCTGTAGATCTGAGGTTTCGGTTACTGTACAACAGGGACTTGTCAATTCAATAAAGTTCTGATCCGATCAGATCCAGCAGATCTATCTGGGTCTAGATTGAAGCATTTGAAGAGAGCTTTCCAACGATAGCTCATGCGTCCCGATCCGACATCGGGATTGATCGCAGCGGTCGTTTTCGTCGGAGCGCGCGCCGGAAAACAGCAATCAAAATCCGTGGGAAGTTAGTTCAAGAATTGGGAATCGGGGCCGATCGACCCCCGATCGGTGTTCCCAGCCGACCGCCGTCCGCGGAGGCGCGCCACCAGGGGTCCCCATCACAGTGGGTCCCACCCCCGCAGATCCGGAGGATAGCGCCGTCCGTGGGCCCCATGGGCCCATAGAAGCCGCCGTTCGGAAAGCACGAAAACGCGGAGTTCGGCACCGCCGGGCGACATCAAGATGCTGCCCGTCAACCCGAGTTGCGTGATTTCCGGACCCCACATGTGACCTTTTACCTCCCTGCGTGGAGTGGGTCGACTTAGTGTATTGCTGTAATAATTGTTAACCGGGAGTCCGTGATTCGGCCGGGGTTGTCTTCGCCACGCCAGGTGCGTGGAGGTAATGGTCCGAACCTCTTGGCGTTCATTTGCTTAGCTAGTATATGGTCTTTTGCCGCTGCCGAGAGGGATAGGTACTAGCCCGTGTGTCCATGTCACCGCTGTGAGTGTGAGAGTGACCCGTCCCGTGACTCGATCCGAGTCCGGAAGTGAGTCGACTACCCATGAACTCTGCCGGTTCTTCAACCGCGCACGATCCGCGTTTCCCTCGCTTGGGGCGACGAGTGAGCTTGCATTTCTGTTAGCGACGTATAGCCCATAGGAGCTCTCCGTGTCGGGCTTAGTGTCTCTCCTATCATGTGTTGCTGGTCGTGTCCGCATCTAGAGTCCGAGGTCCATACCACATAGAGTCGGTCCCCGTGTCCGTCCCGCATCACTATGTTGGACTAATACCCTTGTATTAAGTTAATAATGACATAGGCACATATGTTGAACTTAAGTCTTAGGTGCATATAGACACATAATAAGTCCAGCGCCTATCTTATTGGAGCTATCTTATTAAGTCCTTCGCATATATACAGTTATCTCAGTAACTCGATCTATTTTAACTGCAGCTATCTTAGTAAGTTCAGCTATCCAACAGCTATCTCACCTCTTATGTGACTATCTCAACTCCTATGTGACTATCTCAACTCTCATGCAATTAACTCAATTGTGTAATGCTGCGACTAACTCGATTATGCTAGGAAAATGACAAGAAGTTGGAAAAAAATCCAAAAAAATAAGTCATTTTTTACATTGCTTTCTTGCGCTGGCATGATATAGTTGCATTACTTTCTTTTCTTATAACTGGATCAAACACATTCGTGCAGAGTGAAACATGTTCTATAGGATGAAAATGGAATCATGCAACACTGCCATTCTACTCCATATTACACTAGACTGGAACATTATTTTACAAACAATGTTACCTTTTGCATAGAGGTTAAATATATTACACAGAAGTGAAACATTTTGTACATAATTAAAACGTTTTGCATAGAAGTGAAATATTTTGTAGTGGACTGAAATATTTTGCCATGTGATGAAACTCATTACATTTAATTTATTTGTAATATAGTACACTAAATACTTAAATTAAACATAACATTTTCAGGTTCATGATTTATAACTATAAAATTTACAACCATGACTTGAAAGTTATTTACATCCTTCCACGCCAACAACATAATATTACTGAGACTTTACTCTTAATGTCCCACGGCACAAGCCTTCAAGAGATTTGTTGTCAGCTCTCCTCTCATGTCTTGGATATTTCTACTGTGAAATCTCATTCCACTTGGCCATCTACTTTCTTTGAGAGGCACTCTGTGTACTTTAAGCAATACACCCCACAGTCCACCGAATTTGGTGGCTGAGAAGGAGATTCGTCATTAAAAATCATTTCCCACGACTTCATAGAGGGGAATGACTTCCTCCATAGCGTCACCTAGACAGATGTAATAGTTAGAGCTGGTGGACATGTGAAGGTGGAAATCATGCAACATTAAAATTTAAATAATATATATGAGATTTCTTACCCAATTCTTTGCATCGGCATTATATTGAGCATTGCCCTTTATGGGGTTGTACGAAATGAAAGCTGGCCTCTTAAAGTTAATGGCAAACAAGTGACAATGACTTTGGGAATGCAGAATAAAAAATAGATAATCCAACTCATGCATGTTCTCTTTTGTAAGGAATTGAATCACATAACGTTTCAATAAACTTGCCTTAAAGAAGTTGATGGGTTGAACCTAAACTAAAGAAAATTGCACCACTGACATATATCTACATTTCATTGACGCGGATGGGGAGGAAGCATGATTTCTCATAAGCAATTCTATACAACAGTCAAGGACCTACATAATATTATCAATAAATCATTATGAATGTTGAATTCATGAAGAGGCAATGGAACACACACATGTAAGAGTACACTTACATCAAAGTCAATCATCTCCCTAAACAACAGTTTATGCAACTGCAACCTGCTTATTGAGCCCCCCATTGGTTTCTCACAACTGGAGTACTGTTTAGAGATATAATAATATCCAAAAAATGGCAAAGATTGAGAAAAAATAAAAGAGATAGGACATTGGATTACTTATTCATTTCAACCAATAAGAAATTATTAATGATGCTCTCATGTGAGTTAGAGAGCTTTCCCAACACGTAATCCTCCCTTCGTCATTCAATATGTGCCTGCATTATCTATGAGTGAAACGTATTGCACTGACAATTTTTACAGATTATACAGAACTGAAATATAGAAGTATGCAAATAATATATTATTTTGCAGTGAAAAGAAACATATTGTACAGAACTAAAAAAAATTGTAGCAGGATGTAACATATTGCAGAGGATTGACAAAATGTCACCGAAATAAAATATATTATTTTATAGTGAAAAAAAACTGATTGCACGGGACTAAAATAAATTATAGTAGGAATGTAACATATTGCAGAAGACTGCAAATATGTCACCGACATAAAACATATTATTTTACAGTGTGAAAGAAAACATATAGTACATAAAATTGAAACAATTTGCATTAGAAATGTAACATATTGCACAAGATTGAAAGATATGTTCCTAAAATAGAATATATTACACTGAAAATAAATAAAGTGCATAGTACTGAAACATAATACATACTATGAAAAAATAAAGTTACAAGTTTGGAACAAATTTTACAGGACTGAAAATATTATGCATTTTTCCTAGTTTCAACTATAGGACCCCCTGGTGAGACAGACACTGGATCAAGTGTTGATTTGCCTATCGGATCTTCTTCATCTTTTGAGAGTGAGGTTGATTTCTTTACCTTCTTATCAAGCCTAACGTACGGGGATTGAACTGAAGTAGAGGGTTGTCGTTTACCGCGACGCTTTATAACTTTTAAAATGGAGCTTAACTTCACAGCCTCCTCACCCAAGGCCACAATAGACTCTCATCCTTCCACCCCCATGTCAAACCCTCCCTCATACTCCTCCTCCACCTTTGCCACATCCCCCCCTCTTCTTCCACCTCAGCCTCCTCCACCACCTTCTCAGCCTCCTTCCTCCCCACCTCAGCCTACACCAGTTCCTCTGCCTCCTCCCTCTCCAGCTCATTAACCTCCTTCCTCTCCCCAGCATGAGATAATTTTGTCTTAAAGTGCTGCATTTCCTAGATCAAAGCCTGTATAGCCTATGTTTGTGCATGCATTGGTGTTTTGAATTCTACAACATCTTTCTCCCTCTTCTCCTTTGAAAGTCGAAGGGCCTCCTTAAGGCCCTTGATCTCCTCAACCAAGGATTTCACTTTCCTTTGACTTGAAGATTTTTTAGTTGGGCTAACCCAAGCTCGCAGAAGCTATTCATGCTCTCCCTGTAGGAGCCATTCTTCTGACCTATGCACCTGAAGCTTCTCGATTACCTGTTGCATCATATTATATATGTATGCATAAGTACTACTTACATGAAATTAAGTATGAATCATAAGTATAAGAAATAGCATCTACCTCAGGTGCAATCAAGGATGAAAAAGAGTGTCCACTCTTTCTTTTCAATTGTGAAACCAACCTCATCAATCGTGGTAATGCACTCATGTCTTTGGGCTTCCTCAGCTTACTGTGCTTCAAACCCCAAACTTACATTTTTCAACCAAAATATAATCAATGCATGCACACTACCACAAAATGACGTTAAAAAATAGGTTTAGAAACTTACACAAAGAGCAGCAGTACAACCCAGTAATGTATAGGAGCTTCCACTTTTGCCTGATGATCTTTTCTTTTCCATGCCAAAAATTATACTTAATCTGACTATTAAAATCTCATGCACGACCACAACCTACAAGTAAGATTTAATAGCACCTATGTCATCAAGACAATGCAGCATCTACTTTGGACAAGCATAGCTAGTATACTTGCAAATGAAAGTTGACAGCATCAAAACAATGCATAAGCCGATTGTGTCTTCGATGTCTTCCTTCCTGTCGGATTCCTCAAGGAAATTGATTAGTTGGACCACCATATGCTTTTTGGTGGTCATCTACTTCCCAAACCTCTCTTTCACATGAGATTTTTGACTCCGAGAGCTTGCATGCTCGACCCTCCTCCCAATATATGAGAGTTCGAGAATTAGTGTAACATCTTGTGAGATAAATTGCACTTTGCATCTATCAAACCATAAAATATCTTCCTGCAAATGACATGACAATATGTCCTCTAACAAAAATGTGTCGAAGGAAATGGGAGGGGTATTCATAAACACGCGAAAATGAGTCTTATTCAATAGAGTTTTGTGGCAGTCCCTGAAGTTGATTTCCTAAATAACCTTGGATTAAAAACAAATGAAGCAACGATGGATGATCGGCTGTGTAATCTTCTCCACTTTCTTTATAATAGATCTTCGCCGCTTAGTCAACACCTTTATTCTTGTAGTTTTTGAAATAAAAGAAACAAAATAAGACTTATAGTCGTAAGATATTTTGTTTAATTATGAAACATTCCTCATCAAAATAAAATATTTTGTTACAGATAGGAATTAAGTTATTGAAGAAGACTTAAACAGTTTGTTAAAGAAATTAAACATTTTGTTATAGAGATTAAATTATTTGTTACGGTAATGAAACTCTTTGTCACATATATGAAACATTTAGTTATAAACGTGAAATAGTTTGTTATAGAAATGTAACAATTTATATACACATGACACATTTTGTTATCAACAACTTAGAATTGCTATAGAGATGAAACAGTTTGTTATAGAAATAAAATATTTTGTGATACACTTGTAATAGTTTGTTATCTAAGTGAAACTGTTTGTTACATATATGAAATAGATTGTGATATACATGAAATATTTTGTTACAAAAATAGGACATTTTATTATATCAATAATACATTACATTTGACTAAAGAAATGAAAATATTTTGTTATACACATGAAGTATTTTGTAAAAGAAATAAAATATTTTATTATATAACTATAATATTTTGTTAGGAACATGAAATATATTACAGCTTGATGGTAGTTGTTGTGTAGTGGACAGCGGATCTAGAGGGGAGGGGTGAATAGATCTGCCCCTCTTTTCACAATGTAACCCTCAATATAGCTAGAAGAGATAAATTGCAGCGGAATATAACTAGCTAAACGAAGGACACAATGATTTGCTTAGCAAGATGATTACTATTATATCGATTAGAACTTAAGCATGCATCTAGAACGAAACAATCACACAAACAAACCACAACACACGAGATTTTAAGGTGGTTCGGACTGAATCCCCAGTCCTACGTCCACCCCTCACCAAATCCGGTGAGGCTTCACTAGTGCCACTGTGGACACCAAAAATTGCACACCCGGGTATCCTGTTCGACTCGGCGCCAACAACGGAGCCGAGAGAAGTAGCCCGGGAGAGACTGGTCATTCGGATGCCCCGAATATGCACACTGCCGCGGAGCCGCCTCCAGGAGTCACGACAGTGAAGAGAAACCAATCACAAAGAGCCCCACAATCCATGGGCCTCGAAGAAAATCAAACAGGCCACGACTCGTGTTCACAACGGGCTCAAAACTGTCCACTTAGCCCTTCAACGTCACGATCTTGGGGCCTTCAGCGGCACACCCTAGGGTGTCCCCAGCGGCACACCCCCTGGGGAGCCCAGCGGCACACCCCCCAGGGTGCCCAGCGGCACACCCATGGGAGCCCCTCAATGGCACGCCCAAGCCCCCAGCGGCACACCCGTCCTGGGCTCCAGCGGCACACCCCTAGGGTGTCTTCAGCGGCACGCCCCAATGGCTTCCAGCGGCACACCCCCAGGGGGTCTTCAGCGGCACGCATCCAGGAAGCCTCAGCGGCACGCTCCTCAGGGCCTTCAACGGCACGCTGTGTGCCCCCTTCAACGGCATGATGTTTGCCCCCAGCGACACGCCCAGCTGGGCCTTCAGCGGCACGCCCATTGGGTGCTCCCGCGGCACGCCCTTTTGGCCCTCCTGCGGCACACTTCTTCCACCAACCAGCGGCACATCGTTAAGCCTTTTCAACGACCGAACGACGTGGTGCCCATGCCCTATGAATCTTCGGCGTGCAGTGGCCTTTCCGAGGTGTCAACCAATCATTGGGCCACGCAGGCTACCCCCCTGGCACCCAGGACGGGGAGAGGTCAAACGCAATCATGACGAGGCCACTTCCCACCTCCGACTGCCGTACTCGAAGGCTCCCGCTACTGGGAGTATAAATGACGCCAACTTCGATAGAAGAAAAAAAAGAGAGGGGGGGACAGAGGCCTATACAGAAGAAGAGAGAAGAGAGAAGAGGAAGAAGAAGGGCTCGCCCGTCCAAGCTCAGCAAGCCCAGGAGGGCTCCAGAGAAGAAGAAGAAGCTAGAGAGAAAGAGAGAAAGAGAGTAAGAAAAGAGAGAGAGAGGTTCTATGTAGCGGGAGGTAGCAGGGGAAGAGAAGGGAGCCGTCACCCCTGCTCGACCCCGGCTCTCTCCTCACCCCTCCTTTTTTTTTTACCTTCTTGTTCCTCTTCTCACCCCTTTTGTAGCTTGTTCCCAGACATACTCTGTAACGCTTGACCCTTGGCCAGCCATGGTCATTTTCTACCATGAATAAAAGATGCCCCTCTGCTGGGTCTCCTGTCATTCTCGTTGGTTTCTTCTTATGATATGTTTTGCCATTTGCTTCTCTCCTTCTCCGGTGTCTTAGAGTCTCCATGTCGATGTTGCTTTCCCGTATGATCCCTTGCCTTTCACTTAGCCTCTGGCCCAATGGAGTTTACTCTCCCCCTTTCTCGGGGCCTTACGAGCCCAATACTCTTCTCTCTGGCCTCCACCCTCGTCCACTTGCCTGAAGGGAGAGACCCCTGCTCTTCTTTGAACACCCAGGCACCCACCCCACCATCGGTCTTGTTTTTTTTGTTGGCACCAACTTACCTGGCCAACCCCCCGCCTTCACTCCCCCCCTGGCCAACCCTTCACCGGTACAGTCCCTGGCCGGTGCACCCTCACCCTTTTGAGGCTTCCCCGATACGCTCTCAAGAACCCAGCCCGGTGCGCCCTTGGGGCTCCAGCCCGGTGCATCTTATGACCCTCTTTGCCCGGTACACCCTGACCTCTCTCAGCCCGGCGCACCTCTCTAGTCCCCTTTGGCTTCCTTGGCCGACACACTAGCCACCAGTTCCCCCTTTCTTTCCCGGTGCACCTCTAGCCAGTCCTAGAGAGGCCTCCAACCCGTCGTCTTTTCTGAGATTTCCGAAGTTTTATTAAAGGTGTTGACGCTCTCGGGCGCCCACCTCCAATTGTCAGGTTCCGCCACTCCTTGTGGGCGCGTTCCCTATATCTCCCTTACGCTCGGGTCAAGGGGAGATGCTGCCGAATTTTTGTCAGAAAATAACAACATGTTAAAAAGGCAAAAGGAAGCAACAAACGAACAGAACGATCAACGATAAAACTTTCCGACTAATCGAGCCACTGCCGGTAGCATGACAAGAACTGAACCGAATAACGACATAACATATCAGACATCTGACTTGTGAGCAAAAAGGCTGAACAGAACCAAGGAAAGGAGAAGTTTATATAAGATTATATAAAAATCAATAAACGAAGAAAAGAAAAGCCTTAAAAACAAATAATAGAAGATTTCAACCTTCACCGGCACGCTCTGTCGTGCCCCCAGCGGCACACTCCAATAACCTTCAACGGTACACTTATCTGGCCCTTCACCATCATACCCTGCCTCCACTCTTCAAACACCCTTCGCCGGCACACTGGTTTCCACCTTCCCCGGCACACTCTTTTAAAACCCTCAGCGGTACGCCCGTTTCAACCTCCAGTGGCACGCCTTCACTCTCCAGTGGTACACCCTTTTTGCATCCAGCGGCACACTCCATTCCCCAGCGATACACCCCCTCCCATTGTCTCTCTCTCCCTTCGCCGGTACACCCTCATCCACCATCTCAAACTCAATGTATAAACTTGGCAGATTGACGTACAAACACAGCAATGAGCAATGTACAGACTTCGAGCCGCAGCCAAGGGACAACGTATAGACTTTGAGCTGAATAAGCTGAAGAATGTATAGACTTCGGGTGTCGGCTGCACGAGCAATGTATAGACTTTGAGCTGCAACGTATAGACTTTGAACTGCAGTCAATGAATAATGTATAGACTTTGAGTTGGCCAACGTACAGACTTTGGACTGGCCGATGTATAGACTTTCATGAATAATGTATAGACTTTGAGTTGGCCAACGTACAGACTTTGGACTGGCCGATGTATAGACTTTCAGGGACAATGTATAGACTTTGAGCTGCAACGTATAGACTTTGAACTGCAGCCAATGAATAATGTATAGACTTTGAGTTGGCCAACGTACAGACTTTGAGTTGGACAATGTATAGACTTTGAGTTGCAACGTATAGACTTTGAACTGCAGCCAATGAATAATGTATAGACTTTGAGTTGGCCAACGTACAGACTTTGGGCTGGCCTACCTGCAATGTATAGACTTCGAGCTGCAACGTATAGACTTTGATCTGCAGCCAATGAATAATGTATAGACTTTGGGCTGGCCAATGTATAGACTTTGAGCTGCAATGTACAGACTTTAAGCTGGCTGATGTATAGACTCTAATAAATGATGTATAGACTTTGAATTGCAGCCAATAGCCAACGTATGGACTCTGAGCTGCAGCCAATGGCCAATGTACAGATTTCTGAGCTGGCCAATGTGTAGACTTCAATAGACGATGTATAGACTCTGGGCTAATGAATATAGCTCATGTACAGACTTTGAACAGTCGATGTATAGACTTCGTGTCGCAATAACCCGTCAACCTATAGACTTCGAGCCTTCCCCGGCGCACCCTCTTCTCCCTTTACTGGTACACCCTCCAATCATTGCCCCAGCGGTACACTTCCCTCAGCCCTTCAGCGGCACCCTCCTTAAGCCCTTCAACGGCACACATCTCCAGCCCTTCGCCGGCACACTTTCGCCCACCTTTCCTCAACGGTACACTCCCTTTAGCCCCCTTTCAACCCGCCAAGGGTCAACTCTCCCCAAAGAATAATAATACATGAATGCATATGCGCATATACATATATATACGGGCATACAATGGCAGCACTGATAAGCTAATAAAAATCATGATGAATAAGTAAACATGAACAAATCCGTATAAAAAAATGATGATGAATGAAATAAGTGACAATAGTAATGATGATAATAAAAAGAGTAACAATGACAACGAGCAAGATGAGGAAATCACCCGGAACAAATACAGAAAGGGGAATAAGCAATGGAGTAACAAGAACAACAATGACAAAATAATATAAGGTATTAATAATTCTACATTGCAGCCTCGTCTCCCCCGTGACCCGATGCTGGAGGAACAATAATGCCGCCCTTTCAGGCTAGGACCGGGTCTAGGGAATTATCCTGACGCGGCCAGGCCCCGACCTAGTCTTGGGCCAACATCCCAATCAGACCGGATTCGTTTCTCGCCCCTGATCCCTTCCGAGCCGTTACTAAAAAAAAATTATCGCGCATTCGGCAGACATTCGAACGGGTCCACCCCGGTTTCCGTCGCGTTTCTATTACGGACCCATGTCCGGATATGAAAAGGGTCCACGAGTGACCGACATGGCTAATGGCTCATATCCTAATGCGGACTTTAGTGTGATTTATTCATGCCCCTTTCTCGCGTAATTAGTTTTATTTCCTTCGGCCGCAGGGCCCCTAATTTTAACAATTAATCAAGGGTGTTCCCTCGTATGGGGGATGTAAATGATGTCGTGACCTTTATGGCATGACGGGATCTGGTCCCGACACGAACCACACAATCGTCTGACGAATTCAGATCGAGCCCACCATGGGCTTTTCAGAGCCTGAACAAATTGTCACTTTGTGACTGGCACGCCCATGCACTCAATAGATGAAACACCCGCGCCAGCGAATTTTTGTGCGTCCACAAGTCTGGCACGCCTGGTGGGACCAATCCACCCTTCATCTCTTTGCCAGAATCTGGGGCCCTGCGGCCCCCCTTCTTGTAATACTAATTGCGTTACTTTCTCAAATGCAGGAGAGAATTGCATCATGGTGCCAACGATGGCTGTCACTTGCGGCCCTCAGCCCGTTGAGAACCACGTCCGAGGCGGCTACCTGGCTGTCCCCCTCAACTTCGGGAGCTTCCCTCCCACCGTGGGCTTCCCCAACTTCTTGGGGGTGGCCTTTGCCAACATCCTCGAGGTGAAGGCGCCTGAGGAGTCCCAGATCAACGCTCTCGCTCCGGGGGCCACTGAAGCTGCTACCGGCCGAGCTGTGGCCAAGAACAACAATGGCGTCCCAACAACGACGCTAAGCTGCAACGTGCACCACGTGCACCAAACCACCGGCCCATCCACCAAGGGTCGGCATCCTACCGAAGAAGGCTCCGGAGGAGCAACGCCGGCGCCAGCTCTGGGCGCCGCACGTCCAACTCTGGGAAAACTATGACTGTCGGGGCCCTCCGAGTCCGCCTGGACGGGCAGAGGTCCCAGGTGACACCGGACCATGTCGTCCCGACTGTCCCAGTCCACAATTCCTTTCAAGGACTGGAGAAGCTAAAGGGGAGGGTGACGCCCGCTGCCGTGGCCATCTCACCGAAGACTGCACCGGTTCACAGGCCGGCCAAACTGAAGCAAGTCTGGGTCCCCAAGGAGGTCCAACCCACTGCGCCTGCCCAGGCGGGACCTAGCACTTGCCGCCCGAGATGGGCCCGAGGAGGTGAGCAGGTCGAATTCACGACCCGGCTCGCCGACCTGCACCTGTCATGACGGTGCTTCCCGAGAAAGCTCACCGCCGTCACCGCGGGCACCGACACAATGCTGCCCGCCCGGCACTCAGGGCCTACTCTCCTCCTGCCGCTGTCATCGACATGCAACCGCAGGCTGCTCTCCCTGACCAGGAGTGGGAAGGGATCGAGCATGCTATGAGGAATTACCTCCGAGGCCCGGGTAGCACCCCCGCCGTTCGCCAGAGACTACTGGGGGCAATGGCCTCTACTTTCCAGGAAGAAGGAGCCCGGCCCGCGCCCAGCGCAGAATCGAGGAACCGCTCGGAGGAGCAGCGCCAGTCCCCTGTCCGGGAGGAAGCGCCGCTCCGACGGTCGGTCTTCGACAGGCTGGTGTTCCCAGGAAGATCATCCAGGAGGGCGACAAAGAGAAGCAAGAGATGGCAAACCTTCACCTGCAATATGGCAGGAGTTCACGGTCGGTATGGGGCTTTGCCTGCCGATCCGGAAGAGATGGCCAGACTTGCCGCCAGTACGGGACCCCTTACTAGAAGAGGGAGAGTGGCAGGCTGTGCGACACCCACAGGCGCCGAAGGGACCTTACCCTAAGAGCCCCTTGCAGCCCTCACAGCCAACGTGGTCACCACCGGTGACACGAGCGGCGGACCCTCTACATCATCCGAGGACGCCCCGACCGAAGAGACGGGGGGCATGCCCCGTCTCCCCACAGCTGACCCTGCAATGCTGCTCATGATGCAGCGGTTCTAGCAAGAAATTGAGTCACTTAAAAAGCAATTGAATGAACGGAACACACCGCCCCCGATGTCCTGGCAGACTGAGGTTTTACCCGAAGCACCCAGGGACAGGGGGCAATCTTCAGAAGCAGCCCTTCCAGTAGCCCTCAACCCTCTCGGGGACGTGTCCCTGCAGCAGTCACACTGCACCGCACCGGCCCCGCCACAGGCCTCACTTTCCCAAGGGTCCCTCATGGCCCCGCAGGCGACCGTGCTGGCCACCCCAGAGCGCGCAGCCCGCTCATTTTTATCCGAGTCCGGTCAACCCGGCAACAGTTAGCCGGTTGATGCTGGAACAGATGATAGACATGAAACTGGCCGAGAGAGGTGACGGGGATTAGACGCCGTTTGACGTCTACCGGGTGCCCTACCCAGTTCACCATGCTGCGAAGAAGTTGCCGGTCGGCATCACCAAGCCACCCAAGTTTGAAAAGTTTAATGGGCAAGGGTCTCCCAGGGAGCACATTGCTTATTATGTGAACGTCATGGGAGATCTGCTGCTGATGAAGCCTACCTCCTGAAGTTCTTCGGCTCAACACTTACCGGGCTTGCCTTTGAGTGGTATTCCAGCTTGTCACCTGGGTCGGTCGCTGACTGGCCCGATATGCAGAAGAAGTTCAAAGAAAGATTCTATGTCGCAGAACGGGAAGTCACCGTGGCAGAGCTTTATGCCACAAGGCAGAAGAATGATGAGTCGGCCCTCGACTACATCAAAAGATGGAGGAACCTCAGCATGAGGTGCAGGCGTCCCCCGCACCAGAGGATGCGGTGCAGATCTGCAAGCAGAACTTGAAGAAAGAAATCCTGGAAAGGATGATCGGCACTGAAGTCAAGACATTTGACCGCCTGAACAATGTGGTAGCAGAGATCGAGGCATTCTTAGCCCGATACTCCTCCACCCCGGCCATGTCAAGCCAAAGAGCCAGGCAGACCGAGAAGAAGCCAGCTCCCCCTGAGGTGCACACACTAGATTTCCAGGCCTTTGAGAAACAGAAGGAGAAAGCCAAGGGGGCTGCCAACCTTCCTCCGCCCAGAACCACAGAACGGCGGGAGGGCCCCTCACTAAGGGAGAAGATGAGAAACAAGCTATATTCCTTCTCCCGAGACAAGTCCAAGCTCCTGTTTGAGTGGGCAACCAGCTACAACAAAATCACACTGCCAGAGCCGAAGAGGCCCGGCGACCTAAAGAAGAAAGATGACCCGCGCTTCTGCCTGTACCACTGGATGCTCGGGCATACCATTGAGGACTGCTATGTCTTCAAGGATGTCATTGAATCCTTAATCAAGAATGGGGAACTGGACATGGGGGAGCATAAGGTAGACCCCCCACAACCGCATGAGTTGCCTAGCATAACCTCCACAGTCAACATGGTCTCGTTATACCAGGAGCTGCCCGAGGAGTGGGCGGAGGCCTGCGCCCGCGCCACTTATGAGACTTTTATCCTGACCCCGGCTCAAGACCAAGGAGGTTGGCAAACCGTACCCAGCAAAAATAGAAGAGCACATGTCCCTCGGCTCACCCTGGGAATTCATCGGAGGGATGTGACACCTCTGCCTGCACCACCCCCGGCGAGCCCGGTTTGCCACGACACGGCCCCTCGGCTGGTCATGAGGCGGCCCACTCACAATAAAAAGAGTTGCGTCCCGATGCGGATGCATAAGAAGACCAGCTCGGCGGTCGAAAGGCTCCAGGCTATTATTGATGGGCTCGAAGATTATGAACAGCCCGAAATCCAGCCCGTGGAGCTGAAAGAGTATGTCCCCTGGGAGGAGTTCAAATCACTCGAACTGGTTCCAGAAATAGAAGCTGAAGCAGAAAAGAGCCTCCCCTATGGAGTGAGCTTCCCCAAGAGTAGCCCCTGGCTACAGCAGGAAAGAAGAAGAAGAAGAGGAGACCCAGGAGCAAGAAGAAAAAGGAGGTCGTCATCGCCTGCAACACCCTCTCGGCGCTATTTGACACTGCCCTCTCCCTGGAAGAAAAAGAAGAAGAGCCACCCCATGAGCCGACGGAGGTGAACCAAGCTGAAGTGTCCACTTCCCAACACGCCACCAGGTCAGGAAGGAAGTGGGGGCGCCCTCCTCAGGATAACCTCAACATCATGCTCAGGGGAGAACAACCATACCAGGTTCCCGACCCTGAGGTCCGAGGCACCGAGATCCCTCCTCCGTCGGGTCTCTACCCCGGAGGGGCCAGGAGCCGAGGCACCCCTTCATTCGCCGAATTCCTGTTAGCCCGAACGGCAGGGCGGGCGCATCCTCAGGTGTCTCCTTCGACCAGAGAAGCGAGCAGTTCCCAAGCTCCACTGGCGGCGACTCCCCCTCAGCCGGAAGAAGAATTTAACGGCATCCCAAATCTCGCCGAATTCATGAAAGAAAAGGAGGAGGCCCCGCCGGCCCCACAGGCTGTGAGAGGACCCGCAGAGGAGGCATCCCCTGATCTGACACCCCAGCTCCAAGGTGGGGGCAGGCGCGGCAAGCCCGAAGAGATGAAATTACTCAAGGTGCGGGCTGCCGACCGAATAGTCAGACACCTCAAAAAGATCCCGACCCGATTTACCGTATGGGAGATGCTGTCTTTGGACGAAGAAACACTGCAAGCCATCATTGCCGCGCTCCAGACGCCAGCACATCTTGAAGCTTGCCTAACAGAGATATCACCTAAGGTGGCAGTGGCTTTCACAGAAGATGACATGCTCCTGCCCACCTGTAGCCATAACAGACCCCTCTACATGAAAGGGCAGTTGAACGGCCAGCCTATCAACAGGGTCCTGATCGACCCAGGGGCAGCAGTGAATATACTCCCCTACCGAGTGTACCAAAAGCACTACTTTGATGTACACCTGGTTGAGGTCAAGAATGTCAAGATTGCTGGTTTTAACCAGAAATGTGAGGTCCCCATGGGGGTTGCAGAATTCAACTTGACTTTTGATGATTTCACCACCAAGGTCCAGTTCCACGTCATCAACTCCAACACTTCCTATAAGGCGTTGCTGGGACGGCCCTGGTTACACCAGAATAGAGTGGTGCCCTCCACCCTGCACCAATGCATTAAATACCCTTGCGAGGGGAAGGAAGTCAGGATCTTCGCCGACCTCCACCCGTTCGAGGTGTTCGAGTGTCATTTGTCAGACGCCAATCTGTACTTAGAAAAGGTGAAGCAAATTCCCCAAGCCGCCCAAGACAAGGGAAAGAAGAAAGTGGAGTCAGGCAGTTGGTTTCCTCCGCCGCCCCCAGGTTATGTGGCTCCCCCACATGTACCATTCATTACACAAGAGGGGGGGGTATTTAAGGCAGCCCCTCTCCCCATCTACTCTACACCGGGGACGCCTTGCCTCGAAGACCTGCTGGAGGATGTCAGAGTCCTGCCAGGGATCATCAAGCCCATTACAGAAATTGACTGGCAAGCAGCCGAGTAGCTGAGAACCTTTGAAGTGCCTAACCCGGAGGGGCCATCCACTATCTTTTATGTTGCCAGGGAAAAGCCAGTCAGGGAGGACGATGATTGCCGGTTCCCTGACGAGTTGCATGACCCGCACGTCCCCATTGTGGGACTTCCCCACATGACTGACCAGGCAGCCAGAATGGTCAGAAAGCAGAAGATTCCTTCCTACCAGCCCTCCATCCAGAAGGAAATGTTTGAAAAGATGTGGAACCCACCAAACCTGGATCGACGGTTACTGCAAATCACCAAGCACCCCGGTTTGGGTTTTTCACTAGAAGATTATTACGAAACTGATGTGATATCGATTTCGGCCTTGTCCGGCGACGACCCCGCGGAGACTGCAGATTTGCGGGAAGCCCATCAAGTTGTATATCCTAGGCCTCCGGCTGAGGAGGCGCAAGACGAAGAAGTGTTCCTTTGGAACCCCCTCCGCCGCCGCTGCATGGGGAAAACCTCCTCTTTCTCCGACAGGCTAGCCTTGCAAGAGCACACCGCTGAGGCGCCCTCACTCCAGCCTGCTGGCGAAGCAAGAAGCAGAAGCATGGGTCATGCTCCAAATTCCCCTCGATACGACCCCGTCATGTACGCCTTGTACCATAGGCAGCAACGGGAGATCGAGATGTTAAAAGCACGGCTGGCTGAGTTGACCTCGCTAGTTGCCGACCTCATCTAGGGTTCTATCCGCCCGTGGGGCAGCCGCATGTCTCAGCCCCGAGGCACCAGCCCTAACACCCCCGTCTGGTCAAGGAGGGAAGCAAGAGACGCGGCAAGTCCATTGAACGGGCGGCCAGCCAGGCAAGGCCTAACACTCCAAGAGAAGCTGCGGAAGCCTTACTCCTTCCCAAGAGAGAAGACTCGGGGTATTTTTGACTGGGCCTGCTATTACGGCAAGGTCTCCCTCCCACGGTCCAAGAGGCCGCAGGACACCCGAAGGAGCGGGGACCCATTATTTTGTCCTTACCACCAGATGCTGGGCCACGCCATCGAAGATTGTTATGTCTTCAAAGACATTGCTCAAGACCTCATTAATAGGGACGAGCTCAGAATGGGAGATTATGTGGTAGCCCCGCCACACCCCCACGTGGGGGATAACCCCCGAACGGGAGCCTATACCGTATCCATCGAGTACCAGGCGCCTGAAGATGCGGCTACCCCAGCCCCCGCCGGAGCTGTCTATGATGAGTACACAGAAGACCCCGAGGTGGCCCTGTGCCTTTCTGCACCAGCGGACCCCACGGACCCGGCGGCTACGGTCCAGGAGGAGTGCGCGGCAAATGCAGCCTCCGCGCCCCTTCATGAGGAACAAGAAGAGGGGGATGGCATCCTCGAGCCCGAAGACAATGAAGATCAAGACTTCATCGATTTGTCGCCAGCCCCGCCGGAAATTGAAAATGGCGGCCAGGCCACAGTCAACAAATTGATTGAGATCAACCTTGGCACCAAAAGTGACCCCAGGCCGACCTTCCTGAGTGCTCTTATGCCCCTACAGGAGAGAGAGCAATACACAAAGCTGCTGCAAGAATTCTGGATTGCTTTGCCTGGAACTACAAAGAAATGCACGGGCTCAACCCCGAAGTGACTTAGCATATTTTGGCCATTAATCCCAAGGTGGAACCAGTGAAGCAGTCTCCCCGACGTATGAGGCCAGAATTGATCAGCCAGATCTGCAAGGAGGTCAACAACCTCATAGACGTCGGCTTCGTGGCGGAAAACCAATACACTACTTGGTTGGCCAAGATCGTACCGGTAAAGAAAAAGAATGGACAGATCAGGATTTGCATGGATTTCCGCGACCTAAACAAAGCCTGCCCAAAAGATGACTTCCCGGTGCCTATCACCGAAGTGATGATTGATGCAACCACTGGCCACGAGGCCCTGTCTTTTATGGATGGATCGTCCGGCTATAACCAAATTTGGATAGCCGACCACGACCGGATTCACACGGCTTTCAGATCGCCCAAGGGGATAGTCCACTACAAGAGGATGCCCTTCGGCCTCAAGAATGCCGGTGCTACATATCAGCGGGTGATGACCAAGATCTTCGACGAGCTACTGTATAGCAAGGTCGAATGCTACATCGACGACCTGGTTGTCAAGACTAAGAAGAGAGCTGAACATCTGAGCGACCTCAGGGTCGTCTTCCAAAGGCTCCAGCTGTATGGGCTGAAGATGAACCCCATGAAGTGCGCCTTCGGCGTGTCCAGCGGAAAGTTCCTCGGATTTATTGTCTGGCACAGAGGGATCGAGATCGACCCCTTGAAGATAAAAGCCATTCAGGAGTTTCCCCCTCTGAAGAGTCTGGGAGAGCTGAGATCCCTACAGGGCCGTTTAGCTTACATCGTAGGTTCATTTCTAACCTGTCGGGGCGCTGCCAACCTTTTCACAGATTGATGATGAAGAATGCACCCTTCGCTGGGGTCACGAATGCCAGCACGCGTTCGACCAGCTAAAGGAGTACCTGAAGACCCCGCCAGTCCTAGGGGCACCTGTCAAAGGCAGACCGCTTATTCTCTACATAGCGGCTACCGAATATTCACTGGGGGCAATGCTCGCCCAGAACAATGACGAGGGAAAGGAGCAGGCCCTCTACTACCTCAGCCGAAGATTGGTGGGTGCGGAGGCCAATACCCCGATTGAGAAGGTCTGCCTTGCCTTGGTCTTTGCAGTCAAGAAGTTGAGGCATTACACGATGTCCCATGAAGTAAGCTTAATATCCAGAGCTGACCCCATCAAGCACATTCTCTCCCAGCCAGTCCCAAAGGGGCACCTTGGCAAGTGGGCCGTGCTGCTCATGGAGTTTGACATTACTTACGTGCCGCATAAGGCCGTTAAGGGACAAGCCGTCGCGGATTTCTTCGCAGCACACCCCGTGCCCGAAGACTCCCCGTTGGCCACAGAGCTACCCGAGGATGAGACACTGGAAGTGGACCATGTCCAACAAGCTATCTGGCAACTATACTTCGACGGGGCCTCGAGAACATAAGCGACCCCGTCCGGGCGTGCCAAGGTACGGGCCGGAGCCGGCATCATCCTCAAATCCCCA
This sequence comes from Amorphophallus konjac, assembly GCA_022559845.1. Lineage (NCBI taxonomy): Eukaryota > Viridiplantae > Streptophyta > Magnoliopsida > Alismatales > Araceae > Amorphophallus > Amorphophallus konjac. Next base: position 392,619,606 of record CM040126.1, read on the forward strand.
GACGGAGAAGTGCTACACACTTCCTGCTGCATTAGCAAGCCCTGCACAAATAATGAAGCGGAGTATGAAGCTCTGATCATCGGCCTCCAGGTGGCCCTCCGCATGGAGATAAAAATGCTCCAAGTATTCGGCGACTCGCTGCTGGTCGTCAGACAAGTCCAGGGACAGTTTGATGTCCGAAAACCTGAGCTCCTCCCTTATCACACTAAGGCGAAGAGGCTCATGGAGCGATTCTACCTCCTCGAGATAGGCCATGTCGCCAGAGGGGAGAATGCACAAGCCGACGCCCTAGCAAAATTGGCAAGCTCACTGGCAGTGCCTCCAGATGGATCTCTCAATATCCAAGTAATAAATCAGCGCCAAATGCCCAGTATGATAGAAGAAGAATCATAAGAAGAAGATCTAGAAGTCACTACAGCAGAAGCCGTCGGCCTACCTGACTGGAGAGACCCTCTGATGCAGTGGTTCAAATACCAGCAGCTGCCCAAGCAGAGAGAAGAGAAGATCAAGCTAACCAGAATTAAGGACTCTTATGAGCTCCGAAATGGAATATTATTCCGAGTGGTGGTCGACACCAAGCAGAAATTACTTCTCCGATGCTTGTCCATTGAGGAAGCTTGGAGGGTCATGAAGGAGGTCCATGCCGGGACAGCTGGTGCACACCAGGCGGGGCCGAAAATGAAGATTGAAATAAAGAAGCTCGGTTATTATTGGCCCGCAATGTTCGACGACTGCTGCAAATATGCTAAGTCGTGTCAGAAATGCCAGGAGCATGCCATCATACCCAGAAGGCCCCCCGTGCAGTTACACCCAACCGCGCCCAGTTGGCCATTTGCCCAGTGGGGAACAGACGTCGTGGGTCCCTTACCTGCATCTTCCACAGGCTGTAAGTACATCCTGGCGGCAACCGACTACTTCTCTCGCTGGGCAGAGGCTGTCGCCTTACGGAGGTCACCGAGAGATCATGGTCAGGTTTGTCCGCCGCAACATTATATTCCAGTTTGACCTGCCCGATCGGATTATGTCAGACAACGGCAGCCACTTCCGCAACCAGAAGGTCTACCGGCTGGCAGAAAAATATAAAATTGATTAGAGGACATCAACTCCTTACAATCCACAGGCTAATGGGCTGGCCGAAGCTTTTAATAAGACACTCTGCACTCTCCTGGCCAAGACTAGTAGCTCTAACAAGAGGGACTGGGAAGAAAGGATGTACGAGGCGCTATGGGCGTACCGGACCATATACAAGACCCCAATAGGCTGCTCGCCCTTCTCTCTCGTATACGGCTCGGAGGTAATCGTCCCTATTGAACTGGAGATACCTTCCCTCAGGGTCGCCATTCAGCATGGGCTTGTCCTTGAAGGGTAGACCAACACCGAGCGAAGACTCGAAGAACTCTCCAACCTGGAAGGAAAACGGCTTCGGGCCCAATAGAACATTCAGGTCTACCAGGCCCGGATCGCACGCGCCTTTGACAAGCTTGTCAAGGAACGCGAATTCAAGAAGGGTGACCTTGTCATGGTCAAGAGAAGAAATCTAATGGCTGCCAACCACAAGGGTAAGCTGAATGAGAACTGGCTCGGACCCTACATAGTCCAAAAAGTCTACGAAGGTGGGGCCTATGTAATTGTCAACCATTGCGGGGAGGTTCAGTTCCCGCTGCTTAATGGAAGGCACTTGAGACTGTACCACGCTCCGGCGCCCCCGTTCAATCAATAATATAACCCTCCGCCCTATTTTGGGCGGATTTACGTGATTAAGGTCCAAACAACTTGACCACTATCCATGTTTTCAAAAAGGGAGAAGAGAAGAAAAAAAAAAGAAAAGAGGAAAAAAAGAAGAGGAAGGTAAAAAAAAGAGAGAGAAAAAAGAGAAAAGAAGAGAAGAGAGAAAGGAAGAAAAGAAAGAGAAAAAAAAGAAGAGAAGAAGAGAAAAAGAGAGAAAAAGGAGAAAAGAAAAAAAAGAGAAGAGAGAAAGAAAAAAAAGAAAAAAAAGGAGAAAAAGAAGAGAAGAGAGAAAGAAAAGAAAAAGAAAGAAGAAAAAAAAGCGAGAAAAAAAAGAAAAGATACAAGAGCAAGGGAAGAGTGGAAGCCAAGAAGAAGGGGGAGCGCCCCCCATTTCCAACCATCGCCCCGCATCAGCGGAGATACTAAAATAAATTAAACGAACTCTTCTCTCTGTCCTCCCCGGGCGGTGAGTACCCCTTTTACTTGGACCTCCAATCCGGGTCATTGACTAAACAAACTCTTCTCTCTGTCCTCCCCGGGCGGTGAGTACCCCTTTGGCTCGGACCTCCCGTCCGGGTCATTGACTAAACAAAATCTTCTCTCCGTCCTCCCCGGGCAATGAGTACCCCTTTGGCTCGGACCTCCCCAGTCCGGGTCATTGACTAAACAAACTCTTCTCTCCGTCCTCCCCGGGCGGTGAGTACCCCTTTGGCTCGGACCTCCCGTCCGGGTCATTGACTAAACAAACTCTTCTCTCCATCCTCCCCGGGCGGTGAGTACCCCTTTGGCTCGGACCTCCCCCGTCCGAGTCATTGACTAGACAAACTCTTCTCTCCGTCCCCCCCCCCCCGGGCGGTGAGTACCCCTTTAGCTTGGACCTCCCGTCCGGGTCATTGACTAAACAAACTCTTCTCTCCGTCCTCCCCGGGCAGTGAGTACCCCTTTGGCTCGGACCTCCCCGTCCGGGTCATTGACTAGACAAACTCTTCTCTCCGTCCCCCCCGGGCGGTGAGTACCCCTTTGGCTCGGACCTCCCATCCGGGTCATTGACTAAACAAATTCTTCTCTCCGTCCTCCCCGGGCGGTGAGTACCCCTTTGGCTTGAACCTCCCGTCCAGGTCATTGACTAGACAAACTCTTCTCTCCGTCCCCTCTGGACGACGAGAAACCCGGTCTCTGACCGAGACCCCCCCGCCTGAGGCCAGTACGCGTTTCCAACGTTGTGGCGAGGCCAGTGAGTCAGCCGTTCGGTATGGTGGAGTGGTCCCCTCGTCCTCCCCCTGGGAAGGTGAGCACTCACCCGTGCCCTGACATAGGTTCCTGCCTGGTCCTCCTGGAGCGAACCATCGCAAAGACTCACGCCCTCCCGATGCGTCCCGGCACAAAAAAAAAGAGAGAGAAAGGACAATATACGCGAAAGAGGAGGAAGGAGAAAAGAGGCCCCCTAGGGGAATGCGTGCTAGAAGAGCATGTGAAACCATAAATCTGTTGTTCAATTCAGATAAAAGAAAATCGACCTACATGAGCTTCGGGCATACCCCTGTGTTACATTCAAAAGAAAAGAGAAAGGAATTAAGGGGTGCAACGCTCAGTCGGTGCCCCTGAAGATGTCCTCAAGGGGGAGGATTCCGACGCAAGGAAAATTTGTCATGTCGCGCAAGCGGCCCCTCCGTTCTTCGAGTCGAGCAAGCTCTGCCTCCACGGACGCCGCCTCGACCTGGGCAACGGCGAGAGCCTCGCCTTCCGCCTCGACCGCTCTTTCGGCTTCGGCAAGGTCAGACCTAGCCGCGGCGAGGTAGCTCTCCAGTTTCGCAATTGGGCTCTTAAGGGAGCGAACATTGCTCTGGCCTTCCCCGAGAGCCTTCTCATGGCGCTCCTCATCGTGACGCCGGGCCTCCAAAGTCAGTAAGTACTCGCCAGCCTGGGCATCAAGGGCGGCACATTCGTCAGGAGCCTGGGTCTCGAGGAACTCGCGACGCTTAACATACTTCAGTAATAGCAAGACTCGTCGCGACCATTCCCCCAGTGGACAACCCAGCACTTGTAACGCCCCGGTCAGCTGCGTCACTATGGTGTGTACCTCCCGGTATGATAAGGAAAGGTCGGCAAAGAGCATTGTCCGCAGCGTTACCAGCATTTGACGGACTGGCACCTCCGACGAGGTGTGATTGAGTGAAGGCACGACTGGGGGAGTGAATTCCACGGTGCTATCCACATCCACCCACAAATCGGCGTACACGGCGGCTGAAGAGGACGGAAGAGCAAGAGTCAAGTCCCCTGGCCGACCTGGCTCGACAGAGAACCTCTGGCCAACCACTGTTGTGGGAATGGATAAGATCATCGCCGAAGCATCTGGCGCCGCCATCATCTGCTGTTCTCTTGCCCCCTCTTCCCCTGCCCGATCCGTTTCGGCCACTAGTTCGACCGGCGGGGGTGCAGGTGCCGCTACTCCGGCCGAAGGAGGGGCTTCGAGTAAATCCGGACCCGACGCCATCACCCACGGACTTTTCTCTCATGTTTGGGATCCCTCCAGATGTGCACGGAGCCCTGCAAATATTTGCTTCAGGAGCGGGTCCTCCATTTGGGCCGGAAGCTTCGGGAAGGGCGGAAGTGGAACCATCAGCCGGGGTAGGCGTCCCACCTCCACGAGCGCTGCAAGGCTCTCCTCCCCCAAGTCCCTGACTGAAGCCAATCCCTCCACCGCTATGGGGCCAATATTTGGTCTCCGTTTGGCGACAGCCTTCCGGGCACTGCCGGGTGTCTTCCCTGCCGTTGTCACCACCTGACCATATAGAGTATGGTTAGCCACCCGCTGCCTGGAGCAGATCGCGCAAAGTCAAAAGGCAGGAGGAATCAGAAGACCCACGCTCTTACCTCGACCACCGGGACGATGCTGCCTTCGGGCGCAATTTCCCCCTCCTCCAGAGGCTCGTCTGCCGTTTCGGTAGTGCTCGGAGGCTCTGCGGACGCCTCCTGTTGAAGGGCGTCGAATAAAAGGGCTAGCCTGCCCAAGCCCACATCAGCCTCCACCTGGCAGTCGACCGGCGCAACTGGAGCGGCCTTCTCCACAACCTCCGGCTGGCCAAGCTCCTGAAAATCCGAGGACAACAAGAACAAGATCATTAGCCAACTATGGGAAGAACGGGGGGTCCGGCCCAAGCAAGCTCACACTTACAGCAGCCCTCCCCATAAAGCTTGAGGAGCCAGCAAGTAAGGGGGCCTTGAAGGCCGGCTCGGGTGGCCCCGATGCTTCAGACGCGTCGTCGTCGAAAGCCGCTTCATCGGAAGAATAGTTATAATCTACCTCTTCGCTCGACAAAGATTCGACCGCCACAGGCTCTGCCCTCGCCGGCAAAGGGGCCTCCGCTTCCAGGTCAATGACTGGCGCATCCTCCCATGGACTGGGTGAGGCTGGTACGGCAGACTTCAGCTTCTTCTTCACATACAGCTGCGTCGCCGTGAGGTGCAGGCGGGGCCATAGCGGCTCAATAACTGCTGCAGCGGCGCCTGTCACATAAAAGAAAAGGGAGGTCATGCCAAAGTCAATGGGTTCCCAAAGAAGGAAGGAAGTCAAGCAAGCGGACGGAGACAACTACCCCCGTCGGCGTCTGCAACATGAGGCGGCTCGCGGGTGGCCTTCTTGATGGGCGACGCTGCCCCGGGAACCGCGATCTTACCCTCGCCCGGGATTGGCACAGCTGCTGGCTCCTCACCTGAAAGAGACAAACGCAATTGTCAGGCGCACATGCAAGGCCCGCCCCGGGGGGGTGGAACAAATAAATCCCAAGGGACGGCGGCGGTCGGGGAACCTCACCATCGTCATGACTCGGCTCGGTCCGAGTGACTTCAAATTCCTCGAAAGACAGAATGGAAGCCACCGGGGACCCCTCGGCCCGCCTTCGCTTCGCCGCTTGCCGCCCGGCCGCCTTGGCAGCAGCCAATGCCTTCTTCACAGGCGACTCCGCCCGGGACCTCCCCCTGGCTTGTGGTGGGGGAGTCAAAGTTGGCGCCGAAGTCGCCTCTGCTGCGGCCGCAGCTTCACCCACATCGGGGATGGGCGCAAGAACGGCTCCTCCACATCCGGAACAGGCGTGGGCACGAGCTCTTCCACAGGGGCTGAGACAAAAGGAAACACTCAGGTGTCTAGGCCTTGCCTCAAAGTAAAAGAATATATATATATATATAAAGAAGAAGAGACTTAAAAGGCACGCCGATGGTCAGGGACGCTAACCGGCAGGTTGGCTCGGCTCGGTCCGGGCAACCTCGAACTCCTCAAAATAGGGGACTCGTGGTGCTGGAGGAGTGGCCGTTGGCTCCTTGGCCACCTCTGTTTTACGCCGCTTCGTCTCCCACTGCTTGGCCACCTTTGCGGCGTCCACTGCCTTCTTCACAGGCGATTTGGCCCGGGGCCTCTTTGCAGCCTTGGGCAAGGGGGCCGTGGTCGGAGCCGGCAGTGGGGCTTCGAAGTATGCGGACTTCTGGACGAGCCGAAGGAGATTCCGGTACGTCGCCGTTTGCACGCTGTCGGGATGGTCTGGCAAAATAGGCACACGCATATGGTTAGCACCCGATAATATGCTGGGATCGCAGCAATAAAAATAGAAGAAGTGGGAAGACCAAATACCATGAGGGCCGGTGTATAGCCGAAGCGTTATCGGTCAATAGCTCGGGGACGGCTCCTTATCCCGGCGCGCTGCCTCTCGGACGAGCCAGCACACGTCCTCGATTTTCTGGCACCGGTCTGTGAGGGCGGCCAGGTCCGCGTGCTTCTTCGAGGAGAGATGGCAGTAGAGGTTGAAGTGGTCCATGCCCCACCCGTCAGCATAATAATACGGGATGTGCAGGCGCTTGCCCAGGATGGCGGCCGTCTGATCTTTGATCTTCAGTCCGTTCACCCGGAGGAGAACGTATAGCCATGTGGTGTCCTTATAATTTTCGGGCCTCCTCTCCTCCCGCCTCATGAACGTGCGGTATGGGCAGAGCATGTCTTTCTCCGGGCGCCAGCTCTTAGCAGGAGTCCCCTCTTCCTCTATAGGGAGCGGGTAGTTAATGAGTTCCAGACGGTCACTCCCCACCCTGCAAAGATCCCTCAATTTCTTCTTATAGTTGTCCTTCGCCATCGGAGGCAGCTCCACTTTCGGCGTCGGCCTTGCATCCCGGGCTTCCCGACGGGCGGCCATGTATGCCACCACCTCCTTCTCCTACTTGTTCTTAAGCCAAAGAAGATGATCTGGCTCAATGTCAAGTACCGGCACCGCCTGCCGACTGAGAAACCTCCTCTCGGCCCCATCCCAGCAGTCGGTCTTGTGTAGCCGATAGAAGGCCGTCCGGGTATTCCACCACTTGATGTAATCCTGAGTCACTCGGGGAATGCGACCCGGGGCTGGCACCCTGAAGGAGGCAGAGTCCGCCCGGTGGAAGAAGTCCCACCAGCTCCTGGCGTGCTCGGCAACTGAACTTCCCCGGATATTCCGCGAGGGCAGGCCGAACTGTGCATGGTAAACAGGGATATGCTGGTCATATCCGAAGTTTCGGCCAAATCGGAAGGGGTAGTACGGTTCCAGCAGCACATTGTCCCCCTTTCTAAACGCCAACACACTGGGGCGAATGGATAGCGCCCAGTCCCTCAGCTCGGGCTCCAGCAACGGGCGGACCACATTCTCCTGGCTTATGGGGTGGACGTACTTCTCCACCTGGTCGTCCTTGCACTCCCTCTTGTTATTCACCAGAGGGCTCGAATGCGCGGCCAGCGTCCAGAAGTGAATAGTGCCGGCCGCGTCCCGGGGAACCGTTGTCAACCGGCCCCGAATGTCATACATCCGCATAGAAGTGGAAGCCGGTTCTACGCTCGCAAACTCCAGCATCCTCGGCACCAGCCCCCAGTCTTGAAGAGCTCGCGGGGCGAACTCGGGAACAATGAACAAACTCACGCATTGAAGAAGTGCAGTGGGCATACGTACCGGGCCTGTCTCGGGAACTGATGGGTACTGATATCCCCCAGCGCTTTGTAGATTAAACAGAGGGTTGCCGGGCACAGGGATAGCTTGATGCCCCACGCCATCTGACACGCCGGATAGATGGCATCTGGCCGAATAACCGTCTCGTCCCCGTACGGCATGGCAAATGAGCATAGCCAGTACGTGAGATAAGCGGCGCAGTGAGTTAGCGGGTCGACGCCCATGGGGTTGGCCCCGCTCCGACGCCCCCTGGAGGGGATCTTCACATCAAGCTTGGGCTTCGCACGCTTCTTGCGAGCAACAGCGGTACCGACGCATGGAAATTCTTCGTATTGCTTCAGCCCGTCATAAAAGTATTGCAGCCACAGGGTCATGCGTACCCTCTTTCTATCCCCACGGGCAGGCTGCCTCCCACCATGTGACAGCTGGTATAACTCCCGGTACGCCTTCATGAGGTACCGGTACGAATACCCAAGAGAATAGTAGCCGTCCCCGTTGGTTTCATCCTTGATCAGGTCGGGGAGGCACACTTCTTCATAAGGCTCCCCGTCAATGGGCAAGCCACTCAACTGGCTGAGGCTCCACAAATCAAGTGAGGTCTCGCCCTCTGCCGTGTAGAAAGTATTGGTCTCCGCACTGAACACTTCTATCATGCCACAGCAGAGGCCCTTGGAGATGGGGTAGCCATAACGAGAAGCGTATACGCTGTGGTAAATGCCAACCCGGACCAGCAACGGAGCATAGTGGAACAACACGTACTCTGTGAACTCCACCACCCCTTCACGGAAGCTGTGTGCATCTTGAAGCTTCAGCTCCCCAAACCAGCCCAGCGACAATTCATACTTGAACCTGATAGCTAAGCAGTCCAAGATGAATGGTTCCTCCATGTAACCCCATTTTAGGGGAGCCAAGAAGAAGCCGAATCGGGGCGACTCGCCATGCACCTTCCCAGCGGACATGTCCCATTTTGCCGGGGTGAATTGAGGTGCTCGCACCAATTTATCTTCGGCCGGCAGCACCCCCTCGATCCCCAGGACGGGCTTCCACTCTCTGGCCTCTCCCACCAAGTACATCGGGATGCTCCTGGGGACACTGTATAATAAACTGTCTCGGGCTTGCAGAATGGCCCGCTCGGCACTCTTCACGGCCCGAAAGTCTCGCCCTTCCCGTGAGCGAAAATGCTTCAGAAAATGGATGAGGTGTTTGTCCTTCGGGAAGTCCCTCCTGTATTCTCCTGCGGCCCGGTCAAATGTGAAGCCGCCCTCAATTCTGGCAAGCCTGCGGAAGTCCATGCTCTCACTGTCAGACCCCGATGACTCGGCCAAGGCGGCTATCTCCGCGTGCTCTCGGTCTAAGTCCTCCACGTTGAGCCATGTGACCGCTGGCACTGGACCTCGCGGAATAAGATCAGCACCGACAGCAGCAGTAGGAGCAGAAGAACCACTTGGGGCTGCCATTTATCTGCAGAGATACGCAAATAGAAGATCAGAATAAGCCGCAGGCGAAGAGAAATGAAAAACTGTAAAGGGGCTTTACTACGAGTAAAATAAATAAGACATTGCCAATTTCTGACGAAATTTTGGCAGAGTTTCCCCTAGGCCAGAGGCGTAAGGGAAAACACGGGTGCGCGCCCACAAGGAGTGACGGTCCCAACAAAGTCATGGTGGGCCCCGAGAGGCAACACCAAAAGTCTACCGATCAAAAAGTCTTCTTCCCCTGGCTTAAAGCCCCTTTACCGGTACACTCCCCCCTGGAGGCCTTCACCGATACACTGCCGGGGCACCTTCACCGGCACACCCCCGTGGGTCTTCGCCGGCACAGCCACATGCCTCTTCCCCGACACACTAGGCGCCTTCATAACCGGCACACCCGGTAGGGGCTTCGCCGGCACACTCATGCCCGTGCTTCCTTCACCGGCACACCCCTCTGCCCGCTCCCCGGCACACCCACGCGGGCTCTCGCCGGTATGCCCATGGGGGACCTCTTCCCCGGTATGCCCTAAGGGGCCTTCCCCGATGCACTCCTCAAGCCCTTGCCCGGCACACCTTCTATCTACTCCCCGGCACAGTCGTATGCCGCTCCCCCGGTACACTCTGTGAGGTCTCCCCAGTGCGCCCTAAGGGCTCCCCGCCGGCACGCCCCGAAGCCCTCCCGCCGGCACGCCTCCACACCTCCTCGCCGGCGCCCGATGGCCTCTCCTACCACGACGTCAGAGGAGAGGAAGGAGAGGAGATGCAGAAGAAGAGAGAGGGTAAGGGAGAAAAGAGGGGAGAAGAGGACGAAAAAAAAATGGTGCTTCACCCTCCGTCGTTCCTCAAACTGAGAAAGAAAGGGGGGAGGAAACGGGAGAAGAGGAGAGAGAGGGAGGGGGAAGGCCTCCGCGGTGGTGCCCTCACCGAAGTAACGACGATGACAACCGCGACGGCGGCCCTCGGCGACGGAGAAGATGAAGGAGGGGTGAGGGGGTTTCGTCTGCTGAAGAGAGAGAAGAGGGAGGGGGAGTTTGAACGGGGGTGGTTCGAATGAACCGCCCCCGCCCCTTTTATACGGCAAAAAAAAAGGAAGGGAAATAAGAAAGGAGAAAAAAAGGACACAAAAAGGAGAAAAGGAGAAAAAGAAGAAGAAAATGGGAGGGAAAATGAAAAAGAGAAGGGAAAATAAAAGGAAGAACGAATAAAAGGGGGGTAAAAAAAAAGAAGAAGGAAAAGAAAAAAAAAGGGGAGAAAAAGGGAGAGAAAGGGAAGTAAAAAAAGCAAGAAGGAAAAATGGGGGGGAACGAAATAAAGAAAAAGGGAAGGAGACGAAGAGATGAAAATAAAAAGGGTAAAAAAAAGAGAAATAAAAGGAGAAAACAAAAGAAGGGAAAGCAAAAAAAAATATATGTAAAATATTAAATAGATAGATATATATATACCTACATATGTGCATACACTTACATACTCATCTACCCACATATGTGGAGGAGTAGGTCGGTAACGTACAGTAATAAATGTCTCTGGGGAAACATTCCCCCCGCAATCCTGTGCGGACGGGCGTTCGTACAAGTGGGGACGACTTTATCCCCATCCACAACGCGCTCATGACACCACTACCCACCAACAAGCAAGTCCTTCCCCGGCACGTAGCTCGTGCCTCAGCTGCCTCCCATCATACAAAATTGCCATCACGGGCCTTACGCCCGGATCGGCAGAATCTCTATCCTTGCGTTGGCATTAGTCCCTTGCCAACGAATAAGTCCCTTTCCGGCGCAAGGCCTCGTGCCCTAGCCACTCACTCCGCACAATATTGCCATTACGGACCCTACGTCCGAATCGGCACGAATTCTCCCATTGCGCTGGCATTGTCTTCTTGCCAACGAATGAGCCCTACCTTCCGGGACAAGGCTTCGTGCCCTAGCCGACACTCGCATATCACTCGCTTGTCAAAAAAAAAAGAAAAAAAGAAGAAAAGAAAATGGGGTTAAAAATAGAGATACCCCGCCGGACTTGCCCCTGCACGGGGACAAGGGCAAAAATGGCAACGACCCGACTGTGACGAAAACCCGAAAGGGCGTTACAGGCAAAATCGGGTACCCCGCCGCGTGAAAATCCGAGAGGGCGCGTGGGCAAAAGCAAGAGGGGGGGGGGGCGATATCGGTGAAAACCTGAAAGGGCGCTTGTATCGGTGATGTGGTTCAAAAAAAAAGAGAGAGAAAGAAAAGAAAAGAAGAGATCAACAAACCAGGTCAGCTCCTGACACCCTGTCAGCGCCGACGAAGAGACAAAGAGACAACAAGCCAGGTCAGCTCCCGACACCCTATCGGCACTGACGAAGAGACCAAGAGACAATAAACCAGGTCAGCTCTCGGCACCATGTCGGCGCTGACGAAGAGACCAAGAGACAATAAACCAGGTCAGCTCCCGACACCCTGTCGGTGCTGGCGAAGAGACAAAGATACAACAAGCCAGGTCAGCTCCCGGCATCCTGTCGGCGCTGACAAAGAGACAAAGAGATCAATAAACCATGTCAGCCCCGGCACCCTGCCGGCACTGATGAAGAGACAAAGAGACAACAAACCAGGTCAGCTCCCGACATCCTGTCGGCGCTGACGAAGAGACAGAGAGATCAACAAACCAGGTCAGCTCCCGACACCCTGTCGACGCTGACAAAGAGACCAAGAGACAATAAACCAGGTCAGTTCTCGACACCCTGTCGGTGCTGGCAAAAAGACAAAGAGACAGAGAGACCAACAAACCAGGTTAGCTCCCGACACCCTGTTGGTGCTGGCGAAGAGACAAAGAGACCAACAAACCAGGTCAGCTCCCGACACCCTGTCGGTGCTGGCAAGGAGACAAAGAGACAAAGAGACCAACAAACCAGGTCAGCTCCCGACACCCTGTCGGTGCTGGCAAAGAGACAAAGAGACAAAGAGACGACAAGCCAGGTCAGCTCCCGACACCCCGTCGGCGCTGACGAAGAGACAAAGAGACCAACAAACCATGTCGGTTCCCCGGCACCCTGTCAGGCACTGACGAAGAGAAGAGAACAAGTGAACCATGTCAACGCCTGACACCCTGTCAAGCACTGATGAAGAGAAGAAGAGAACAAGTGAAACATGTCAAAGCCCGACACCCCGTCGGCACTTTCGAAGAGAGGGAGAGACAGATAGACCATGTCAGCTCCCGACGCCTTGTCGGCACTGATGAAGAAAATAAGAGACCAACAAACCGTATCAATGCCCGACACCTTGTCGGCACTGACAAAGAAAATAAGAGGCAAACAAGTCATGTCGGCTCCCGACACCCTGTCGGCACCGACGAAGAGAAAAAGAGACCAGTACACCCACGGGCACCGCCCGGCTCATCCTTCGCCTGCGCTACCCGTGGATGGGGGGCATTTGTGGACACTAAAAATTGCACACCCGGGTATCCTGTTCGACTCGGCGTCAACAACGGAGCCGAGAGAAGCAGCCCGGGAGAGATTGGTCATTCGGATGCCCCGAATATGCACACTGCCGTGGAGCCGCCTCCAGGAGTCACGACAGTGAAGAGAAACCAATCACAAAAAAGCCCCACAATCCATGGGCCCCGAAGAAAATCAAATGGGCCACGACTCGTGCTCACAATGGGCTGAAGACCACCCCTCAAGCCCTTCAGCGGCACGCCCACCAGGGGCCTCCCACGGAACACCCCCAGGGTGCCCCAGCGGCACACCCCTGGGGGGGGGGGGGGGGGGTCTTCAACGGCACACCCCCCCTGAGGGGGATCTTCAACGGCACACCCCCCTAAGGGGGGTCTTCAACGGCACACCCCCCCCTGGGGGGGGGGTCTTCAACGGCACACCCCCCCTGAGGGGGGTCATCAACGGCACACCCCTCCGGGGGAGGCTTCAGCGGCACAACCCCAAGCGGGGTCTTCAGTGGCACGGCCCCCAGGGTCGTCAACGGCACGCCCCAAGAGGGGGGCTCTCAGCGGCACACGCCCCATGGCCCTCAGCGGCACGCCCCTTTGGGTCCTCAGCGGCACACTATGCTGGGCCTTCGACGGCACGCCCGTTTTGAGCCCCAGCGTCACGCTCTTTTGGCCCTCCTACGGCACACCTTTTGAGCCCTCCAGCGGTACAACGCTTATGCCATGTCAATGGACCGAACGACGTGGTACCCATGCCCTATGGATCTTCGGCGCGCAGTGGCTGTCCGAGGTGTCGGCCAGGGGTTTGGGCCACGCGGCTACCATCTAGCAACCCATGACAGAAAGGTCAAACGCCATCATGATGAAGCTGCTTCCCGCCTCTGACTGCCGTGCTCGAAGGCTCCCGCGGCTGGAGTATAAATCCCCTCCCATTCCGGCAAGAGAAGAAAATAGGAGAAGAGGAGGACAGAGGTAGAGGCATACCCACAGAGACGAACAGAGCCTGCCACCGGGAGAAGAAAGAAGAGGAAGAAGAAGCTGCTCCGGCATTGGAGGCTTCCCGGAGACCAGAGAAAAGAGAGAGAGAGTAAGAGTAAGAGAAAGAGAGAGAGAGGAGGGTCTGTTACCAGTGGGAGTGGGGAAGAGTAGGGAGTCGTCGCCTCTGCTTGACCCTACTCCTCTCCTCACCCCTCCTTTTTTTTTTACCTTCTTGTTCCCCATCTCACCCCTTTTGTAGCTTGTTTCAGACATACTCTGTAACGCTTGACCCTTCGCCAGCCATGGTCGTTTTCTACCATGAATAAAAGACACCCCTCTGCTGGGTCTCATGTCATTCTCGTTGGTTTCTTCTTATGATATGTTTTGCCATTTGCTTCTCTCCTTCTCCGGTGTCTTGGAGTCTCCATGTTGATGTTGCTTTCCCGTATGATCCCTTGCCTTACACTTAGCCTCTGGCCCAATGGAGTTTACTCTCCCCCTTTCTCGGGGCCTCACGATCCCAATACCCTTCTCTCTGGCCTCCACCCTCGTCCACTTGCCTGAAGGGAGAGACCCTGCTCTTCTTTTGAACACCCAGGCACCCACACCACCATCGGTCTTGTTTGTTTTGTTGGCACCAACTTACTTGGCCAACCCCCCGCCTTCACTCCCCCCTGGCCAACCCTTCACCGGTACAGTCCCTGGCCGGTGCACCCTCACCCTTTTGAGGCTTCCCCGATACGCTCTCAAGAACCCAGACCGGTACGCCCTTGGGGCTCCAGCCCGGTGCATCTTATGACCCTCTTTGCCCGGTACACCCTGACCTCTCTCAGCCCGGCGCACCTCTCTAGTCCCCTTTGGCTTCCTTGGCCGGCACACTAGCCACCAGTTCCGCCTTTCTTTCCCGGTGCACCTCTAGCCAGTCCTAGAGAGGCCTCCAACCCGTCGTCTTTTTTGAGATTTCTGAAGTTTTATTAAAGGTGTTGCCGCTCTCGGGCGCCCACCTCTAATTGTCGGGTTCCGCCACTCCTTGTGGGCGCGTTCCCTGTATCTCCCTTACGCTCGGGTCAAGGGGAGATGCTGCCGAATTTTTGTCAGAAAATAACAACATGTTAAAAAGGCAAAAGGAAGCAACAAACGAACAGAACGATCAACGATAAAACTTTTCGACTAATCGAGCCACTGCCGGTAGCGTGACAAGAACTGAACCGAATAACGACATAACATATCAGACGTCTGACTTGTGAGCAAAAAGGCTGAACAGAACCAAGGAAAGGAGAAGTTTATATAAGACTATATAAAAATCAATAAACGAAGAAAAGAAAAGCCTTAAAAATAAATAATAGAAGATTCCAACCTTCACCGGCACGCTCTGTCGTGCCCCCAGCGGCACACTCCAATAACCTTCAACGGTACACTTATCTGGCCCTTCACCATCATACCCTGCCTCCACTCTTCAAACACCCTTCGCCGGCACACTGGTTTCCACCTTCCCCGGCACACTCTTTTAAAACCCTCAGCGGTACGCCCTTTTCAACCTCCAGCGGCACGCCTTCACTCTCCAACGGTACACCCTTTTTGCATGCAGCGACACACTCCATTCCCCAGCGGTACACCCCCTCCCATTGTCTCTCTCTCCCTTCGCCGGTACACCCTCATCCACCATCTCAAACTCAATGTATAGACTTGGCAGATTGACGTACAAACACAGCAATGAGCAATGTACAGACTTCGAGCCGCAGCCAAGGGACAACGTATAGACTTTGAGCTGAATAAGCTGAAGATGTATAGACTTCGGGTGTCGGCTGCACGAGCAATGTATAGACTTTGAGCTGCAACGTATAGACTTTGAGTTGGCCAACGTACAGACTTTGGACTGGCCGATGTATAGACTTTCAGGGACAATGTATAGACTTTGAGCTGCAACGTATAGACTTTGAACTGCAGCCAATGAATAATGTATAGACTTTGAGTTGGCCAACGTACAGACTTTGGGCTGGCCAATGTGTAGACTTTGAACTGCAACGTATAGACTTTGAACTGCGGCCAATGAATAATGTATAGACTTTGGGCTGGCCAACGTGTAGACTTTGAGCTGCAATGTGTAGACTTTGAGCTGCAATGTATAGACTTTGAGCTGCAACGTATATACTTTGAACTGCAACCAATGAATAGTGTATAGACTTTGAGTTGGCCAACGTACAGACTTTGGGCTGGCCAACGTGTAGACTTTGACCTGCAATGTATAGACTTCGAGCTGCAACGTATAGACTTTGATCTGCAGCCAATGAATAATGTATAGACTCTGGGCTGGCCAATGTATAGACTTTGAGCTGCAATGTACAGACTTTGAGCTGGCTGATGTATAGACTCTAATAAATGATGTATAGACTTTGAATTGCAGCCAATAGCCAACGTATGGACTCTGAGCCGCAGCCAATGGCCAATGTACAGATTTCTGAGCTGGCCAATGTGTAGACTTCAATAGACGATGTATAGACTCTGGGCTAATGAATACAGCTCATGTACAGACTTTGAACAGCCGATGTATAGACTTCGTGTCGCAATAACCCGTCAACCTATAGACTTCGAGCCTTCCCCGGCGCACCCTCTTCTCCCTTTACCGGTACACCCTCCAATCATTGCCCCAGCGGTACACTTCCCTCAGCCCTTCAGCGGCACCCTCCTTAAGCCCTTCAACGGCACACATCTCCAGCCCTTCGCCGGCACACTTTTCGCCCACCTTTCCTCAACGGTACACTCCCTTTAGCCCCCTTTCAACCCGCCAAGGGTCAACTCTCCCCAAAGAATAATAATACATGAATGCATATGCACATATACATATATACGGGCATATAATGGCAGCACTGATAAGCTAATAAAAAATCATGATGAATAAGTAAACCTGAACAGATCCGTATAAAAAATTGATGATGAATGAAATAAGTGACAATATTAATGATGATAATAAAAAGGGTAATAATGACAAAAGCAAGATGAGGGAAATCACCCGGAACAAATACGGAAAGGGGAATAAGCAATGGAGTAACAAGAACAACAATGACAAAACAATATAAGGCATTAATAATTCTACATTGCAGCCCCGTCTCCCCCGTGACCCGATGCTGGAGGAACAATAATGCCGCCCATTCAGGCCGGGCCCGGGTCTTGGGAATTATCCTGATGCGGCCAGGCCCCGACCTAGTCTTGGGCCGACATCCCAATCAGACCGGATTCGTTTCTCGCCCCGGATCCCTTCCGAGCCGTTACTAAAAAAAAATTGTCGCGCATTCGGCAGACATTCGAACAGGTCCACCCCGGTTTCCGTCGCGTTTCTATTACGGACCCATGCCCGGATATGAAAAGGGTTCACGAGTGACCGACATGGCTAATGGCTCGTATCCTGATGCAGACTTTAGTGTGATTTATTCCTACCCCTTTCTCGCGTAATTAGTTTTATTTCCTTCAGCCGCAGGGTCTCTAATTTCGGCAATTAATCAAGGGTGTTCCCTCGTATGGGGGATGTAAATGACGTCGTGACCTTTATGGCATGACGGGATCTGGTCCCAACACGAACCACACAATCGTCTGACGAATTCAGATCAAGCGCACCATGGGCTCTTCGGAGCCTGAACAAATTGTCAATTTGTGACTGGCACGCCCACGCACTCAATAGACGAAACACCCGCGCCAGCGAATTTTAGTGCGTCCACAGCCACACACTGAACCGCAAATCGGAAAGACCACCGATTGCCTTCCTACTAACCACCTGGTAGGGGCGTCAACAACGCAGATCGGACAACCTCCGATTGCCTTCCTACTAACCACCGGTAGGGACGATTCTCAGATTCAATTGTTTGTATGAAATGAAAAAGAGAACAAATATGAAATCACTCAAACAAGATATAGAGTATGCTCAAAGAAAAGAATCTTGTCTGAGTTGCAAAAGCTTGAATCGGATGCTTTGACGGTGTCTTCTTTCTTGCGGGATGATCTTCCTTGAACCTCTTCTAGTTGATGAAGAAGACGATGGATGTAGCTTCAATCTTCCTTTTGATCTTCTTGAGTCGATGAAGAGGATGTAGAAGATGTAGGATGTAGCTTAGATCACCCTTGAGAGCCTTGATTCCTTCTTCTTCCTTGGAGGTTGAGATGGCTTCAGATCTGGACTTGAATGCTTTGGAATGGATGAAGAACTCCTTCCCGAAACACTGTTCACGGAGGTGCTACAGTACCTCGAAAATGAACTCCCTTGATCTCCCTTGAAGCCTTGAAGCCCCTTGGTGTTTCTAATCCCTCAAGTGAGAGTTTTATAGACCTTGAATGGTCCATAGACACCCTCCAGACCAGATCCATAAATCATGGAAGACTAGGTAAGGTTTGATTAAACAAATTCATGGAAAGGGGTTGGCCACGAGGTGGAATTTGAAGTCAAACATGGCTGCATCGGGGCTGGCGGTCGACCGGAATTCATGGGGCGGTCGACCGGAACCTGTAAAATCTCCAACTTGTCGGTTCTGGGAGAACCGGTCGACCGAAAAAGTAGGGGCGGTCGACCGAAATCTGTAATTCCTGGAGTGTGTCGTTTCTGGAAGAACCGGTCGACCGGAAAGGCACGGGCGGTCGACCGAAACCTGTAAAACGTGGAATTCTTAGGCTCTGGCAAATCTGGTCGACCGGCCAAGGTGTGTAGGTCGACCGGAAACACCTATACCTGCAAAAATGAAGTGTTAGACCAATGAAACATGTTCATAGGTCAAGATATTCATGTCATCATCAATTTCAGACCGAGAGAACTAACCAAGTTGTTGAGGATATGCTAAGAGCTTACATCATTGACTTTGGTGGAAGCTGGCATGAACATTTGCCACTAGTGGAATTTGCATATAATAATAGCTACCAAGCTAGTATCCAAATGGCACCTTTCGAAGCTTTATATGGAAGGAGTTACCGATCACCCTTATGCTGGAACGAAGTTGGAGAGAAACAACTGTTAGGTCCAGACATGGTAAGGGATACAACTGAGAAGATACAAGTAATCCAAGAAAGATTGCAAGTTACTCAAACGAGACAAAAGGCTTATGCTGATACAAGAAGGAGAGATCTTGAATTCCAGGTTGGAGATCATGTATTTCTTAAAATATCGCCTGGACGTGGCATACGAAGATTTGGTGTTAAGGGCAAGCTTACCCCAAGATTCATCGGACCATTTGAGATACTCGAAAGAGTTGGCGAGGTTGCTTATCGCATCACCTTGCCTCCTCAATTGTCCGAGGTGCATAATGTGTTTCACATATCTATGTTGAAGAAGTATGTGCACGATCCATCGCATATTATTGAACATGGAGATCTGGTGATCAAGAAAGATCTCACATATGAACAGAAGCCTATGAAAATCTTAAATCGTGAAATACGAGCTCTAAGGAATAAGGTTATTCCCATGCTTAAGGTGCAATGGAATAAGAATTCTGAACACGAAGCGACATGGGAGACCGAGGAATCTATGAAGAAACGATTTCCCGACTTGTTCTAAGAGGTATATACTCTACACTCTCCGCGTGTATACAGAATATGCAATTGAATTTGGGGACCAAATTCTTTTTAAGTGGGGGAGGGTGTAGCAACCCTGACAAATGAATATTTGAAATGAATTAAAACATATATATTACAGAAGTAATACAGATAATAAGAATAGGGTTAATTAGACGAAATAAAACATATTACAAATAACGCCTCTTAGTAAGGCGTTAATTTAAAAAGAAACGCCTCTATATACGGCGTAACTAAAGAAAGGACGCCCTCACCTGACGGCGTCAAATTCCAACGCCAAAGACGGTAAGCCAATAAACGCCCCAATCTTGGGCGTGTTTTAGAAACATGAAACGCCCTTCCTCAAGGCGCTTCTTAAGACACGACCTGCACAAGGTCGTCAATTAAAGAATCGACGACCTGACCAAAGGCGTTAATTCCATTCGGGAACCGTTCGACCCAGAGCTTATCCAGGGAAAGATTAACCTAATCTAGTAAGTGTCTATTAGAGTAAGGACTCTATTAGGGATATGTTACCCTCAATCAAACACTACTTTTGTTAGGACTCCAAAATCCTATAAATAGTCTTGATCGAACAAACCCTAAACCTATTTGACCAGTCGCCTGCTACGGTAAGTTGAAGAACAGTGAGTTTTTCTGATAGTTCTCTTCCACGATGCATGAAGAATATTGATTATTCTTCTCCTCCTATTAACAGGTTAAGAGGCTCTACGTTTTGAGGAACAAGAGTTCTTCATCCGTGTGTAAGTACCCCTTCCTCTACCTACAGTCCAGGGATTTCAAGAAAACTAATATCTTCAACCTATCCTCTGTAGGGTTCATCCACCTTGCTGCTGTTACGATTATTTAGTTTGAAGTTGAGGCTTCGGAGGCTAGGCTTCTCAAGTTCTTCACGTTCCATCTTGTTCTTCTCATCAAAGCCCTTCACCGGTCATATCCAAATCAACCATTAAAGGTAGGTTTTCTCAAGTTATTGTAGCCCAAATGAAAATAACGCAAGATATATGTATAAGCATGGCATGCATACAGTTTTATTTTCGTTTCTGGAATATTATTGAAAGAAACGCCCCTGTCAAGGGCGCTAATTTACAAGAAACGACCCTGTCCAGGTCGTCAATTTCATATTTGACGCCCTGCACGCAGGCGTTACTTTCATGAAAATCGCATGTAATTAATAATTGATCCTGTTTAAAAATTCATTAAATATGAGATATCGATTCTAATATCTTGCATGACTCTACCTATGAAATTCTGCTAATTTTCCTGTCATGACCATGTATCATGTCTCTTGAAATTTTATTCCTGAATTCCTTGAATTCACGACCTAGACTAGGTCGTTTGCCATATGTTAACGCCCCCGATCAGGGCGTGAATCTGAAAGGTAACGCCCCTTCCTAGGGCGTTTATCAGTTAAAATCCTGAAATTTATCTATTCTGAAAAATAGAATTAAATAGTAACGCCCCTGCCCAGGGCGCGTTTTTGATAATTCCTGAAATTTATTTTATCCTGTCCAAAATTATAAATAGTAAGACGCCTTCTGGTATAGTCGTCAAATCATGAAGAAACGCCCCTTCCCAGGGCGCTTTTTAGATAAATTACTGAATTATTGAAAATTCTGCAAAATGGAAACATATGTAAACGCCCTTCTGTTAGGCGTTATTTACTTGAGAAACGACTTGGCATAAGTCGTTATTTTACTGTAAAAATGATTTTTATCCTGATTCTGTTAACCGATGGTTTCATATTATATAATATATATATCGGCACTATTCTCCACTCCGTGAGTATAGTCCCACTTTTCACGTTGTTTCATCGATCACACTCAACTCTCATTGACATACAAGCTCTCCATTGGACATTCCGTTCCTTTGGACTAGCGAGTTAGTCATAGAGACCTCCGTAAGACTCCTCGTAGCCTTGGATTCCCTCAAGGCCGACTGAGCTGGTTGTACCCTAAAAACCTATTACACAATTAATGCCATGTCAATCTAAAGAAACATGGTATACCAGCCCTTATGATTATACAAAGAGTATATCATAAGAAATTCCTTAATGGGATGATGATATCATGCCATATCATGCCATTCTTGTGAACCTCAATTCTATGATAAGAAAGAGGGTATCTTACCTTTGATATACTGTTCTTGTGGACCTCAATTCTATATAAAGAATGTCCATATTGATTTGTCATGGTACCCAAGTTAAAGGAACCATATTCTACCTAGTTTTATCGATATCGTGATTATACCGTTATTATCGCCATTCTATGTCCTTTGTCATATTTTGGACTCTATTCTATCAAAGTTGTCATACGTGTCTACCAGCTTGACTATTGAAATTCTATGTTGGCTATAAACAAGAGTGGATGTCAAAACACATGATAAATGCCTGCGCATATAGGGCCCGATCTGGTCCTGGGAGGAGCACCCGAAAGTACTTGTGCCCATGGGAGTTAAAATGATAAGGTATCTGGCATTATACCGAGTACTTGACTTGCTTGATTGGACATTCCACACACATCTTGTACTTGAATCGTACTTGGCTTGACATGAAATGCGTGGCCCGAAAAAGGGTAACTTACTTGCTTGATACATGATAGCCAAAGTTCTTGACATGGCTTGTTAAACGTACTTGCTTGAATATCTTGAATAACTTGTTATCTTGTTGAAAGTTCATGATTAAGTTCATCTTATTTCTTTGATATTACATTCTCTCTATCTTGTCGTTTTATGCGAGCATGCATAGCTTTATTGCAATCATGAAAGATGTAATTACTTAAACCCCTTGCTAATGCTTGAGATATAATTTCCTACTGAGCGTTAGCTCATTCCGTTTGTCCCTTTGTACTTTTCAGGTAAATCCGACGACGACGGAAGTCAATCGGATGGGAATATTCAAGAGTGAAAGTGATAGAGCTGCTCAAGTGTCGTCTAGTTGTTTCTATAGTTTTCTTGAGTCAACTATGTACTTTTCTTTTTATTAAACAGAGTATTGGATTTGTAATAGTCTATTATAAAGGAATAAAGGATTGGGTTATCTTGCTATTTTGCGCATCTCTGTCTTTGTGTCGAATACACGACCACTCTGATTGACATGATTGATATAGACACGTCGCGCACCTCCGGGTATCTTCCGCGCTCGGGGCGTGACAGTCTTTGTGGTATCAGAGCCTAAGGTATTCAATTCCTAGGAAAAACCCAAGTCCAAGGATAAGTTTGAACCTTTCAACCAGTGAGATTGGGTAGAACCAAGGGTTAAGAGTCAATAAGTCTTTTAATAAGATCACAGTGATATAATACTAACGTAGCTATTGTAATTGTAGGATAATGGCTGCCGAACGTGCTCAATGGCGCAACATGCAGCGTACCCTCCAAGGGATGACTCAAGTGCTACAACAGGTAGCACAAGGTGGTGCTCCACGAGCTGGAAGCTTACACCAAGCATTTAAGAACATGAATCCCCCGAAGTTCATGGGATCGACCGATCCGGACGATGCCGAGCATTGGGTTCGGGAAACCGAACGCATATTCCGTGTCATGCAATGCACGGATCAGGACAAAGTTCTATTAGCTACATTCCAGTTAGAGAAAGATGCTAGATGCTGGTGGGAGTCTATTGAAGCAACCATCGATCCTACTCAAGTAACATGGGAAGAATTTGTGGAATACTTCAATGCTAAATATTTCTCGGACCGAGTCCAAGAAAAGAAGGCTGCAGAATTCGCTGCATTGAAGCAACGATCTTTATCATTAGCAGATTATGAAGCTCAGTTCTCCAGGTTGTCTAGATATGCTAAGCATCTTATTAGCACGGAGAAGATGAAAGCCCGTAGATTTCTTAATGGGCTTAGGCCCCACTACATTACTCAACTGGCGCCTATGGACATCCAAGTTTATTCCGAAATAGTGCGCCGAGCTCAATTACTTGAAGATGCCACGGAACTATCTGATAGGATCCGTGGGAAAGATAAGAAGGAGCAAGTCACAAGTTCGGGTTCTTTCAAACCCAACTTTAAGAAGAGGCCCAATAATGGAGGTTCATCCTCTCAAGATTTCAAGTTCAAAAAGACCAAGCCTTTATCTATCACAACTACCCCTTCTAATACAATATGCAAGCATTGTGACAAGGCTGGTCACAAGACCGAAGAATGCTGGAGGAAATTAGGAGCTTGTCTCCGTTGTGGGAGTCGCGAACATCGGATTCCCGATTGTCCATTAATGAATGACCAAGCCGGTGACGGTAAACGCCCGGTGACGAAGAATGCTCGTCTTCATGCAATCCAGGAGACCGAACCTGAAGAAGAAGGCGGATTAGTGGAAGGTACATTGAAAATTTGTTCCAAAAGTGCTTATGTCTTATTTGATACGGGTGCATCGCATTCCTTTATTTCTAAGAAGTTTGCCGACCCGTTACCGTTAGAACCAGAATGGATAAAAATAGTTCTAACTACTCCTCTGGGAAGTGAAAATGATATTACTCATCACTATCAAAACTGTGAGGTAATGGTTCAAGGTAGGAATTTACCTATAGATCTCATATGCCTCGATCTAAAGGAGTATGATGTTATACTGGGAGCGGACTGGTTATCCAAATACCATGCAACGGTTGATTGCCGCAATAGCCAAATTGCTTTCAAAGATTTTCCAGAATTAGTCTTTACTCGCCCCAAGAGTCGGAGCAAATCCCCTCTTATTTCGGCTCTTCGAGCAAGCAAGCTCGTCAGGAAAGGATGTGTATCCTTCCTTGCATTTGTCACAGTTAAGGAAACAAAGGACACTAAGATAGAAGACATTCAGGTAGTGCAAGAATTTCCAGACGTATTTCGGAAGATTTGCCGGGATTACCCCCTCAAAGAGAAGTGGCCTTCACCATTGACTTAGTCCCTGGTGCTGGTCCAGTTTCAAAGGCACCCTATAGAATGTCCCCTGCGGAACTCAAAGAATTGAAGGAGCAGTTGATGGAACTGATTCGAAAAGGGTTTATTAGACCAAGTACTTCCCCGTGGGGAGCACCAGTCTTATTTGTAAAGAAGAAGGATGGATCCATGAGATTGTGCATCGACTATCGACAGTTGAATCATCTTACTATCAAAAACAAGTATCCACTGCCGAGAATCGATGAGTTATTTGATCAAATTTCCGGATCCAAATATTTTTCCAAGATTGATCTCAGGTCGGGATATCATCAGTTAAGAATCAAGGATGATGACATTCATAAGACTGCGTTCAGAAGCAGGTATGGCCACTATGAATTTGTTGTTATGCCTTTTGGACTAACCAATGCCCCTGCTGCCTTCATGCAGTTAATGAATAGCATATTCAGGCCTTACTTGGATCAATTCATAGTAGTCTTCATTGATGATATATTGATATATTCCAAGACTAAGGAAGAACATGAAGAGCATTTAAGGATCGCATTGCAAGTATTGAGGGAAAATCAATTATATGCAAAGCTCAGCAAATGTGAATTCTGGCTTGAAGAAGTGACTTTCCTCGGACATGTGATATCCAAGGATGGTCTATCTGTTGATCCATCAAAGGTAGAAGCTGTAAGAAACTGGGAAAAACCAACTAATGCAAGTGAGATCAGAAGTTTCTTAGGTCTTGCAGGCTATTATCGGCGATTCATCAAAGATTTCTCTAAGATCGCCGTACCACTTACAAGATTAACTCGCAAGGAGATCCGATATGAATGGAGTGAGGAATGTGAAAGAAGTTTCCAAACTCTCAAGGATCATCTCACTACAGCTCCGGTGTTAGCTCTACCAATAGAAGGAGAGAAATTCGAGGTTTACACAGATGCTTCTGGCATTGGCCTCGGATGTGTCCTAATGCAACAAGGAAAGGTCATAGCATACTCTTCACGTCAACTGAAGAAGCATGAGGAGAATTACCCCGTCCATGACTTAGAACTGGCCGCGGTGGTATTTGCCCTAAAGATATGGAGACACTACTTATATGGAGTGCAGTTTACTGTATACTCCGATCACAAGAGTCTCAAATATCTATTCTCACAAAAGGAGCTAAACATGAGACAAAGACGCTGGCTAGAATATCTCAAGGACTTCGACTTCAATATACAATACCATCCCGGAAAGGGTAATTATGTTGCTGATGCCCTTAGTCGAAAGCCGAGAGCAATGATAGCCAATTATATGATACAAGAATGGAGGTTGCTAGAACAATTCTCCGAGCTCAATATAAGCTTGGACAAGGAAGCCAAATTTATCACATTATCTCATGTAAGCATACAGTCGGATTTATTATCTGAGATACAAGCACTTCAGGATGATGATCCTATATTAGTGGAAATCAAAGGCAGATTAGAAGGACAATCTGATTTTCAACTAACTTCTGATGGAAGATTACTATTCAAAGGTAGAACTTGTATACCCGACTGTCCAGAATTAAAGAAGAAGATCTTAGATGAAGCTCACCGATCAAAGTACACTATTCATCCAGGATCAACCAAAATGTATCAAGATGTAAAGAGGATCTTTTGGTGGCCCAACATGAAAAGAGAAATAGCGGACTATGTATCACGCTGTCTCACATGCCAACAGGTCAAGGCGGAACACCAAAAGCCTGCTGGAAAACTACATCCTCTAGATATTCCTAAATGGAAGTGGGAGGATATTGGTATGGATTTCATCATGGGTCTATCTAAATCCAAAGGAGGACATGATGGAATATGGGTTATCATTGACCGTTTAACTAAATCGGCGCATTTCTTGCCAATAAAGAGTCGATGGTCAATTGATGTCTTAGCTGCATTATATATCAAGGAAATAGTCAGGTTACATGGAATTCCTGTCTCAATCGTGTCTGATAGAGATCCCCGTTTCACTTCTCATTTTTGGAAGGGATTACAACATTCGTTGGGGACAAGACTAAATTTTAGTACAGCTTTTCATCCTCAAACGGATGGTCAGACCGAGAGAACTAACCAAGTTGTTGAGGATATGCTAAGAGCTTGCATCATTGACTTTGGTGGAAGCTGGCATGAACATTTGCCACTAGTGGAATTTGCATATAATAATAGCTACCAAGCTAGTATCCAAATGGCACCTTTCGAAGCTTTATATGGAAGGAGTTGCCGATCACCCTTATGCTGGAACGAAGTTGGAGAGAAACAACTGTTAGGTCCAGACATGGTAAGGGATACAACTGAGAAGATACAAGTAATCAGAGAAAAATTGCAAGTTGCTCAGACCAGGCAAAAGGCTTATGCAGATACAAGAAGGAGAGATCTTGAATTCCAAATCGGAGATCATGTATTTCTTAAAATATCGCCTGGACGTGGCATACGAAGATTTGGTGTTAAGGGCAAGCTTACGCCAAGATTCATCGGACCATTTGAGATACTCGAAAGAGTTGGCGAGGTTGCTTATCGCATCGCATTGCCTCCTCAATTGTCCGAAGTACACAATGTATTTCACATATCCATGTTGAAAAAGTATGTACACGACCCATCACACATTATTGAACATGGAGATCTGGTGATCAAGAAAGATCTCACATATGAACAGAAGCCTATGAAAATCTTAAATCGTGAAATACGAGCTCTAAGGAATAAGGTTATTCCCATGCTTAAGGTGCAATGGAATAAGAATTCTGAACACGAAGCGACATGGGAGACCGAGGAATCTATGAAGAAACGATTTCCCGACTTGTTCTAAGAGGTATATACTCTACACTCTCCGCGTGTATACAGAATATGCAATTGAATTTGGGGACCAAATTCTTTTTAAGTGGGGGAGGGTGTAGCAACCCTGACAAATGAATATTTGAAATGAATTAAAACATATATATTACAGAAGTAATACAGATAATAAGAATAGGGTTAATTAGACGAAATAAAACATATTACAAATAACGCCTCTTAGTAAGGCGTTAATTTAAAAAGAAACGCCTCTATATACGGCGTGACTAAAGAAAGGACGCCCTCACCTGACGGCGTCAAATTCCAACGCCAAAGACGGTAAGCCAATAAACGCCCCAATCTTGGGCGTGTTTTAGAAACATGAAACGCCCTTCCTCAAGGCGCTTCTTAAGACACGACCTGCACAAGGTCGTCAATTAAAGAATCGACGACCTGACCAAAGGCGTTAATTCCATTCGGGAACCGTTCGACCCAGAGCTTATCCAGGGAAAGATTAACCTAATCTAGTAAGTGTCTATTAGAGTAAGGACTCTATTAGGGATATGTTACCCTCAATCAAACACTACTTTTGTTAGGACTCCAAAATCCTATAAATAGTCTTGATCGAACAAACCCTAAACCTATTTGACCAGTCGCCTGCTACGGTAAGTTGAAGAACAGTGAGTTTTTCTGATAGTTCTCTTCCACGATGCATGAAGAATATTGATTATTCTTCTCCTCCTATTAACAGGTTAAGAGGCTCTACGTTTTGAGGAACAAGAGTTCTTCATCCGTGTGTAAGTACCCCTTCCTCTACCTACAGTCCAGGGATTTCAAGAAAACTAATATCTTCAACCTATCCTCTGTAGGGTTCATCCACCTTGCTGCTGTTACGATTATTTAGTTTGAAGTTGAGGCTTCGGAGGCTAGGCTTCTCAAGTTCTTCACGTTCCATCTTGTTCTTCTCATCAAAGCCCTTCACCGGTCATATCCAAATCAACCATTAAAGGTAGGTTTTCTCAAGTTATTGTAGCCCAAATGAAAATAACGCAAGATATATGTATAAGCATGGCATGCATACAGTTTTATTTTCGTTTCTGGAATATTATTGAAAGAAACGCCCCTGTCAAGGGCGCTAATTTACAAGAAACGACCCTGTCCAGGTCGTCAATTTCATATTTGACGCCCTGCACGCAGGCGTTACTTTCATGAAAATCGCATGTAATTAATAATTGATCCTGTTTAAAAATTCATTAAATATGAGATATCGATTCTAATATCTTGCATGACTCTACCTATGAAATTCTGCTAATTTTCCTGTCATGACCATGTATCATGTCTCTTGAAATTTTATTCCTGAATTCCTTGAATTCACGACCTAGACTAGGTCGTTTGCCATATGTTAACGCCCCCGATCAGGGCGTGAATCTGAAAGGTAACGCCCCTTCCTAGGGCGTTTATCAGTTAAAATCCTGAAATTTATCTATTCTGAAAAATAGAATTAAATAGTAACGCCCCTGCCCAGGGCGCGTTTTTGATAATTCCTGAAATTTATTTTATCCTGTCCAAAATTATAAATAGTAAGACGCCTTCTGGTATAGTCGTCAAATCATGAAGAAACGCCCCTTCCCAGGGCGCTTTTTAGATAAATTACTGAATTATTGAAAATTCTGCAAAATGGAAACATATGTAAACGCCCTTCTGTTAGGCGTTATTTACTTGAGAAACGACTTGGCATAAGTCGTTATTTTACTGTAAAAATGATTTTTATCCTGATTCTGTTAACCGATGGTTTCATATTATATAATATATATATCGGCACTATTCTCCACTCCGTGAGTATAGTCCCACTTTTCACGTTGTTTCATCGATCACACTCAACTCTCATTGACATACAAGCTCTCCATTGGACATTCCGTTCCTTTGGACTAGCGAGTTAGTCATAGAGACCTCCGTAAGACTCCTCGTAGCCTTGGATTCCCTCAAGGCCGACTGAGCTGGTTGTACCCTAAAAACCTATTACACAATTAATGCCATGTCAATCTAAAGAAACATGGTATACCAGCCCTTATGATTATACAAAGAGTATATCATAAGAAATTCCTTAATGGGATGATGATATCATGCCATATCATGCCATTCTTGTGAACCTCAATTCTATGATAAGAAAGAGGGTATCTTACCTTTGATATACTGTTCTTGTGGACCTCAATTCTATATAAAGAATGTCCATATTGATTTGTCATGGTACCCAAGTTAAAGGAACCATATTCTACCTAGTTTTATCGATATCGTGATTATACCGTTATTATCACCATTCTATGTCCTTTGTCATATTTTGGACTCTATTCTATCAAAGTTGTCATACGTGTCTACCAGCTTGACTATTGAAATTCTATGTTGGCTATAAACAAGAGTGGATGTCAAAACACATGATAAATGCCTGCGCATATAGGGCCCGATCTGGTCCTGGGAGGAGCACCTGAAAGTACTTGTGCCCATGGGAGTTAAAATGATAAGGTATCTGGCATTATACCGAGTACTTGACTTGCTTGATTGGACATTCCACACACATCTTGTACTTGAATCGTACTTGGCTTGACATGAAATGCGTGCGAGGGCGCAACATTGAGCTTTCACCTTTGCCATTTCCACTGAATTCCTTCGTATCTGTCATGAATAAAACATCGCGTGTGTCAGTCACATGAGAGTGGAAAGTATCAATGACTAATATTGTTTAGTCATTATCAAAACCAAGAATACCACAGAACTCATACGACCATAGGATGATGTCGAATGACCCAAGTGACCACAGGATGACTCAAATGACCATAGGGACACAACAATAGTCTGACTTAAATATGTTCCATGTACATAAAATATTTTGTACTGCAATGTTATATATTACATAAAAATGAAATATTATCTTACCTCTCTTCTGTTGGTGTCCTACTCTTGCCCTAACTTGCTGTAGAGTCTTTCTCTACTTTCTTCTTTTTTGTCACCAACATTCTCTTGAGCTCTTCCTCTCTATATCTCTTCCTGCGCCATTGCCAGGGATGTGGTTTTCTCCTACCCTAACTTACTGCAGGGTCTTTCTCCACTTTCTTCCCTCATTTCACTAGTGTTCTCTTGAGCCGTTTCTCTCTGTGCCTCTTCCTTTGCCCTCGCCAAGGGCGGGATTTCCTCTTCCCGTGGCTCTGATGCCCTCTCTTCTCCCTTTTCTACTTTCTTTTGCCCTTGGACACTGTCTCGAAACATCGACCTCTTCCCCTTGCCGGTCTTAGGTGCCATAGTGCTGGATATTGAGGTCGTATGAAACCCTCGATGTGGTCCTCTCATCGTCATCCTCTTTCTTTCTCTCCGATGATGATCAAAACTCTCGTCAAGCTTCTCCTTGCTCTTCGACGATGATGGGCTGAGCGGTTAAAGGGCCCTCACCGTGGTACTCTCGTTGTGCTTCTCCTTCTTCTGATCCAACAATGACGAAACGCTCGTCAAGCTTTACATTCGTCTCTGACGATGACAGGCCAAGGGGTTAAAGGCATGGCGATTGCATAATGTTCCATCGGAGAGCATTTTGTTTCACTTTCAATTTCAATCCCACGGAAGGAAAGGAATGGGAGAGTGACAGCGAGAAAATGGGGCTTTCGCATGTGGGTTTTCATGTGTAGAACATGAAAATGGAAAAATGGTGTATTCTTTTCCCGCTGAGGGTGAGGATGGGGGAGGAAGAAGGGTAAAAGGGATATTTTGTTGATGTGTTTACGATGGGAAACCCACCAATTTAATGCCCCTGTTGCAAAGCCATCATACCTCATTTTCTCTACAAGTGCTTGTCCAGTCACGCCTGCATGGACCAATCGGAGGGGATGTTGCATGTTGAGCTGGCCTAATTACAACGACTTCGATGTACAAAGCATTTCTCAAAAGAAAGTACTCGCATGAATCCAGTTCCAGCTTTGATCTCTCTCCCTTTCTTTTCTTTTTCCCTGTTGATGCTTCTAAAAGTAGATCTTAGAATAGGACGAAGATTAAATAAGGAGAAACTCTTCATTATGTTTTATAGGCTACTATTGTTCTCTATGTTTAATTTTATACTAATTAAATAATAAGGGATGAAATTATTTTGGTCAAATGATGGAAACAGAGAAGGGAAGAAAGTCCACATAGATGGCATGTGAACTTACTTAACAAGGGTCACAATAAAGTAGCCTAATCGGAGTAAACATAATGCCAATTCAATTTTGTTAGACTTGGAACTTGCACTTGGGATCCTGCTTCCTAATTCCTAACCAAGAATGTTAAGTCGAGCACTTTGACTTTAAGCCAACTAGATCGCTAACTCAAGGTTGATGAGGCCACTCTATCGATGAATTCCAGATGCAGCAAACCCACTCTATCGATGACCTTGGTAATCACAAACAATCTCTATCTGGACCTATGCTTATTAGTATCACAAGTGCATTCTTCTATCTATCATATGGTTAGAGTTGGTGTTGCCATTGTCGACTAAGTCCCATGATCTCACTATTGTAGTTGTCATCCTCGCTTGGTTGGTGGTGCCTTATTTGGGCATGGATAGAGAAGAAGAATAAGAAGAAGAAGAAAGAATTGGAGAAGATGGAGATGCATTGTAAGAAAGGTGAAAGATGCCATTTAGCTCTTTAAAGCTACTTTAAAATCTACCAAACTCCTTTGAAGCAAATAGGTCTAAAGATGTGAAAAATGGGAGCATCTTAAGTAATTTTAAAGTTTGCTTTTCTATAATTTGGTAGGGCTGTGTTCTAATATAGTTTGGTCCACCCTAACTTAAGAGAAAGGTTGAGCTGAACACTTGCAAATCTAATCAAATTAAAGTAGTTCTAAACAAGGCATGATCCACTCTAGTATTTGGTTTTGCCTCAACTAGGCTTAAGTGGACCAGGGCTGGTCCCTTGATTGCGGTGTAAGGCTTGAAGGTTATGTTATACTTGCTGAGCTCGACAGCCCACTTACGTAATTAGTCAGAAACTTGGAGCTTTTGCAACACTTTCCTGGGGGGCTGGTCTATCAATACCTCAATAGGATGTGCCCAGAAGTAGGGCCAGAGTTTTCTTGCCAATATGATTAAGGCGAAGGCCAATTTCTCCAACTTAGGATGTCCAAACTATGGTCCCAGTAGCAGCCGACGTACAGAGTAAACCAATTTTAGATGCCACCCTCGTCTCAGATGAGGGTAGAGTTGACTACCACGAGGGATGTTGTCGGATACATCTGCGAGTTCTCTCTAGGGATGGACTTGGATAGGATCGACGGGGACAATAAATACATATTCAATTCTTCAAAGACTCTATGGCACTCATCAGTCTAGTTAAAGCCTTCAACTTTTCTCACGATTTGAAGGGTAGACACTACTCGGTCGATCGCAAGAGAAATCGGTTAAGCGTTGTGATTCAATTCGTTAGTTGTTGCACATACCAGACATAGGTCATTTGTCGCATGTTGAGCACTGCTTGGACCTTCTTGGGGTTGGCCTTGATTTCTCTCCGGATGACTAAGAATATGAGGAACTTGCATGAGCCCGACTCTGAAGATGTATTTTTCTGGGTTGAGCTTCATCTTAAACATTCAGAGGGTGTCGAAGGTCTCAGCCAACTCGAAGATGTGGCCTTGTGGAATGATCTTTTTATTAATTTAATGTATATTTATTTTTTATATTGTTTTGGTTGTTTATTTATTGATTTATTAGTTAGCTTATTAGGCGTGCCCGTTATCGGAATGACAATTTATTATGCGCTCGATCTGACTTGGTCAGTCGATTATGAAGTCCGAGTTGAGACCGGAAGTCCGTCATACCATAAAGGCTATGACGTTAATTACGCCCTTCCAAAGAAGGACAACCCTTGATTAATCGTCAAAGTAAGAGGGGCCCCGGGGACAAAACGAAATAAGACTGATGTGTTGATTTATTTGCTGGATATGAGATACATTTATGTGCTCATGCGATTTATCAACTTTATTACGGTTCATCTGCCTGCTTCTCGGTACGGGGGGCGGAGAACTTAGGTTCGAGAACCACTCTCACGCATAACGATGGCTTCCAATCGGGCATAGTCCGACCTTCAACCACATATTATTTGATATACCGAGAACACATGGGGAGATGACTTGGGATTTGTTTGATCAAGTTAAGAACGCGGCATGAGATAGACATATTTGTTCCTCATGAAACCATGCAGGCATGAATGGCATAGCGAGAATTATTGGAATATTACGGCATTATGCCCATCTATCAATCTCATCTATATGAATCCTCGAATGAATCCGGCATCATGTCCCCTTGATCTTGGTTCATACCAAGTGGAAATAGGATATCATCCACGCAGAGACGAGATGGAACCCAGAATGATCAGGGAGTGTTAGTGCCTAGATAATGCGAAACGGGACTAAGCTAAGACAGATTAATACGAACGATATTTGCCCATGAAGGAGCTTATTGTTCTATTCCCTAAAGTGAATCACTAGAGACCCTGCAGAGATAGGGCCCCTCGAATCGAAAGGGTTTGACGCTGATATAGCGTACCGAAGATCAGAGTTAAATCCGGCAGCATCTCCCCTTATTTTGGGCTATGCCAAAAGGGGAGTATATGACATCCATCCACGGAGTGCCGGGATGGGAGCCAAAAGAAAGATGGGCATATAGCCCAGAACCCAAGGAGATATAAACACGATGGGTTGATGTCCATCATTGCGGCATTCAGTTAGTATCCCCTTGAGAAATCGGCAGAGAGCATGTAGTGGCAGAACTCCGTAAGTCAATAGGGTTAAAGGAACGTCATTTGTGGGTCAGTCCAATGTAGGGGTGTAACCCCATTAATCTAGATCCAGTAGCTTGAGTGAAACCTCTGGTCTTTCCTTCTTTCAAAAAGGGTGAAAGTTCATAAGAGGCTTGGCGAGGATCAGCTTGGCATAAGGCTCTCGGCGCGCTTGTCTCGGCATGAAGCCACCGGCGCGTGAGTGCTTTGGCCTGCATAGGCATCGGCGTGGGGGATAGCCCTTGGCACGAATGGGCATCGGCGCAAGGCGGTCCCCAGTGCGCCTCCAGCTCTCGGCGCGAGAATGCACGCGCCGAGGGGAAAAGCCTACGCCGAGGGAAGTTGGCACCGAGAGGCTTCCAAGGCAGGGTTTTCAAGGGTTTTTAGAGGCAGGTTTTTTCAGGAGTTTTAGGTTTTAATTCAAGGGGGTGTCAGAGGTTTTGTTCTTGAGGTTTACAGGGGTTTGAGACTAACGCAAATGGGGTCACATGGGGTGCCAAAAAAGAAGGGCTTTAGAGGGATAATCCCAGGGGATATAGTTGTATTCCACTCAGAAATGCTACTGGAGGCCAACTGTTTATTGAATCATCTGCACTATGATTCTGTTATGTCCCTCACCACTTGATGAAGGACCACGAGATAGACTTGTAGACACGCCAAAATTGACATTACTTTGAGTATTTCTCATATTGCCTTGTAATACCCCGTTTGACCCTCAAATTAGCTTGTTTGAGTGGTTTTTCCCATTTGCTTGAATTTCTCCTATTTTTCCCTCATTTCCTCTTTTTTCCTATTTTTCTGGATTTTCTGGGCATTTATCTCTATTTTCTGAATTCACGCCGTGGAGAGGGGCGTGTTTTTTTTTTTAAAAACACGGCCTGATCCAGGGCGTGTCTCCCCATTTTATCTATTTCTCCCCATTTTACCTATTTTATAAATTCGTGACCTGGTGAAGGGCGTTTTTTAAAACACGACATGACCTGGGGCATTTCTTGATGAAAGGACGCCCTAAGGTGAGGGCGTCAATTCCTGGAATTATGTAATTTTTGAAAAAGAATAAATATTTGAAGAATATTGACTCACGCCCTATTATGGGGCGTTTTTCAATTTACGCCTCTCCCTCAGGCGTTTCTTAAAATTTCCAAATAAAAGAAATGTTTATTTCTAAAATTAATCCAGGAAGAAACGCCCTGATATAAGTCGTGTTTTTAAAAGACGCCCTATGGAAGGTCGTCAATTCTAGAATTGACGCCCTCGTCCAGGTCGTGTTTCACTTTTATGCTCCGAACGGATGCAGCCTTTCCCCAGAGAGTCACTGCTTCGTTTGGGCTCTTGCCCAGTCTAATCCTCCCCTATTTTGGGCTCTTGCCCGTTCTTATCTCTTCCTCCTTTGGACTCTTTCCTTCTTATCTCTTTTCTATCTTATTAATAGAGCTTCCGAGCTCTGTTAATCGGTTGGATTCCGAAGGCTTCTGCCCCTTTGTTTTTCTTTTGTTTTGTCTTCTCCTTCTTCTGTTTTTCTTTTTCTTTTGTTTTCTCTTCTCTTCTTCGCAAGTTGCTGTGACTGAAGGAGGGGCTTCTCTGCAGTTCACTCTCCACCCTTTTGGAAGTCATCTCCCCATTGAGCATTTAAAGCCAACGCACAGGCCTTTCTTCCTTTTATATATATTCTTTCTTTGGTCTTATCATCCTCGGTTTACTCCTATATGCATGCATGCATGTTCATATACACATTTTCTTCTCAACCACGTTGAGAAAGTTCCCCACAGTGCAACTCTTGCACAATTCTATATTTTTATTTTGCATAGCATTCACCTCCCACACCCTCTTTGCATAGGGGTTTAAGGGCAACCACCCTTAAGGTGTGTTCTTCACCACGTTATCATGCTCATCTTTACATATAGAATTTGATGCTACACACCATATCTAATGCAATTTCTTTTATTGGTGTTTATCTTTTTTTTGCAAGGGTAATCAATTGAAGAACTCTCTTCATCGGCCGGCCGATTTGAAGAGAAAGGAGCACTCACATCCCCGCAACTTTTGAGGTATTTTTCGCGATCATCCTCCCTATTTGTTATTGATTATCTTTTGAGGCCTCGCGTCTCTGGCGATCACACACTCTCCACATTAGCACCTCGTGCTATTTTATTGCTTTCACCATATCTATTACTTTTTATATTAAAGTGGGTTTTAATAGGATCTACAAATTGGCGATCACGGTGGGACACTTTTCATTTTTCATTTGATTACCCCTTTCCCCTTGGCACCCTCGCGTGCCCTTTCCTATTGGCACCCACGGTACCCCTCCTTTGTGCTCCTCGGGCACCCTCCATTGTTTTCTTGTCCCACTTGTGATCTGTCAGTTGATAGATTTCTTTTTGAAATCCCACTTTATCCAAAAAATAAAATTTGATGAGCATGATTATGTTTTGATATTCATATTTGTTGATTGACTGTGATTGACTCTGTGAGTGTTTCTCTGCTATTGCTGGCCATGAAGAGTTTCTGGAATAAGGCAATTAACGCCTCTGACAGAGGCGCGTTTTTTGTTAACGCCCTAGCATAGGGCGCCTTTTCCCTGTTTAACGCCTTCTATCAGGACGCGTTTTTATTATATTTGGTGATCTGTTGAATTCACGCCCTTCCCCAGGGCGTTTCTTTCTTGATTAGCGCCTCACACCAAGGCACTGTTTCATGATTTGACGCCCTTGGTCAAGGGCGTCCTTCTATTTGTAACGCCTCACCACGGGGCATTTCTTGACTTGGTTGGCATCTCCCCACAGTGTTTCACGCCCTGCCCCAGGGCGTCTTTTCCATTGGTAGCGCCCTGCCCCAGGGCGTCTTTTGATTTATAGCGCCCTGCCCCAGGGCGTCTTTTGCCTGTGTTTTTACCGCACTCCTTCTTCATCACTGTATTATATTTTTTTGATTATATCTGTTGCATTCATTCATATTGCATTGGTTTGGGATACCTCCTCTCTCCACATATCTAGGAGCCACACACCCCCTTGGTGAAGGAACGACCCTCCATTGAGCATTCCGTCTCTTTGGATTGGAAATTCCTAAACCAAGCCTCTGTAAGTCCCCGCACCCGTGGATTCCCTCACGGACGGTGGGCAGGTTGTACCCTTCTAGAGTCTCGAGTTAGTTGGCCTACACGGTGAGAGAGGATTCCTAGTTGGCATTGGAGTTAAATCATATTGAAACTAGGATCCTCCCTTGTGTGAATCTTTCCAAACTTTATTAAAATTCATTAATTCACCAAGGTTTAAAACAATCAAAATCACGGTAACCATTCCAACTTGTGTGCTTCTTTGCATATTATTGTGAACTTTGATTATATGATGGCTTACCGTAATTGGGAAAATAACGTGTTTAATTCCATTCATGAGGATGCACAACCTAGCACTTCTTACACTCCTCAAATTGAACATGTTCATCAAAATCCTCACCATTCTTTCAAGGGACCACGTCCTTATTCTTATGGTCATGCCTGACCCATGGGTAATGTCCATTCTTATGGTCCCCCAACTCAAGTTCGAGCCACTATTCCTCCGGGACCGTCTCCTCCCAACGATGAGAGGGTCTCCCAAATCTTGCATGCATTAGATCATCTCACCCCTCAACAGATCCACGCCCTTAAGGCTGCCGTTGAGGGTGCATCTCCTTCATCTCATGCATCTCCTCCTTCTTCTATTCTTATACGGGTGGCCCATCACCCACCTCCTTCTTCTTCCAATCAGGTAGCCCATTACCCGCCTCCTTCTATTCACACTCCTCCTCGGGTGGTCCGACACCCGCCTCCTTCTATTCCTCCTCCAACACGGCCCCGAGGCCCTTTTATTCCTTGTAATCCGACCCATCCGGGTTATCCCGTTAATTCCCCTCCACGGCCTTCTTATACGGCCCCTCCTTCAAGGCCCTGCCGACCCTCTGTTGCTCATGTTACGCCCCTCCAGCAAGAGATTTTTGATAAGATTGCTTCCATGGAGGAACAATTAATGAGGGTTACAAGTTTACGGCCCGCTCCTCCTACTTCAGTTAATCCTCTCTATGCGGCTTTGGATGACATTACAAGAATGGAGAGAGAATGAAAAGATAGGATGGACGACTACGGCGTCTGCACTCCAAGCAAGCAAGAACCGGCGATTGAAGAATCCAAGCCGGTATACGACGATGAAGTTATGCAAGCACCCCTTCCAAGTTTCCTTCGTTTCCTGCTCCCTCCAATTTCATTTGATGAACCCCCTGCTCAGGATGAAGCCATCGTCCCTAATCCAACTCCTATTCCTGAGACTTCATGGTGCTACGAGGATGGGTCGATACTCCAATCACCCACGCCGGCGCATCTTGAGTCTCTCCCCACTACTAATACCGCTCGCCCCGTTCGGCGCTTTCTCCGCAACAAACCTCCACCAATTGCCAAACCTCCACCAATTACACCTCCCCCCATTATGCCATTAGCCTCCACATCGGCCTCCACTTCCCCAATTTCCCCACCATTACCCTCCATTATGCCTTTAACCCCAAAACCCATTTTGCCTATACCTCCACCACATAGCCTTTCGCCTTTACCCATGGCTAATCCTGAGCAGGATCCACCCCTTTTTGCACTCGAGCCAACCCCGACTGCTTCCGAGCAAAGGGAGAAGCTCGACGTGTTTGAACCTCCGCCTCCACTCACTCATTTGCCAACACTTTCCATTATACCTCCACCACTCACGAAGCCTTCCGCCTCCGCTTCACCTCCCTCCACTACTCGGAATGGGGGGCCTTCTACAAGCACAGGTGCCGAGGACGATCAAGAGCCGGGCAGCAAAGACTTGGCCGTGCCATTCAAGATTCAAGAATTCATTTGCCGGATGACAATCCGGGTTATTGTGCCAAGCACGGTCGAAGAAGCCAAGTCGCCGCCATGCCGAGCATTGATGCTGTGTAAGGGCCGGGCAGGGCACCCCTTGTTCCAATTTCCGAATTCCGAATTCATTATTCCTTACAAGGGGCGAATGCCCATTTTGCTCAACTTTCCATATATACCACATTCAATGGGCAACACGATGCTTCCCGTTCCAACTCTCCAACTCCCTCACATTGTTGATCTTTGCCTTCAAAGGGGGTTGCCACTTATTGAAACTCCTTTTATTGGGCCAATTGGCTGTATTCTTTCACTGCCGTGGAGGGGCAGTTATCTTGGTGCCGAAAGGCCTTCCGCTATTTCATCCATCTTCTTGTCTATCACATCTTTTCCATGGGCCATTCCTAGGGTTAGGAGGAGGACCTCGTCCTCTCGCCCTTCATATTCTCCATATTCTTTACATCCCATTGCATTCGCGCATTCATTGCATTCATCGCATCCATCCCATTGCATGCATTTGCACCTCCTGCTTCACGGGTTTCCAAACCCGTATCTTCCCCGCCTTCCGGTACCGCCGGATATTCCGCATTTCCCATCTTATTCATATTCATCTTTTTGTCCACTCTCCTTGGGGCATCGCGTCCCCTTTCCTGCTATTTCCCTGGAACCTCCAGGAGTCTTATTCCTCCTCTTTAGGCATCGCGCCCTTTCTGATTCTATTCCTCCGGAACCTCCGGATTTTCCCTTTGGGCACGACGCCCCTCTCCACCTTTTTTATTTGCTCCCTCCGGAACCTCCGGACTTTTCCCTCGGGCATGACGCCCCTTTCCATCTTAATCCACCGAAACCTCCGGATTCTATTTCCCTCTTCTTTGGGCATGACCCCCCTCTCCACCTTCTTTATTTGCTTCCTCCGGAACCTCCGGACTTTTCCCTCGGGCACGACGCCCCTTTCCACCTTCTCCTTCCTGATTTGCTTCCTCCGGAACCTCTGGATTTTTCTCTCCTCCCTGGGCATCGCGTCCCTCGGCATTTTCTCCCTCCGGAACCTCCGGACCCTCCATCTTTCTTCCGATTCATCTTTCTAATCTTCCTGAACATCACATCCTTCATTTTTTTATTCCTTTTCCATCATCTTTTACCCTATTTCATCTCAGGGCATCGCATCCCTTCTTTTGTCATCCCTCCGGAGCCTTCGGATTTTTCCTCTCATGATTCTCCTCTGCCTCCGGACCCTCCAGATCCGCCTCTTTTCATCTATCAATTTCTTCTTCTGATTCCTCATGATCCTGGGTCCGACCCAACTTCTTCCACATCCACTGCCTTGGGCATCTGCCCATTCTCTCACTGCTTTCGAGGCTTTAGTCCTCACTCATCCTTCTAATTCTTCACTTCTTCTGTAGACTGTTCCATGTGATCAGGGTCTCCCCACCTTAGTGAGGGAGTTCTAGCCCTCGCCTCGCTTCCCTTTTCTCCTTATTCGTCTAAGTCTGGTTTGAGCACCACTCATTCTTGTTAAGCCACTCCCAAAATCCTTTGCTTCCAATCCTTTTGACTCCCAAAGAGGACAAATCCCATGATGATCAACCTCGCCTCTGACAGCTGCTTCTAAAAAGGTTGCAAGGTAACATATTGGCATAAGTATGCATTTTAATGATATCATTTTCTCATTACTTCACGCATGATTTTCAAAATCAAGTGCTTCTTAACGAGATTAAGAGTGGTGTTTTAAACCTTTATCTTAAGCTTTTGTTTAATTGAAATCATTCTCAAAAGAGTCCTTTAGGCTTGTTTTTTTTGCAGCACCTCTGGTTAATAAAAACCCGCGCTGGGAATTCAACATTCTCTCCCCGCTTGTTAAGAGCAACCCTTAGTTGGGCACCGCACACACTTCACGGCGTCCTTAGCTAGCTCCTTTGATAAAAACACCGTTGCTACCTTGGCCATGCCATGAGAATTTCTGAAAGTCTTTTTCTCTTCTTTACTCGGCCAAATGCAGGGGCAAGAGGTTGACGGATGAGATGACCAACCTCGGTAATCCCCAATACGAGAGGAGTCTCAAATAGGGGCAGTCTTGACCCAAAATCAATATGAGTTTTCATATGAGTTTCATGATATACATCTCGCCAAAAGGGCTATTATGAAAATCAAGTCGAAATTTCAATAAATTCAAAATTATGAATTATGGCATGTCAAGAGTGGCAAAGTCCCCGCAGGGAAAACCCTAGTCGTATGCATGTCAAGGGTCTAAAAAAAATCAAAGGCACAAAGCCCCGGCACAACAGACTACCTCTTTGAGGGGAAACACCTTGGAAGGAATTCAAGTCCCGACATCTCCCATCCTGCATAAAGTTTGTCACAATTGTTCTTCTCTTCTCCCTCCAAGACCGAATGTTTCTCAGGTATGGCCTTGGTAGGGGCACCGTTGATCAAAGGCGGTCGGTTATAGGATGCCACCTTCATTGCACGCCCGGCTTTGGGCAATTTTAGCAAAAAGGGGAAGGAACAAGGACCCCTAGCCAGTAGTTCAAAACACCCTTTGATGCTGCATTAACAATGTCTAAGCCAAAATCAAACAAAAATTGAATATTTCCTGATCAAAATCCAACAAAAATTAAATATTTTCAAAAATTCATAAAAATTTAAATATTTTCAAAACTCATAAAAATTCAAATATTTCCAAAACTCATAAAAATTTGCATATTTCCAAAACTCATAAAAATTTGCATTGTATTTTCTGATGGTGTTTTGCAGGAACAGCTTTGCAGAGACCAAAAGCATGGGATGAGTCCTATCTCCACTCGTTGCTATCAATCTATTGATTCTCCCGATATTCTCATGACATGCCACCCTGGGCATTTTTGGGCATCATCTCCTTATATCATTTTGGTTATATCTCCTGATTATCTCATGATTATTCATCTCCAAATCTTTCAATCAACTCCTGCTCGTTTCATCTGATTACTCCGCCGATGGGCATTATCAGATCCTGATTATTTAACTCCAAAACTTGATTAGCCAGATTGTCATCCTTATGACAAACAACAAATAATGATTCTTTGCTATGCCATGATTTGACTTATGCTGTTCATGATATATGCTTATTGATGCTTCCATTCATGCTATGCTTGTTATGCTTAAATGCCTCATTCATTGCTTGTTATCTTCATTATATCTTGGCTAATGAAATTTTGAGCGCAGGATAAGAAGCTCTTGGTCCCGCCGACTGGGCATCATCATCAAAGTCCCACGGTGCTTGCAGCTCATCTCTCAGTTCCCCCATACTTATTGCTCCACCATCTCTCCCTGTATGCATTTTTACTATATGTTACATACGCTACTAGATTATATCAAGGACCTTGTGGCTTTGGTAAATCTGGGATTTGAGTTCCCCTTCATCAAAAACAATGATGATTCCAGAGGAGTCTTAGTCACACGGATAGGCCGTTGAGCCGTCCAAGGCTGAGGACGATGGTTCCCTTTTTGTGAATTGGTGCGTGGATAAACGGGCTTCGGCTTAGTATCAGCTCGCGAAATCAGTTTCTTGACCCAGTCTTGGCAGTTAAACAATATTATCCTTGATTATATTATATCTTTATTTGTTATTTTCCCTTTAAACCCAGCATGCATTCATGTAGGACTTTGAATCAACTGTTGAAAAATCATTCTGATGAGCTGACTTTGAGGGTTGAAGTTGATCTTAATCTTTCCAGATATGAGATATTCCATGCCGGATTGAATCCTCAGTTTGTTTTGTCGCTGTTTTGGGTCATTTTCTCGAAAGCTCCTTGTTTGGATTTTTATTATCTCATTTTATCTCCTTTCCTTTGATCCACCTTGGCTGCAGCACGTCCACATTAGCTGGTAACCGCTCCCCAATGGTGAAACTTACAGGTTTGTGACCTGGGATACTTCCACCGCGCTAGAAGTTGATCATTTTTTTTATCTCCTTCGTGCACCGCGTGCACACCTCCCCATTGTATCCAAACATTGTTGATTTCGTTGAATTTCCCGAGATTTGCTTCATCTCGAGCTTTTGATTTCATTTCTCATCAAGTGATGTTGATTGCGTGTCTCATCACACCTTGGCATCTACTTTTCAGTTTGCTACGCTCCCTTGCAAAACAGACGCCAAGGCGGGGCAGCTGTAGACACGCCAAAATTGACATTACTTTGAGTATTTCTCATATTGCCTTGTAATGCCCCATTTGACCCTCAAATTAGCTTGTTTGAGTGGTTTTTCCCATTTGCTTGAATTTCTCCTATTTTTTCCCTCATTTCCTCCGTTTTCCTATTTTTTTGGATTTTCTGGACATTTATCTCTATTTTCTGAATTCACGCCCTGGAGAGGGGCGTGTTTTTTTTAAAAAACGCGGCCTGATCCAGGGCGTGTCTCCCCATTTTATCTATTTCTCCCCATTTTACCTATTTTATAAATTCGTGACCTGGTGAAGGGCGTTTTTTAAAACACGACCTGACCTGGGGCGTTTCTTGATGAAAGGACGCCCTAAGGTGAGGGCGTCAATTCCTGGAATTATGCAATTTTTGAAAAAGAATAAATATTTGAAGAATATTGACTCACGCCCTATTATGGGGCGTTTTTCAATTTACGCCTCTCCCTGAGGCGTTTCTTAAAATTTCCAAATAAAAGAAATGTTTATTTCTAAAATTAATCCAGGAAGAAACGCCCTGATATAAGTCGTGTTTTTAAAAGACGCCCTATGGAAGGTCGTCAATTCTGGAATTGACGCCCTCGTCCAGGTCGTGTTTCACTTTTGTGCCCCGAACGGATGCAGCCTTTCCCCAGAGAGTCACTGCTTCGTTTGGGCTCTTGTCCAGTCTAATCCTCCCCTATTTTGGGCTCTTGCCCGTTCTTATCTCTTCCTCCTTTGGACTCTTTCCTTCTTATCTCTTTTCTATCTTATTAATAGAGCTTCCGAGCTCTGTTAATCGGTTGGATTCCGAAGGCTTCTGCCCCTTTGTTTTTCTTTTGTTTTGTCTTCTCCTTCTTCTATTTTTCTTTTTCTTTTGTTTTCTCTTCTCTTCTTCGCAGGTTGCTGTGGCTGAAGAAGGGGCTTCTCTGCAGTTCACTCTCCACCCTTTTGGAAGTCATCTCCCCATTGAGCATTTAAAGCCAATGCACAGGCCTTTCTTCCTTTTATATATATTCTTTCTTTGGTCTTATCATCCTCGGTTTACTCCTATATGCATGCATGCATGTTCATATACACATTTTCTTCTCAACCACGTTGAGAAAGTTCCCTACAGTGC
Source organism: Amorphophallus konjac (assembly GCA_022559845.1). NCBI lineage: Eukaryota > Viridiplantae > Streptophyta > Magnoliopsida > Alismatales > Araceae > Amorphophallus > Amorphophallus konjac. Next base: position 392,663,276 of record CM040126.1, read on the forward strand.
AACTCTTGCACAATTCTATATTTTTATTTTGCATAGCATTCACCTCCCACACCCTCTTTGCATAGGGGTTTAAGGGCAACCACCCTTAAGGTGTGTTCTTTACCACGTTATCATGCTCATCTTTACATATAGAATTTGATGCTACACACCATATCTAATGCAATTTCTTTTATTGGTGTTTATCTTTTTTTTGCAAGGGTAATCAATTGAAGAACTCTCTTCATCGGCCGGCCGATTTGAAGAGAAAGGAGCACTCACATCCCCGCAACTTTTGAGGTATTTTTCGTGATCATCCTCCCTATTTGTTATTGATTATCTTTTGAGGCCTCGCGTCTCTGGCGATCACACACTCTCCACATTAGCACCTCGTGCTATTTTATTGCTTTCACCATATCTATTGCTTTTTATATTAAAGTGGGTTTTAATAGGATCTACAAGACTGTCTCGGGCTTCATCATGATCATGAGGTTAAGAGAAGGAATGGAAGAACTGTTAATCGGGGAGCTCTGATATGAACGTATCCCTCACCATTCTATGAATGAGAAGCCACGAGATAGAAGTCTCGGGCTCTCATCGTGGCTCTGAGGTTAGAAATACTCAGACGATGCAGCAGGAACGGACTTAGATGATCGGATATGATAAATTTCAAAGAAACAGAAGGGAGAAAAATCTCAGAATCCCATATTTCATTTCATTCCCAAAAGGATGCAATCATTTAACATTTGGGGGGAATCAGATTACAAAGGCCTACACATGGGCCGATGCTCCTTGAACATGCATCAGACTTTGCTGATACTTAGCATTTGCAGAGGAATAGGTCTCGGAAGCAAAAGCACAAAATAAAAGAAAATAGAAGCAGACGACAGAGGAGGGTAAAGACTAAAAACACTGGATGGGGGGAAAGGGGAGAATGTAGCCCCTTAGGGCGTTTGAAAATCAACCCCACCTTGCATCTCTCTCCACAGACTTCTGCAGCTCTCTTGCTTTCTTCCGATTTCTTCAGTAGGCCCTCAGACCTTTCTCCTCTCTTCTTTTTTTTCTCAGCCCTCACTCTCTTCTTTCAGATGGTTTTTCTAGATGTTCCTCCCCCTTTACTTGTCGAAGACCAGGGGTTTTATAGAGGGCTGACCCTCTGTCCATCGGCGCAAGCTCTCTCGGCATGGTGGCCTCGGCACGCCACTTGGATCAAGCTTCTCGGCGCGACTTCCATCGTAGTGGGCTTGGGCCCATTTCATTTGTGAATTTGTGCCGATAGAGGCCATTTTGAATGACTAGGCCTTTTCATTGGTTAGGTTGGCTTCTTAGAGTGCTCGTTGGCTTTCTTTGTTGTCTATTTAGCACCCGGACCAACAGGTATGCGCGAAGCTATGTGAGTCTGATGGGAATCGACACCGAGCCAGTACCTTTTCATATTGCATTTATATCCTTTAGTTTATTTTTATATCCACGGGAAAGTATACGCGCAATTGTACGGCTTTATCAGCCAATGCGTCATTCCCACATATTGTTTGGGTTTCTATGTAATTTGTCAGTAGGACCAGCAAGGGGGCCCTCAGCCCTTTCCCATTGGTCCATGTCATCTTGTGGGGCTGGTCAACCATCCTAGGTGGACATCTAGAAGGTTGGACTAGTCATATGCCACATGGGTAGACACAGGGTTAAGAATGTCAACATTCTACACCCATCCCACCTACCCCATTCAACCTTCTACTACATGGTCAAGGGGCGCCCCATTCCACTTGCCTTAGTTTAATATTTTTGTGTGTTATTAGAATGCAATCCCAGCCCTTCAATCCTCTTCCCCAGATCTAAGGGTCCACATTGCATTTGATGTAAACCATATATAAGCTTGTATTTTTATGTGAAATTCAATGAAAAATCAGAAAATTTTGTGAAATCCAAGGAGCTTCTTGCGCCCCAGCCCCTCTCCCTCTGGTTCCTCTCCTCCAACCTCAAGTTCTAGAGTGATTCTACCTTCTATCATCTCCTCTCAACCTCCGGTGATCGTCTGTGCCGCCGCCGCCGCCGTTCGTCCCGCCATCGAGCCGCCTCTGCAGTTCTGTCTTCGTCCGATCACAGCAGCTTCCACAAATTTTATGTCTCAGCCACGAGCTTGGATTGATCTGCATTTTTTATGGTGTATTTATCCCTTGCATTTCAATATCCACCTAAATTTTCATGCCAAAATTCCATCGTTTAGTATTTTTACATTTTCGTCCAACCTGTCCTCCCAGATCTGCCAGGTTTCTATCTATAGTGATAGAACCTCTGAGTTCTCCCGTTTCCGACCATCTTTTTGATTTGTCCAAGCCCTCCCAATTTTACTGGGAGTTCTGTCTATCACCCCCTACCTCCAAAAATTTTCTTAATTTTTTATCAACCTTCTATCTATTTTTAGAAATTCATGTTCTTCCTCTGATACAGTGTTTTTAGTCAGATCCCAGATCCGACCACCCTCCACTTCCAAAATCATAACAAATCACCACCACCTCTAAATCCAGATCCAAAAATAGTCCTGGTTTCCTTGTTCTATTTCCTACAACCTTTCTGAAGAACACATCTTCAAATTCGGACATCTACTTCACAGTCAAAGGCAATCAACAGGATAGTTCTCTGCAGATCTGAGTCTTCGGTTACTGTACAACAGCAGCATATAAAATTCGCCAACATAAAGTACAAATTTGGTGAATTTTTCTGAAGGCCACTGGATTGCAGTACTTCAAAGCAGCTTTCCAACGGCTCTGATCTCGTTGCATTCCGACACTGGTGCTGATCGCAGCGTCCGTTCTCGCCGGAGCGCACGCTGAAATACAGAACCGGCAGATTTCTGATCGGTTTTTCCGACCGGCGCCGAACGGAGCCGCCTGGCCTCCGGCCGGCGAACCAGCGTGCCGCCAGCCCGGGGAGCGCTTCTCCAAGTGTCTCCACTACAGCGGTACCACCGGGTCCCACACGGCCCCTCCGGACAGCACGTGGGCCCCACGGTTGTGAACACACGTGTAGTCGAATCAACACACGAAGCTACCCGTCAACCCGAATTCGGTCCTCCCGGGCCCATTTGTATAGCCCTTTACCTCCCTACGTGGAGTGGGCATGTTCCCATTGCTGTAATTATTGTGTGTTAAGTTTTCCGGGAGTACGAGTTTTCGGCCGGGTCCGTCTTCCCCACGCCGAGCGCGTGGAGGTATCGCATTCGCTCCCTTACTTGATATTTTGCTTAATTTCATATATGCTTATTTATGCCGCTGCTAGAGAGCATGATAGGGTAATTATCTCACTTTCTATTTATATCACCGCTGCTGCGAGAGAGAGCGTTACCGTCACGTGACCCGATTCGGGCACGAAAGAGAGAGCCGACCACCCTAGCTCTTGCCGGTTTCTCAACCGTGCACGTCCGACGCTTCCCTCGTTAAGGGACGATCGCGAGCTTGTCGTGTCCGTGGTCCCGTCCCGCATCAGAGTCCTATTTTACGAGCATCAGAATATACTGAGGATCTTTTTCAGCAGGCAGATGATTGCCCGGGTGTTGACGTAGTCTTCATCAGCCTGACTATCTTGAGTGATAGCCGTGCTGGACAGCGGCTTGGCCGATGATGGTTTCGACTGGACAGAATGTCAAGTGTAGTGGGTCTTCTTCTATTCAGATTCTCATAATCTCCAGGGATGACATAGGAGCCGCACCCTTGATTGACCTTCAAAGCCCTTAGCTTGCTCTGACTTCTTCTTTCTCTTTGTATATTTTTGGTGTCAACAAATGCCCCCTACCAGCAGGTGGCGTGAGCGAAGAATAAGTGGCACGGGGCCTGCGGGTGTATCCTTCAATATCTGTGCATATATTTCTTGCTTGATCTGTCTATCCAGCTTGAAATCTTCTTCATATTTGTAGCATCTTCAGTATTTCATAGGTGTTTTTGGGGCTAGTGCTAGACTGCTGATCCTTGAATGGACAGTATTCCGGTTTCATTGGTTGCATTCTCATCCCGATGCGAACGAATCGGCGCGAGCGGCATCGGCATGGGCATCTTGGCATAGGGGCGGTAGGTACTTCTCGGCACGGCCATCTCGGCGTGCCTTTTGGCCGATTGGGGCGGCTACTCTCGGCGCGCTTTTCTTCTGGCAGGAGCTTTCCTCTCGGTGCGGCCTTTTAAGGCCGATTAGGGTTCGGGGGAGCTCATTTCTCCTTCGAGCTCCCTCTCTCCTCCTTCTTCTCACGGCGGCGGTCGGCGTGAGGCCTCTGCTTCAGCAACTTTTCTTCTCCTTCCTTTCTATTTCTCCTCCGTGAGACCCTTTGCTTTGTCTTTGGGGCTGTGTCCCTTGTTGCTTAAGGGGTCATCTCCTCTTGGTGGATGGCTTCCTATTATACTTCGGGCATACCCAATATAAGGGGAGATGCTGTCGAATTTTCTTCAAAATGCTTAGCTTTTATTTGTTGATTTCTTTTGGAGTCTTATCTTGAAATTTTCTTGGAATGCAGTTATTGCAATGGCTGCTACCTCTGGCTCTGCCTCTGCTACTTCTGGATCTGCTAGTGCAGGCACTTCTGCTCAGCCTGAAATATCCAGTCCAGTAGTGAACTGGCTAAATGTTCATCAACTGGACCGTGGTTACGAGCAAATTGCTGTAGTTGACGAGTCTTCAGATTCTGAGACGGACACTGTTTCATCCACCCGTGTCTTTTCTGCTGAAGAAGGAATGAGTTTCAGACATGGCAGCGACTATCGCCCGGATTTCCCGAAGGATCGCCATTTGGTGCCATTCATTCGCACCTTTACTGTGGGTGGCATGAGGGATCTCCTATTAGCCCGTGCGGTGGAGCAGGCTATGTTGTTAGAGAGGGACAGCTTGAAGGGCTCCGTGTGTCAGGGCAAAGCCATCTATCTTCCTGGAGAGCAGCGTGAATGGGATGCTATTCTCGGAGTGACTGATCTGGAGCTGGAGCAGAAAATGTTGACTAGAGCTCTTGAATTTACCCCTGCCATGTGGGATACTGTAGCGGGTCGGGTCAACAGGGAGAAGCCCGACTATGGATTGTTCTTGGCACCGATAAGGTAGGGCTACAGGGACGAGCCATTTGTCATGAACTGTCTGGCAGTCCATTTCAAATTTCAGCTAGCTGCCGGCTGGTTTGCAGACACGAAGGTGACAGATGCTCATCTCTTCCGTGTAGGGGTAGTGGAGCTCACAGAATTTGTGCTGAAGGAGTATGCTCCTTTGTTGATCTGAGCTGGGATGTACCATAGTGTGTATGCTTCACGATTCTGGTACCCCATCTCTAAGGGTTTGTGCTGTGGGATGTTTGAAGTTTTCTGCCCTCAGTTCAATACATTTTATACAGCAGAAGGTGAAACCTCTCTGGACCTTTGGAGTCTATTACAGCTTTCGGGCTTGCCAATTGACGGGGAGCCTTACGAAGAAGTCTGCTTATATGACTTAGTTAAGGATGAAACTGACGGCGAGGGCCAGTATTCTTTCAGTTTTGCATACCGGTATTTAATGAAGGTCTACCGTTCCCTCTGTTTGTCACATTACAAAGGGTCCTCCAAGGGTTATCATGCCCGAGAAAAGAGCAGCAGATTGAAGGTCTGAGTGGGACAGTGGATTCAATATTTCTTCAATGGCCCTCTGAAGTATAACGAGTTTCCTTCGGTGGCTCCAACTGTAGGCAAATAGAACAGGACCCCGAGATTCAAATCGAAATTGCCAGCTTCCCTCCGACGGACTGGTCAAGAAGGACCCAATCCTGCTGGAGTGGACCCCATTACACATTGTGCCGCTTATTTGACTTTTTGGTTGTGCACCTTTGCTCTCCCTCAGGGAGATGAAACAATCATCAGGCCGGAGGCAATATATCCAGCTTGTCAGATGGCTTGGGGTATGCGGCTTTCTTTGTGTCCAGCGGCACTTTGCTTGATATACAAGTCTTTGGGAGACTTACACAGACATCGAGTCCCCAGATCACTCAGAACAGTGGGCCCATTTCACTCTTTTAATGCTTGTGTATGCAGTTTATTCCCCGAACTTGCTCCGAGGACTTTGCAGACAACCACACTGTACCCCCGAATGCTAGAGTTTGCCAGTGCTGAGCCCGGCCCGGTGTCACAATAACTTTTTAAGATCAGAGGCCGACTGATCGGGGTTCTAGTTGATTCAGCAGGGACTATTCATTTCTGGACCTTGGCAGCACATTCCGCTCCTTTGGCAAATCCGCAACGTGAATGCAAGCTGGGAGATGTGGAGGTCCTCACTCACCCCATTTCGGGTGCTAAAGTTACCCGACCGCTTTTAGAGCCCGAGCTGGTTGAATGGGCCCTGTCAATCCGCCCGAGTGTCTTAGTTTTTAGGAAGGGTGGTCTGCTTCATCTGGAACCTTACTATTCGTTCCGATTCGGACAAAATTTTGGTTATGATCAACATATTCCCACTTCAGTTGCCCAATTTCCACTGGAAAGCAGGTCGAAGCATAGCTCCATTATAACTGGTGACGGCCGCCTTTGGTGGGACTTCTTTCACCGCCAAGATGATGCTACTTTCAGGGTGTCGTCAGTGTCAAGCCGCGTTCCCCGAGTCACCTCAGAATATATTAAGTGGTGGAATGCCCGTACGAGCTTCTACCGCAATGCCAGAGGAGCTTGCTGGGATGTAGCTGAACGCACATTCCTGAGTCAGCAGCTTGGGCCGGTGTTTGACATTGATGAGGCCCACCTGAAGAGACTATTTTCTCAGCATTCGAGGGAAGCAGAAAAATACATAGCCAAGCGGCGAGCTCTGAAGGAGGATGCATCTCAGCAGTTGGCACCGGTACTTGCCAATGTAAATGAGGATGCCTTCATGAAGAATTTGAAGCACTTATGCCAGATCGGTAGCGCTCGTCTGGAGTCTCAGCAGTACCCATTCCCTAGAGAGGAGCCACTTCCGAAGGTAGCTTCATGGAAAAGCCAAATAGACCGCTCCTGCCCGTACAAGACATTTGTAAGGAGGGAGGACAGGACCCTGACGTATTATCAGCATACGTCCTGGCTGTTCATTCTGATGAATATCCATGGGCTGTCTCTCGATAACCCTGCAGTAAGCATCTTGGACAAGCCCCTGTTTGTGTCCTTTCAGTATGCTGACGGCTGGGGGATGCACCTCCTAGGCCTGTATCACTGCCTTGCTTCTCGCGGCCATGCAGACTTAGCTAGCCTGGCAGAGAAGTGTCAAAAGATTGGTGACGTCTGCTGGCTTGTTAGGGAAGTTGCTTCCCGCAGCAAGGAGGTGGCCTATCAGTATTGGCCCCTTTCATCTTTTTACAATGGCCCGACAGGTATGACTTTCTCCGGTTAACATGGTGCTTTCTTCATTGCTTGATCTTCTTTATAATAATGTGCATCCTCTTTGACAGATAGACCAGACATAAAGTAGCAGGGGATCTATCGGAGGATTATTTCCCAGGCTCAGAAGTCTGCATACTTTGATATCCCCGAGCCGGCGCCGACCACCACCCCATTGCCTCCTGGCAAGAAGAGGGCGGCTTCTGAAGTGAAGGTCGCCGTGGGGCGGGCAAAGAAGACCCAAAAGACTATGGTGAAATAAGTCCTCCTCCACAGCCGACGTCACTAAGGTCCCTTTGCCTCGTGTGCCCTCTTTTGAGGAGTTTGCCGTTCAGCAGGAGGTTGCTCAGCAAGTAGCCGAAGGTATCATTATTTTCTCATGAACTGCAATCTTATAGACTTTGTGGTATCTTCATTCTTGACTTAGCAGGTCCTTATTCGGTAGTGGTTCAAGAAGAAACTGCCGTTACGGCGGCTGCTGAATTGGCCAGAGGTGCAGCAGAGGAGATGGATGGGGAGCCTTCCATTATTGCCCCGGAAGATGTTAGGCTGCCTTCACCCACACCAGCCAGTGAAATTGAAGGTAGGCTTGCCTTGCCTTTATAATTCTTTCTTGTCTTTTGATGACCATTCTGTCATTCTTCATATATGAGCTCGTATCACAGTGGCTGAGGGGGTTGGAGCTGACATTGAGACCCCAGCAACGGATGTTCCCCAGCCACAGGAGGGTGTGGACGCACTAAAATTCGCTTGTTCAGGTGGTTCCTCTGTTAAGTGCGTGGGCGTGCCAGTCACTGAGTGACAATTTGTTCGGGCTCCGAAGAGCCCATGGTACGATCGATCTGACTCGGTCAGACGATTGTGTGGTTCGTGTCGGGACCAAAACTCACCACCCCATAAAGGTCACGGCGTCATTTACATCCCCCATACGAGGGAACACCCTTGATTAATCGCCAGGATTCAGGGCCTCATGGCCAAGAAATCAATTGCATGGAAGGTCTATTACGAGGTATTGAAATCCTCGCGCGAGGGCGAGAACAAAACCATTCGCGGTCATGTCAGTCATGTACTGACCATTTAATGTTCGGACGAATGTCCGGCTCGAGAAAATCGCGGTTGTCGCGGGAAAACCGGAACACATGTATGCCGAGGTATGGCAAATTTATTGTTCAGACGAGCGGAAAACGTTCGGCTGAGCCTCGGTTGGAGCGGTCAAAAACCAGTAAATTTGTTGGCCCGGTGCAAGAGCAACCTGCGACCATACTGCGGTGGGCCCCCCACAGTCGAAACAAGACTTGCATGAGCGTCATTAATATTTTCGGTGCCAAGGGGCAACGAGGGAATATCCCTTGAATCAGCTGAAAAGCCCTGTGTCTAGGGAAGCGGAAGTTCGAAACGTGTCGGTCATTCAGGAGACCGTTTAATATTCGGACGGGTGTCCGGCTTGAGAATATCATAATCGTCGCAGGAGGGCCTGGAACATATGTATGCCGTGATACGGAAAATACATTATTCCGAGACACTGAAAACATTCGGTTAAATCTCGGTTAGTGTAGCAGGAAACTAGCGAATTTATTGGCCCGGTGCGAGATCGAGTCGGGACCATACCGGGGGCACCTCCCGCGGTCCAAACGGGGCTTGCGTGGGCATCATTAATGATTCCGGTGCCGGAGGGCAACGGGGAAGAGTCCCGGGACTAGATTCCAAAATCGAAAACGTGTTCGAAGGGAGCGAGCTATAGGCCGAGGATATGAGTCATACAATGACCATAATCGGGACAAGCCCAAGGTCTAAGCATGGCCCACGGGGGCCCTGCTAATATTCCCATGCAAAGGGTCCAGGGATGATGAGGGCCACCTCGTTCTATTCAGATTTTTCGGTCATTCGTGGACCACTTTATGTTCGGACAAAGGTCCGTATTGAAAGCACGACGTAAATGAAAATAAATCCGTACAAATATATGCCGAGTTTACGGCAATTTCAATGAAAGAAAAGAAACGAATCCCAATGGGAGCGAGTCTGGTTTGACGAACTATCGACCGAGAGCCATGTCAGATTACGGCCATATTGGGATGGCTCCCAAGGTCCGAACCCGACTTGGAGGGGCAGCGTTAATGTTCCCTTCATACCGGGTCTTGAGGAGAACGAGGCTGCGAAGCGGATCTCATCATTTTATTATTATTTGAATTTTAATTATTTTTTATTATTTTCATATATTTTTGGTGAGTTTGTTATTATCATCATTTTTTTTATTACTTGTTTATTCATTTGCTCTTTTTTTTGAGTTCATTATTATCATTGCTTATTTCTTTATCATCATTATTTATTTATTTTAATTTTTGAATTTATTATTATTATTATTATTATTTGTGCCCTTTTTACTATTTATTCCCTTTTTATTGTTTATCCCTTTTTGTGAGTTTGTTATTATTATTATTTTTTTTTTACATTTAGGGCACGCGTGGGAGGATGGGCCAAAAGGGGCTGAGGGCTAGAGAGTGTACCGCTGGGTTAGTTGGTGTGCCGCTGATGGGAATCGACACCGAGCCAGTACCTTTTCATATTGCATTTATATCCTTTAGTTTATTTTTATATCCACGGGAAAGTATACGTGCAATTGTACGGCTTTATCGGCCAATGCGTCACTCCCGTAGATTGTGTGGGTTTCTATGTAATTTGTCAGTAGGACCAGCAAGGGCGCCCTCAGCCCTTTCCCATTGGTCCATGTCATCTTGTGGGACTGGTCAACCATCCTAGGTGGACATCTAGAAGGTTGGACTAGTCATATGCCACATGGGTAGACAAGTGGCCCATTTTGTCCAAGGTAGGCCACCTACCATTCAACCTCCCCTCCTAGTCAATAGCCCCCCCCCCCCTTGCATATTATATTCTTCTTTTTTGTGTTTGTGGCATGCAATCCCAGCCCTTCAATCCTCTTCCCTAGATCTAAGGGTCCACATTGCATTTGATGTAAGTCATATAAAATGTTGTATTTTCATATGAATATTAATGAAAAATCAGAATTTTTGTGTGTAAGCAAGGAGCTTGGTGCGCCCCTCTCTCCTCCCCTACTGTTCTTCCCTCCCCAACCCCAGATCTAGAGTGTTTCTACCTCTTATCCCCTCCTCTCAACCTCCGGTGATCGTCTGTGCCGCCGCCGCCGCCGTTCGTGCCACCATCGAGCCGCCTCTGCAGTTCTGTCTTCATCCGACCACAGGAGATTCCATGAATTTTCTGTCTTAGCCACGAGCTTGGATTGATCTGAATTTTTTATGGTGTGTTCAGACCTTGCATCCCAAGATCAACCTAAATTTTCACGTCAAAATTCCATCGTTTAGTATTTTTACATTTTCGTCCAACCTGTCATCCCAGATCTGCCAGGTTTCTATCTACAGTGACAGAACCTCTGAGTTCTCCCCCTCCGACCATCTTTTTGATTTGTCCAAATCCTCCCAATTTTCCTGAGAGTTCTGTCCATCACACCCTATCTCCACAAATTTTCTTAATTTTTTATCAGCCTTCTATCTATTTTTAGAAATTCATGTTCTTCCTCTGATACAGTGTTTTTAGTCAGATCCCAGATCCGACCACCCTCCATTTACAAAATCAGAACAAATCACCACCACCTCCAAATCCAGATCCAAAACTAGTCCTGGTTTCCTTGTTCAATTTCCTACAACCTTGCTGAAGAACACATCTTCAAATTCAGACATCTACTTCACAGTCAAAGGCAATCAACAGGAAAGTTCTCTGCAGATCTGAGTCTTCGGTTACTGTACAATAGCAGCATATAAAATTCGCCAACACAAAGTACAAATCTGGTGAATTTTTCTGAAGGCCACTAGATTGCATTACTTCAAAGCAGCTTTCCAACGGCTCTGATCTCGTCGCATTCTGACACCGGTGCTGATCGCAGTGTCCGTTCTCGCCGGAGCGTGCGCTGAAATACAGAACCAGCAGATTTCCGATCGGTTTTTCCGACCGGTGCCGAACGGAGCCGCCCGGCCTCCGGCCGGCGAACCAGCGTGCCGCCAGCCCGTGTAGCGCTTCCCTAAGTGTCCCCACAACAGCGATGCCATCGGGTCCCACACGGCCCCTCCAGACAGCACGTGGGCCCCACCGTCACAAGTTCGGGTGTTGCCGAATCAACGCGAGAAGCCGCCCGTCAACCCGAATTCGGTCCTCCCGGGCCCAATTGTGTAGCCCTTTACCTCCCTGCATGGAGTGGGCGATATTTCATTACTGTCATCATTGTGTAATATTTATCCCGGGAGTACTAGTTTCGGCCGGGTCCGTCTTCCCCACGCCGAGCGCGTGGAGGTATCGCATTCGCTCCCTTACTTGGCATTTTGCTTACTTCATATATATTTATTTATGGCGCTGCTAGAGAGCATGTGTAGGGATATCTAGATCACTTTATATGTTCATTACCACTGCTGCGAGAGAGTACGTGACCGTCCCGTGACCCGATCCGGGCACAAAAGAGAGCCGATCACCCTAGCTCATTGCCGGTTTCTCAACCGCGCACATCCGACGCTTCCCTCGTTACGGGGCAATCACGAGCTTGTCGTGTCCGTGGTCTCGTCCCGCATCAATTTGGTATCAGAGTGAGTTGAGTCTAGGGTGTCAAAAAAAAAGTGTCATTCATTAGTCATTTACGTCTAAGTCGTGTTTAGGGTCATCATTGTTTTAAAACAAAAAAAATGGTGTCATTTTACATTGCATCCCAATAACCCGGTATATCAAAAGGTGTTGTCCGAACGTTACGCTACGCCTATCGGGAAGGCCGCACACTTGCGCGAGTGATCTTCGGATCGGTTAGCTCTGCCACGTACCGAGTCTTGGTTTACATCTACGGTCCTTAGTGTGCATGCATTCCAAACTTACATAGTCGGTCTAGTGTCTTGTCACCGTGTGTATGCATGTCCATGTCCGCTACCCATGGCCGTTCCCCAAGACCATACGTCCGAGTGGTCAACCTTTGTGGCCAAAATCAATGTCCTCATGGCCCGAGCCCTTGGTTTTACCCCTCTCACTATGAAAGTCGCTCTACCCAACGGGTCCGCAACGGAACTCCATTTCACTGATAGGGAGTCGGATAATTGGGTTTCTCTTGACATCGTGGAGTCTCTCTCCAAGACAGGTGAGATTGTCCGCGATGGTGATTTTGCCTTTGTTGAGTTCTATAAGAGGATCGGCTCTGTTCTTTACACCGATGGCGCATGGTGCAGGATCGGCACACTTGCTGGTTCATGCATCATTTTAGGGAAAACGTGGTTAGGAGAACGAAGAGCCAATCTTGACTGGGGCAAGAGGACTTGCACCTTATACCCACCTTACCTACCCAGTAAGATCACCCTCGTATGTCCAGTCACCCAACCCCAGCGGCCCACTCCCCATTCGGAACCATTATGCTTGGAGCCGTCTCACCCCGAGCCACCCGTGTTTCTTACGGGAACGCCATACATCGCTGAGCCACTTTTTAGTTGGCTTAAGGATGGCTTGGTCCCACTTCCTTTTCCATCCGTGGACCCCATCCTCCCTCTAGTGCCGGTCAACTCCTTCCATACCACATTTCGAGCTAGTCACTATGTTGACACATTAGACGATCTTGTCATGGGATTAGATTCGCAATGGAAGTTGACACATCTTTTGGCGCGAGGCTTTGACCAACCCGCTAGTCTTAGCTTCACCCATCCGGCCTTCGGGTCTATTACCTCCGAGTGCATCGTGGGTTGTGTCACCACGGAGGTTCTTCTACTTCTCCCGCTACCGGATGAGCTCGACTTCATGACTTTGCTTTCGAGGGAGGAATCATATTTTCTATACACGATCCTATCTACCATGACGGAGGAAGGTGACCACCCGCACCTTCAAGAATTTCACGATTGGGACCATGTCATGTTGGAATCCATCTCACGGGGTCATACCTTCTTTGACCCTTTTGACCCCTTCACTAGTAGGCTTTCCGAGTTACCACCCGTACTCCCCTTCTTCAAGGAAGCCCACTTCTACGCCCCTTCCCCATGGGATGGGCCATCTACATCCACCAATCCTGATCCACCTACACCCGGCCCTTCTAAGTCACCCGAGTCGCCCACATTCAAAAGACCATCCATGCATAACCACACCCAACGTATAGGTGTTCCCCAGGCCATCCATTCCCGGTTGCGTAACATGCATGCATGGTACATATTCGGGTGTCCTGGTCCGCCGTCATCCATGTACAGGTCGGACTACATTAAGTGTGTCTAGGGTCATAGTTGAGTCAATGTGCTTTTTTTCGTGTGGTTTGTTTTGTGTGGTTTGTTTGCATGATTTGTGTGTCGCTTGTTTATCTGCATGTGTCTTGTGTAAGCTCGTTATCGATCTCTTATGAGTAAGAGGCGAGTGGACTCACTTGATGAGTATGGAGTCGATTCTACATCTATACCCGGATCAGTCACCTATAGGGACTCAGCGGTGATTCCTAGTGAGTCTTTGAGCCGCTTCCCTTCCTTTTGAGAGTGCCCCACCCGGAGTGTCCACCTTCAGGCCATAGCAGTTTGTGCATATCGAGTATATATGGAATGAGCAGGTGACTATCATTTGGAGTGGAGCGTACCCGCCTTACTTGGCACGGGGACGGGTCCGCCGGAGTATTCGAGCATCCCTACCCCTACTCGACGGGGTCGAGTTCCTCCCACCCAGGGAGAGTTGATGGGAATCGACACCGAGTCAGTACCTTTTCATATTGCATTTATATCCTTTAGTTTATTTTTATATCCACGGGAAAGTATACGCGTAATTGTACGGCTTTATCGGCCAATGCGTCACTCCCGTAGATTGTGTGGGTTTCTATGTAATTTGTCAGTAGGACCAGCAAGGGGGCCCTCAGCCCTTTCCCATTGGTCCATGTCATCTTGTGGGGCTGGTCAACCATCCTAGGTGGACATCTAGAAGGTTGGACTAGTCATATGCCACATGGGTAGACAAGTGGCCCATTTTGTCCAAGGTAGGCCACCTACCATTCAACCTTCCATTCAACCTCCCCTCCTAGTCAATAGGCCCCCCCCTTGCATATTATATTCTTCTTTTTTGTGTTTGTGGCATGCAATCCCAGCCCTTCAATCCTCTTCCCTAGATCTAAGGGTCCACATTGCATTTGATGTAAGTCATATAAAATGTTGTATTTTCATATGAATATTAATGAAAAATCAGAATTTTTGTGTGTAAGCAAGGAGCTTGGTGCGCCCCTCTCTCCTCCCCTGCTGTTCTTCCCTCCCCAACCCCAGATCTAGAGTGTTTCTACCTCCTATTCCCTCCTCTCAACCTCCGGTGATCGTCTGTGCCGCCGCCGCCGCCGTTCGTGCCGCCATCGAGCCGCCTCTGCAGTTCTATCTTCGTCCGACCACAGTAGCTTCCACGAATTTTTTGTCTCAGCCACGAGCTTGGATTGATCTGAATTTTTTCTGGTATGTTCAGCCCTTGCATCCCAAGATCCACCTAAATTTTCATGTCAAAATTCCATCGTTTAGTATTTTTACATTTTCGTCCAACCTGTCATCCCAGATCTTCCAGGTTTCTGTCTATAGTGACAGAACCTCTGAGTTCTCCCCCTATGACTATCTTTTTGATTTGTCAAAACTCTCCCAATTTTACTGAGAGTTCTGTCCATCACCCCCTACCTTCAAAAATTTTCTTAATTTTTTATCAGCATTCTATCTATTTTTAGAAATTCATGTTCTTCCTATGATACAGTGTTTTTAGTCAGATTCCAGATCCGACCACTCTTCACTTAAAAAATCAGAACAAATCACGACCACCTCCAAATTCAGATCTAAAAATAGTCCTGGTTTCCTTGTTCGATTTCCTACAACCTTGCTAAAGAACATATCTTCAAATTCGGACAAATACTTCACAGTAAAAGGCAATCAACAGGAATGTTCTCTGCAGATCTGAGTCTTCGGTTACAGTACAACAACAGCATATAAAATTCGCCAACACAAAGTACAAATCTGGTGAATTTTTCTGAAGGCCACTAGATTACATTACTTCGAAGCAGCTTTTCAATGGCTCTGATCTCGTCGCATTCTCACACCGGTGCTGATTGCAGCGTCCGTTCTCGTCGGAGCACGCGCTGAAATACAGAACCGGCATATTTCCGATCGGTTTTTCCGACCGGTGCCGAACGGAGCCGCCAGGCCTCCGGCCGGCGAACCAGCGTGCCGCCAGCCCGGGGAGCGCTTCCCTAAGTGTCCCCACTACAGAGGTGCCATCGGGTCCCACATGGCCCCTCCGGACAGCACGTGGGCCCCACCGTCACAAGTTCGGGTGTTGCCGAATCAACGCGAGAAGCCGCCCGTCAACCCGAATTCGATCCTCCCGGGCCCAGTTGTGTAGCCCTTTACCTCCATGCGTGAAGTGGGTGATATTTCATTGCTGTCATCATTGTGTAATATTTATCCCGGGAGTACGAGTTTCGGCCGGGTCCGTCTTCCGCACGCCGAGCGCGTGGAGGTATCGCATTCGCTCCCTTACTTGGCATTTTGCTTACTTCATATATATTTGTTTATGCTGCTGCTAGAGAGCATGTGTAGGGATATCTAGCTCACTTTATATGTTCATTACCGCAGCTGCGAGAGAGTACGTGACCGTCCCGTGACCCGATCCGAGCACAAAAGAGAGCCGATCACCCTAGCTCATTGCCGGTTTCTCAACCGCGCACATCCGACGCTTCCCTCGTTAAGGGGCAATCACGAGCTTGTCGTGTCCGTGGTCTCATCCCGCATCAGCCGCTGGAGAAGGGCAGGAGTGCATCGGATAGGGGAGTTGATAGTGTACCGCTAGGGGAAGGTAGGAATGCACCGGGCAGAAGGGCTGGAGAGTGTACCGGGTGGGGGTGTAAGCAGGAGGGTGTACTGCTGGAAGGGGGGTACGAGCAGGACCTGGGCTTAAGGTTGGTGCATGTTCAGAACAAAAACTGGGCAAGGTAAGTGCAATGCTCCGATGAGGTTGGTGCAGGTTCAGAACAAAGGCTGGGTAAGGTCAGTGCAATGTTTGGGCTGAAGTCAGTGCATGCACAGGGACAAGGACGGTGCAGATTTCGTGCGCGCGAGGGGCGGTCGGTGCAGATGAGGTCGGTGCAATGCACACCTAGGCAGACTCAAGGTCGGTGCACCCTGCGGATTGAGGTCGGTGCAGCCCTGAACTGCGAAGGAGGGGAGGGCAAGGTCGGTGCAGCTGTAGCCGAGGTTCGTGCAAGGTTCAGGCAAAAGTCTGTGCGAGCTGGGGAGAGGTCCGTCAGGGTGTGTTTATGCACGGGGCCAGACCAGTGCAATGGCTGTGAAGGGCTGAGGAGGTCGGCGCAATTCATGTTCATGTAAGGGGAAAGGGATCCATGCAAGCTGGCCAGGGTCTGTGCATATGCTGGCCAGGGCCTGTGCAATGGGAAGGTCGGTGCAAATCTGGTTGGCTAGGGGGATGGAGTCGGTGCAGTGTTTGTTCATGCAAGAGATGAAGTCGGTGCAGGTTCTGGACAGGAAAGGGGGAGGCCAATGCCATGCTAGGCTATGTCGGTGCAGTGCCGGTTTGCCTCGGTGCAATGCGTGTTGGGCAAAGGGGAAAGTCCGTGCAGTGCTAGGCTGTATCGGTGCAGCTTCTGGCTGAGGCTAAAGGCAAGTCGGTGCAAGGTTGAGCCGGGGTCTGGCTGGGTAGTGTGCCGTTAGGACTGGGAGTCGGTGCAGCTGTAGCTGAGGTCGGTGCAACTGGGGCCGGGTCGATAGAGGTCGGTGCACAAGGGCACCGAGGGTGAAGAGAGAGAGGGAGACAGTGGGAGCGCGAGAGAGAAAGAGAGGGTGAGCGATTGAGAGAGAGAAGGAGAGATGGTGAGGGAGAGAGAGACAGCGAGGGAGAGAGAGAGAGAGAGAGACAATGAGGGAGAGACTGAGAGACGGTGAGAGGGAGAGGGAGACAGTGGGAGCGCGAGAGAGAAAGAGACGGTGAGGGAGAGAGAGAGAGACGGTGAGGGAGAGGCTGAGAGACGGTGAGAGAGAGAGGGAGACAGTGGGAGCGCGAGAGAGAAAGAGACGGTGAGGGAGAGGGGGTGAGACGCTGGGAACGCGAGAGAGAAAGAGACGGTGAGGGAGAGAGAGAGAGACGGTGAGGGGCCGAGAGAGGGAGAGATGGTGAGAGAGAAAGATGGTGAGGGAGAAAAAGAGACGGCAAGGGAGAGAGAGAGGGAGAAAAAGAGAGACGGTGAGGGAAATTGAGAGAGAGACGGTGAGAGGGAGAGGGGGTGAGGCGCTGGGCAAGGGTGTGCCGGGTAAGAGGAGATGAGGGTGTGTACCGAGTAGAGCCTGGGGTTTGGGTGTGCTGGTGAAGGATCAGGGGAAGGCACATGCGTGCAAAGGTCCGTGCGTGGGGAGGTTCAGAGTTTGTGCTGTTGGGGGAGTGAGCTCCATGCAGGTTCTATGCATGCAAGGGACAAGGTCAGTGCATGGTTCAGACAAGGTCTGTGCAAGGTTTGAGTAGGATCTGGGGCTGCAAAAGGGTAGGTTTAAAGCAGGGTAGACTGTCCCGGACTGGGTGGCTTAAGGGTGCATCGGGTAGAGGCTGGGGAGGTGTACCGGATGAGGGTGCTGGGCAGGGGCTGTGCCGAGCTAGAATGGAGCTCATGTGTTGGCGAAGCCAATGTAGGTATAGTGAAGTCTATGCCCATGATGGTTCGAGGCTTGTGCATATGGGACGGGGGTTTATGCACGCAGGGTGGATGTTGAGACGCACTGCGATGCTTATGCTCGTGAGGGAGGCTCTCTTATTCATGAGATGCATGTAGATTCTAATTAGAAATCCACTTAAACAAATAGAAATAATGAATAAATAAGCATGAAATAGCACGAATAAGCACGAGGTGCTAAGATGGAGTTTGTGATCGCCAGAGACACGAGGCCTCAAAAGATATAACAAATAATAAACATGGAGGAGGGATCGCGAGGAATACCTTTGAAAACGCGGGTGATGTGAGTGCTCCTTTCTCTTCTAGATCGGCCGGCCGATGAAGAGAGTTTCTCTTTCTTGATTACCCTTGCAAAACAATCAAACACCAATAAAGAATATGGAATTAGAACATGGTGAGTGTAGCATCAATTCTTAATAAAAATATAAGCATGAAAAATTGTGCAAGAACACACCTTGTGGGTGTTTGCCCTTAAACCCCTATGCAAAGAGGGTGTGAAAAATATGATGTATGAAGTTGCAAATATATGAATAAGGGAAAGAGTGCAAAAGTTGCACTTATGGGAGATACTCAACGTGGTTGAGTTAAAAAATAAAACATGTATGAACATGCATGCATATGAATGAACCGATGATGATAAAACAAAAAAAAGAATAGATAAAAGAAAGAAGAGCCTGTTGCTTGTGGCTTGAATGCTCGGTGAGGAGAAAGCTTCAATTGGATGAAGGAATTAAAGCATAGGAGGAGCCCCTCCTTCAGCCAGCAGCAACCTGCGAAGAAAGAAAAGAAGAAGAAAAACGAAAACAGAAGAAAAACTGAAGAAGAAGAAAAAGAAAAATGGAAGAGAAGAAGGAGGAAAAAAAGAAAAATCCCCCCTCAACAGAGCTGCAGAAGATCTATTAATAGGGGAGAACCAAGATTAGAAGGGATAAGAACGGGCAAGAGCCCAAGGAGGGAAGGATTAGACTGGGCAAGGTAACCAAACGAAATAAGGACTCTCTGGGGAAAGGCTGCGTTCGTTTAGAACACGAAAGTGAAACACGACTTGGACAAGGGCGTCAATTCTGAAATTGACGACCTACCAAAGGGCGTTAATTTAAAACGCGCCTTGGAACAAGACGTCAATTCAAGGATCATTTTTTAGAAATAAATCCTTCTTTTTTTTTTTGAAAATTGTGAAACACGCCTCAACCAAATGCGTTAATTAAAAACGCGCCCTACCAAGGGTCGTTAATTCAAAAATAATCAAAATAGGGCTATTTTTCATTTCTCAATATTATTTTTCCATTTTTTAGGTGGAGGTGCATCTCAATGTGCTGATTCCAAAGACTATTTTTACGTATTTTTCTGACATCCGGAAGGCCACCAAATCACCTCTCAAAGGAGTTGAAAAATAATATTAAAATAATCAATTGAAAAGTGACGCCCACACTATATGTCGTTATTTCAATTTTTTTGATTTTTATTTTATTTAAAATAAAGGTAATGTCCTATTCTTGGTCGTTAATTCCAAAAAATTCCGAAAAAGCTTCAGAAAATTCTAGAAAAATAGGAATTTGAGAGAAATGGACGCCCTCACTATATGTCGTTAATTTTCTTTTATTTTTTTTAATTTTCTTAAAAAGAAATGACGCCCCTCTTCAAGTCGTTAATTCCGAAAAATTCATAAAAATAGAGAAAAATGCCCAGAAAATCCAGAAAAATCCAGAAAAATAGGAAAAGAGAGGAAAAAGGGAGAAATCTAAGAAAAGTGAGAAAAACCACTCAAATAAAGTTAATTTGAGGGTCAAATTGGGGTATTACAAGGCAATATGAGATGTACTCATAGTAACGTCAATTTTGGCGTGTCTACAATGCACGCGGGTGGTTTTCTTTTATTCATGAAATGCATGGAAGGAACTTTATTTGGTTCTCTTTTATTCAAGCATATCAAGTTCGCGGTCATGCTCGGTATTTCGTTATGAAGATGCAGGTGATCAGTTTGTTCGGAATCTCCGTGGTTCTTTCATCACTTCGGTGGAGCCGTTGCATTGGTGTTCATTCTGTTCATTTGTTATTTCTCTTTGCAGTGTTACTTTTCTTTTATTATTATTACTATTGTGTTAATTCTGACGAAAATTCGGCAGCATCTCCCCTTGACTCGAGCGTAACGGAGATAAAGGGAACACGCCCACATGGAGTGGCGGAACCCGACAACTGGAGGTGGGTGCCCGAAGGCGACAGCACCTTTGATGAAACTTCGGAAAACCTCGGAGAAATCAGCGAACGGTAAACATTGGTCTAGAACGGGCTAAGTGTGCCGGCAAGAATGAGTCAAGGGTGTGCCGGCCAAGGAAGGCTAGGAGGTGTGCCGAGCTAGCTGGTTGGAGTGTACCAGACGAAGACGCGAAGGGCACACCGGGCTCCCATGGGCTGGGGCTGTGCCGGGCAGGAAGGGCAGAAGGAATGCACCGGTCAGGGGGGGGGTGAAGTCCAAGGGTGATGGGTTCAAACCAAGGGAGGTTCTTCGCATGGAGGTAATGGTGTGAAAGGTGGGGCATGAGCCAAGAGGCCAAGGAACCCAGGGGTATGGGGCATTTTGCAAGGAGTTAACCTTGAGTTTTGCTCATCGTATTGAGTGAACCCTAAGGCCACTGTCCAAGAGGAGCTTGCTCTCTGCCTGGAGGAGGGGTTGGGCCAGATAGATAATGAGAGGGATGCTTCCCACGATAGGATGAGCAAGGGAAGAAGAACTACTAAGCCGACCAGCAGTAGGGGGACACGAGGAAAGCATAGGACGGCGATGAATGCAAACACCCGAGGACGCGCATATGCCATACACATAAAACACCATGCAAAGGGAAAAAACATTTCTTCCATTCTTTTGGTAGAGGGGGAGCACAGAGGCTAATACATTGAGAGGGAAAGAACAGACAGGGCGGAAAAGCCAAAATAAACACAGTGGGGAGGGGAACGGAGCACCAGCTTCTCCCCTCCTATAGCTCACTCTCTTCTCTCTTCTCTCTTCACTCTTCACTCTTCACTCCTTCGCACAGGCGGTGGCGAACGGGGTAGCGCCCTCTCTTTCTCTCTTCTTCTCTTCTCCTTTTCTTCTCTTCACTCCAGCGACGGTGAGTGGTGCACCAGGGAGAGTCCCAGCCTCTTCTTCTCTTCTTCTCCTCTGGTCCCTCTGTTGTGTCTGCTTGCCCCCCCCCTTTCTTCACCGTGGAGAAGGGGCCTTTGATACCCCAACAGCAGGAGCGTTCGGGCCGAGCCGTCGATGGCGGGAACGTCCGATGACGACGGGCATTAAATGGGAGTTGACTCTCCCGTCCTTGGTTGCAGGGGGTAGCTTGCGTGCCTTCCTCTCTGGGTGACACCTCAGCCAGCCCAGAGCTGGCTCTACTACGCGCCAAGGGTCGTAGGGGATGGGCATCACGTCGCTCTGTCGAATGCGCTGGGTGAGGAACAAGCCATAGCGTGCCGCTGGAAGGCTAGGCAGTTGTGCCGCTGGAGGGCTGGCAAGTTGTGCCGCTGGAGGGCTTTGACGGCGTACCGTGGAAGGCAACCCCTGGGCGTGCCGTTGGTGTGGCATCCAGGGTGTGTCGCTGGGGGGCTTGCAGAGTGTGCCGCTAAGCGCTAGCAGGGGCGTGCCGTTGAAAGGCCACCCCGAGTGTGCCACTGAAAGGCCGTTCGGAAGCATGCCGCTGGAGGGGCACTTGGAGTGTGCCGCTGGAGGGCGCCGGCGAGTGTGCCGCTGGAGGGGCATGCCAGTGTGTGCCGGCCAGGGCCTCATGGTGGGTGTGCCGCTGGGGGCTCAAGAAGGCGTGCCGTTGGGGCTTCAAGGGGCGTGCCACTGAGGGCGCCCAGGGGGTGTGCCGCTAGTGGGCCTGCAGGGCGTACCGCTGAGCAACCCTGAGGGTGTGCCGTTGGAAGGCCATAGAGGGTGTGCTGTTTGGGGCAGCACAAGGGCGTGCTACTGAGGCAGACTTGAGCCCGTTGCGAGCACGAGTTACGATCCACTTGGTTTCCTTTGGGGCCCACGGGTCGTGGGCTTTCCGGGGGTTAGTCTCTCTTTGCTGTCGTGACACTGGAGACAGCTTCACGGTAATGTGTGTGTATTCGGAGCGTTTGGGTAACCCATCTTCTCCGAGATTTCTTCACTTGATGCTGTTGTTGTTCTGAAACCGGGCAGGACATATGGGCGTGCAATTTTTGGTGTCCACAAATGCCCCCCACCCACGGGTAGCGCAGGCGAAGGATGAGCCGGGCGGTGCCCGCGGGTGTACTGGTCTCTTTTTCTCTTCGTCGGTGCCGACGGGGTGTCGGGAGCTGACATGGTTTATTGGTCTCTTCTTCTCTTCGTCAGTGCCGACAGGGTGTCGGGAGCCGACATGGTTTGTTTGTCTCTTCTTCTCTTCATCAGTGCCGACGGGGTGTCGGGAGCTGACATGGTTTATTGGTCTCTTCTTCTCTTCGTCAGTGCCGACAGGGTGTCGGGAGCCGACATGGTTTGTTTGTCTCTTCTTCTCTTCGTCAGTGCCGATGGGGTGTCGAAAGCTGACATGGTTTATTGGTCTCTTCTTCTCTTCGTCAGTGCCGACAGGGTGTCGGGAGCTGACATGGTTTGTTTGTCTCTTCTTCTCTTCGTCAGTGCCGACAGGGTGTCGGGAGCTGACATGGTTTGTTTATCTCTTCTTCTCTTTGTCAGTGCCGACGGGGTGTCGGAAGCTGACGTGGCATGCTCGTCTCTTCTTCTCCTCATCAGTGTCGATAGGAGACGGAGAATGATGTGGTATGTTGGTCTTTTCTTCTCTTCGTTAGTGCCGACAGGGCGTCGGGAGCTGACGTAGCATGTTGGTCTCTTTGTCTCTTCATCAGTGCCGACAGGGTGCCGGGCGCTGACGTGGTATGTTGGTCTCTTCTTCTCTTCTTCAGTGCCGACGGGGCGCCGGGCGCTGACGTGGTATGTTGGTCTCTTCTTCTCTTCGTTAGTGCCGACAGGGCGTCGGGAGCTGACATGGCATGTTGGTCTCTTTGTCTCTTCATCAGTGCCGACAAGGTCGCATTCGGCCTCATAGGATGCTCACTTTTTTCCTCTTTTCTTTCTTTTCTTCTCTCTTTTCTCTTTTTTTTTCTTCTTCTCCTCTTCTCTTTTCCCTTTTTTTTCCCTTTTTATTATCTTTTTTCTTTTTCTCTTCTCTCTTTTATTCTCTTTTTCTTTCTCTTCTATCTTTTCCTTCTTATTCTCTTCTTACCTTCTTTTTTTCTTACTTTGAACTCCGGGCGACTGCTGGCGTGAATGCAAATAATTGGATAGCTGTCGGCTGGGAGGCCGATGAAGGTAGCCGTCTGCTCAGAGGCCGATAAGTAAATAGATGTCGGCTTAGGGGCTGATAATTGAAAAGCTGTCGGCTCAGGGGCCGATAAGTGAAAAGCTGTCGGGTCAGGGGTCGATGATTGAAAAGTTACCGGCTCAGGGGCCAATGATTGGGGAGCTGTCGGCACAGGGGCCGATAATTGAGAAGCTGTCGGCGCAGGGGCCGATAATTGAAAAGCTGTCGGCGCAGGGGCCGATAATTGAAAACAAGCCACGAGGGCAGAGAGAAGGGTTTATTGATTCCAAAGGGATATTCACCACCCGAAGGGGGGAGAGAAAGGTTTGCAGATTCAATGATCTATACGGGTGGTTCAGATCAGATGGGCTATTCGTCACCCGAGGCGACGGAGAGAAGAGTTTGTTTATTCAATGATCTGGATGGGAGGTCCAAATCAAAGGAGTATGATCATCCTCTAGCTGGACAGACGGTCCGATCTAGAGTGAAAATGGTCTTTTCGTTGTGCTCTAATGTGTCGGGAGCACCGGCTGTGAAATCCGAACCCGGGAAAGTGGACTGCAAGGGACAGAATCGGTGTTGCGGCAGTAGACCGTGAAGGCTGAAGTCGGGAAAGCGGACTACGAGAGCCGCAATTGGGAAGCTGGCTACAAAAGCTGACATTTGGGAAGCAGGCTGTGAAAGCCCAAATCGGGGAAGCAGACTAGAGAAGCCGAAGTTGGGAGATTAGCAGACCGCAGGGGTAGGAAGTAGGCCGTGGGGGCCAGGATTGGGCTCCATGAGCCAAAACTGGGAAGACGGGCTGCGATAGCCGAAATTGAGAAGCAGACTACAACAGGCAAAATTGGGAAGTATGCTACAAGAGCCAGAGGTTGGGAATTAGGCAACGAAGGCCAAAGGGAAGCAGGCTGCAAGAGCCGGAATTAAGGAAAATAGGCTACGAGAGCCAAAGATCGGGGAAGCAGGCTACAGGAGCCAACATCGGGAAGCAGGCCAAGTGGGCTACAAAAGCCAAAATGTTGGGGAAGCGGGCTACAAGCCGAAGTTGAGAAGCAGGCTGCAAAGAGCCAAAGTTGGGAAGCAGGCTACAAGAGCCAAAGGTTGAGAAAGCAGGCTATAAAAGCCAGAGGTCAGGAAAGTAGGCTATGAAAGCCAGAGGTTGGGGAAGCAGGCTATAAAGCCAAAGATTGGGAAGCGGACCATGAAGGCCGAAATCAGGAAAGCGGGCTGCGAAAGCCGAAATCGAGAAGGCAGGCTGCGGTAGCCTTTTTTTATATGCTATTATTATTAATATTAATTTCTTCATCCAAGCATGCAGGCATCCGTCAGTAGACATAACATAAGTATAAATAAGACGGCTCCTTCTACAGGGGATGGGATAGGGACATCGCCCGTAATTCACAGACACGGTGCGGGCCACGAGGCACGATTGAGGGATGGTGCACTCGTCAGGAGGATATCGCACGTCTTGCGTGCATAGCCTAAATTCACGCATTTCACCCGAGGCAATTTTTGTGACGTGGAGGTGCAAATGTGTAAACCCAGAGCCCTAACCATAGGGATACGTAGGTTTTCCTAGTGACACTCGAGGATTACTCTAGCGCCTACACATAGGTGTCAGGCTCTCGATTTCGGTAGCTTCGCACAGCCCCCATCTGTCTATTTTGGTAGCAGATTTCACCGTTCGACGCGAGTCTCCTCATGTGTCTCAATGGGGATTCCCGGCTACTAAGATTCATCCTTATTGTAATTCTATTACGGATTCCACCGTTTGACGCGAGTCTCCTCATGTGTCTCAATGGAGATTCCCGGCTACTAGGCTTCGTCCTTGTTGCAATTCGCTTCACCATTTCACACGAGTCTCCTCATATGTCTCAATGGGTATTCCCGGCTACTCGGATTCACGTTTCTCTCTTTTTTTTTGCGTCATCTTTTCTCTCTCTCTCTCTCTCTCTCTCTCTCTCTCTCTCTCTCTTTTACAGTGGGGGTAGGCAGCTTTTTCCTCACGATTACCTTTCACGCGAGTGCAGGAATTCAAGTCTCCGTAGAGTGCTAAGGAGGAATTCGGGCAATCCCTATGGTTGAAAGCTATTGAACACATTAAGTGCTAAGTGTGGGAGCGTTGCCTCAAGTTTATTTTGTGGGTTGGGCTTAGCGATTCAGCCATGACTCTTCCCCTTGATGTGTGCACCCATCATAATTGGGTTCCCTTCGAGCGCGTGCCATGACGCCCGTGCATTCGGAATCGGGGCGATATTATTTAGCAAGGAAACACGGTCCTAGAAAATTCCAATGAGGTGTATTATTCTATATTAAGTAACCATACAAGCAGGGCAATCATGCATTCTCCTTTTTTGTTTCCATTTTCTTTTTTGTGTTTGTTTTAATTTTTTTGTTTTGTTATTTTTTTTGGGTGTTATTTTTTTTATTTATTTTTATTTTTTTTGCATAAGAAAATATTGTTGTTACGTATAAGTGTAGTGGTAGTAAAGGTATTAGGGAAGCAGACCGTAAAAGGGCCGAAAGGATATTAGGGAAGCGGGCTATAGAACCTAAGGGACATTACGGGAGTGAGCCATAAGGGCTAAAAGATGCTGGGGAGCGGGCTGCGGGAGCCAGAATCGAGAGGCGCGGTGGGACGGATGAATTAATCCTGACAGTGGGCCCCGATCGAAATGGCCCTGCAGAGGGGCATTGGGTAGCGGGATGTGAGAGTCGAAGAGACGGGTCTCTTTTGTTCTCTGGCCGGGGAAGGGTCCGGACCAAAGTGAAAGGTTTATTCTATTGTCCTCCGACCGGGGAAGGATCCGAACCAAAGTGAGAGGTCTATTTTTTTAACTGGGAAGTTGTCGGCTGAGGTGCCAATGATGAGGTAGCTGTCGGCTAGGAGCCGATGATTATATAGCTGTCGACCCGAAGGCCGATAATGAGGTAGCTATCGGCTTGGAGGCCGATGATTAGATAGCTGTCGGCCCGAAGGCCGATGAAGGGGTAGCCATCGGCCAAGAGCCGATGATGAGGTAGCTGTCGGCTAGGAGCCGATGATGAGGTAGCTATCGGCCAGGAGCCGATGATGAGGTAGCTGTCGGCTAAGAGCCGATGATGGGGTAGCTGTCGGCTCAAAGGCCGGTGATGAGGTAGCTGTCGGCTCAAAGGCCGATAATTAAATAGCTGTCGACCCGAAGGCCGATGAAGGGGTAGTTGTCGGCTTGAAGCCCCGATGGCTGAAAGTTGGTCGGTTTAGCGCCCCGTTGGCGGAAGGTCTAGTCGGTTTAATGCCCCGTCGGTGGAAGGCTTAGTCGGTTTAACGCCCCGTCGGTGGAAGGCTTAGTCGGTTTAACGCCCCGTCGGCGGAAGGTTTAGTCGGTTTAACGCCCCGTCGGCGGAAGGTCTAGTCGGTTTAACGCCCCGTCGGTGGAAGGTTTAGTCGGTTTAACGCCCCGTCGGTGGAAGGTCTAGTCGGTTTAAAGCCCCGATGGCTGAGTATCTGTCGGCTTGAAGCCCCGATGGCTGAATATCTATCGGCTTGAAGCCCCGATGGCTAAATACCTATCGGCTTGAAGCCCCGATGGCTGAATATCTATCGGCTTGAAGCCCCGATGGATGAATATCTGTTGGCTTGAAGCCCCGATGGCTGAATATCTGTTGGCTTGAAGCCCCGATGGCTAAATATCTATCGACTTGAAGCCCCGATGGCTGAATATCTATCGGGTTGAAGCCCCGATGGCTAAATATCTATTGGCTTGAAGCCCCGATGGCTGAATATTTTTCGGTTTAACGCCCCGTCGACGGAATGCTGATTGGTTTCTATTTGTTGGGTGGCTGGAGGTCGGAGGTAAAAGTTTACCTCATAACGATTTTTTTTGAAGAGGCAGGTGCAAAGACCATGTTCGCCTTGTGGCCGTTCTTTCTCTTCTTCTCTTCTTCTTTTGTGTGGAGATACAGGTGCAAAGACCATGTTTGCCTCGCGACTACTCTTTTTCTTCTTCTCTTCTTCTTTTATGGAGAGGCAGGTGCAAAAACCGCGTCTGCCTCGTGACTCTCCTTTTTTCTTCTTTTCTTCTTTTGTAGAGAGGCAGGTGCAGAGACCATGTTCGTCTCGTGACTCTTTCTCTTTTCTTTTTTTTTTTGTGTGAAGAGGCGGGTTCAAGGACCATGTTCGCCTCATGTCTCTTTTTTTTTCTTCTTCTTTTGTAGAGAGGCAGGTGCAGAGACCATGCTCGCCTCGTGACTCTTTCTCTTTTCTTTTCTCTTGTGTGAAGAGGCGGGTTCAAGGACCATGTTCGCCTCATGTCTCTTTTTTTTCTTCTCTTCTTCTTTCGTAGAGAGGCAGGTGCAGAGACCATGTTCGCCTCGTGACTGTTCTTTCTCTTCTTCTCTTCTTCTTTTATGGAGAGGCAGGTGCAAGGACCATGTTTGCCCCGTGATTGTTCTTTCTCTTCTTCTTTTATGGAGAGGCGGGTGCAGAGACCGTGTTCACCCCGTGATTGTTCTTTCTCTTCTTCTCTTCTTCTTTTATGGAGAGGTGGGTGCAAAGACCGCTTCTACCTCGTGACTCTCTTTTTTTCTTCTTTTCTTCTTTTGTAGAGAGGCAGGTGCAGAGACCATGTTCACCTCGTGACTCTTTCTCTTTTCTTTTTTTTCCCTTTTGTGTGAAGAGGCAGGTTCAAGGACCATGTTCGCCTCATGTCTCTTTTTTTTTCTTCTCTTCTTCTTTTGTAGAGAGACAGGTGCAGAGACCATGTTCGCCTCGTGACTCTTTCTTTCCCTTTTTTTTGTGTGATGAGGCGGGCTCGAAGACCACGTCTGCCTCATGTGTCTTCTTTTTGTTCTGCTCTTCTTCTTTTGTGTGAAGAGGCGAGCTCGAGGACCACGTCTACCTCATGTGTCTCTTTTTCCTTTTCTTCTCTTCTTTTGCGTAATGAGGCGGGCTCAAGGATCACGTCTGCCTCATGTGTATTCTTTCTTTTCTTCTCTTCTTTTGTGTGATGAGGCGGGCTCGAGGATCATGTCTGCCTCATGTGTATTCTTTCTTTTCTTCTCTTCTTTTGTGTGATAAGGCGGGCTCGAAGACCACGTCTGCCTCGTGCGTGTCTTTTTCTTTATTCTGCTCTTCTTTTCTCATTAATGCTTTCACGCTAGAGTGTATTTCTCTTAATGTGCCCCCAGGTTGGGGTGTAACTTCATTTGGTATGCATCCCCCCGGAGGGGGTGTGTTTTGCCTCTTCGCTTCTGTGCCCCCAGGCGGGGTGTATTTTTTTGGCTTCTATGTCCCCAGACCAGGGTGTGTTTTTTTTAATGCCCCCGAGGCAGGGTGTAGCTCTCTTCAAATGCCCCCATGGTGGGGTATACTCTTCACGGCTTCTATGCCCCCAGGTGGGATATGTTTCTTCTTCAAATACCCCTAAGCCAGGGTGGACTTCTCTTCATATGCCCCTGAGCCGGGGCGTGTTCTTTATAGCTTCTAGGCCCTCGAGGTGAGGTATGTTTCTTCTTCATATGCCCCTGGTACGGGGCGTAGCTCTCTTCAAATGCCCCCAAGCCGGGGTATACTCTTCACGGCTTCTATGCCCCCAGGCGGGGTATGTTTCTTCTTCATATGCCCCTGGTACTGGGCGTAGCTCTCTTCAAATGCCCCCAAGCCGGGGTATACTCTTCACGGCTTCTATGCCCCCAGGAGGGGTATGTTTCTTCTTCATATGCCCCTGGTACGGGGCGTAGCTCTCTTCAAATGCCCCCGGAATGGGGTTGTATCTTTTGCTTCTTATGCCCCCCTGAGGCTGGGGTGTATCTTTTGCTTCTTACGCCCCCCTGAGGCGGGGGTGTATCTCTTTACGGCTTCTGTGCCCTCGAAGCAGGGTATGTTGTTTCTTCAAATGCCGCTTGGGTGGAGTATATCTTTATTCTTATGCTCCCAGATCGGGATGTATGTCTCTTTGTTTCTGTGCCCCGGGTCGGGGTAGATGCTTCTGCTTCTTATACGCCAAGGGCGGAGTGTATTTTTGTGCCCTCAGGCTGGGGTAGGTGCTTCTGCTTCTTATGCGCCAAGGGCTGAGTGTGTCTCTTTCTGTGCCCCTAGGCTGGGGTACATTCTTCATGTTTCTCATACCCTTTTCGTAGGGCGTATTCTCTTGCTTCTCATGTCCCTGGATCGGGGCGTATGTTTCTTCTTCTGACGCCCCTAGGTCGGGGTATATTCTTTCTTCATGTGCTCCCAGGTCAGGATGTATGCCTCTTTCCTTCGGTGCCCCCGGGTGGAGGTGTACTCTGTCTCTTTGCTTCTGCATCCCCCAGGCGGGGTATGTTTCTTCTTCAAATGCCCCTGAGCCGGCGCATATTCTTTATGGCTTCTATGCCCCCTAGCGGGGTATATTTCTTCTTCAAATATCCCTAAGACAGGATGTATTCTTCTCTTTCTTATGCTCCCGAGGTGGGATGTATCTTCTTCCAATACCCCTAAGCCGGGGCGTGTTCTTTATGGCTTCTATGCCCCCTGGCGAGATATGTTTCTTCTTCAAATACCCCTAGGCCGGGGTGGACTTCTCTTCATATGCCCCTGAGTCGAGGCGTGCTCTTTATAGCTTCTAGGCCCTCGAGGCGAGGTATGCTTCTTCTTCAAATACCCCTAAGACGGGGGTGTGATTCCTGACTTCATATGCCCCCGACGTGGGGTATATCTTTTATTTCTTATGCTCCTGAGCCGGGATGTAGCCTCTTGGCCTCATATGCTGCCGAGGCGAGGGGTATGTTGCTTCATGTGCCCCCGGGGGGAATGCATTTTGCCTCTACTTCCCCATGGCGGGGCATATCTCTTGGCTTCTTACGCCCCTGAGGTGGGGTGTGTTTTCTTCTTGTGCCCCTGAGGTGGGGTATATCTTTCGCTTCTTATGCCCCCCCTTGAGGCGGGGTGAAGTCTTTGCTTCAAATGCCCCTAAATCGGGGTATAGTTTTGTCTCATATGCCCCTGGCGTAGGGGTGCATTTCTCTTCCTGTGCCCCTCAGTCGGGGTGCATCTTTGTTGCTTGTTGTGCCCCCAAAGGGAGGTGCCTTTCTCTTCATGTGCGCCGGGCACCGGGTGTATCTTTGCTTTTCTTTTTTTTATATGCCCCCGAGGGGGGAATTCTTCTTCTTCTACCCCGACACGCTGGGGAATGTTTGCTTCTTGTGCCCCCAAAGTGGGGTGTATGCTTTTTCTTCAGACTCCCCTAAGGCGAGGTGTATTCTTTGTTGCTTCCTGTACCCCCGAGTCGGGGTGGATTCTCTTCATGTGCCCCCATGGCGGGGTGTACTCTCTTTATGTGTCCCCAGGAGTGGGGTGTGGTTTGCTTCCTGTGCGCCCTAGCAGGGTGTATCGCTGCTTACAATGTCCCCCGAGGCGGGGTATCCTTCTTCTTCAAATACCCCTAAGCCGGGGCGTATTCTTTATGGCTTCTATGCCCCCATAGTGGGGTGTGTTTCTTCTTCAAATACCCCTAAGATGGGGTGGACTCTTTTCTTCTTATACTCCCAAGGCAGGATGTAGCTTCTTCAAATGCCCCTGAGCCGAGGCGTGTTCTTTACGGCTTCTATGCCCCCAGGCGGGGTATATTTCTTCTTCAAATACCCCTAGGCCGGGGTGTATTCTTGCTGCTTCTCATGCTCCCGAGGCGGGATGTGACTTCTTCAAATGCCCTTAAGCCGGGGCATATTCTTCATGACTTCTATGCCCCTTGGCGGGGTATGTTTCTTCTTCAAATGCCCCTAAGCCAGGGTGTGTTCTTATACTTTTTGCGCCCCTCAGGGTGAGGTGCATTCCTCTCCATATGCCCCTAGCATGGGGTGTGCTTTTGTTTCTTATGCCCCCAGGCCGGGGTACGTTCCTTCTTCATATACCCGTAAGCCAGAGTGAGTTTCTCTTTTTGTGTCTCCCCAGGCCGGGGTGAATTCTTTTCTTCTTATGCCCCCATGGCGGGGTATGTCTTTTGCTTCAGGTGCCCCCATATCGGGGTGTATTTCCCCTTCAAATGCCCCTAAGCCGGGGTGCAGCTCTATTTCTTCTTATGTCCCCACGTCAGGGTGGATTCTTCTTCAAATGCCCCGAAGCTGGGGTGTAGCTTTTGCTTTGTGTGCCCCTCAGTCGGGGCGGATTCTCTTCATATGCCCCTGGGAATGGGGTGTATTTCTTTTTTTGCCTCCTATTCCCCCGTAGCAGGGTATATATCTTCTTCTCATCCCCCATGGCGGGGTATGTGCTTACTCTCTTCGGGAGTGGTGGCCGTGCTTGGCCTCATTGCTATAAAGCATTCCCCACAGCGGGCAACCATTCACCAAGCTACAATTGTGGCTCGCTGGGTCTTTTAACAAACACTCGGGGGCCGTTTTGTGCCGGATGGAGGCAGCAGGAAGGAGGAACGAGCGGGGTCATTGCACCGCGAACTCGGGACCTCCTAGAGTCGGGCGGGATGCCGGGTTTCTTCTTGCTCTTTCAGTCGGTGATGCTGGCCAACTTCTCTTCCTTTCTTCTTTATTTCTCCCCTTTTTTGTATGATTGACCAGGGTGGAGGTGCAGGAGAGCGCTCACCCCCTCAGGGAGGGGATGAGTGGTTCGCTCCACCGCATCAACCCCACAGTGGTAATCTTTGTTCAGCACGGGTCTCGACGGACGTGGCCGTACAACCCTCTCTTGCCAATTCTTTCTCTTCTTTTTTTTTGCTTCTTTCTTTTCTCTTTTTTTTCTTCTTCTTTTCTTCTTTTTTTATCTTTCTTCTTGAGGGAAACGGGGGGGGGGGGCTTGATTTCCCCTCCCTTCTCTTCTCTTTCTCTTCTCCCCCCTTTTTTTATAACAGCCCCCATGATTCTTGGAAGCTGCATATGCTTCGAAGCAGCGTCCTCGAGGCCGCGAAGGCAGCTGCATCGAGTCTGGATTTTCTCCCCATAGGGCTGGCGAAGACAGCACCTGCAATTCATCAAAGCAGGCAAATATCGTTTATTAGGGGGCCATGAGGCCCTGAATCCCGGCGAAGAGATGAAGGGTAGTTTCTGTCCCACCGGGCGTGCCAGACTTGTGGACGCACTAAAATTCACTTGTTCAGGTGGTTCGTCTGTTAAGTGCGTGGGCGTGCCAGTCACTGAGTGACAATTTATTCGGGCTCCGAAGAGCCCATGGTGCGCTCAATCTGACTCGGTCAGACGATTGTGTGGTTCGTGTCGGGACCAAAACCCACCGCGCCATAAAGGTCACGGCGTCATTTACATCCCCTATATGAGGGAACACCCTTGATTAATCGCCGGGATTCAGGGCCTCATGGCCAAGAAATCAATTGCATGGAAGGTCTATTACGAGGTATTGAAATCCTCACGCGAGGGCGAGAAGAAAACCATTCGCGGTCATGTCAGTCGTGTACTGACCATTTAATGTTCGGACCAATGTCCGGCTCGAGAAAATCGCGGTTGTCGCTGGAAAATCGGAACGCATGTATGCCGAGGTACGACAAATTTATTATTCGGAGGAGCGGAAAACGTTCGGTTGAGCCTCGGTGGGAGCGGTCAAAAACCAGTAAATCTGTTGGCCCGGTGTAAGAGCAAGCTGCGACCATACTACGGTGGGCCCCCCGCGGTCGAAACAAGACTTGCATGAGCGTCATTAATATTTCCGGTGCCAAGGGGCAACGAGGGAATATCCCTTGAATCAGCTGAAAAGCCCTGTGTCTAGGGAAGCGGAAGTTCGAAATGTGTCGGTCATTCGGGAGACCATTTAATATTCGGACGGGTGTCCAGCTTGAGAATATCATAATCGTCGCAGGAGGACATGGAACATATGTATGCCATGATACGGCAAATATATTATTCCGAGACACTGAAAACATTCGGTTAAATCTTGGTTAATGTATCAGGAAACTAGCGAATTTATTGGCCCGGTGCGAGATCGAGTCGGGACCATACCGGGGGCGCCTCCCGCAGTCCAAACGGGGCTTGCGTGGGCATCATTAATGATTTCGGTGCCGGAGGGCAATGGGGAAGAGTCCCGGAACTAGATTTCAAAATCGAAAACGTGTTCGAAGGGAGCGAGCTATAGGCCGAGGATATGAGTCATACAATGACCATAATCGGGACAAGCCCGAGGTGTAAGCATGGCCCACGGGGGCCCTGCTAATATTCCCATGCAAAGGGTCCAGGGATGATGAGGGCCACCTCGTTCTATTCAGATTTGTCGGTCATTCGTGGATCACTTTATGTTCAGACAAAGGTCCGTATTGAAAGTACGACGTAAATGAAAATAAATCCGTATAAATATATGCCGAGTTTACGACAATTTCAATGAAAGAACAGAAACGAATCCCAATGGGAGCGAGTCTGGTTTGGCGAAACTATTGGCCCAGAGTCATGTCGGATTACGGCCATATTGGGATGGCTCCCAAGGTCCGAACCCGACTTAGAGGGGCAGCGTTAATGTTCCCTTTATACCGTGTCTTGAGGAGAACGAGGCTGCGAAGCGGATCTCATCGTTTTATTAATATTTGAGTTTTAATTATTTTTTGTTATTTTCATATATTTTTGGTGTGTTTGTTATTATCATCCTTTATTTATTTTTTATTATTATTTGTTTATTCATTTGCTCTTTTTTTTGAGTTCGTTATAATGACTGCTTATTTCTTTGTTATCATTATTTATTTATTTTAATTTTTGAATTTATTATTAGTATTATTATTTAGGCCCTTTTTACTATTTATCCCCTTTTTATTGTTTATCCCTTTTTTGTGAGTTTGTTATTATTATTATTATTATTATTATTATTGCATTTAGGGCACGCGTGGGAGGATGGGCCAAAAGGGGCTGAGGGCTACAGAGTGTACCGCTGGGTTAGTTGGTGTGCCGCTGGAGGAGGGCAGGAGTGCATCGGATAGGGGAGTTGATAGTGTACCGCTAGGGGAAGGTAGGAATGCACCTAGCAGAAGGGCTGGAGAGTGTACCGGGTGGGGGTGTAAGCAGGAGGGTGTACTGCTGGAAGGGGGGTACGAGCAGGACCTGGGCTTAAGGTCGGTGCATGTTCAGAACAAAAATTGGGCAAGGTCAGTGCAATGCTCCGATGAGGTTGGTGCAGGTTCAGAACAAAGGCTGGGTAAGGTCAGTGCAATGTTTGGGCTGAAGTCAGTGCATGCACAGGGACAAGGTCGATGCAGATTTCGTGCGCGCGAGGGGCGGTCGGTGCAGATGAGGTCGGTGCAATGCGCACCTAGGCAGACTCAAGGTCGGTGGAGCCTGCGGATTGAGGTCGGTGCAGCCCTGAACTATGAAGGAGGGGAGGGCAAGGTCGGTGCAGCTGCAGCCGAGGTTCGTGCAGGGTTCAGGCAAAAGTCTGTGCGAGCTGGGGAGAGGTCCGTGCAGGGTGTGTTTATGCACGGGGCCAGACCAGTGCAATGGCTGTGAAGGGCTGAGGAGGTCGGCGCAATTCATGTTCATGTAAGGGGAAAAGGATCCGTGCAAGCTGGCCAGGGTCTGTGCATATGCTGGCCAGGGCCTGTGCAATGGGAAGGTCGGTGCAAATCTGGTTGGCTAGGGGGATGGAGTCGGTGCAGTGTTTGTTCATGCAAGAGATGAAGTCGGTGCAGGTTCTGGATAGGAAAGGCGGAGGCTAATGCCATGCTAGGCTATGTCGGTGCAGTGCCGGTTTGCCCCGGTGCAATGCATGTTGGGCAAAGGGGAAAGTCCGTGCAGTGCTAGGCTGTATCGGTGCAGCTTCTCGCTGAGGCTAAAGGCAAGTCGTTGCAAGGTTGAGCCGGGGTCTGGCTGGGTAGTGTGCCGTTGGTACTGGGAGTCGGTGCAGCTGCAGATGAGGTCGGTGCAACTGGGGCCGGGTCGATAGAGGTCGGTGCACAAGGGCACCGAGGGTGAAGAGAGAGAGGGAGACAGTGGGAGCACGAGAGAGAAAGAGAGGGTGAGCGATTGAGAGAGAGAAGGAGAGATGGTGAGGGAGAGAGAGAGACAGTGAGGGAGAGAGAGAGAGACAATGAGGGAGAGACTGAGCGACGGTAAGAGGGAGAGGGAGACAGTGGGAGCGCGAGAGAGAAAGAGATGGTGAGGGAGAGAGAGAGACGGTGAGGGAACGCGAGAGAGAAAGAGACGGTGAGGGAGAGAGAGAGAGACGGTGAGGGAGAGGCTGAGAGACGGTGAGAGAGAGAGGGAGACGAGCGCGAGAGAGAAGGAGACGGTGAGGGAGAGGGGGTGAGATGTTGGGAAGGCGAGAGAGAAAGAGACGGTGAGGGAGAGAGAGTGACGATGAGGGGCCGAGAGAGGGAGAGATGGTGAGAGAGAGAGACGGTGAGGGAGAAAGAGAGACGACGAGGGAGAGAGAGAGGGAGAAAAAGAGAGACGGTGAGGGAAATTGAGAGAGAGATGGTGAGAGGGAGAGGGGGTGAGACGCTGGGCAAGGGTGTGCCGGGTAAGAGGAGATGAGGGTGTGTACCGAGTAGAGCCTGGGGTTTGGGTGTGCCGGTGAAGGATCAGGGGAAGGCGCATGCAGGCAAAGTCCGTGCGTGGGGAGGTTCAGAGTTTGTGCAGTTGGAGGAGTGAGCTCTATGCAGGTTCTATGCATGCAAGGGACAAGGTTAGTGCATGGTTCAGACAAGGTCTGTGCAAGGTTTGAGTAGGATCTGGGGCTGCAAAGGGGCAGGTTTAAAGCAGGGTAGACTGTCCCGGACTGGGTGGCTTAAGGGTGCACCGGGTAGAGGCTGGGGAGGTGTACCGGATGAGGGTGCTGGGCAGGGGCTGTGCCGGGCTAGAATGGAGCTCATGTGTTGGCGAAGCCAATGTAGGTATAGTGAAGTCTATGCCCACGATGGTCTGAGGCTTGTGCATATGGGATGGGGGTTTATGAATGCAGGGTGGATGTTGAGACGCACTGCGATGCTTATGCTCGTGAGGGAGGCTCTCTTATTCATGAGATGCACGCGGGAGGTTTTCTTTTATTCATGAAATGCATGGAAGGAACTTTATTTGGTTCTCTTTTATTCATGCAGATCAAGTTCGCGGTCATGCTCAGTATTTCGTTATGAAGATGCAGGTGATCATTTTGTTCGGAATCTCCGTGGTTCTTTCATCACTTCGGTGGAGCCGTTGCATTGGTGTTCATTCTGTTCATTTGTTATTTCTCTTTGCAGTGTTACTTTTCTTTTATTATTATTGCTATTATGTTAATTCTGACGAAAATTCGGCAGCATCTCCCGTTGACTCGAGCGTAAGGGAGATAAAGGGAACGCGCTCACATGGAGTGACGGAACCCGACAACTGGAGGTGGGCGCCCGAAGGCGGCAGCACCTTTGATGAAACTTCGGAAAACCTCGGAGAAATCAGCGAACGGGAGACACTGGGCTAGAACGGGCTAAGTGTGCTGACAAGAATGAGCCAAGGGTGTGCCGGCCAAGGAAGGCTGGGAGGTGTGCCGAGCTAGCCGGCTGGAGTGTACCGGATGAAGACGCGAAGGGCACACCGGGCTCCCATGGGCTGGGGCTGTGCCGGGCAAAAAGGGCAGAAGGAATGCACCGATCAGGGGGGGTGAAGTCCAAGGGTGCTGGGTTCAAACCAAGGGAGGTAATTTGCATGGAGGTAAGGGTGTGAAAGGTGGGGCATGAGCCAAGAGGCCAAGGAACCCAGGGGTATGGGGCATTTTGCAAGGAGTTAACCTTGAGTTTTGCTCATCGTATTGAGTGAACCCTAAGGCCACTGTCCAAGAGGAGCTTGCTCTCTGCCTGGAGGAGGGGTTGGGCGAGATAGATAACGAGAGGGATGCTTCCCATGATAGGATGAGCAAGGGAAGAAGAACTGCTAAGCCGACCAGCAGTTGGGGGACACGAGGAAAGCATAGGACGGCGATGAATGCAAACACCCGAGGACGCGCATATGCCATACACATAAAACACCATGCAAAGGGAAAAAACATTTCTTCCATTCTTTTGGTAGAGGGGGAGCACAGAGGCTAATACATTGAGAGGGAAAGAACAGACAGGGCAGAAAAGCCAAAATAAACACAGTGGGGAGGGGAACGGAGCACCAGCTCCTCCCCTCCCATAGCTCACTCTCTTCTCTCTTCACTCTTCACTCCTTCGCACAGGCGGTGGCGAACGGGGTAGCGCCCTCTCTTTCTCTCTTCTTCTCTTCTCCTTTTCTTCTCTTCACTCCAGCGACGGTAAGTGGTGCACCAGGGAGAGCCCCAGCCTCTTCTTCTCTTCTAGTCCCTCTGTTGTGTCTGCTTGCCCCCCCCCCTTCTTCACCGTGGAGAAGGGGCCTTTTATACCCCAGCAGCGGGAGCGTTCGGGCCGAGCCGTCGATGGCGGGAACGTCCGATGACGACGGGCATTAAATGGGAGTTGACTCTCCCGTCCTTGGTTGCAGGGGGTAGCTTGCGTGCCTTCCTCTCTAGGTGACACCTCACCCAGCCCTGAGCTGGCTCTGCTACGCACCAAAGGTCGTAGGGGATGGGCATCACATCGCTCTGTCGGATGCGCCGGGTGAGGAACAAGCCATAGCGTGCCGCTGGAAGGCCAGGCAGCTGTGCCGCTGGAGGGCTGGCAAGCTGTGCCGCTGGAGGGCTTTGACGGCATGCCGTGGAAGGCAACCCATGGGCGTGCCGTTGGTGTGGCATTCAGGGTGTGTCGCTGGGGGGCTTGCAGAGTGTGCCGCTAAGGGCTAGCAGGGGCGTGCCGTTGAAAGGCCACCCCGAGTGTGCCACTGAAAGGCCGTTCGGAAGCGTGCCGCTAAAGGGGCACTTGGAGTGTGCCGCTGGAGGGCACCGGGGAGTGTGCCGCTGGAGGGGCATGCCAGTGTGTACCGGCCAGGGCCTCATGGTGGGTGTGCCGCTGGGGGTTCAAGAAGGTGTGCCGTTGGGGCTTCAAGGGGCGTGCCGCTGAGGGCGCCCAGGGGGTGTGCCGCTAGTTGGCCTACAGGGCGTGCCGCTGAGCAACCCTGAGGCTGTGCCGCAGGAAGGCCACAGAGGGTGTGCTGTTTGGGGCAGCACAATGGCGTGATGTTGAGGCAGACTTTAGCCCGTTGCGAGCACGAGTTACGATCCACTTGGTTTCCTTTGGGGCCCACAGGTCGTGGGCTTTCCGGGGGTTAGTCTCTCTTTGCTGTCATGACACTAGAGACAGCTTCACGGCAATGTGTGTGTATTCGGAGCGTTTGGGTAACCCATCTTCTCCGGGATTTTTTCGCTTGATGTTGTTGTTGTTCTGAAACCGGGCAGGACATATGGGCGTGCAATTTTTGGTGTCCACAGAGGGTCACAAGACTATGCTAAAGAAAGGCACTATCCCCTTACGGCAAATAGTCACCCGTTCGACAGCCCGGAAGACAACAGAAGTGACGGGTCTGCCCATACCCAGCGTGGAGATATCTTCCAGCAGTTCCGCTATTGTCTCTGATGAAGATATCGACTTTGGCTTTTCTAAAGGCAAGGAGGAGGTGCATGAACTAGCCAAAGAGGAAGCAGTAGCACCTATTGTGTCGTCAGAGGATCTTCCATTGTTTATCCCTCCGAAGCTGTCGGTGCCATCATCTGAGGGGATGTCACCAGAAGAGTTTGCTGGTATTGATATGGAGGAGGAGATAACTCCCCCTTTTGTTGCTTCATCGGCAGAACTGTCATCTTCTATGCAGGCATTTGAAGAGATTGACCCTGCAATGAGAGTGAGCTTCGCCCTTTCCTTCTTAACTAATCGCATGGCCTTCTTGCCACTTTGATGTTTACTTCAGCTTATTTCAGGAGCCCGACACCACTGACATTGACTTGATACCAGCCTCCGATGTCATTTCTTCAGAAGCCTTAGCTGCACTGCTCCCGAGGGCTGTAGCTTCCACCGGGATGACTGCTATATTCCGCCCTATGCTAGTGAGGGTACAATTGGCGACTGATATATCATCATTAGAGCTGGGGGCATTAGGAGAAGGTTCTGCTCCAGCTGGGGTTTCAGAGTTGAGTGTTGAAGTAGATCAGGCCAGGGGTTCCGCCTTTGTCCTTGCCGCCGTACTGACTATCACTCCTGAACTCGTAGTTCCCTCCATGCAAATGATAGAATCTGAGTCTCTACCATCTGCAGAAGTTACTCAGGAAGCAGCTCTTGGGGGTTCAATAGCAGAGGAGACCGCAATTCAGGATGAGGTTATCGAAGACATCAGTTTACCTCCAGTAATTACTCAGGAAGCAACTCCCGCAGATTCGGCAATAGGAAAGACAGTAGTTCGGGAAGAAGTTGCTGCAGAGATCATTTCACCTTCCCCGGTGACCGTTCCATCTCCATCTTCTCAGACAGACATAGGCTTATGGGCGACTATCAACAATGAAGTCACCTTCGAAGTAGCCCCAACAGCTTCTCTGGGCTTCACTTCATCAGAAGATTTTATTTGGCAGAATTTAGAGATGTTGCACCGAGTGGTGGAGTCTCAGCCGGCGTTAACTTATTTGCAACTAAAGGAGGTGGCTGAACGCCTAACAGCTGCCTTGCAAGCGCTGGGCTGCCCCTTGGAGACATGGACCCAGCGTGTGCTGTTGTTACTGAAGTTTGTGAATCGCCGGGACTTCCTAGAGCACGCCGTAAATGACAGACTGGCGGCCCTTAAGCTACAACGAGTTGATTGTCGGTCCGGGCTAGAAGAGCTGAATTCTAGTCTTCAGGAGCACAGAACCCAACTGGAGACTACATCTGCTCATGCAGAATTGGTGCGCAGTCAGATGGACGAACTGTGAGCAGAACTAAGCGCTCTCGAAGCTGAATTACCGCTGGTTGAAGAGACGCAGTCTCGGAGTGCTGAAGAAATAGCTTTGCTGGAAGGACGAGTGGCCTCGTTGCAAGATGAATCGGTTCGCCTCCAAGAAGAAGAATCCCGGCTTCATGAGTTAGGAGTGACTCTAACCGTCGGACTTCTCGACTTTGAAGACATCTTCCGATGATCTTAGCTGCTCTTCTTTTTGTAACCCATCCCCCTCGAAGGGCCCCTATTGTCTTCATCTTTCCTTTTTTGCAATGAAATACAAATTTCTCTTAATGCTTTTGGTGTCCACCTTCACACTTTTATTCTGTCATATCTTGTGACAATTTTGGCAACTTGTATGGCAGCATACCCGTATCTGTACCGCAGGAGAGCGTTGATAAGTGTCCATTTGTTATGATAATGCATTGCATGTACACCATTTTATGTGCATATAATTAGGCAATTATGCATATTTCATAGTTAACCTCTACTCCGCATTTAAATTAGAGCTTTAACGCAAATTGATTAATTTGATTATCTTATTTAATAATAAATTAAAGTTGAGGGCTATGAGCATTAATTCTCTATTGTATAATCATGAACATTTGAGATTTATGGGCACATTGTGGTAATTTTTATAGACTAAAGTACAATTATGTGTGTGTAGGACACCGAAGGCAATTACAAAAGAAGTCGAGGGTAAAACTGTCACCACTACTTTGACCAAGTCAAAAGCACGTATTTTGATTGGAGGGAAAAGAAATTTTAAAAGTTTAAAATTGAGGAAAAGAAACACATATTTCGGTTGGAGGGAAAATTGAATTCAAAGTTTGAAATAAAGGAGAGACATGATAAGTCTTGGGAAGGGGGTTGTCCAAAGCCCAAGGAGGGTGTACTCACCTCCTTTTTCTCTTCCCCATGCATCATATTCTACCTAAATCTCAGCCATCCATCTCCTTTTGATACAATCTCCACCCTCCATCTATCCAACTTTCCCTATAAATAGCCCATGACAAGGAGGAGAGGGGAGTTCTTCTTTTGGTAATTTTTCACTCTTTCTCTCCCTCTCATATCTTTTAGTTCACCGAGTTTGCCCTTTTCTGTCTCTCTTCTTCTCTTGATGTCTTCATAAAAGTTCTTTATTTTTACGTTCTCTACAACTTCTTCTTCTGCATCATCTTCTAATTCCTTCTGGTTTTCAAGATATTTCGTGTTTTTCACTTTGCTATCCTGATCATCTGTGAACCAGTGTTTCTCTCTGTTCTTCCCCTTGTTTCGCACTCTTCTAGTCATTTTCGCCTCTTACTTTATTCATAAAAGTTCTTTTTTTTTTAAAGATCTTCAACTTCTTCTTCTACGCCATCTTCTAATTCTTTCTGGTTTGAAAGTTATTTCCCATTTTTCAACTTGCTGTCGTGTGATTTTACTGTTCATCTGAGGTTCTAGCTTTTATTATTTCTCAATTTTGAAGCCCTTCCACTCTTCTTTTCTCTTTGAGTTCTTCATCAAAGTTCTTCCTCTTATGTATATCTAGATTTTCTTTTTCTATCACTTCCTCCAATTCTTCTTCGTTTACGAGTTATATTTATTTTCTCACTGTTTTACTCTCTCACCTTCTTCTTTCTTCATCTCCACACAAACCCTTCCACATTTCTCTCTATATTTCTCTCCAAAGTTTATCCTCCACAACTCCCCTATCATGGTGGAGTGCACATCAAGACGGGCGAAGTTCCAAGGCTCGTGACGTGGACAGCGACGGCTTCTTCATCCACCTCT
Organism: Amorphophallus konjac; assembly: GCA_022559845.1. Lineage (NCBI taxonomy): Eukaryota > Viridiplantae > Streptophyta > Magnoliopsida > Alismatales > Araceae > Amorphophallus > Amorphophallus konjac. The sequence goes on from CM040126.1 coordinate 392,705,116, forward strand.
TTCCACGGCGATCTCTTTCAAGGCAGAGCGATCCTCTCCAAGGCTCAGCGAGGAGGAAATGACGGCGTCATCACCATTGCTACTACCATCTTCACACCTAAGGCTCCTCTTTTTGTCATTACTTTAGTTTTATTTCACTTCATTGTAATCTCATTATGTCATTAGTGTAAACTTGTTGCACATTTCATGTACTCTTTCTTTTAAGTTAATGAAAGTTGTTCTCTTGATCTAGTTCTTGATCTTCTTCCATCTCTACCCCCTTCTTCTATCTCTTCTTTTCACTTCATGCAATTAATTTCTATAGCATAGGCGCATAATCATAGGTGTTTTTAATTAAGTGTTTGGTTTGTTCTTCCTTTCACTATTTTCTTTAAGCAAAACAAAATCACAAGTGTTTTTCTAAAAGGTTACAAGGTTTTTAACTTTAAAAATCTCTTCTTCACTGTGGATTCGACCCGTGCTTGCCATAGTCTTACGTTCTTTTTTGATCATTTTGTGCGAGTTCAGTGTTAAGATTGATACGCGTGTTTTAAACGACGAACTTTCGCGTGACCAATTTTTGGCGCCGTTGCCGGGGAAGAATGATGGTTTTTGATTTAAGAACTTTGTTTTCCTTGTGTATATAGTGTACTAATAAAGCTCTCTCTCTCTCTCTCTCTCTTTTTACAGGTTAAAAACAAAATCTAGAAAAATTAGAGGTAAGTTTGCATTTCTTTCTTTCATCTTTTGAGTTTGTCATTCATTTCAAAAAAAAAAAAAGAGAGAACGAGGGATTGCGTATCAAGTAAGTCTTCAAACCTATTGCTCTCATTTTGTGTCATTTCCTTAATGATTCTTGCATATTGTGGTTAGATAGGTTCACAAAATAATTAAAAAAAAACTCTTCACTTGAACCCAATAAAAAATCCTCATTCTAAGAGTAGAAATCACACTTTCATGCTCTAAGTCCTGCATCATTTAGGATAGAAGTTTTTTTTCCTTGTTGTTTAACTTTGGTCATTGCATTTTGGAGATTGCGAGGGGCAAGGTGAGTTCTTTCCTAATCTTTTTCTTAATCACATGCTCATGCATACTTGCATAGAACCCCTTGTTTGAACTTGGTTTGTTGCATATCATTCTAAAATATTCTAAGGGCAACACCCATAAGCAAGATAAGGTGGAGATTTCATCACCATTCCTTAGCCCACAAACCACAATTTCCTTCATCTTTGCATCACCTAGACCCTAAATAAAATTCAATAGACGTTGGCCCTAGGTTCACACTGTGGTTCTTGTGTTATTTGGGTTTACCCTCTTGTGAAAACCGGTGCCTAAGGCAAGATGGTTGGACGACAAACACCTTAAGCGGACTAGTGGTTTGTAATTAGGTCCCTACGAAAGTAGGGGGAGCCTCCCACTACCCCACCCCTTACCTGGCCGGTGGAAATATTGAGGGTGAACTCAAGTTGCACTTTAGCCATTTTGTGAAACCCAATTTGTAGATCTAAGTCACATCTAGGTCATTAAGTAATTTGTGTGACAACTTGTTTGTGTTTACATAAAAAACTAGAAAAAAATAAAAACAAAAATAAAAACAAAAAAATCATCATATTCTCTCTCTTCGTCCTAGTTTGTGTCAAAACCAAAAAAAAATATAAATCATCATAAAAAAATCTCTCTCATCTCTCTTCGTCCTAGTTTATGCAAGGAAGAAGATCACAACATCCAAACCTACTAGGACCCATTCAGGAAATAGAGAGAGTTTTGTATCCAAGAGACGATCTCCAAGAAGATCTTATGGCCGAAAATCAAGGACCTCACCACTAAAATCTCATGATCGGAAATCCCAATCCTCCAAAGCAAATGAAGGATTATTTTATTCCCAACCAATATCAACCTCCATCTTGCATTTACATTCCTCAAAATCAAGCCATCCATTATGAGATCAAGTCAAGCACAATTCAAATGCTTCCCTTATTTTATGGAAATACCAATGAGGACCCCTACAAGCACATTGATGAATTTTTAGAAATTTGTTCCACGGTAAAAATCCAAAATTTCTCGGATGATGCCCTTAGATTGACCCTCTTTCCATTCTCTCTTAAGGATAAGGCTAAATATTGGTTAGGCACTATAAGGAAGCCAATGAGAACTTGGGCCGAGATGCAACAAGTATTTTTGAAGAAGTTCTACCCTATAGGCCGCACTAATACTTTGAGAAGGGCAATCACGGGTTTTACCCAAACTCCAGGGGAACAAATGCAAGAGTCATGGGAAAGACTCAAAAAATTGCTTAGGAAGTGTCCTCACCATGGGTTGTCCAAATGGCAAATAGTCTAAGCTTTTTATGAGGGTCTATCCGATCAATTTAGACAAATGGTAGATGCATCATGTGGAGGGGCATTCATGAGCAAAAGTGAGGATGAGGCGTATGATTTGTTCGAAATGCTTAGTGAGAATTCTATCAATCATGCTTCTTTATCACCCTATGAGAGATCCATTGGGCCCTCCAAGCGGGCCGGATTATATGAGGTAAAGGCCCGAGGTGATTTTGAACCAAGATTGGACATAAGTCTCATCACTCAAAAGTTGGATAAAGTAGAGAGTCTGACTCAAAAGTTAGACCAACTCTTGACTTTGAAAGACCCTTCTTGCCAACCATCATCCCATTCCTACTCGGGTCAATCTGTCACTCCACATGAGGCATGCACTCTATGTGCAAGCCCATCCCATCACATCACGGAGTGTCCAACTACGACTCAATTACCCCCTGCCATCCAGGAGCAAGTCTTTGCAGCCCAAGGATTCTCTAAGCCCAATAATGACCCATTTTCAAACACATACAATCCGGGCTGGAGGAATCACCCAAACTTTTCGTGGAAATCCCAACAAGCTCTACCTCAAGGCCAACCCACTTACCAACCTCCGCCTCAATCCAACTTTGAAGATAAATTCAATCAACTTCAACAAATCATCTTGAATCAACAACAATCCATTTCCAAGTTGGAAAATCAAATAGGACAATTGGCGAAAGCTACAATGAGAAGAGAAGTGGATCAACTTCCAAGTCAACCCGTGGCCAACCCAAGAAACCAACCCCCACGTTTTCCTTCACAACCGGGCCTCCTACCTCAACCCATCCCACAAGCCCAACCTAAAGGACCACAATTTAAAAATGTCAAGGTTATTTCAACTTTGAGGAGTGGGAAGGTGTTAGATGACCCATACAAGGATGGAAAGAAGTTGCAAGATTCTATAGAAAAGAATCAAGATAATGAGGATGCAAGCAAGGAGGATTGCACTCAAGATAAGTTGGGGGGAGATCCTAAAAAGAAAGGAAAGGCCCATGAAGATCCAAATTTCTATCAACCCAAGGTCCCCTTTCCTAATGCCCTAGAACCCAAGCCCACTAAGACTAGGCCGGCCCAAAATGAGGAATTCATAGAGCTCTTTTCACAAGTTCACATCAATATTCCACTCCTAGATGCCATAAAACATGTTCCGGCCTACGCCAAATTTCTCAAAGAGCTTTGCACTCCAAGAAAGAGGGCCCAAGTCGACCCCTAAGAAAATTTGGCTCTCCGAGATGTTAGTGCGTCTTGATGAACAATCTCCCTAGAAAGTTGAAGGATCCCGGTGGTCCCCTCATCTCATGTGATATAGGTGGTGTAACCTTTGACTGTGCCCTCCTCGACTTAGGAGCTAGTGTCAACCTTTTACCCACCTCTGTTTATAAGTAATTTGATATAGGGGAACTCAAGCCAACCCCCGTCATTCTCCAACTGGCTGATCGCTCAGTCAAGACCCCTCGAGGCTTGATAGAGGATGTGATTGTGAAAGTCCATGATTGCTACTTCCCCGTTGATTTCCTCATTCTTGACATGGCCTCCTCCTCGGAGCTAAGTCACACCCCAATCACGCTAGGCCGCCCATTCCTTGCTACTGCGAAAGCCAACATCAATTGTGCTACGGGGACGATGGACATCTCATTCGGTGGTCAAAAAGTTTCTCTCAATGTGTTCAAAGCCTCCTAATATTTGGACCTAGATGAAGAATGCCACTTCATAGACATCTACGATGAACTTATTGAGAATGATCTGGGCATGGGTCGAATAAAGGAGGTCAATGCTCTTCAAGATTCCCCTCATCATAGTAGCATTTGGCATAAGGTTGAACCACTTCCAGCTTTGCAAGATGAACCAGCCCTTCCATCACTTGAAAGCCCTCCTAAACTTGAGCTTAAGCCCCTTCCGGACTCTCTCAAATATGCATTCCTAGGCCCCGATCAAACCCTTCCTGTTATCTTAGCTTCCAATCTTACCCCTACCCAAGAAACACTTCTCCTAGAAGTCCTTAGGACTCACAAGGGTGCCATAGGTTGGACAGTGGCCGATCTTAAGGGGATAAGTCCGTCTATTTGCATGCATCACATTTACATAGAGGACAACGCCAAACCTAGTCGAGAAATGCAAAGGAGGTTGAACCCGAACATGAAGGAGGTGGTGAAGAAGGAGGTTGTCAAATGGCTCGATGCGAGAATTATTTATCCCATATCGGATAGCCAATGGGTGAGTCCCACTCAAGTAGTTCCTAAGAAATCGGGACTCACCGTGGTCCAAAATGAACAAGGAGAAGATGTGCCCACTAGGCCCACCACGGGATGGAGAGCGTGCATCGATTATAGAAAACTCAATGCCATGACCAAAAAGGACCATTTTCCACTCCCCTTTATTGACCAAATTCTAGAGAAATTGGTGGGCCAAAGATATTTTTATTTCCTAGATGGATATTCTGGGTACAATCAAGTGGCCATTTATCCGGAAGACCAAGAGAAGACCACATTCACTTGCCCATATGGAACATTTGCCTTTCGGAGAATGCCATTCGATCTTTGCAATGCACCGGCCACTTTTCAAAGGTGCATGATGGCCATTTTCTTTGATATGGTAGGAGAATTCTTGGAGATCTTTATGGATGATTTTTCTGTGTTTGGGGAGTCATTTGAAAACTGCTTGGAAAATTTGAAGAAAGTGCTTGCGAGATGTATTGAAACCAACCTTGTTCTTAGTTGGGAAAAGAGTCACTTCATGGTTCAAGAGGGCATAGTTTTGGGCCATATTGTGTCCGAACGGGGTATAGAGGTGGATAAAGCCAAGATCGACCTTATTTCTAATCTCCCTCCTCGACCTCTGTGAGGCAAATTCGTTCATTCCTCGACCATGCCAGTTTTTACCGCCGGTTCATAAGTAACTTTTCTAAGATTGCCCGTCTGTTAACTCTTCTCTTGGCCAAAGACACTCCATTCCATTTAGATGCTACCTGCCTTGAGGCTTTCAATACCCTTAAAGAGGCTTTGACCAAGGCACCCATTCTCCAATCTCCTAATTGGTCTTTGCCTTTTGAAATCATGTGTGATGCCTCCGACTATGCTATCGGGGCAGTTCTAGGCCAAAGAATTGACAAGTGTCCGGTGGTGATATATTATGCGAGTCGCACCCTCGCTGATGCTCAGCTTAACTACACCACCACGGAAAAGGAGTTGTTAGCTGTTGTCTTTGCCCTTGAAAAGTTTCGATCATATCTCTTAGGGGCAAAAGTCATTGTGTACTCTGATCACTCAGCTCTCAAATATTTGTTCTCTAAGAAGGATGCCAAACCTAGACTCATTAGGTGGATCCTCCTACTCCAAGAATTTGATCTTGAGATCCGAGACAAAAAAGGTTCTGAGAATAAAGTTGCCGATCATCTTTCTCGGATTCTCACAACTGATAATGCTCCTTTGCAAGATTCATTTCCAGATGAACATCTCTTGTCCATCACCCATAGTCAACTCCCATGGTTCGCATACATTGTCAACTACTTAGCTGTGGGACAAATTCTTAATGTGTGGTCTAAACATGAAAAAGAACATTTCTTTGCCAAAATCAAACATTATTTCTGGGAAGATCCTGAATTGTTCCACGTAGGTCCAGATCAAATAATTAGGAGATGTGTCCCCGAGGAAGAACAACAAAGCGTCCTGAATTTTTGTCACACTCTAGCTTGTGGGGGACACTTCGCGGGAAAGAAAACAGTCGTCAAAATGTTGCAAAGTAGATTCTTCTAGCCCACTCTCTTCAAAGACGCCTATGAATTTAGCAAGACTTATCTTAGGTGTCAAGCCATTGGAAATATGAGCAAACGTGATATGATGCCACTCAACCCCATTCTAGTGGTCGAAATCTTTGAAGTTTGGGGAATTGATTTTATAGGGCCCTTTCCGCCATCATTCGGACATGAGTACATTCTTGTGGCAGTCGACTATGTGTCTAAATGGATTGAATCCATTGCCACCCGGACTAATGATCACAAAGTCGTCACGAAGTTTGTCCGAAAGAATATATTTTCAAGGTTCGGGTGTCCGAGGGCGATCATTAGTGATGGAGGTTCTCATTTCACTCATGCCCAATTCTGAGCTCTTCTCGGGAAATATGGGATCACTCATAAGATTGCCACCCCCTATCACCCCCAAACAAGTGGCCAAGTGGAGACATCCAATAGGGAGATCAAAAACATCCTGTAGAAATCTGTTAGGCCCGATAGGAAGGATTGGTCTGAAAGATTGGATGACGCTCTTTGGGCCTATCGGAAAGCATACAAAACCCCCATTGGAATGTCTCCATATAGGTTAATCTTTGGAAAAGCTTGTCACCTACCCGTTGAGCTTGAGCATAAGGCCTATTGGGCTATTAAGCAGTTCAATTTTGACTTAGCCCAAGCCGGATCTCATAGGGCCCTACAACTAAATGAGTTGGAGGAGTTGAGGAATGAAGCCTATGAAAATGCCAAGATTTATAAAGCCAAAACCAAAGCTTTCCATGATAAACACATTGTGAGAAAATCATTTCAACATGATCAAAAAGTTTGGCTCTTTAATTCAAGGTTGCGCTTATTCCCCAGAAAATTAAAGTCTAGGTGGGATTGACCATTTGTTGTGCTCAAAGCCTTTGATCATGGTGCTGTCAAAATTCTAGATCCTAAAAATGGTCAAATTTTCACTGTCAATGGTCAGTGTCTCAAACTCTACTTAGAGAACACACAACTTCCATCAAAGGAATCAATCCCACTGAGTGACCCATGATAAATACAAGAATGTCGTCTGGCTGAAGACGTTAAACTTAGCGCTTGTTGGGAGGCAACCAAACCATTTCTCTTCAAAAATCTAGTGAGTCATTTTCATTTGTGTTTGTAGGAGCTAGAAGAAGTCGTTCGCAAAATTGTCTGCCAAAATAGCCACGTCTGCGCATCCCAGGTTGTACCTTTCCTTCCCAAGCATTCATATATGCATTGTCATGTTTATATATTCTACATGCCATTGAGGACAATGTCATTCAAGTTGGGAGGGAGAGAAAAATTTTCATGATGCATATAGCACAACCTGATAGGAGTTCTGTCTTGCATGTCATCATTGCATAAAAGTAGAAAGATGTAAACCACATTTTGAGTTTCATGATTCATGCTTAATTTAAAAGTAATTCTGGAATAGAAAAGACTAGGGAGAAGGATGATGGAAAATTTAGTCAATCTAGCCATGGAAAACTGATATAAGAATCCCTTTAAAGTTCATGTGCACTTTAAAAAAAAGGAAAAAAAAGAAGAATTTTATGTTGCACACTAATGAAACAAGCAAGACAAGCCCTCTGCTATTTTTGGTATGCTGTCTGATATTCTGCACTTCTTAAGAAAAGAGATCTTTTTACAAAGGTTTCTGCCAAATTATCTATCAAATAAGCGTAATGGTACAAAAAAAAGAGAAAAAAAACACACCATGAAAAATGCCCCTAGTCTTAGTAACCGGGCCTACTTCACCTAAGACGTGTTGAGATTCGCATAAAACGGAAAAGGGAACCTTGATCTGTGAAACCGGGCCTGCTTCTCCTAAGGCAAGAGTCGAGGTTCGCGTTGAGCAGTGAAGGGTAGTGCAGCATCATGTGTGATATAAAATATCCCAAAGGGACAAAGCAATAAGGCAGACAAAAAATTAATATACTTAATGCTCTGATCTAAGAGGTGCAGGGTTGAAAGGCATTTGCTTGGAATAGCGAATGAGGGATGCAATTGTCTAAGCTGTGGATTTGGCAGTTACATATGCACAAGTGCTATTGAGCTTTGATTTGAATTCTTGATCATGTAGTTCCTACGTAAGGCTAGTGTGTATTAATGATTCCAGATTCTTAATCTTTGGTTGATTTTATGAAGGGAGAGCTGGATATGAGAGCATAAATTTTACAAACTCTTCTTAGTCCTAAATTTTAATTTATTGGCATTGCTAAGGGACTAGCAATGAGTAAGTTGGGGGGTGTGATAAGTGTCCATTTTCGATGATAATTCATCACATGTACACCATTTTATGTGCATATAATTAGATAATTATGCATGTCATAGTTAATCTCAACTTTACATGTAAATTGAGTATTTCACGTAAATTGATTAATTTGGTGATATTATTTAATGAATTAAAGTTGAGAGCCATGAGCATTAATTCTCCATTGCATAATTAATCATGAGCATTTAAGATTTATGTGCACCTTATGATAATTTTTATGGACTAAAGTGCAATTATGTGTGTGTAGGACACCAAAGGTAATTACAAAAGAAGCCGAGGACAAAAATGGTCATCACCATTTTGACCAAGTCAAATAAAGAATTCAAAATATTTTGGTTGGAGGGAAATGAAAGTTCAAAATTTCGAATTCAAAGTTTGAAAAGGAGGAATCCAAAGTTTAAGTTTGAAAAGGAGGAAAAGGACATTCAAAGTTTGAAATAAAGGAGAGGAATGATGAGTCTTGGGAAGGGGGTTGTCCAAAGCCCAAGAAGGGTGTACTCACCTACTTTTTCTCTTCCCCATGCATCATATTCTACTTAAATCCTATCCATCCATCTCCTTTGATACAATCTCCACCCTCCATCTATCCAACTTTCCCTATAAATAGCCCATGACAAGGAGGAGAGGGGAGTTCTTCTTTTGGCAATTTTCACTCTTTCTCTCCCTCTCATATCTTTTAGTTCACCAAGTTCGCCCTTTTCCGTCCTTCTTCTTCTCTTGATGTCTTCATGAAAGTTCATTATTTTTACGTTCTCTACAACTTCTTATTCTGCATCATCTTCTAATTCCTTCTGGTTTTCAAGCTATTTCATGTTCTTCACTGTGCTATCCTGATCATCTGCGAACCAGTGTTTCTCTCTGTTCTTCCCCTTGTTTCGCACCCTTCTATTCATTTTCGCCTCTTACTTTCTTCATAAAAGTTCTTTTTTTTAAAAGATCTTCAACTTCTTCTTCTACGCCATCTTCTAATTCTTTTTGGTTTGAAAGTTATTTCCCATTTTTCAACTTACTGTCCTGTGATTTTACTGTTCATCCGAGGTTCTAGCTTTTGTTATTTCTCAGTTTTGAAGCCCTTCCACTCTTCTTTTCTCTCTGAGTTCTTCATCAACGTTCTTCCTCTTATGTAGATCTAGATTTTCTTCTTCTATCACTTCCTCCAATTCTTCTTCGTTTACGAGTTATATTTATTTTCTCACTGTTTTACTCTCTCATCTTCTTCTTTCTTCATCTCCACACAAACCCTTCCACATTTCTCTCTATATTTCTCTCCAAAGTTTATCCTCCACAACTCCCCTTTCATGGCGACGTGCACATCAAGACGGGAGAAGTTCCAAGGCTCGTGACGTGGACAGCGACGGCTTCTTCATCCACCTCTTTCTACGGCGATCTCTTTCAAGGGGGAGCGATCCTCTCCAAGGCTCAGCGAGGAGGAGACGACGGCGTCATCACCATTGCTACTACCATCTTCACACCTTAGACTCCTCTTTTTGTTATTACTTTAGTTTTATTTCACTTCATTGTAATCTCATTATGTCATTAGTGTAAACTTGTTGCATATTTCATGTACTCTTTCTTTTAAGTTAATGAAAGTTATTTTCTTGATCTAGTTCTTGATCTTATTCCATCTCTACCCCCTTCTTCTATCTCTTCTTTTCACTTCATGCATTTAATTTCTATAGCATAGGCGCATAATCATTGGTGTTTTAATTAAGTGTTTGGTTTGTTCTTCATTTCACTATTTTCTTTAAGCAAAATAAAATCACAAGTGTTTTTCTAAAAGGTTACAAGGTTTTTAACTTTAAAAATCTCTTCTTCCCTGTGGATTCGACCCGTGCTTGCCATAGTCCTACGTTCTTTTTTGATCATTTTGTGCGAGTTCGATTTTAAGATTGATACGCGTGTTTTAAACGACGAACTTTCGCGTGACCAAGCGTCCACCCTTTCAAGGAAAGGATGGGGGCATCGCTCCACCGTGTGTCGGGATTCCAGGAGTTGTCAAATTGGCACAAGTGTAAGTCTCATTGGCCAGAAGTGCCGAACGTGTGACTGCTTGCTGATATATGTATGAAGGGTTCATACGTCTCATTGAAACGGACAGAAGGTTCATCTGAGGCAGGTTTTAGCATTGACCAAGGCGAAGTGCCGTATGATCATAAAAAACTTCATCATCGATATTCGGTTTATGCCAATGCAAGGAAATGGGTGTGCTTCATCAGAATAGACGAAAGGTCTATTCCGGGTAGGTCTGCTTACCGATCCGGGCGATGATGCCTTGTGACCAATAGAGGGTTTTATCGTCGGTGGGACTTAGGATAGTAGAGAATGTGTGAGTTTCATCAAAGTAGACATAGGGCCTACTCTGGGTGGGTTTCATTATCGGCTTAGGCGATGATGCCGCAGGACCGACAGCAGGTTTCATCATTGCCATTGGGTTTATGCCAATGCAAGGGAATTAATGAGTTTCATCAGAACGGACGAAAGGTCTATTCTGGGCAGGTTTCATTATCGGTCTAGGCGATGATGTCTCGTAACCGACAGAAGGTTTCATCATCGGCATTGAGTTTATTCCAGCGTAAAGAAATTGATAAGTTTCATCAGAACAGACAAAAGGTCTATTCTGGACAGGTTTCATTATCAATCTAGGCGATGATGTCTTGTGACCGACAGAAGGTTTCATCATCGGCATTGGGTTTATGCCGACGCAAAGAAATTGATAGGTTTCATCAGAACAGACGAAAGGTCTATTCTGGATAGGTTTCATTATCGATCTAGGCGATGATGCCTTGTGACCGACAGAAGGTTTCATCGTCGGCATTGAGTTTATGCCGACACAAAGAAGTTGATAAGTTTCATCAGAACAGAAGAAAGGTATATTCTGGATAGGTTTCATTATCGATCTAGGTGATAATGCCTTGTGACCGACAGAAGGTTTCATCATCGACATTGGGTTTATGCCGACGCAAAGAAATTGATAAGTTTCATCAGAACAGACGAAAGGTCTACTCTGGATAGGTTTCATTATCGATCTAGGCGATGATGCCTTGTGACCGACAGAAGGTTTCATCATCGGCATTGGGTTTATGCCAACGCAAAGAAATTGATAAGTTTCATCAGAACAGACGAAAGGTCTATTCTGGATAGGTTTCATTATCGATGGGACAACTGATGGAAGTGTCGCCAAAAGGTATAGCATGTGTTTTCATTATATGGTAACCACATTACTGACCCAAGTGCCCATTCGGGTTTTCACCGGAGCCAGCCCCCTCTTACTTTTGTCCACGCGCCCTTTCAGATTTTCACGTGGCGGGGTACCAGATTTTACCTACAGCGCCCTTTCGGGTTTTCGCCATAGCTGGGTTATAGCCCTTTTTACCCTTGTCCAGGATGTCCGAACAAGTCTGGCGGGGCACCTCTATTTTAAGCCCCATTTTTTATATTCATTCATTTTTTTCTTTCTCTCTTCTTTTTTTTAATATTTGAGATTGCATGTTGCCTTTGATCACGTGAAAGAGTTCATCGTTGATGTGGGGGTTAACATCAACGCAAAGGAAATGTGGTTTCATCATCTATCCAGACGGAAGGTCCGGATTGACGTTGGTACTATAATATCCCTGACCTTTCGGATCCTTCTTCGTGGGTCCCGGATCTAGTTTTCGGAGCGTCCGGCTCTGTTGTGTCCGAAATTTCGTTTCGGACATCTTTCGTGTTCGGATCGGCGCGATCCGAAGTCGTTTCAGAGGCCCGGAGGCGTTCCGCGGCTTTTCCGCGTGTGTTTTCCGATTCCCGGTGTGTGTTTCGGCTTTTCCTTCGGAAGCTCACTGCGGGCGAATCGGACGGTTCACTCAGGCACGAGTGGTACCGTTGCGATCGGTGCGTTCCGAGGATTCCAGAAATGTATTTTTCTATTTTTTGGTATTTTTCCGAAAATTTGGATTTTCTATATAGCCCTAATTCCTTTCTTTTTCTTTTTCTCCTTTCTCTTTCTTCTTCTTCCTCTTCCTCCATTTCTTCCCACCGTGACCGCCCTCCTCTCTCCCACTCTCTCCCATTCGGGCGCGACGAACCCCTCTCCGGCTACGGACGGCCGCGGGGCGACGGCGCGGACGCGTGGGCGACGGTGAGGCGATCTCATGGGCGTGCGGCGAGCGTGGGAAGCGTGGGGAGTTCGTGAAGCTTCGAGCATTCTTCGTGATTCGTGATCGATTCGGTGGAGCATTCGCTCCATTGAGGTAGGGTGACGTTCCTTAGCCTCATGCCGATCTTTTTCGCGATTTATAGGCCGCGGGGAGGCCGAGAGGGGATCGTTTGAGCGTTTTTGGGTTTTTCCATGATTTGGGGAGAGCTCGCCCGATCTATGGATTTGATGCATGATTTCGTGTTTTGATGGCCTAGAATCATGCTAGGGGTCCCCAGGGGTCTTCCCCCTCTCCTATGGAGGCATGGGGGCGTGGTTAGAATTTTTGGGCGTTCTTACCGTTTTCGGCCGCGGACTGAGAACGCGCTATACTCCAGTAGCGCGTTCTTGGAGGTCGCGCTGCCCCGACCGAGCGCGTTCATCGGAGAAGATGAACAGGAGGCGGTTCTTGTCGCGCTATAGGGTCATAGCGCGATCATCCTTGTCGCGCTAGGAGGACCTAGCGCGATGGTTCTTGTCGCGCTAGGGTTCCCTAGCGCGATGGTCCCTGTCGCGCTAGGGAGACCTAGCGCGATCTTCCCTGTTGCGCTAGGGTTCCCTAGTGCGTTCATCCGTGTCGCGCTAGGTATCCCTAGCGCGATTTGGCTGTTGTTGGGTGTTCCCCTTGGGCCGTGTGTGCGTCCCGGGCACCCCGTGGAGTTCCGTGACCGTGTCTTTGGTGTCCGGAGGTTCCGTTTGCCTTGGTCATGAGTTTGGCCGTGGGCGGTGAGTCCGTTTTTCTCCGACTGTGGCCACCGTGCGACGGGGCTGGTGCGTGGGGTGATTCCCACACGTTGTCGGTTTCGGACGTCGTTTTCCGTTGACTCGAGAGTCTACTCCTTCAGTGACCCTCCACTAGTCGTAGCCCACCAGTACGAGGTGCTGGTCTCACCTGGGAGTGGTGTACAGGCACCCACCTTTCGAGACGGTTTGTGGACCGGTTCCCGTAGGCTCCTCGTCTTAGCCAGAGTCCGGCTGCGGGGGAAAACCGGTCAGAGGGCCAGACCTAGGACGCGTGGTCTGTGTGTGCACACGTGGTTGGGGGCGGTTGGACCCACGTCGACGGGCGTGACCCCAGCTAGTCACTTGTTGTGGTTACTTGTACGGTGTTTGCGCCTCGGGTAGGACCTACCACGTCAGGCGGTTCACCTGCGGTGCGGTGTAAGACGTCAGGGGACGCTACCGGCTGTGCTTCTAGTGGGTGGTACTCCTGTCGAGTACGGAGTGTCAGACTGTCAGTCGTGTGTTTCCGACCTTCGGGTTTTGACGGTTCGACCGTTGAGTTTCGGTCTTCTCGTACCGTGGCACGTGTGTCGGTTTGCGTGCCGTAGGGTCTAGTTCTGTAGAGTACAGGGCTTTCCTTTCCGAGGTACTTTCCTACCGCTAGAGTAGTGGTTTCTCGTTTTACGAGGTAGGGTTCGAGTGATCCCTACTGAGTCTTGTTCCGAGACTCATTCCCTGCGTGTTTTCACCGTGTTTCAGGTGAGGCGCCACCTTCGGGGAGCGCGTCAGGAGCGCAGCGTGGTGCGGGTGCCCAGAGGTAGTGCCAGAGGTCAGAGCCGGGGTATGCCCCGTGTAGCTGTACTTTTCTTTCTTGTCACTGTACTAGTCGTGGACTGTTCTTGCTGTTGTTGTTATTTTATTGTGGACCATGTAAAATGTTAATTTATTTCCTGCTTAATATTATAACTGTTTAATTTCTGCAATTATCTGTGATGCTTGTGTAGTTTCCACACCATCCTTTTAACCCTTCCGAGTCTTCGGACTCGTGGGTGGCGGTACGAGTCTCGGGTTATCGGGCCTTCCCGGTAATCGGATTCTCGGGTCGTTACAGCTGGTATCAGAGCGCGGTTGTGGAATTACATGAGAATCATAGGTAATTGTAGTGGTCCACTAGTCCACAACGATGATGTACATGTGACGCTGGCATTGGGCACCGCGTGTTTTATTCTGACATTACCGTTTTCATGTTTTCTGTCTTGTGCTTCAGGAGCGAGGATGGCGCCGAGGAGGAGTTCTCGCTCTCAGCAGGGGCAGTCGGCTGGAGGTCAGGAGATCAGCAGGGGGTCCAGAGGGACCAGGAGGAGCATAGCAGAGTTCCGGGAGCTACCGAGGCCGCGGATGCTGCGAGAGCTCCGGGGGCCGAGGATTTCTTCCGTGGCATGTACCATCTCATGTCTCAGCAGTTCGGCGGAGAGACTGGTGAGGGCTCGTCAGTCAGGGGTGGGCCGGGCCGAGCAGTGAGGGACTTCATGCAGTTCCATCCACCTTACTTTAGCGGCCAGGCAGACCCTGATGCGGCTCGTGATTGGCTTGATGAGATGGAGCGGGTGTTCAGTTCTGCGAAGAGTACTGCCGAGGACAGAGTGGTGTTGGCCTACAACCAGTTGCAGGGTACGGCTCGGAGGTGGTGGTCTTCCGAGTGGAAGACGTCCTTTCAGCTTCGTCCACTTGAGCAGGTCGAGTGGGGTGACTTTGTCAGTGCTTTCGAGCGTACGTACTGTCCAGACGTCGTTGCTACGCAGCGGATGCGGGAGTTTCTGGAGCTGGTGCAGGGTGACATGTCCGTGTTGCAGTACAGGGCCCGATTTGTCGAGCTGGGTCGGTACGCACCTCATATCATGGAGCATGAGAGGGTGAGGACGACGCAGTTTGTGCAGGGCTTGAGGCTGGAGCTGAGGCACCATTTGATCGCGAATGGGGGCACTGATCTAGAGACGGCGTCTCGTGTTACGATTTCCTTGGAGATGGATATGCAGAGGACTCGAGGACCGATCAGCCAGGGGCAGTCCTTGTCAGGTCGCAGCCAGCAGTCGGCTACCCAGCAGCAGGGTTCCTTCCAGCATGCGTCGGGTGGTTCAGGAGTACCGGCATCGGCAGCTTCGGTGACAGGATCTGCGTCCTTTGGCTCGAAGGTCAAGAAGTTCTTGAAGAAGAATTTCCATAAGAAGCACAAGGATCAAGGGCAGGCTTCATCGGGCAGTGTACCGCAGCCGTTTCCTTTGCAGCGTCAGGGATCGGTGGGTGGATCGCGAGGACCTTGTCCACGGTGTGGTGGGACCCACCCAGGCAGGCAGTGCACGGCGCCGATCATCTGTTTTCGGTGTGACCAGCCAGGGCATATGGCGCGTGACTGTCCTCAGAGGCCGCCGCAGCAGCAGGTTCCCCAGCAGCAGCAGCAGCAGCAACAGGGACAGTATCCGCCGCTACCCAGGTCAGCTAGTGTGGGAGGCAGGCAGAGAGCTCGTGGCCAGATCACGCACTTGACCAGGGCAGAGGCAGTGGCGTCGCAGCTCGTGGAAGGTACCGTTCAGATTTTGGGTTGTGCGGCTCGGGTTTTATTTGATTCTGGCGCGTCTCATTCGTTATTTCGGAGGATTTCGCGTCGAGCGTCGAGGAGCCGGTGACCCAGTTGTCCTGTGATTTGGCAGTGGAGTTGCCTTCGGGTGATTTTATGGTCACTCCGTATTGCTTCGACCAGGTTCCGGTGTGGATCGATGGGCGGAGTATGCCAGGCAGGTTGTATGCGTTGCAGCTTCGGGATTACGACGTGATTCTAGGCATGGATTGGCTCGAGACTCATGGAGCGGTGGTGGATTGTGGAATGAAGAGGGTCTACTTCCAGCATCCGAGCAAGAGGACCTTCTATTTCCAAGGTATCCGTTCCACCTCTTCTCGATTCCTTATCTCTGCTATTCGAGCCCGTCGATTGCTTGATTCAGGTTGTCAGGGTTTTCTCGCGTCTGTGGTTGTGTCTGACCGGATGGAGCCGGATGTCGAGGACATTGCGGTGGTGTGCGAGTTTCCCGATGTTTTTCCTGAGGAGTTGCCTGGATTACCTCCCCAGCGGGAGATCGATTTCGTGATCGAGGTTGTACCTGGTACGGGACCTTTGGCGAAGGCTCCCTACCGTATGGCCCCCGCTGAGCTGAGGGAGTTGAGGGCGCAGTTGCAGGAACTGTTGGCCAAGGGGTACATTCGTCCGAGCTTTTCCCCTTGGGGTGCGCCCGTGTTGTTCGTGAAGAAGAAGGACGGTAGTCTGCGGCTATGCATTGACTATCGGCAGCTGAATGAAGTGACCATTAAGAACAAGTATCCGTTGCCGCGGATTGATGATTTGTTCGACCAGCTTCAGTCTGCGCGAGTGTTCTCGCGGATTGATTTGCGGTCCGGTTACTATCAGCTGAGAATTCGCGAGTCCGATGTGGAGAAGACTGCATTCAGTACGAGGTACGGGCATTATGAGTTTCTGGTGATGCCGTTTGGGCTCACCAATGCCCCAGCAGCCTTCATGGACTTGATGCAGAGGGTGTTCATCCGTATTTGGACCAGTTCGTGGTCATCTTTGTGGATGACATCCTTGTTTATTCGCGGTCTGCTGAGGAGCATGCGTACCATTTGGGTGTGGTGCTGCAGACGTTGCGAGATCACCAGTTGTATGCGAAGCTCAGCAAGTGCGAGTTTTGGCTCAGCGAGGTGCACTTTCTGGGGCACGTGATTTCTGGTGATGGCATTTCCGTGGATCCCGCCAAGGTCGAGGCTGTGATGCAATGGCCGAGGCCGAGGTCGGTGACGGAGATCCGGAGTTTCTTGGGGCTTGCGGGTTATTATCGCCGGTTTATCCAGGATTTTTCCCGCATTGCGACCCCGATGACGAGGCTCACGCGGAAGGATGTGCCTTTCGTTTGGTCCGAGGAGTGTGAGCAGAGCTTCAGGGAACTGAAGAGATTGCTCACCTCGGCTCCGGTGTTGGTTTTACCTTCTGGATCGGGAGGTTTTGTGGTGT
The DNA here is from genome assembly GCA_022559845.1 of Amorphophallus konjac. NCBI lineage: Eukaryota > Viridiplantae > Streptophyta > Magnoliopsida > Alismatales > Araceae > Amorphophallus > Amorphophallus konjac. Next base: position 392,722,420 of record CM040126.1, read on the forward strand.
GTACAGATGCTTCCGGCGTCGGATTGGGTGCTGTTCTGATGCAGCATGGTAGAGTGGTGGCTTATGCATCTCGGCAGCTAAAGCCCCACGAGGAGAACTACCCTACCCATGACCTGGAGTTGGCGGCAGTGATCTTCGCGCTGAAGATCTGGAGGCATTATCTGTACGGTGAGAAGTTCGAGGTGTTCACTGACCATCAGAGTTTGAGGTATGTGTTCTCGCAGAGAGATCTGAACCTCAGACAAAGGCGTTGGATGGAGTTCATGAAGGACTATGACTTCACCCTGTCTTATCAGCCGGGCAGGATGAATGTCGTCGCCGATGCCTTGAGTCGGAAGGTGGCGGTCAGTACCTTGATGCTGAGGAAGTGGAGGCTCTGGGAACAGGTGCCCGAAGTATCCTTCAGGCTCAAGATTCCCCAGGAGCGAGGGTTGGCAGTGCTTGCGAGTCTGACTGTCACTCCTGCTATCCGTCGTCAGGTGACAGAGGCTCAGCATGCGGACCCTGAGTTGCCCCGGATTCTTGCGATGGCTGATGTGGAGCTCGGCGAGGACGGTGCTGCGAGGTTTCGTGGCAGGTTGTACGTCCCAGCGGAGGAGCAGGTTCGTCGTGCGGTGTTACGCGAGGCTCATGGGAGCAGGTACACTGTACACCCGGGTGCGACGAAGATGTATCGGAACTTGCGGAGGCAGTTTTGGTGGCCTGGCATGAAGAGAGATGTCGCCGAATTTGTGGCCAGGTGCCTGATCTGTCAGCAGGTGAAGGCGGAGCATCAGCGACCAGGAGGTACTCTCCAGCCCTTGGATGTTCCTGCTTGGAAGTGGGACCATGTGACCACAGATTTTGTGGTGGGGTTGCCAAGGACCCCGAGTGGGCAGGACAGTATTTGGTTGCTGGTGGATCGGCTGACGAAGGTGACGCGGTTGCTACCGGTCAAGGTCAGCTGGAGCGTGTCTAAGTTGGCTCGTCTTTATGTGGAGCGGATCGTGCCGTTGCATGGGGTTCCCATTTCGATCGTGTCGGATCGGGATCCGCGCTTCACTTCTGGATTCTGGAGGAGTTTCCAGCGAGCTCTTGGCACGGAGTTGGCATTTAGCTCGGCGTATCATCCTCAGTCAGATGGTCAGTCTGAGAGGACCATTCAGACTTTGGAGGACATGCTGAGATCCTGCTGCCTAGAGTGGCAGGGGAGTTGGATTCATCACCTACCGTTGGTGGAGTTTGCCTATAACAACAGCTATCATTCGAGCATCGGCATGGCTCCTTATGAGGCATTGTATGGGCGTCCTTGTCGGACTCCGCTTGATTGGTTTAAGGTGGGTGAGCATGTTTTGACGGGACCGGAGTTGGTGCAGCAATGTGTGGATGTTGTGCACCTGGTTCGTCAGAACATGTTGGCGGCCCAGAGTCGGCAGAAGAGCTATGCTGACCGTAGGAGGCAGCCCCTCGTGTTCGCCGTGGGCGATCATGTGTTCTTGAGAGTTTCTCCGATGAAGGGGGTGATGCGTTTTGGATGGCGTGGGAAGCTGAGTCCCCGCTATATTGGTCCTTTCGCGATTGTGGAACGCATCGGTGAGGTTGCTTACCGGTTGCAGTTACCTCCTGAGTTGGCGTCGGTGCATGACGTGTTCCACGTCTCGATGTTGCGGAAGTATATGCCCGATGACTCTCATGTGCTCGAGTTTTCTGTTTGGCCTGAGGTGACTCCAGATCTTTCTCTCCCAGAGTTTCCGATCCGCGTGGAGGATAGGCGAGAGCAGCGCCTGCGGAACAAGGTCATTCCCTTGGTAAAGGTCGTGTGGCAACGACACTCTGGTGGTGAGGCTTCGTGGGAACGTGAGGACGAGATGCGTCAGCAGTTCCCGTATCTGTTTGAGTGAGTCTTCCTCTTCTTTCCCCTTGGGTTGTTCTCAATTTCGAGGACGAAATTCCTTAAGGGGGGAGGGCTGTAATATCCCGGACCTTTCGGATCCTTCTTCGTGGGTCCCGGATCTAGTTTTCGGAGCGTCCGGCTCTGTTGTGTCCGAAATTTCGTTTCGGACATCTTTCGTGTTCGGATCGGCGCGATCCGGAGTCGTTTCGGAGGCCCGGAGGCGTTCCGCGGCTTTTCCGCGTGTGTTTTCCGATTCCCGGTGTGTGTTTCGGCTTTTCCTTCGGAAGCTCGCTGCGGGCGAACCGGACGGTTCACCCAGGCACGAGCGGTACCGTTGTGATCGGTGCGTTCCGAGGATTCCAGAAATGTATTTTTCTATTTTTCGGTAGTTTTTCGAAAATTCGGATTTTCTATATAGCCCTAATTCCTTTCTTTTTCTTTTTCTCCTTTCTCTTTCTTCTTCTTCCTCTTCCTCCGTTTCTTCCCACCGTGACCGCCCTCCTCTCTCCCACTCTCTCCCATTCAGGCGCGACGAACCCCTCTCCGGCTACGGACGGCGGTGGGGCGACGGCGCGGACGCGTGGGCGACGGTGAGGCGATCTCGTGGGCGTGCGGCGAGCGTGGGAAGCGTAGGGAGTTCGTGAAGCTTCGAGCATTCTTCGTGATTCGTGATCGATTCAGCAGAGCATTCGCTCCATTGAGGTAGGGTGACGTTCCTTAGCCTCATGCCGATCTTTTCCGCGATTTATAGGCCGCGGGGAGGCCGAGAGGGGATCGTTTGAGCGTTTTTGGGTTTTTCCATGATTTGGGGAGAGCTCGCCCGATCTATGGATTTGATGCATGATTTCGTGTTTTGATGGCCTAGAATCATGCTAGGGGTCCCCAGGGGTCTTCCCCTTTATTTCCCCCTCTCCTATGGAGGCATGGGGGCGTGGTTAGAATTTTTGGGCGTTCTTACCGTTTTCGGCCGCAGACTGAGAACGCGCTATACTCCAGTAGCGCGTTCTTGGAGGTCGCGCTGCCCCGACCGAGCGCGTTCATCGGAGAAGATGAACAGGAGGCGGTTCCTGTCGCGCTATAGGGTCATAGCGCGATCATCCTTGTCGCGCTAGGAGGACCTAGCGCGATGGTTCTTGTCGCGCTAGGGTTCCCTAGCGCGATAGTCCCTGTCGCGCTAGGGAGACCTAGCGCGATCTTCCCTGTTGCGCTAGGGTTCCCTAGCGCGTTCTTCCGTGTCGCGCTAGGTATCCCTAGCACGATTTGGCTGTTGTTGGGTGTTCCCCTTGGGCCGTGTGTGCGTCCCGGGCACCCCGTGGAGTTCCGTGACCGTGTCTTTGGTGTCCGGAGGTTCCGTTTGCCTTGGTCATGAGTTTGGCCGTGGGCGGTGAGTCTGTTTTTCTCCGACTGTGGCCACCGTGCGACGGGGCTGGTGCGTGGGGTGATTCCCACACGTTGTCGGTTTCGGACGTCGTTTTCCGTTGACTCGAGAGTCTACTCCTTCAGTGACCCTCCACTAGTCGTAGCCCACCAGTACGAGGTGCTGGTCTCACCTGGGAGTGGTGTACGGGCACCCACCTTTCGAGACGGTTTGTGGACCGGTTCCCGTAGGCTCCTCGTCTTAGCCAGAGTCCGGCTGCGGGGGAAAACCGGTCAGAGGGCCAGACCTAGGACGCGTGGTCTGTGTGTGCACACGTGGTTGGGGGCGGTTGGACCCACGTCGACAGGCGTGACCCCAGCTAGTCACTTGTTGTGGTTACTTGTACGGTGTTTGCCCCTCGGGTAGGACCTACCACGTCAGGCGGTTCACCTGCGGTGCGGTGTAAGACGTCAGGGGACGCTACCGGCTGTGCTTCTAGTGGGTGGTACTCCTGTCGAGTACGGAGTGTCAGACTGTCAGTCGTGTGTTTCCGACCTTCGGGTTTTGACGGTTCGACCGTTGAGTTTCGGTCTTCTCGTACCGTGGCACGTGTGTCGGTTTGCGTGCCGTAGGGTCTAGTTCTGTAGAGTACAGGGCTTTCCTTTCCGAGGTACTTTCCTACCGCTAGAGTAGTAGTTTCTCGTTTTACGAGGTAGGGTTCGAGTGATCCCTACTGAGTCTTGTTCCGAGACTCATTCCCTGCGTGTTTTCACCGTGTTTCAGGTGAGACGCGACCTTCGGGGAGCGCATCAGGAGCGCAGCGTGGTGCGGGTGCCCAGAGGTAGTGCCAGAGGTCAGAGCCGGGGTATGCCCCGTGTAGCTGTACTTTTCTTTCTTATCACTGTACTAGTCGTGGACTGTTCTTGCTGTTGTTGTTATTTTATTGTGGACCATGTAAAATGTAAATTGTTAATTTATTTCCTGCTTAACATTATAACTGTTTAATTTCTGCAATTATCTGTGATGCTTGTGTAGTCTCCACACCATCCTTTTAACCCTTCCGAGTCTTCGGACTCGTGGGTGGCGGTACGAGTCTCAGGTTATCGGGCCTTCCGGGTAATCGGATTCTCGGGTCGTTACAGGTACGCTGGTGGCTTAGGCCCGAAGCCGTTTGCCAAGAATGCATATGCGTTTCATCATTGATGTGGGGTTTACATCAACGCAAGGGAGATAAGGTTTCATTATCGATCCAGACGGAAGGTCCGGATTGATATTCGTATGAAGGAGGCTTGGGCCCAAAGCCGTTCGCCTGGAGTGTATATATGTGTCATCGTTGATGTGGGGTTTACATCAACGCAAGGGAGATAAGGTTTCATTATCGATCCATACGGAAGGTCTGGATTGATATTTGTATGGAGGAGGCTTAGGCCCGAAGCCGTTCGCCTGGAGTGTATATATGTGTCATCGTTGATGTGGGATTTACATCAATGCAAGGGAGATAAAGTTTCATTATCGATCCAGACGGAAGGTCCAGATTGATGTTTGCATGGAGGAGGCTTAGGCCCGAAGCCGTTCACCTGGAGTGTATATATGTGTCATCGTTGATGTGGGGTTTACATCAACGCAAGGGAGATACGGTTTCATTATCGATCCAGACGGAAGGTCCAGATTGATGTTTTCATACAGGAAGGAGTAACCATCTTCATTGTCATCACCATTCTTCAGAGCCCTTATCAGCATCATTTCTTCATGTGGAGGCTTGTTCATTCAATCATTTTCCACTCCCTCAAAGGGAAGTGGTGTAGCATGATAGAGTTTCAGATGTTTCCCATTGAGCGGCGGGAATTGAACTTCCCCCTGGTGGTTGACAACCACATAGGCTCTGCCTTCGTAGACCCTTTGGACCACATACGGACCCAACCAGTTTGCAGCCAGCTTGCCCTTTAGGTTGGAAGCCATGACTTCCTTCTTCTTGACCATGACTAGGTCACCTTTCTTGAACTCTCGTCCTTTGACGAGCTTGTTGAAGGCATTTGCCATGCGGGCTTGATATGCCTGGATATTCTTCTGTGCCTGAAGGCGTTTTCCTTCCAGCTCAGCCAATTCTTCAAATCTTCTTTCAGCATTTGTTTGCTCATCACGGGCTAATCCATAATGAATTGCAACCCTTAGTGATGAGACTTCCAGCTCTATAGGGACTACTGCCTCGGAGCCGTATACTAAGGAGGGGTCTTTTAGACAGTACGATATGCCCATAATACTTCGTACATCCTTTCCCCCCAGTCCTTCTTGCTGGAGCTGATAGTCTTAGCAAGGAGCGTGCATAGGGTTTTATTGAATGCTTCAGCCAATCCATTTGCTTGCGAATTATAGGGGGTGGAAGTCCTCTAATCAATTTTGTACTTCTCGGCGAGCCGATATATCTTCTGATTCTTGAAATGGCTCCCGTTATCAGAAATTATTCGGTTGGGAACACCAAACCGGAAGATAATGTTCTGTTTGATGAATCTGGCGACTAACTCACCAGTCACTTCTCTGAGTGCTATAGCTTCTACCCATCTGGAGAAGTAGTCTGTTATAGCCAAGATGTACTTGTGTCCAGTTGAAGACGTTGGAAGAGGTCCAACCACATCGATTCCCCATTGAGCAAAAGGCCAATTGGGAACTGTCGGGTGTAGGGGCACAGGCGGCCTTATAGGCACGGTAGCATGCTCCTGGCATTTCTGGCATGTCTTTGCAAATTGATAGCAGTCTTCAAACATAGTAGACCAATAATAGCCTAGTTTCTTGATTTCGATCTTCATCGTTGGTCCAGCTTGGTGTGCTCCAGCCGTCCCGGCATATATCTCTTTCATCACTTGCCAAGCTTCGTTGGTGGATAGGCATCAGAGCAGATTCTTCTTACGAGCGTCCGTCATGATTCAGAATAGTGTTCCGCTTCGGATCTCATAGGAATCTTTAGTCCGAAGAAGTCTCATTCTTTCCTCTTTGTTTTTGGGTAGCTACTTGTGAAGGAACCACTATAGTAAATGTTGTCTCCAGTCGGACTCTCGTGCTTCTTCGGCTACATTGGCCTCATATTCTTCTGGGCATGATTCTAACACACTGGGAACCTATCGCTGATTTATCACAACAATGTTGAGTGTTTCATCTGGTGGGACTGCTAGCGAATTGGCTACTTTCACCAAAGCATCGGCCTGAGCATTATGTCCTCGGCTCACATGATTGAGCTTGATATGGTGAAAGTTCGCCATTAGGCATAACGCTTTTTGGTAGTAGGGGTTTAGTTCTGGCTTTCGCACCTCAAACTCCCCTTGCATCTGTTTTATTATCAACATTGAGTCGCCGAACACTTGGAGCATATGGATTCCCATGCTGAGTGCAATTTGTAGGCCGATTATCAGAGCTTCATACTCAACTTCATTATTAGTGCATGGCTTGTTTATTGAGCATGAAGTGTATACCACTTCACCTTCAGGTGACCTCAGGACAATGCCGGCTCCTACTCGGACTCTGACTTGTCTAGCTGAGGCAGTTTCTATTCTTGACGCCCCATCAAAATAGAGGTGCCACATTACCGACTGGGCTTCACATGCCTCCAGTGTCTCATCATCAGGGAGTTCAGCTTCTAACGGACCATCCTGGTGCAGGGTGTGCTGCAAAGAAGTCGGCTACGGCTTGACCTTTTACGGCTCTTTGAGGTACATACAAAATTTCAAATTCCATCAGGATGACGGCCCATTTGTCGAGTCAACCCTTGAGTGCTGGCTGAGATAATATGTACTTGAGCGGGTCTGCTCCATATATTAATTTGTTAATTTGATTTCATGGGACAGCATGTAATGCCGGAGTTTCTTGACAGCGAAGACTAGGGCCAGACAGGTCTTCTCTATAAAAGTGTATTTCTCTTCAGTCCTTACCAACCTTCTGCTAAGGTAGTAGAGGGATTGCTTTTTGCCTTCTTCATTTACCTGAGCTAGCATTGTCCCCAGTGAACAGTGAGTAGCTACTATATAAAGAATCAGAGGTCTTCCTTTGATCGGTGCTCCCAACACCGGAGGGGTTTTTAGATATTCCTTCAGCTTCTCAAAAGCTATTTGACATTCTTCATCCCAGAAGAACGGCATATCCTTCATCACTAGCCTGTGAAAAGGGTGACATCGACCCGACAGGTTTGAAATAAATCTGCGAATGAACGCCAGTCGGCCTAGCAAGGACCGCAGCTCTGACAGACTCTTCGAAGGAGGGAGCTCTTGAATAGCTTTAATCTTGGATGGATCGATCTCAATGCCCCTGTGCCGGACAATGAATCTAAGAAATTTCCCGCTGGACACGCCGAAGGCGCATTTCATGGGGTTCATTTTTAGCTCATGTTGGCGTAGCCTTTGAAACACCACCCTCAAATCTTGCAGATGGTCTTCCTTTCTTTTGGTCTTCACTACTAGATCATCAATGTAGCACTCCACTTTCTTGTAGAGAAAGTCATCGAATATCTTCGTCATGGCTCTTTGATATGTAGCGCCGACATTCTTGAGGCCGAACGGCATCCTTTTATAATGGAATATTCCCTTTGGGGTGCGGAATACAGTATGGACCCTGTCTTGCTCAGCAATCCAAATCTGGTTATATCCGGATGATCCATCCATGAATGAGAGGGCTTCATGGCCAGTGGTGGCATCTATCATCACCTCGGTGATCGGCACAGGGAAGTCATCTTTCGGGCATGCTTTGTTGAGGTCCCGAAAGTCGACACACATTCTTATCTGCCCATTTTTATTTTTCACGGGCACTATGTTTGCTAGCCATGTTGTATATTGGTTTTCTTCGACGAACCCTACATCAATGAGCTTGTCGACTTCCCCATTAATTTGATTGATCAGCTCGGGCCGCATTCGCCTGGAAGGCTGCTTTACAGGCTCTGCTCTTGGATCAATAGACAGCAGATGTTGGGCTACAACGGGGTTCAACCCTGGCATCTCATTGTAGGTCCAGGCAAAACAATCCTGGAACTCCTTTAGAAATTGTGTATACTACTCATGTTCTTCTGCTGACAACAGCGCACTAAGAAAGGTGGGTCTTGGATCTCCCTCACTCCCCAGGTTCACTTCTATCAGCTCATCAACGGTAGCTTGACCGCCGTCTTTGACTTCTGGTGGAGCTTCTTCAAGGTTGATGAAGCCTCCATTGATGTAATCTTCTTCAGCTTCTAGGGCCTCCAGCTCCCCGAGTGATGTATAAGTCGACCTCGGGTCTTCGAAACTGGCTAGTGGTTGTTGGTTTTCTTCAGACCGGATCTTTGGGGTTAGAGGAACTTGTCCTTCATTTTCTTTGCTCCATTGTTGAATTATCGGATTCTCCGCCGGGTTTTGGTCAGCTCTGCTCTGCTGTTATGATGTCTCATCTTGTGTTTCTGACATAGGACCTTCTGCTCCCTGAGGGTCTACAGGTAGAAATTCTTCTGCTGGATCTGCTAGGTCCTGCATGGCCCGGATCTCCTCTAGTATGCGCTCGAACTCCAGGCGATCTTTTTCTTTCTCAGCGGCTTGATCTTCTTCAGGTGTTCCCCTGTCAAATCTGACTTCATCTTGGAATAGATCTTCTCTGGGAGGGGGCTCCTTCTAGTATTGGCATAGAGTGACTTCATCATGTCCCCCTGAACTTTCATAACTGCCATGGGTTTTAGCATCACCTTCGGAGCGATGTGTTGTCTCTTCGCCATATAATGGGTAATCATCATAATGTTCCTTGAAGGGGTCTTCGTGGGTGAAGTAGGTGGAGATAACATCTACCACTGTCTCATAATACTCCTGCAGAGTATAGCCTAGCCACATATGCCGAGTGATTTTTAGTAATTCTTTGTTGTTGTCGGGCGGATCCCAGAGCTTCTGGAATGACATCTTCTGGCTAACAGGTTGCAGCAAGGGCATTTGCATTTTGGCGAACATCTGGGGGACCCATTGAGTAGTGTCATCTAGACCCGATATTGGCACCATTCTGTTAGATGCCTCCTCCGAGATTACACAGTCTTCATCGTCCTCATCGGCGGGTTCTCCAGGATAGAATACCGTAGGGGGTTCGCCGAAACGGGGAACCTCCATAGTCTTCAGTGGTTTCACTGTCTGGCATTCTAAGCTCGGAACAGGTTTGAACAGTCCAGGCGGGACCTCAACAAGATTGAGCTTTGTGATGACCCAAGATCCGGATACCGGGAAGAACCTGATGCCATTCGAATCCTGGCCCGCCGCCCACAAATCGGGAGGGCTCGGAAGGGCTAAAAGGAGTGTGGAGGCACAAAGAAATAGGAAATAAAGTAGGACAATTAATAGAAATAAATAAACAACTACTACAACAGAGTCCAGTCCAACAGAAAGTACAGTCTAAAGCAATAAAGTGTACCACATGCCAAGTGAATACTCGGCTCGACGAGCTAACAACTAAGAACCTCTGCACTGCACCCTCGAACCTCGAGGAAGAACTGCCGCACCTGAAACGCAGGGGTGAGCCTCCCGTCACTGGCTCAGTAGGGATCCCGCAGAACCCCAACTGAGAACAATGGCGGTACGAAAAGTAGTAACTACAACTATAGCAGGAACAACAAACCGGTGGCTGGTCAAAACTCGGCACTACAGCTACTCCTACTGTACCGGAAAGGAAAGCCCTGATCTCAAAATCGGGAATCAGACTACACTAACACAACCTACCGAGGTAAAACTCACGGCAACCCTGCCGTAGAGGCTTGTCTCCCAGGACAAGGTCAACCTGGACACGATGTCCAAAGTGTGACCCCGACCACCTGGTCACGGGCACCGCACCCTAACAAGAGGCAACCTCGGTAAAGCCACTGGCACCCTGGCCACTACCTCGAAAACACCGGCCGGTCCAGAAAACCTCGTCCCGTAGACGGGAAACAGAATCCGGAAATAGGAGAGTCACATCTCACGTGACAAGACTACCTGTCCACCAGAAGCAAGGCCGGATGCATCCACTGATGACTTAGACCGCACCTCAGGTGTCCCCCTCGACCCCTGGTGGAACGGGGAAACCATACTAGTAACCATAGAACAAGTGACTAGCTGTGGTCGCGCTCGTCAGTGCGCGTCCAACCGCCCCCAACTATGTGTGCACACACAGACCATGCGTCCCTGGTCTGGCCCTCTGACTGGTTTTCCCCTCAGCCGGACTCTGGCTGATAGACGTGGGCCCTGACAGAAATCAGTCTAAAACCGTCTCTCAAGATAGCCTCGCCACCACTCCCTGGTGGGACCACTCGCGTGTCGGAAGGCTACGACTAGTGGGGAGTCACTGGTGTGACCACTCTCCGAGGAGAACTCCGAGAAACACGCACGCACCCTGTGCGAAAGTCGAGAAGAACCAAGTGGCATCGAGCCACTGGACTCTGGACAGTTCTCTAGATCCACTAAATCCAACGGTCCTTGAGTCACCAGACTCAGGGTCAAGACCGTCATACGCAACAGCACAAGGCTGTCAATCTAGCCTAATCCCTAGGTCTAAAACCACGGTAGCACGAATATAGAGCCAGCTCACGAGCCGCCGAGACCATCCCCTAAAAAGGGAACTCGAGGGACCTCCAGTCTCAGGCTGGATGATAGGACTCACAGTTCAAGGCCACACACATGACCAACGCGGAAAGCACAGAAGCATGATTCCCAAGGCAATGCACAAGTCGCCACGCCGATTCCCCATCCCAGGGAAAAGCGAGAAATCTCCAGCCCCCAGGTTGAATGACTGGACTCGCAGTCCAAGGCCAAACACATGGCCCACTCAGAATCATCTTCCAGGAAAACCCACGACATGCGGGGGACCCCACCGCACTCACACAAATACACGGTGACTCGATCCAATGTAACACAAAGCCCGAAACACACACACCTACGGGCACGCTAATAGAGGTAACACGGCACCTCCCGACACCCCAGAAACACAGACACAGAATCCATGGGGTGTTCGGGACACTCACGAGGCCGAAGGTCAACCACTGGGTCACAACCGGGTCGACCGGAGACCTAACACAACGTGAACCCAATGTCGCAAGCATGGAAAACTCTTGGCGGTCTAACCTTAAACCGCCACAAGGTATGGCGGTCTAACCTTGGACCGCCACATGCTGAAAACACCGGACCATAGCGGTCCACTCTTGGTCCGCTAAGCAGGGACTAGCGGCCTAACACTGCACCGCTAACGGCCCTGGCGTTCCACCTATGGGCCGCTAAACCATCGGAACACACGAAGCTCAAGCGGTCTAACTTTGGGCCGCCAAAGACCCTGGCGGTCTATCGCGTGGCCGCCAAACTTGAACCGACACAGGGAGACCTATGGCGGTCTACCCTTGGCCAGCTAGAAGACCTTAGCGGTCTCTGGAACGACCGCTAAAGCGTCCCGAACCCGAAACGGCGAGAAAATGGTGGGAAAACCATTCCACGCCCCAATCACCCTCGGGTAATGGGGAAACAAAAGGGAAATGATGCGGGACGGACACGCGACCTGGGACTCTAACTCTCGATCGTCCCTATGCGAGGGAAGACGTGGACCGTGCACGGTTGAGAAACTGGCAGTGAGTCTCGGGTATCGGCCTTTCCGCGTTAACTCGGGTCAAGTCACGGGACGGTCACTCACTCTCACTCTCGCAGCGGTGATAAAATGATAACAAGCTAGATAATCTATCACTCATGCAGCGGCATATACAAAAATATACGAGTAAAGCAATGCCTACGAGGAGGGTAGCGAGTGTACCTCCACGCTCTGGGCATGGGGAAGACGTTCCCGGCCAAGTACGGTAACTCCCGGTAACAATGGTAAAAGTTAATTACAACAGTGAAATCTATTACCCACTCCACACAGGGAGGTAAAGGGCTACAAGTGGGGCCTGGGAGGACCGACCGTGGGTTGACGGGCAGCAATCTGGAGGTGCGTACGGCACGAACTCGGCATGTTGGTCCAACTCGGCACTATTTCAACTCGATGCTGCGCCAACTCGGTCGCTGACTCGCTGGATAGCAAACAACGATTTCCAAAGGAGCGCTGCCTTCCTGAGATCTTCGGGAGGCGCCGCTTGGCTGGGACGATGGCGGGATGTCCCTGATCGACTCTCTGAAGGGGCGGTCGCTGAAGTTGACCTTTGATATTTATTTCTAAATTTTCTCTCGGACTGAATTGTACTGGCTAAACTCGGATCTGCTCTACACACCTTCACGAAAAGAATTCCTACGACCAGATCCGATGTCGGATTGATGCACAAGAGGTACCGATGGATAGAGGACTCAGAGATCTACAGCATATCGTTTTGGTGGCTCCATCCACCGAACGGATTAAAAATAAAAATGACTACAAAACTACTTTTTTTTCTGACTCGGACTAACGGACACACAGGGCAGAGATGGATCTGCCAGAAATAGACCTTTGACCGAGGGATAATGATTTTTTTAGACTCAACAAAAATTATGGTGGAAGGGAGTATACGTTGGGAACACTATAAAATTTTTTTGGATTTTTTGTAAATTTATAAGTGGGTAGGGAAAATACAAGAAGACAACCGTGTCCCGTAGATCTGCAAAAGGGCAGATTACTTCTAGATGCCACCTAGGACCTTTGACCAGCCCCACATGGACCCAAATGGTGCCACTTGGACCAATGAGGAAGAAGTGAGGGCCCTATTGACAATTTTCACAAAAACCCAAAGAACCCAAGGGAATGACACATTGCCTTATAAAGCCTTACAATTGCATACATACTTTCCTGAGGACATAAAAGTAAACTAAAAGGGCACAAGTGCAAAAAAAAAGTCAGTGATTGACGTCGATTCCCATCAGGAAACCCTTCCCCAAACCCCTAGGCATTAGATGATGCCCACAAACCACAGATTAATGCATTAAAACGCTAGATCGGGCTCACACCCCAAAAACATGGTTTTTTCCCAAAATGGCAATAAACCCATGCTCGGCTCGCCACGGCCTACCAAACTCACGGGAAATGAAGTACGCGAGTTGGGGGTCCATCTCCCTACCTCCACCGAAGATTTTGCGCGCCGTGGACGTCGATCCACAAAGAAAATGCCATAAAACCCTCGCCGGTTCACGAACTCGCACCCGAGCTTCCACGCGCCACCGGCCCCCGATCCTCGACCCATCCTCGCCTTCATCCCCGCCCGCGTCGCCCTGCTGCGCCCCTGCCCCGCTCTGTCGACCGCCGAAGAAGAGAGGGTGAGAAGAGAGAGCGTGAGAGAAGAGAGAGGGAGAGAGTGAGAAATGAGAGGGGAGAGAGAGAAAGGGTTAATATATATAGAAAAAACTAAAAATTCCAAAAATTCAGATAATTACGAAAAATTACCTCCGCGATCCTCGAGAGGAGCACAACGCGCCGGTACTGTCTCGGAGTCAGAGAACGCCACGGTTCGCCCTGCACAAAGTTCCGAAGGTGCATCAGGAAAAAACACGTGCAAAGCACAAAATACACTCCGAGACCCACAAAAATGATCTGAAAAATATCCAAAAAATTCGGGGCATTACAGCCCTCCCCCCTTAAAGAAATTTCATCCTCAAAATTCAAGACTAGCACCAAGTCACAATGGAAGAACACCTTAACCAACTGACAATGTTGTCGGAGCCCCAGCACAAAAAACCGCAATTCTTTCGAAGACACGGATCCTGAGCGACACAGCTAGACTACAATCACAAAGAATGCCTCGCTCAGCATGCCGCGCACTGGTCATCAGAGCAGGCACACACGAAAGGTCACAGTCCAGCATCACCTCAGTCACAGCAAAGACCAATCATGGCACCGCTGCCTCAATCTCGCTCACTGAGGAGACACAACCCTCGTCACGAGAAACAGCTACCGATCCATCCTATGGTCGGTAGACAAAACACACATCAGCTTCACAACCAGCAGACTGGTTGCACACCCTTCTCAAGGGAACAACCAATATAGAGCCTCCATCAGCTCACACAATCATCTCAACAGACCGCAACAAGATCATCGGCTCAGTGCCAAGAATCATCTCACACCTGGCAAGCCGAAAGCCAACAACGGCATGGAACCAACTCTGTCAGAACTCAAACTTCGACAAAACCCAGATCCCATCCGAAAAGTACATCACAGAAATGGCCACCAAGGCCCTCGCTTACACACGGTTCTCGTCATTCTCGAACCACAACCACCAGCATGTTCTGTCTGTGAAAGACCATCCACTGGTCACCGGACACTCGTCAACGGGAAACCTTCACCGGCCTAGCCGGCACGATCCAAATTGTCGCAGGCCATCTGCTGACTCTCGCACAGACCACCACCATAACCGATCTTGAATCTCACGCCAACCCTACCCTCTCAGGGGGGCACGGTGAACCACATGACAAGATCTCTCCTCGGTCCTCACGTCACTCGACTCGGACTTACGGGGGATCCTCCCTTGCTGGTCATAGACTAAAGATCAATATCCAACGCCAACGTCTCATCAGAGACCTCCACGCACAGGCATCGATCACCGTCCTATCTCATCAGATCCTATCTCATCGAAACCTCTGTCTCAATTAATCTAAGAGGATGCCTGCCAATCCCGACTCCTGCTCTTACCAGAGAGCCACGGGACACACAACCTCTCACATTCCACGGCACACTTCTCCAGAACCGAAAAGTGCTGCCTTCTATCATAGCAAGCAGGTCGATGACGCCACGACTAATGCACACGGGTCCCCATATAATACACATCCTACCATGGTCGACCACTCGGTCAACCTTACCAGCCACTTACGGCCACCAACCGGGACCTATAATCTCTCAAAGATCACTTCTCCAAAACACGATCTCATCCGCGAACACAACCTCCAACGCCAGAATAGGGTACTCACGCGGCAACCTCGCCATCATATTTCCCCAACTCTCCACTTGCTAGTGCCATGAACCACCATATCTCAAGCAACGGCACGACAACCACACGTCTCACACAACCGTAGACAACGCACATCGAGGAACCAATCCTCCGCTGCTCTACTCATTGTCAAAAATCCACCTGCAGCAACCAACACTATCATCCGCGTACTCCGATCCACATCCTCAGCCCACCACCACGACAACTCGGGATCCTCCATCCCGACAATCCTCTGCAACTCCACAGGCTCCGATCCTCAACACATCGGGAACCACAACAACAACAGCAAATTCTCAAAAACATCACCCAACTGGCGCTCATCCTTCCGGAACAGTGCCAACACCCTTAGGCAGCAGAGGACGGGCAACGCTTCTCACTGGCAACCACCTTACCAAAACACAGGACGTGTCTCGTATGGACTTCATGGCACACGAAGGCCAACCAATTCGGACACGTATTGCAAGATGACAAACCTTGACAAAACGCGATCTCTCCAAACAAAGGAGAACCCAATCACACCTCCGACTAACGAAAAATCTCCACGCTCGACCTGACCTCGAATCTCGCACATGCTGGGAATAGCACCATCCAGCATCAAGAAAGCCATCACTTCTGTCAGGTCAGCTCCCCCGACAACACTCGTCAAGTGTCTCATCGGACCATGATCACAACATCTCTCGATGCACCACTGCTGCAATTCCTCGAACTGCAACACGCCACGCCAAGAGCCGCAACACGAGCCATAACCGGCAACCGCCAACGCTCATCCTCGAGTCCCGAAACTCGTCGCGGAACCTCCACATCTCAAGCCAATTCCAGGGCGATCGTAACCCATCCACAAGTATAGACGCAGGAGCAAGAACTTACTGGAACACCTATGACCAAACCTGCCTCAAAATCTACAAAAATAATTGGGACCGACACGCCATTTCTGATGCCACAGAGCATGACAAGAACATCGGCTTGACAATCAGCAGCTCATCAGAAGATCCTCCACTCACCCGAGCGCACCTCTCGATCAGAACACCCGCTCTGCCACCTCAAACCACGACCTTAACACCTCAGGGGCTGGATAAATCCCACGCTGGAGTGGCCAAACCAATAACATCCCCCTCAGAGCACGCTCATGACCACTTAATGACGAACAGTCCTCACCACCCACCAGACCTCGCTGCAAATTCCTCGAACGTAGCACCACAGCAACACGCCTACCGGCAACCTCTGCCCAACGCAGCACAACCCGGGACACCATCGATGAGGGAGATAGCTCTCAACCTTAATCCTCAGACCCCACGTCGGCACTCCGACGAGGAACGACAACCACCTTCACAGCGCCAACACCACGCACACAGACTCTTATGCGAGAAATCGGGAGAAAACCAAGCATGAAATCCTATGCCAGCTGCCGACTGTACTGGACCTTATGGACTATGATCACTGCAATATCTTGAATTCTCATGTACACACCACAACCACGCTCTGATACCAACTGTGACGACCCAAGATCCGGATACCGGGAACCTGATGCTATATGAATCCTGGCCCGCCGCCCACGAACCGGGAGGGCTCAAAAGGGCTAAAAGGAGTGTAGAGGCACAAAGAAATAGGAGATAAAGTAGGACAATTAACAAAAATAAATAAACAACTACTATAGCACAGTCATGTCTAATAGAAAGTACAGTCTAAAGCATTAAAGCGCACCACATGCCAAGTGAACACTCGGCCCGGTGAACTGGCAACTAAGAACCTCTACACTGCACCCTCGAACCTCGAGGAAGAACTGCCGCACCTGAAATGTAGGGGTGAGCCTCCTGTCACTGGCTCAGTAGGGATCCCGCGGAACCCCAACTGAGAACAATGGCGATACGGAAAGCAGTAACTACAACTATAGCAGGAACAACAAACCAGTGGCCGGTCAAAACTCGGCACTACAGCTACTCCTACTGTACCGGAAAGGAAAGTCCCGATCTCACAATCGGGAACCGGACTACACTAATACCACCTACCGAGGTAAAACTCATGGCAACCCTGCCGTAGAGGCCTGTCTCCCAGGATAAGGCCAACCTGGACACGCTGTCCAACGTGCGACCCCGACCACCTGGTCACGGGCACCGCACCCTAACAAGACGCAACCTCGGTAAAGCCACTGGCACCCTGGCCACTACCTCAGAAACACCGGTTGGCCCAGAAAACCTCATCTCGTAGACGGGAAACGGAACCCGGAAACAGGAGAGTCACGTCTCACGTGACAGGAGTACCTATCCACCAGAAGCAAGGCCGAATGCGTCCACTGACGACTTAGACCACGCCTCAGGTGTCCCCCTCGACCCCTGGTGGAACGGGGACACCGTACTAGTAACCACAGAACAAGTGACTACCTGGGGTCGTGCTCGTCAGCGCGGGTCCAACTGCCCCCAACTACGTGTGCATACACAGACCGTGCGTCCCTGGTCTGGCCCTCTGACTGGTTTTCCCCTCAGCCGGACTTTGGCTGGTAGACATGGGGCCTGACGGAAACCAGTCTAAAATCGCCTCTCAGGATAGCCTCGCCACCACTCCCTGGTGGGACCACTAGCGTGTCGGAAGGCTACGACTAGTGGGGAGTCACTGGTGTGACCACTCTCCGAGGAGAACTCCGAGAAACACACACGCACCATGTGCGAAAGTCGAGAAGAACCAAGTGGCATCGAGCCACTGGACTCTGGATAGTCCTCTAGACCCACTAAATCCAACGGTCCTTGAGTCACGAGACTCGAGGTCAAGGCCGTCGTACGCAACATCACACGGTTGTCAATCTAGCCTAATCCCTAGGTCTAAAACCACAGTATCACGAATACCGAGCCAGCTCACGAGCCACCGAGACCATCCCCTAAAAAGGGAACTCGAGGGACCTCTAGCCTCAAGCTGGATGATAGGACTCACAGTCCAAGGCCACACACATGGCACACGCGGAAAGCACAGAAGCATGATTCCCAAGGCAGCACACAAGCCGCCACGCCGATTCCCCATCCCAGGGAAAAGCGGGAAATCTCCAGCCCCCAGGCTGAAAAACTAGACTCGCAGTCCAAGGCCAAATACATGGCCCACTCGGGAATCATCATCCCGGAAAACCCACGACATGCGGGGGACCCCACCACACTCACATCGATACACGGTGACTCGATCCAGCGTAACACAAAGCCAGGAACACACATACCTATGGGCAGGCTAATTGAGGTAACACGGCACCTCCCGACACCCCAGAAACACGGACACGGAACCCACGGGGTGTCCATGACACTCACGAGGCCGAAGGTCAACCACTGGGTCACAACCGGGTCGACCGGAGACCAACACAACGTGAACCCGATGTCGCAAGCATGGAAAACTCTTGGCGGTCTAACCTTAAACCGCCACAAGGTATGGCGGTCTAAGCTTAAACCGCCACAAGGTATGGCGGTCTAACCTTGGACCGCCACATGCTGAAAACACCGGACCATAGAGGTCCACTCTTGGTCCACCAAGCTGGGACTAGCAGCCTAACACTGCACTGCTAACGGCCCTGGTGGTCCACCTATGGGCCGCCAAACCATCGAAACACACGAAGCTCAAGTGGACTTAGCGGTCTAACTTTGGGCCGCTAAAGACCCTGGCGGTCTATCGCGTGGCCACCAAACTTGAACCGACACAGGGAGACCTATGGCAGTCTACCCTTGGCCCGCTAGAAGACCTTAGCGGTCTCTGGAACGACCGCTAAAGCGTCCCGAACCCGAAACGGTGGGAAAACGGTGGGAAAACCATTCCACGCCCCAATCACCCCCGGGTGATGGGGAAATAAAGGGGAAACCCTTCCCCAAACCCCTAGGCATTCGATGATGCCCACAAACCACCGATTAATGCGTTAAAACGCTAGATCGGGCTCACACCCCAAAAACATGGTTTTTCCCCAAAATGGCAATAAACCCACGCTCGGCTCGCCACGGCCTACCAAACTCACGGGAAATGAAGTACTCGAGTTGGGGGTCTATCTCCCTACCTCCACCGAAGATTTTACGCACCGTGGACGCCGATCCACAAAGAAAATGCCACGAAACCCTTGCCGGTTCATGAACTCGCACCCGAGCTTCCACCCGCCACCGGCCCCCGATCCTCGACCCATCCTCGCCGTCCTCCCCGCCCGCGTCGCCTCTATGCGCCCTCGCCCCACTCTGTCGGCCGCCGAAGAAGAGAGGGTGAGAAGAGAGAGCATGAGAGAAGAGAGAGGGAGAGAGTGAGAAATGAGAGGGGAGAGAGAGAAAGGGCTAATATATATAGAAAAACCTAAAAATTCCATAAATTCAGATAATTAGGAAAATTTACCTCCGCGATCCTGTTGAGGAGCACAACGCGCCGGTACTGTCTCGGAGTCGGAGAACGCCACGGTTCGCCCTGCACAGAGTTCCGAAGGCGCATCAGGAAAAAACACGTGTAAAGCACAAAATACACTCCGAGACACACAAAAAATGATCCAAAAAATATCTAAAAAAATCCGGGACATTACAGCCCTCCCCCCTTAAAGAAATTTCATCCTCAAAATTCAAGACTAGCACCAAGCCACAGGGGAAGAACACCTTAACCAACTGACAATGTTGTAAGAGCCCCAGCACAGAAAACCGCAATTCTTTCGAAGACACGGATCCTGAGGGACACAGCCAGACTACAATCATGAAGTACACCTCACTCAGCATGCCGCGCACCGGTCATCAGAGCAGGCACACATGAAAGGTCACAATCCAGCATCACCTCAGTCACAGCAAAGACCAATCATGGCACCGCTGCCTCAATCTCGCTCACCAAGGAGACACAACCCTCGTCACGAGAAACAGCTACCGATCCATCCTATGGTCGGCAGACAAAACACACATCAGCTTCACAACCAGCTGACTGGTTGCACACCCTTCTCAAGGGAACAACCAATATAGAGCCTCCATCAGCTCACACAACCATCTCAACAGACCGCAACAAGATCATCGGCTCAGCGCCAAGAATCATCTTACACCTGGCAAGCCGAAAGCCAACAACGGCATGGAACCAACTCTATCAGAACTCAAACTTCGACAAAACCCAGATCCCATCCGAAAAGCACATCACAGAAACGGCCACCAAGGCCCTCGCTTACACACGGTTCTCGTCATTCTCGAACCACAACCACCAGCATCTTCTGTCTGTGAAAGACCATCCACTGGTCACCGGACACTCGTCAACGGGAAACCTTCACCGGCCTAGCCGGCACGATCCAAATTGTGGCAGGCCATCCGCTGACTCTCGCACAGACCACCACCATAACCGATCTCGAATCTCACGCCAACCCTACCCTCTCAGGGGAGCATGGCGAACCACATGACAAGATCTCTCCTCCGTCCTCACGTCACTCAACTTGGACTTACGGGGGATCCTCCCTTGCTGGTCATAGACTAAGGATCAATATCTAACACCAATGTCTCATCAGAGACCTCCACGCACAGGCATCGATCACCGTCCTGTCTCATCAAAATCTCCGTCTCAATTAATCTAAGAGGATGCCTGCCAATCCCGACTCCTGCTCTTACCACAAAGCCACGGGACACACAACCTCTTACAATCCACGGCACACTTCTCCAGAACCGAAAAGTGCTGCCTACTATCATAGCAAGCAGGCGATGACGCCACGACTAATGCACATGGGTCCCCAGATAATACACATCTTACCATGGTCGACCACTCGGTCAACCTTACCAGCCACTTACGGCCACCAACCGGGACCCATAATCTCTCAAAGATCACTTCTCCAAAACACGATCTCATCCGCGAACACAACCTCCAACGCCAGAACATGGTACTCACGCGGAAACTTCGCCAGCATATTTCCCCAACTCTCCACCTGCTAGTGCCATGAACCACCATATCTCAAGCAACGGCTCGACAACCACACGTCTCACACAACCGGAGACAGTGCACATCGAGGAACCAATCCTCTGCTGCTCTACTCATTATCAAAAATCCACCTGCAGCAAGCAACACTATGATCTGCACACTCCATCCACATGCTCAGCCCACCACCACGACAACTCGGGATCCTCCATCCCGACAATCCTCTACAACTTCGCAGGCTCCGATCCTCAACACATCGGGAACCATAACACCAACCGCAAATTCTCAAAAACATCGCCCAACTGGCGCTCATCCATCCAGAATAGTGCCTACACCCTTACGCAGCAGGGGACGGGCAGCGCTTCTCACAGGCAACCACCTTGCCAAAACACAGGACGTGTCTCGCATGGACTTCATGGCACACGAAGGCCAACCAATCCGGACACGCAATGCAAGACGACAAACCTTGACAAAATGCAATCTCTCCAAACAAAGGAGAACCCAATCACACCTCTGACCAACAGAAAATCTCCACGCTCGACCTGACCTCGAATCTCGCACATGCTGGGAGCAGCACCATCCAGCATCAAGAAAGCCATCACTTTTGTCAGGTCAGCTCCCCCGACAACACTCGTCAAGTGTCTCGTCAGACCATGATCACAACATCTCTCGATGCACCACCGCTGCAATTCCTCGAACTGCAACACGCCACGCCAACAGCCGCAACACGAGCCATAACCGGCAACCGCCAATGCTCATCCTTCAGTCCCGAAACTTGCCGCTGAACCTCCACATCTCAAGCCAATTCCAGGGCGATCGCAACCCATCCACACGTAGAGACGCAGGAGCAAGAACTTACTGGAACACCTATGCCCAAACCTGCCTCAAAATCCGCAAAAATAATCGGGACCGACACGCTATTTCTGATGCCACAGAGCATGACAAGAACATCAGCTTGACAATCAGCAGCTCATCAGAAGATCCTCCACTCACCCGAGCGCACCTCTCGATCAGAACACCCACACTGCCACCTCAAACCACGACCTTAACACCTCAGGGGATGGATAAATCCCATGCTGGAGTGGCCAAACCAATAACATCCCCCTCAGAGCACGCTCACGGCCACTTAATGACGAACAGTCCTCACCAGCCACCTGACCTCACTGCAAATTCCTCGCACGCAGCACCACAGCAACACGTCTGTCGGCAACCTCTGCCCAACGTAGCACAATCGGAGCCACCATCGATGAGGGAGATAGCTCTCAACCTCAATCCTCAGACCCCACGCCGACACTCCAACAAGGAACGACAACCACCTTCACAGCGCCAACACCGCGCACACAGACTCTTATGCGAGAAACCAGGAGAAAAACAAGCACGAAATCCTATGCCAACTGCCGACTGTACTGGACCTTATGGACTCTGATCACTGCAATATCTCAAATTCCCATGTACACACCACAACCACGCTCTGATACCAACTATGACGACCCAAGATCCGAATACCAGGAAGAACCTGATGCCATTCGAATCATGGCCCGTCGCCCACGAACCGGGAGGGCTCGGAAGGGCTAAAAGGAGTGTGGAGGCACAAAGAAATAGGAAACAAAATAGGACAATTAACATAAATAAATAAACAACTACTAAAGCAGAGTCCTGTCCAACATAAAGTACAGTCTAAAGCAGTAAAGCGTACCACATGCCAAGTGAACACTCGGCCCGATGAGCTGGCAACTAAGAACCTCTACACTGCACCCTCGAACCTCGAGGAAGAACCGCCGCACCTGAAACGCGGGGGTGAGCCTCCTGTCACTGGCTTAGTAGGGATCCCGCGGAACCCCAACTGAGAACAACAGCAGTACGGAAAGTAGTAACTACAACTACAGCAGGAACAACAAACCGGTGGCCGGTCAAAACTCGACACTACAGCTACTCCTACTCTACTGGAAAGGAAAGCCCCTATCTCACAATCGGGAACCGAACTACACTAACACCACCTACCGAGGTAAAACTCACGGCAACCCTATCGTAGAGGCCTGTCTCCCAGGACAAGGCCAACCTGGACACGCTATCCAAAGTGCGACCCCAACCACCTGGTCACGGGCACCGCACCCTAACAAGACGCAACCTCGGTAAATCCACTGGCACCCTGGCCACTACCTCAGAAACACCGGTCGGTCCAGAAAATCTCGTCTCGTAGACAAGAAACGGAACCCAGAAAAAGGAGAGTCACGTCTCACGTGACAGGAGTACCTGTCCACCAGAAGTAAGGCCGGATGCATCCACTGACGACTTAGACCACGCCTCAGGTTTCCCCCTCGACCCCTGGTGGAACGGGGACACCGTACTAGTAACCACAGAACAAGTGACTAGCTGGGGTCGCGCTCGTCAGCGCGGGTCCAACCGCCCCCAACTACGTGTGCACACACAGACCGTGCATCCTTGGTCTGGCCCTCTGACTGATTTTTCCCTCAGCCGGACTCTAGCTGGTAGATGTGGGGTCCGACGGAAACCAATCTAAAATCGTCTCTCAGGATAGCCTTGTCACCACTCCCTTGTGGGACCACTCGCTTGTCGGAAGGCTACGACTAGTGGGGAGTAGGGATGTCAATGGGTCGGATACGGTGCGGATAGTGGACTATCAGTATCCGTATCGGATAAAGAAGAACCGTATCTGTTTGATGTTCGTTAAGTATTCAGAAAGTGGTGTATCCGAAAACCGTTATCGAGTATCCGAAAAATACGGTTAACGGACGGTTAGCGGATAGTTACCGGACATAAAAGTACATATAAGATTAAAATTTAAGATGTAAATTAACTCAATTAGAAAAAAATTAAATTGAAAAGAACAGTCCATATGATAAACAAACACATTTTAATTTAGTTCCCATATCATCATTATTCATGAGTCAACATATAATGCAATTAAAAATATACAAATATATAATATTATAATATCCCCAAAGATAATATGAAACATATAAAGTTTAAATAATAAAATAAACTAACTCTTTTAGACTTTAATCTTCATCGTATTCCCATTCTTTATATATGCCTTTCATGAAAATAAAGAATATATTAACTTGATAATTTAAAAAATTATAAAAATATTTTATAATTTAGAAATATTTTACCATCATGAACATAGAAATGACTTAAATTATACACATATCTCATCTTCAATATCATTTTCTTCAAGACACTAAATTATTTGAGTCAAATACAAACTTATTTAACGGTAACGGACGGATACGGATTAAGAATGAGGTGTATCCATATCCGTATCCGCTAAGAATCTGATATATCCGTATTTGTATCCGTTAATTTATCGAAAAGAAAAACACTATCCATTTGTTGTTCGTTAAGCTAATGAAACGGACTGTTATCGGATTATCGGTTACCATTGACATCCCTAGTGGGGAGTCACTGTATGACCACTCTCCGAGGAGAACTCCGAGAAACACGCACGCACCCTGTGCGAAAGTCGAGAAGAACCAAGTGGCATCGAGCCACTGGACTCTGGACAGTCTTCTAGACCCACTAAATCTAATAGTCCTTAAGTCACGAGACTCGGGGTCAAGACCGTCGTACGCAACAGCACAAGACTGTCAATCTAGCCTAATCCCTAGGTCTAAAATCATGGTAGCATTAATACCGAGCCAGCTCACGAGCCGCCAGGACCATCCCATAAAAGGGAACTCAAGGGACCTCCAGCCTCAAGCTGGATGATAGGACTCACAGTCCAAGGCCACACACATGGCCCACGCGAAAAGCACAGAAGCATGATTCCCAAGGCAGCGCACAAGCCGCCACGCCGATTCCCCATCCCAGGGAAAAGCGGGATACCTCCAGCCCCCAAGCTGAAAAACTGGACTTGCAGTCCAAGACCAAATACATGGCCCACTCGGGAATCATCTTCGAGGAAAACCAACGACATGCGGGGGACCCCACCGCACTCACACCGATACACGGTGACTCGATCCAACGTAACACAAAGCCCGGAACACACACAGCTATGGGAAAGCTAATCGAGGTAACACAGCACCTCCCGACACCCCAGAAACACGGACACAGAACCCACGGGGTGTCTGGGACACTCACGAGGCCGAAAGTCAACCACTGGGTCACAACCGGGTCGACCGGAGACCAACACATCGTGAACCCGACGTCGCAAGCATGAAAAACTCTTGGCGGTCTAACCTTAAACCGCCACAAGGTATGGCGGTCTAACCTTGGACCGCCACATGTTGAAAACACTAGACCATAGCGGTCCACTCTTGGTCCGCCAAGCAGGGACTAGCGGCCTAACACTGCACCGCTAACGGCCCTGGCGGTCCACCTATGGGCCGCCAAACCATCGGAACACACGAAGCTCAAGCGGTCTTAGCGGTCTAACTTTGGGCCGCCAAAGACCCTGGCGGTCTATCGCGTGGCCGCCAAACTTGAACCGACACAGGGAGACCTATGGCGGTCTACCTTTGGCCCGCTAGAAGACCTTTGCGGTCTCTGGAACGACCGCTAAAGCGTCCTGAACCCGAAACGGCGGGAAAACCATTCCACGCCCCAATCACCCCAGGTGATGGGGAAACAAAGGGGAAACCCTTCCCCAAATCCCTAGGCATTCGATGATGCCCACAAACCACCGATTAAAGCGTTAAAACGCTAGATCGGGCTCACAACCCAAAAACATGGTTTTTTACCAAAATGGCAATAAACCCATGCTCGACTCGCCACGGCCTACCAAACTCATGGGAAATGAAGTACGCGAGTTGGGGGTCCATCTCCCTACCTCCTCCAAAGATTTCGCGTGCCGTTGACGCCGATCCATGAAGAAAATGCCACTAAACCCTCGCCGGTTCACAAACTCGCACTCGAGCTTCCACGCGCCACCGGCCCTCGATCCTCGACCCATCCTCACCGTCCTCCCCGCCTGCGTCACCCCGTTGCGCCCCCACCCCACTCCGTCGACCGCCGGAGAAGAGAGGGTGAGAAGGGAGAGCGTAAGAGAAGAGAGAGGGAGAGAGTGAGAAATGAGAGGGGAGAGAGAGAAAGGGTTAATATATATAGAAAAACCCAAAAAATCAAAAAAATATGAAAAATTATCTCCGCGATCCTCGGGAGGAGAACAACGCGCCAGTACTGTCTCAGAGTCGGAGAACGTCACGGTTCGCCCTGCACAGAGTTCCGAAGGCGCATCAGGAAAAAATATGTGTGAAGAGGCGTGATCTCGCTCTGGTCCTGAGCTGAGGAGATGATCACCGGATAATGAACTGCAAGGAAGGGAAACGGATCAGGGGGCCCAGGGATGGTTCCCTGGGGCGAACCCTCCAATGCTTAAGTCAGTAGAGCAATGGTGGAAGCTATGTAGGGAGGAGGAAGGAGATGCACGAGATCCCTCTACACCAAGGTGGTGAAGTGGTTCCTGCTCAGGGAGTTTAGGCGTATGTTTGCCCTTACCTTTCGTTGGAGGGAGTCTCAGGTTTAAATAGTGCACTGGCCTCATGAGTCCCGTAAGCTGAGGGGTTTCAGGCGGGAGTTACGTCCTCAACGTGGGCTCTTTACGTCCTCATCGTGGGATCTTTATAGCCTTGAGGGATCATGGGTCCCTTATCTTCATAAACGCCTGCTTATAAAGGGTTCTCAACTGCAGTATGGATAAGCGTTCGTCGGTCGACTCAACTATGAGGGGTGCCAACCCTGTCCAGGTTATAGGCATAGCTCAGGTGAAGATAGGTCGGAGTGGGGATTGTGCGTCTACCTTTATCCCGGTGAGGGGATAGATCGGGCGTGGGTCTTTCTCTGACCTGACTGATGTTCGGGCCTTCCGAGCCTAAGGGCCGCCGAGGAAGGTTGTGATCTCGAATGATCTTATTGGACTTTTTAGCCTAAGTGGGCCCTGCGGGACTATCACTTGGATGAGCTGGGCCTCGTTTGGTCCTGATAGACCTAGTTTGGCTGCTCTTTAGATGGGCTACAGAAATCCCCCTCTCCAACGTGTAAAGCATAAAATACACTCCGAGACCCACAAAAATGATCAGAAACATATCTAAAAAATCCAGGGCATTACAAGCTTCCCTTTTATGTCGTCATCTGCTTTGATAGGGTAAGCAGGTGGTGGTGCAATTCTAGCAAAGTCCCCAGTCTGAGAGACATGGGTGACCTCCTGCTGTTCCATGTAACTCGGGGGTGGTGGAGGAGACCATTCATCTGGTTCTGACATTGCTTTCTTCTGGCTTGCAGGAGCTTCTCTTTTCTTCACCCCTTGGGAGACTTCTGTATAGAATGGTGCATCAAGCATGTGACACTCATTTACTTCGAAGGGATGCAGATCTGCAAACACCCTTTCCTCTTTGCCGTTGTGGCAGTATTTGATACATTGGTGTAAAGTAGAGGGCACTATCTGGTATCTATGTAACCAGGGTCATCCCAGCAAAGCCTTGTATGTGGTATTTGAATTTATCACATAGAATTGCACGGTGGTGGTGAAGTCACCCAATGTGAGGTTGAACTCCGCAACTCCGAGTGGAGTCTCGCACTTCTGATTGAAGCCAGCAATCCTCATATCTTTCACCTTGGTGAGGTGCAAATCAAAATAGTACTTCTGGTAGATGCGGTAAGGCAAGATGTTTACAGCAGCTCCTGGATCTATTAGAATTCAGTTTAGTGGCTGACAGTTGAGATGCCCCCTCATATACAGAGGCCTATTATGATTAGGGTCAGGAATTAGCATATCATCCTTCGTGAATGTAACAGTCGTCCCGGAGTTAACTTCTGTCAGAAGAGCTTCATATTGAGCTGGTGCCTGTAGGGCGTCAATAATGGCTTGGTGAGCTTCTTGGCTCAAGGAGAGGATCTCCCAAATAGAAAATCTTGTTGGGAGCTTCTTCAACATCTTCATAATTCGGATGCCCACACGGACGTTGCACAGTCGCATCTCCTCTGCCCAGCGGGGTTTTGGAGGCTCATGTGACGCCTGCGGCATGGCTTGCCCTTCTCTCGCTTCCTTCTTTCGCGGGGACTGTTGGGGAGTCTCCGTTGGGGCTGTTGCTTCCGATGTTGAGGGAAGGTTGATGTCTGCTTCATCTTTTTCTTTGATCATTGTAGCAGATGGTTGCCGGGGACCTTCATTTTCAGCAACAGTGTTCGGGACCGGCTGTTTACCTTCCAGAACAGAGAGGAATTCAAGGAATGACGGGGCCTCATCACCCCCTTTTGTCTTTGTGTAGAGGCCTGACGGGGGAGGGATCTCAGTACCCTGAACTTCTGGCTCTGGTATCTGATAGGGTTGGTCGCCCCTGAAAATAATATTGTGATTGGGTGGAGGGAAACGTCCCCACCTTATCCCAGAGCGGGTAGCATGCATTGAGGTTGAAGCCTCAGCTTGATTTGCTTCTAGTGATAGAGTGGAAAATTCTTCTTCATCTTCCTCCCCTGGTAGGGTGAACAGTACTGATAGAGTATTACACTGCAATGTGACTATTTTCTTCTTGTTTCTTGGCCTATTCTTCTTTCGGTGTCTGAACTCGGCTGGCTTGTGCCCCCAGAAGAGGTCGGCTTCAGTTTTCTCTTGCTCTTTTTCTGATTGTTCTTTGATGGTTAAGCCCTCCAGCTGTTCCCAGAGGACATGATCTTTCACCAGTATCGGCTTCAGCTTAGGTTGTTCATAATCATCAAGCTGGTTTATATATTACTGCAAGCGCCTGACCTCAGGGCTTCTCTTCTCATGTGTTGGTAGCGGAGTTTGCTTCCTCCGATTGGGAGTGATATTCGGATAACTGGTGGTGATTCTGTGGTGCGCCAAACAGGGTTCACTATGTAAGGTTCCATACAGCACCATCGGACAGCGCAGCGGATAACAAAAATTTATTTGCCCGAACCCGGTTCGATGGAATCCTAGATCCATGCTCTTATCGATGTATTAATCACCCAACCCCTAACTATGGGTTGCGTACTTATACCTTGCACGGAACGACGCTGTCCGCAGTGCCCGATGCAGAATCTCACGAACACCGAGCTGCACAGAAGTACGGCCTCTAGAGCAGATCCACACAGATCCTTCCACAGCGATAGTATCCCCCCGGCACGACCTTCCCCAACCCTTTCACCTTCTGGAGAGAGAGAGCAAGAGGGAGGAAGGGTGGAAGAGTTAATCTCTTCTTCCCTTGCCTTAATGCTTGATTAGGCCAAGAGGAAGAGAAGCTCTCATAACATCCATATATATAGGATTTAGCTATTTCTAAAAGATCTCTAAAGGACCAAAACTGTATATATGTCCTTCCCAATATTGTACATATATATTAACCCCCTTTTATATGCCTTTCCAAAAGGAATTAAAGGGAATTAATATATGCATTTGTACAATAATAATCCGTCACCCAAGAATCCATTGTGTGTGATCCTCTAGGCCCATAGTCACTCTAGTTTAAGGACCATTAACTTCGAATTCCTAATTAGAAGTAAATTAAACTTATTATTCACTTCCACTAGAGCTAAATAATAGTTTAATTTATTCCGAACCTTTGATCACGTTGGGTCAAGCAAATCCGCGTGATCCTAGAGGACGTCGGGTTTAAACCAGCCTGTCTGGTACCTGTAAGTCCACAGTTACCGCATCGATATAATCCATCACTCCTTCTATGAGTCTGGTACGATCGAGGGTATGGTTTCTGTCAAACCCCATGATCATGCCATTTGACCATGACCTCCTTAAAGTGTATGACGTCCGTTCTAAACGAACTCACACGACCATGGCCAGGGATTTAATGGAGCATCAATGTCATGATCCATTAATTGTCTGATATATACCCGACAATGAGCGATCCCCTCTTGACCATTGATGATCTTCTCACGTATCCTAGAGTGGTTAATGACTCGACAACTCATGACTTATGGTTAAAGTCACTTAGCCAAGTAATTAAACCATTCCAGTCCTTGTGTAAGATCCGATCAATGTCTCAGGTCAAAGGATCACCGATGCTACTGAGACAGTTTGATCTTCAGTTGACATTAGGTATAATCAACCATCTGAAGATCTAATAACGGATCAGTTCAGTGTACATCCTCCAAGGACATACACCTACACATATGTGTTGGTGTCCCGCACCAATGACCATGAGACTGGTCCCTCACACATCATGTGTACTGGTTTAATAGGTAATCAAAGTCCCCGAGTGATTACCCTCCAACCAGGAACAGTTTAAGGTATGTGTCCATGTAAAGTCAGTCTCATGTTCGAGATCCCATCTCGAGTTGACTTTACAACCACATATCCTAGGGACATCGTAAAGTAATATACAATCACATATTTACACTCAAATACCACTTTATTAATAATGAACAAGATCGTACATCTATCGGGCCTACCCGACCCAAAATTGACATGTAGCACACCAATACTAACGATCTCCCACTTGACCTACAACCAATTGCCCATAACTTTGAGGCCCATCTTATCCCGATGGCGCTCAAATATAGTCTGTGTCAAAGGCTAAGTCAATGGATCTGCTATGTTATCTTCTGACGGTACACGCTCTACCGCCACATCTCCACGATCAACAATCTCTCGAATAAGGTGGAAGCACCTGAGAATATGCTTCGACCTTTGGTGAGATCTTGGTTCCTTCGCGTGGGCGATAGCACCATTATTATCACATAATAATGGGATGGGAGCTGATATCTCGAGAACTACGCCAAGTTCTAAGATGAATTTCTTCATCCAGACGGCTTCCTTAGCAGCTTCAGCTGCAGCAATATATTCTGCCTCCGTCGTTGAATCTGCAGTCATATCTTGCTTGGAGTTTCTCCAACTGACTGCCCCTCCATTCAACATAAATACAAACCCAGACATGGATTTACAGTCATCTGGATCTGACTGGAAACTAGAGTCTGTGTAAGCTCTAAGCTGTAGGTCCTCTCCTCCATAAAGAAGAAAAAGATCCTTAGCCCTTTGCAAGTACTTAAGGATGCCCTTTATTGCCTTCCAGTGCTCTTCGCCTAGATTTGCCTGATATCTACTGACAATGCTTAAAGCATTGGTAACATCAGACCGTGTACATAGTATTGCATACATGATTGACCCTATGGCCGAAGCATAGGCTACCTTATTCATGTGTGCCACCTCCTTAGATGTTTTAGGGCTCATCCCCTTAGATAGGCAAATTCCATGTCTCATAGGAATGAGACCTCTTTTGGAATTTTCCATCCTAAACTTTTTGAGGATAGTATCTATGTACATGGATTGGGATAATCCTAGCATCCTTTTAGATCTATCTCGGTAGATCCTTATGTCTAGCACATAGGATGCTTCTCTCAAATCCTTCATGGAGAAGGTCTTGGATAACCAAGACTTAGTTGATGTTAACATCTCTACATCATTCCCAATGAGTAAGATGTCATCAACATATAGGACCAAGAAGGTCACTGAGCTCCCACTGACCTTCTTGTAAACACAGGGTTCATCTTCATTCCGAATGAAGTTGAAAGATTTGACAGTCTCATCAAATCTTAAGTTCCAGCTCTGAGATGCTTGCTTCAATCCATAAATGGACCTCTGAAGTTTGCATACCTTATTAGGATGTAGCTTGGAGGTGAATCCTTCTTCTTTTGATAGATTTCCATTCAGAAAAGTTATATTCACATCCATTTGCCAAATCTCATAATCCAGGTATGTAGCAATGGCAAGGAGGATTCTGATTGACTTAACCATGGCTACCGGCGAAAAAATCTCATCATAGTCAATACCTTATCTTTGACGATATCCTTTCGCCACTTACCTGGCCTTGTATGTGTCAATCTGTCCATCTGCACCGATTTTTCTTTTGAAAATCTATTTGCAGCCGATAGGGACTTTCCCTTCGGGTACATCAACCAAGTTCTAAACTTTGTTGGTGTACATAGACTGGATCTCTGAATCTATTGCCTCTTGCCATTTCTCAGAGTCCGCCCTACGGATTACATCCTAGTACGATTGAGGATCTCCATCCTCATCGATACATACCTTAGAAGATCTCTCTAAGATATGTCCAACATATCTCTCAGGCTCTCTTGGTAGTCTACCAGATCTCCGTAGTGTCTGTGTTTCACTCTGAACAGGATCAACCGATATAGTCTCATCTAATGAGTTTGTGTCTACAGTTTGTGGTTCTTAGACCTCGTCCAATTCTATTTGGCTCCCACTATCTTTCTGGAGAAGATATTCTTTTTCTAGAAATACAGCTCTCTTAGTCACTAAGACCCTTTGCTCAAAAGGGTGATAGAAATAATATCCAAATGTCTTCTTTGGATATCCCACAAACCTACACTTATCAGTTCTAGACTCAAGTTTGTCACTATCGTTCCTTTTTACATGGGAAGGACAACCCCAAATTTTAATGTGATTAAAATTTAGTTTCTTGCCCTTCCATATCTCATATGGGATAGAAGGAACAGATTTACTTGAGATCATATTCAGTAAATAGGCTGCAGTCTCTAAGGCATAGCCCCAGAGAGATAAGGGTAGTCCTGACATAGACATCATGGATCAGATCATGTCTAACAAGGTCATGTTTCTCCTTTCGGATACACCATTGTGCTGTGGTGTATACGGTGGAGTCCACTGAGAAATAATTCCATTATCTTTAAGATAAGAAGTGAATTCATGGCTAAGGTATTCACCTCCTCGATCCGATCGAAGAGCCTTAATACTCTTGCCAGTCTGTTTCTCTACTTCATTCTTGTATTCCTTAAACTTCTCATAGGCTTGTGATTTATGTCTCATTAAATACACATAGCCGTATATTGAGAAGTCATCAATAAAAGAAATGAAATAGAGGTGACCCCCTTTTGCTTCCATGGACATGGGTCCACACACATCCGAGTGTATGAGCTCGAGAAGGTCGGCAGCCCTCTCACCATGTCCACTAAAGGAAGCCTTGGTCATCTTCCCCATGAGACACGACTCACAGGTATCAAATGACTTGTATTCGAATGAATTCAAATACCCATTTGAGTGTAGGTGAGAGACTCTTTTCTCGCCTACATGACCAAGCCTATAATGCCATAGATATGCTGAATTCACTTCATCAGCATTGGAAACTTGCATAACATTAGAACGTGTATCTAATACATAAAGACCATTGACTAATGAACCATTGGCTATAATCAAACCATTATTCATTATAGAGCACTCAATGCTATTAAAAGCCAATGTATATCCAATGTTATACAAATCAGAGATTGAAATAATATTCTTAATAATATTAGGAACATAATAACAATCATTCAGCTCTAGAATGACTCCTGAAGGTAAACTGAGGTGTGCAGTCCTGACAGCTTTGGCAGCAACTAAAGCTCCCTTGCCCATCCTCAGTTCAATCTCCTTTTTGCCCAACCACCTTCTATTTGCCAGCACCTGCACATAGTTGCAGATATGAGATGCACATCCAGTATCCAATACCCATGATGTGGATTCCATCTATGACAAATTAAGATCTATGACAAAAATACCTTCATTTAGAATTGCCTTGCAATTCCTTTTCCAATGCCCTGTTTCCCCGTATCGAAAACATTTGTCTTCTTTTTCATTTTTCTTGCCCTTCCATTTGTCAACTTTGGCGAGTTGCTTACCCATGGCCTTCTTCTTTCCCTTCCCTTTGTCACCTTTGGTGGATATCTGGGTGGCTTTCCTTTTCTTGTTGGCCCGGCTAACAATCATTACAGAAGAAGATGGTTTATCTTTCTGCATAGTTCCTTCAGTACTCTTTAACATGTTGAGCAGCTCCGGGAGAGTTGCATCAATTCTATTCATGTTAAAGTTTATGATGAAGGAAGAAAAGGAATCGGGCAATGACTAGAGTATAAGATCAATGCACAGTTCAAGATCCAACTTGAACCCCAGTGCATTAAGTCTCTCAATCCACTCTATCATTTTTAGTACATGAGCCTGTACTGAAGCACCATCCAACATCTGTGTCCTGAAAAGTCTTTTGGAGATATCATATCTCTCAATCCTGCCCTGCTCCCCGAAGAGCTGGCGTAGGTTAAGAAGTATGATTCTACAATCAGTCTTTTCAAATTGCCTCTGGAGCTCGAAAGCCATAGAGGCCAGCATGTAACATTGGGCAAGGGAAGAGTCTTCAGACCATTTGACAAAATTCATCAACTCGCCCTCGTCGACATCGGGAGCTGGCTCAGAATGAACCGTGTCCAACACGTAGGCTAATTTTTCGGCGGTGAGGACTATGCGTAGATTACACAGCCAATCCGAGTAGTTCGGTCCAGTCAGTCTGTTGGCATCCAAGATGCCGCGGAGGGGGTTGGACGACGACATTGTAATCTGGATAAGAAATAAAAGATAACTTAGTATGTGTTCAAATTCTAACTTAGATGTGGTTTTCTATCTTAGTTAGTCCCACTATTTTTTGATCGAACTATATAACCCTTAGTATATAGAATGGGAGATCAGCGAGATCATCCTAGTGGGTCGGAATCCCAACGAAACTGAGGTACGACCTTGTGGAAAGCACAACAAGCCATACACCATCTCAAGGGCAGTCAACAGGCATTTGTATCTAATGCAATATCCGATATTCGGCCCCCGAGAAATCATCCCCTTGTGGAAAGCACAACAAAGAATATTCTTTGTTAGATCTAACCATCATTACAACATAGTAATGAGTTCATGACCCGACCCTTATGGAAAGCACAACAAGGCCGAGTTCAATTTCTCACCCCATTGAGGCCGAGCCTTGGAGTTTTATCCCGCCCCCAAACTCATGGACCTTGTGGAAAGCATAAAAAATTCATGAAATGAAGACGTTCATTCACTCCATAGTGATGGAGGGCCACGACGACTCCTAGAGCCACGCTTACCAGATCTAAAGTTTAATCGTGAGGGAATTTGATTTTATCTTGATCTCACCTTAGGTGGTAATATAAATATATCCAATATATTTACCGTACCGAGTAGTTTGCACAAAGTAATCCTTACCTTTTGGATTTAAAAATGGGATGTGTAAATAAAAATAGGTTAGCTTTGTTTAATTTTAAAAATCGAAGCAGGATTAACTAAAATTAAACACATAGGCAAGCCAATGCAAGGTAAATAAAGCAAATCACGTAAAGAACCATCATTTATAACAGGGGCATGCATATTTGAATCTGGTTCAAATAAGTCAGATAATTAAAATAATTATTTAAATTTAAATTTAATTATCCAATAATCAAATTTAAATTGAAAATTTAAACATGACAATCATTTAATAAATTTAAATTCAAACTAATTATCCAATAATTTTGTTTGAAAATAAATTTAAATAATACAATTATCCTTAATTATCAATATTCTAAAATTTAAAATTTGAATTTAACGATTATCTAATAATTAAAATTCAAATATTTGAATTTTATACATTTAATCTTCAATAAAATTCAAATTCTGATTTTACTAATTATCTCATAATTAAAAAATTGAAAATAAAATTTTTATTGAAGTAACTTTAATTATTACCATTTTATCTCAAGGTAAATAGTAATTATCTCACTTTAGTAAATTCAAAAAGGTTAAATAAAATTTAACATTTGAATTTTACTATTGAGATAACATAATTAATTTTTGACATAAAAATAGATTAATTTACTGTGCATATATATATATATATATCATATATATATATATATATATATTCTTTAAATAGCACAAGAAATTAATAAAAGCAATTTTTAAATTAAAAAAAATTAAGTCGGCAGGCTGGGCGCGGCCGCCCATGCGGGACGCGTGGGCGGTCGCGCCCACGCCCGCGCCCGCCCGCGTGCGTGGGCTCCCGCCACGCGACTGCGCTGCGTGCGGGCGCCGCCCACGAGCGCCGCCCGCGCACGCGGGCAGGCGCACTGCGCCCAAAACGGGCCAATTTTTTTTTATTTTAAAATTTGCTCCAGAGATGCCCAGCATCCCCTTGTATCAATAACAATTGAAGATTTTAATTAGTCCCTAAAATATGGTTCTATAGGGAGCTAATACACCGACCAGAGCGTCAACCTGGCTCTGATACCACTGTAAGGTTCAATACAGCACCATCGGGCAACGCAGCGGATAACAAAAATTCATTTGCCCGAATCCGATTCGATGAAATCCTAGATCCATGCTCTGATCGACGTATTAATCACCCAACCCCTAACTACGGGTTACGTATTTAGACCTTGCGCGGAACGACACTGTCCGCAGTGTCCGATGCAAAATCTCACGAACACCAAGCCGTACAGAAGTACGGCCTCTAGAGCATATCCATACGGATCTTTGCGCAGCGACGGTACCCCCCCTCCGACACGACCTTCCACAACCCTTTCACCTTCTGGAGAGAGAGAGAGAGCAAGAGAGAGGAAGGGGGGAAGAGTTAATCTCTTCTTCCCTTGCCTTAATGCTTGATTAGGCCAAGAGGAAGAGAAGCTCTCGTAACATCCATATATATAGGATTTGGTCATTTCTAAAAGATCTCCAAAGGACCAAAACTGTATATATGTCCTTCCCATTATTGTACATATATATTAAGCCCCTTTTATATGCCTTTCCAAAAGGAATTAAAGGGAATTAATATATGCATTTGTACAATAATAATCCATCACTCAAGAATCCATTGTGTGTGATCCTCTAGGCCCATAGTCACTCTAGTTTAAGGCCCATTAACTTCTAATTCCCAATTAGAAGTAAATTAAAATTATTATTCGCTTCTACTAGAGCCGAATAATAGTTTAATTTATTCCGAACCTTTGATCACGTTGGGTTAAGCAAATCCGCGTGATCCTAGAGGACGTCGGGTTTAAACCAGCCTGTCTGGTACCTGTAAGTCCACAGTTACCGCATCGATATAATCCCTCACTCCTTCTATGAGTCTGGTACGATCGAGGGTATGATTTCTGTCAAATCTCATGATCGTGCCATTTGACCATGACCTCCTTCAAGTGTATGACGTCCATTCTAAACGAACTCACACGACCCTGGCAAGGGATTTAACGGAGCGTCAATGTCATGACCCATTAACTGTCTGATATATACCCGACAGTGATCGATCCCCTCTTGACCATTGATGGTCTTCTCACGTATCCTGGAGTGGTTAATGACTCGGCAACTCATGACTTATGGTTAAAGTCACTTAGCCAAATAATTAAACCATTCCAGTCCTCGTGTAAGATCTGATCAATGTCTCAGGTCGAAGGACCAACGATGCTACTGAGACAGTTAGATCTTCAGGTGACATTAGGTATAATCAACCATCTGAAGATCCAATAGCGGATCAGTTCAGTGTACATCCTCCAAGGACATACACCTACACATATGTGTTGGTGCCCCACACCAGTGACCATGAGATTGGTCCCTCACACATCATGTGTACTGGTTTAATAGGTAATCAAAGTCTCCGAGTGATTACCCTCCAACCAGGAACAGTTTAAGGTATGTGTCCATGTAAAGTCAGTCTCAT
This sequence comes from Amorphophallus konjac, assembly GCA_022559845.1. Classification (NCBI taxonomy): domain Eukaryota; kingdom Viridiplantae; phylum Streptophyta; class Magnoliopsida; order Alismatales; family Araceae; genus Amorphophallus; species Amorphophallus konjac. Next base: position 392,759,850 of record CM040126.1, read on the forward strand.
GTTCGAGATCCCATCTCGAGTTGACTTTACAACCACATATCCTAGGGACATCGTAAAATAATATACAATCACATATTTACGCTCAAATATCACTTTATTAATAATGAACAAGATTGTACATCTATCGAGCCTACCCGACCCAAAATTGACCTGTAGCACACCGATACTAACACATTGCTGGCGGGGGTTGCTTTGGAGTGACACCTCGAATGGAGGCCCCCGCCATTTCAGAGGCTAATAGCCGTCTCTTGGTCCTGGCCGGTACTGTCTGCCATCCCACCTGATCTTTGATGGGCGTAAGAAAGCATGCTTCATATGTATGTTGTGTGCAGGTTTCAGCAGCCTCTTCAGGCAATTGTTGGTATATGGAAACCATGTTGATAGCCGGTCTCATTACTGGGGGTTCATGAGGGCATGGAGGATCCACCTGGTGCTCTCCCATTTGGAGCTCGCCCTTCTTAATCATGCTTTCCATAACGTCCTTGAAGACGTAACAATTTTCAATGGTATGACCCAGTGCCCGGTGGTATGGACAGAAGAGGGGATCTTCCTTCTTAGCTGCATCCTCGGGTCTCTTCGGCTCAGGCAATGTTATCTTATTGTATTTATATGCCCAATTAAACAAAGGCCCTGTCTTTTCTTTGGGAAATGAATATAACTTCCTCATTTTGTTCCTCAAAGAGACTTTTTCTTTCTTTTCTGTTGCCTCTACTGGGAGAGGGGCAGCTGCTACTTTGGCCTTTGCTGTTTACTGGTCAAAGGTATTAAAATCAATAGTATTTGCTTCAATCAACGCTGTCGCCGTTCAACAGCCTTCCCTTTCTGGGCAACAGGAATGTTGTTTGCAGGGCATCTGGACAGGAAGGTCTCGACCTCTGCCACCACACTGTTCAGACGATCAAATGTCCTGACATCTGTTCCAATCATCTTCTCAAGCACTTCCCTCCTGAGATTTTGCTTGCATATTTGAATAGCATCTTCTTGGTATGGAAGGCCGCTTGCATCTCATGGCCAGGTTCCTCCATCTTTTAATGTAATCCAAGGCCGTTTCATCCTGCCTTGCCTGGTAGAGTATAATTCTGCCACTGTAATCTCTCTTTCTGTGACATGGAACTTTTCTCGAAACTTCCGCTGCATATCGGGCCAATCAGCTACAGACCCGACAAGTAAGCTTGAGTACCATTCAAACGCCAGGCCCGTGAGGGACGAGCCGAAGAACTTCAGCAAATAAGCTTCATCAATAGCCAAATCTCCCATGACTGTTGTCTAATAAGCAATATGTTCCCTTGGGGAGCCTTGCCCATTGAATTTGTCAAACTTTGGTGGCTTATTAATGCCTGGGGGTAGTCTCTTCGCAGCATATTGCGGAGGGTAAGTGTAGATTTGTTTATTATGCTCTATCCCGCCCCTTTAAACTAAGCATGTGTATATGTACATGAACAAGCATGAATCAGCATAAAAGTATGAACAAAGGGGGGTAAATAGACATGGAAACATACCGTGATCGCCACCAAAGTTGCAACAACGCCAAAGGGATGAAGAGATAAAGGAAAGGGCGCTGCGAACCTTGGAAATATGAAGAATTGATCGTGCTTAAGAACGGGACATGGGGAACTTGTGGAATCAAACCTCTTCTCCTTCCAGCTGGCTAGATGAAGAAGGCCTCACGTTGTGTTCATGCTCTCCTGCAAAACAAAGCCAAAACAAGGACAAAAAACCTATTAGAACATGCATGTGTAGTATCAATCCCGGAGTGATAAAATAGGGGTAGAAATTGAGGGAGAACGCACCGGGGGGAGATTTTTAACCCCTGTGGAAGGGTGAAAATAATAGGTGTGTGTGCTGTGCAAGCATAGGATTTGAAATCATGAAATTTGGTTGAGAGAATAAAGAGAAAACGATGATGCAAAATAGAGAAAAACACGTGTAGCAGAAAATGCAGTGTTTTATGATGATTTGTGATTTTGATGAGAGGAGAACTAAGAGTATAGACCATAAAATCAAGCCCAAAAAGATGCAATGGAAAGTCAATACTTCCCTCTTCAAGCCAGGGTTGACAGATTGAGTCCACGGTGCAGCATGGCTTCGCCCCGAACCAAGAAAGAGCCCCCCGTCGCGAAGTTCGCACAGGGCCCTTTATATAGAAAACTACCCAAATCCTCAACTTTCCTCCACGAGTTTAAGAGATAGAGTCCACCAAATCTTGAGATCTATAGATCAATCTCGAGATAATATAAAAGGATAAGAGGTAGGAACAAGTGGAACTCAATTCGGAGGAAGGATCTGAAAGATATGGCTTCTAGAAGGAGGCCTCGTCGCCCAAAAGTAGAGTTTGTGTTATAGCAGGACACCTAAATCCCCAACTTTGATAGCCAATGAAATTTGGAGCTCTTTGGACCGAATTCAAGATAATACCAAGGAGAAGCCATAGGAACAAACAGCGCTCAATTCGGAGTAGAATTCAAGAAGTTATGGGCTATGCAAGAGGGCCACGGCGCACAGAAATGGTGCAGAGTCCAGCACGAATTGGACTCTCGATTTACGTAGCAGTCTATCGTAAGACCGTCAGAGGCTCTAGCGGCCTAGGGTGGGACTACCACGCTCTAAGGGTCGAACGGGGTGATTTCGGACAAGTTTGGCTGTGACAGTCTATCATAGGACCGTCACACGTGCTCTGACGGTCTAATAATAGACCACTACATGGGATGTGACGGTCTAATAATAGACCTTCACACCAATGGAGGAAGATTCTGGGCAGACTGCGCGCGACTTTGGAAATTGAAGCGTATCTCTCAAACGGGATAGAACTAGCACAAGTGGTAGAAGAAGAAATTGTAGATAACGGAGTTAGGAACAACTTTCATGAAGAAAGCAAGTTGAGAAAATGATCAGAAGAGGGAGAAAATGGGGCAATAACAGAGAGAAAGAATTCTGGGATGTAGGTGAACAACATAGCCTACTGGAAAAACGTGAATAACTCACAATCGAGGCAGAACAGGGCAATAGAGTAGAAGAATAAATTGTAGATCTCGAACAATTGAACAACTTTGATGAAGAGAACTTTTTGAATAGAGAAATAGAAGAAGATGAAAAAGGACCACTTTCAAGACTGCGCAGCGGAAGAGAGCCAAATGCTTGAAGGAAGCCGGTCTAACTGGGCCGTAAGTCGACTTGGAAGCCAGACGTTGATAAGATAAGCTCCAGAGCTCTAGGAAATCATGATCTCCAAGACTCAAAGGATAGGGAACAGTAAAAATGAGCTCGAAATCCATTCAAGGAAGGCCCCAAAATAATGGCTAGTTCGGGACATCAAAATGTTGAATAAGAGAAATGACGTAACTTGTGGACTAAAAACGGGTGTCAACAGATGCCCCTCCTTGATGTCCGCTTTGCAAGGGAACGAGCTAAAGCGGCGCGGAGGTGAAATGGAAAGGAGATGGAGCGAAAGCGATAGCGACGTGAAATGGAGATGACGCGGAGATGAAGCGGAGAGAACTGATAAGCGGACATCAAGGTAAAAAGACACCCGTTACAACCAACAAGCAACATGAATTCTCCCGAAAACGTCGAACTGACCACAAAGAATGATTGACAAGGATGAGACATGTCTGGAGAACTAACTAAGGGAGGAAAGGAAACACGACCAACCTCATCGGGGACACAATCCACGGACAATGAGTGGGTCAGCGGGAAACACAGCATAGGAGCTGGAAAAGGAGAGATAAGACTGAGATAAAATCCAGACAGGAATCACGCTGGCCAACCAGACCAAGCGGGAATATTAGAGAAATCGTTCAAATTTGGAGTAGAATGAAGAATCTCTTATCCAAAAAAATTGAGATGCAATTAACCATTGCTGAGGAGAAACCTTGAACAGATCACGAGACGTGAATGCTCAAAAAAAATAACATGATGCATGCTGGGCTAAAATAAAGAAATCATCAAAACGAATGTAAAGAAAGATAAAATAGAAAGTACTCAAGGATATTATTGCTAGACTGAGCCAGGACGGAGTCAGGAGTCTTCTTGTAACCACGGCGTGCGAGACAGAGTCCGTCGTCCCCCACCCGACTCAACCGAGTGGCCTATCCAACGATTAATCGCATGCTCCTAGATCATCATCATTTTTGTTAAAGGGGAACATCAAATCCCAAAACACATGGCCAACTAGCCGGTCCTTGAGAGGCTATAATAGTGTATATATCATATAGTAATGCAACAATGAGAATGGATAGAGAGCCATACCTGACTTACTTGTCAAGCGAAGCGGCATTTTTTTCAATTTTCTAAATTTTTTTTAATTTTTGTGGATTTTGAAATAAGACAACAACAATATGAATAAACATGATAAACAAGCATGAACATAACGACGACAACATAATGCTCAACTAAACGACCGACAACACAACATAACATAACGATCAAACGAATGGAAAACAACACAACAAGACGAACAAGCACATATGCGATGGCATGAACAAACCACACGTATGCAAGATGAACGTGGGGGACAAGATAAAAATGTAGTGGGACAACACACGGTTGGGACAAGAACATGAGGGATGACCATACGGTTGGGACAACACACGAGATATAGAAGGATGACTAACAACATATGCAAGACAACTAACAACACGTGGTGAGGAACAAAATAACATGCATGGGATGACACATAGGGACATAAACACGTGACAAGGACACGACGGGACAAAAGACATGACAAATGCGCCCTTCAATCAAAGCCCAAGATCAGACGAAGCAGAACTGCCAGGTTCATAGTCGTGAAGCAAAGCCCTCTCATATAGATATGATCATTGCAAATAAAAGTTGAGAAGGACACAAGCTTCAGAATAGATCGAGAGATATGATTGAAGAAGAGAACAGATCTGAAAACGGGAATAGGAGATAGATAGAGCAAAATATGGAGAAATGAAAGATTGAGTACCTACAACCTGCACACTTAGCAAACAGATTACGTATATGTTCTCAAAATAAAATGTAAAAGATAAATATTTTTAGATTTTTCAATTTTCTTGATTTTTATATTTTGAAAATATTTAATTTTTATATTTTTTTATTTTGAAATCTCATTTTTTAGATTTTTGACAATATCTCATTTTTTGGATTTTTGTCAATATCTCATTTTTTTGGATTTTTGACAATATCTCATTTTTTTGGATTTTTGAAATAGCAATCCGCAGCACCCAAAGACAGGTTCGAACTACTGACCAGAGATCACCGTCCCTCCCCTCTCATTAACGACTTCCCTTGAGCAGGGCGTGCATGTGAGGGTGGCTTACCACAACCAACCGCCTCTAAAGAACGGTGCCCCTACTAAGGTCATACCCGGGATACAACCCAGCCTAAGAGGGAGAAACACAAGAAGAATTGGAGACAGGCTTTATGCAGGATGGGAGACATCAGGACTTGAATTCCTTCCAGGGCACTACCCCTCAAAGAGATAGGTCTGTTGCGCCGGGGCTTCGTGTCTTCAATTTTTAGGACCCTTAGGCATGCGTATGACCGGGCTCATGATGTCCCGCGGGGTTTTACCACTCTTGCCATGCCTTTGATTTATAATTTTGCATTGATTTTCATATATGATTTTCATTTGACAACCCTTATTGGCTAGATAAAATATGAAAGCTCATTTTCGAGGGTCAAGACTGTCCCTATTTGAGACTTCTCCCGTATTGGGGAGTACCTAGGTCGGTCATCTCATCCATCAATCTCTTGCCCCTACACTCGGCTGAGCAAAGAAGAGAAAAGGCCTTTGTGCATACCTATGGTATGGCCAAAGCAGCAACGATGTTGCTCTAGAGAAGATCGGATATGGCTTGCAGTGAAGTGTGTGAGAAACTCATGCTCAAAGGTCACCCTCAACGATCGGGGAAAGAACTGGACTCCCAGCACGGAGCTATCACCAGCCTAAGGATGCTGCAGAAGCAAACTCATTTGACTAAGCTTAACTAAGCAAATTTCTAAAAGCCACTTAACCATGTTGAGGAATAGCATTATTATAAGCGTGTGCAGGAGTAAGAGAGATAATAGCGATGATAACATTTTCTTGCACAAAATGACGATACCTTGCAAATCTATGGAACGGAAACCAGCGTCCTAAAGCGATCTTGACCATCGAGCTTTTGAGCAGCACGAGCTTTGTATTCCTTACTTGATAGGACAAAGATGAGAGGATAGTAAAGGATCAAAGATTTCCCTACACGGAGGAGTGGCAGACATCAAACTGGACGAATAAGGATAAAAAGGAAGAGAGACGAGGGCTAGAACTCCCTCGTTAAGGTGCAGAGACCTTGATAATAAGGAACTAGATCCAGAAGAAACCAGATTAGCTGAGATCAAGGCGGGCTAAAGCCTCGAAAATAGCAAGAAAAATGGTAAGAACCCTAAAAGGGTGAAGAAGAATGAGTAGAAAGATGAGAAGGAAAATCATCTGACGTGATCGGAGAAAGAGAATGATAGACACCCGACAGGGTTGGGAAATAAGAATGAGAATCACCCGACAGAGTCGGGGAAGGAGAATCATAGACACCCGACAAGGTCGGGGAATAAGAAGGAGAACCTCGAGATACCAGAGGAGAAGGATTAGAAGAAGAAATCCCTAGATCGGGATGATAAGAGGGCATAGGCCGAGGCCTAGAATTATGAGAGGAGGGAAAATCTGGAGGATCTGGAGAAAAAGGAGAGGAATGGGGACGCACGGACCTACGGAAGGAGGAGAAAATGATGGAAATAGGATCAGATGGAGGAAGGTACACCACCCAAGGGTGGGAATTGAGTAGAAGGAAGGATGAATGAAAAGAAAGGGAGGAAGAGGTGGACCCCTTAATGAACAACTGACGGCTCTTGAACCTGCGCCGCTGCCTCTTCTTAGCAGAAACTGACTTGTAATGGACCCGCCTGGCACGGGCTCGTACCTTTGGCTTTCTCGACTTGCAATGTCTTAAATAGCGGGCCCATCTGGCAGATGGCCTAGCCTAATTATGAATATGCAGCTTTGCTAGGGGGGTTGCCCCTAGACACCCAGTGCTAATAATAGTAGGTGGACATTCTTGGACAAGTAACCATTCAGAGTGATGAATATCACAAACCCACGGGGTTTTGTCTCTCGGCACTAGAAGCATGAGATTCGGCAACTCCACTTGGAACTCAGCCTTGAAGCATAACTCCCTTGATAGAAGAGACGGGTGAAGCTGAGGGAGAGTAATACACGGCATTGACATGGCCGGCTTGCTAATAAACTGAGAAAGATTGCATAACAAGTGCAGAATATCCTTCGAAATTGTAGAAGATACGACCAATTGTCCCTTGAACATAGAATGCATAATCTGCTTGGTGACCGTATGCGTTAGCACAACACTGGTAGAGAACCCTTCTTGGCCTGTCATCTGAATGGCAATAGAGCGAGGAGAAATAATAGCATCAACGGTGAACCCTCCGGCGAGCAAAGAGATTGCCACCAGCCTTACTCGGGAAGAAACTGACATCAACTCAAGGGAACTCTTCTTAGCAACTGTCATCTTTGAAAGTTGAGACGCATCATCCCCAAAATAACCAGGGACTAGGACGCGGATCGGCATTCGACAGATAAAATCTTGAATCTTTAAATGCATGGCCAGCACTGAATCATCTTGACTTGGCTCATTGTCTCCCTGGGGATTAGATCCAAGGGGCACCATGGGTAACGCGCACTCGCTCCGTGGGGGGTAAGTGGATGGAGGAATGGGGATAGGAATCGGTTTGGATGGCGTGGAGGTTTCAACGGGAGTGGTGATGTGTTTAGGTGGAGGCAAAGGGGTTGAGATGATGGCAAGCTCAGGTGCGGGCAAAGGTGAAGCCGGAGGTGAGGGTGGAGGTATAGCCTGCTCAGGCCCTAGCCATGATGGTGACGGAGATGGCAAAGGTGGTGGAGATGGTGGAGGTTATGGAAGCACTGGTGGTAGAGACGGAGATGATAGTGATGGCAATGGAGAAGGTGAGGATGGTGATGAAGGCGATGAGGGTAATGGACATGGAGGTGGAGAGGGTGAAGAGGGAGGTCGTGGTGCCCACCGTCGACGTGTCGACACAACGCGTCGAGCGGCGTTAGGGATAGAAGTAGTGGAAGTGTCGGCGGGAGAAAAAGGGGAGGCACTGGCCTGAGCAGAGGCTTGGGTTTGTGGAGGTTGCGGAGATTGGATAGGAGATGGTGAAGGTAACGGGGTAGGTGACGGAGTAAGTGCAGCACTAGATGAAGAATCACAAGGGTGCCCCTGGCCTTGAAATGGAGACGACTGCTTAGGTGGCGCTTCTTGTTGCTGCTTCCTACTACGGAGATCTAAAATAACTTTATGCATGGCGGACCAATCAATCCACTTATTATCTTCCAGGCCATAAACATACTCTTGGAACTCGGGACAATCCTTAACCAAATACCCCTGCTGGCGGTGAAAATCACAATATTGAAGCATATTCCTGACCGTGGGTCGGCAAGGCATAGTCGGAGAGAGCGGCAACGCGCGAGCGGCCATCAAAGCCCTAAAAATGTCGGTAAAGCACTCCGACAACGGAGGACAAGGAGCCCGCTTCGGGCAAGGCGGATGCCGAGGGGTATGAGGTGGTGGAGAAGGTTGTGGAGACGGAAGTGAATGTTGCATAGGCAATAGTGCTTGGCCAGCAGAGGAGGGATTTGGTGAAGGCATATGTGGAACGGAGTGGGGAGGTATGTAGACGGCATCCACCTGCTCTGGATGTGGTGTGACCTTGACCGGGGGTAGAGACGGAGACGGGTATGCGGACGTAGGAGGCTGACTCATGGAAGGTTGATATGCGGAGGTGTATAGGTATGTAGAGGCGGGAGGTTGGCTCGTGGAGGGATATGCGGTGGAAGGCTGACTCATGGTGGGTTGACTCATGGGAGCGTAGGGTTGGCACGTGGAGGGTGAAGGTTGATATGTGGAGGTGGATGGTGGAGACTCAGGGTCAAGGGAATCTTGGATTTGTTGGCGAATGAAGGGGGCTCGGCTGTATAATTGTTGCCAGAAGGTAATGTCGTTGAGGGCTAAGATAAAGCGGTACTCGGGCGTTGCATTTAAAATAAGCATCTTGATTTATTCTCCCTCCGGAATGTGTCCTAGGACTTGCGCGGCCAAGTGATGCCAGCGGTCAGCAAAGGTGCAGAACTCCTCGTCAGGCTTCATCTTCTCATGGGCCAGATCCACGACAGAGAGCTTGGGCTCAATCTGGTCCTGATACTGCTGATCAAATTTCTCTTGAACGGCTTGAAAATTCACAACATGCTCTTGCGGCAATGAAAAGAACCAATCCCGAGCTGGGCCTTCCAATGATAGACCAAATAGATAGGCCATCAAGCGTTGGTCATGCCGAAACTGGTCCGACTCATAAATAAACTCCTTAATGTGCACATACGAGTCACCGACTCCACCATAACGGCGATATGCAAGAATTTGCAAAGATGGTGGAAGCCGAAGACCTTGAAATGCGACTGGAATACTTAAGGAGGACTTAGGATCGATCCAACGTTGGAGTTCATCAAGCTGACGTTGGACTTGAGCAATCATCTCCTGGGTAAGGAGAGATCGAGAAGAATATGGGCCAACTTGTGCAAGAGGTTGTGAATTAGGACCAGGAGCATGGTGTTGGGCCGGATAAGAGGATCCGTGCTGAGAAGAAGAAGGGCCCATTCCGGGAGTGGAAGGGTATGCGGGCCAAGAAGAAACATTGGCATATGGATTGAATGGGCCAGTAACAACATGGGCGGAAGAATGAGGCCCATTAAGAGAATAAGGCCCATTAGAAACTGGGCCAGCGGCATATGAAGGAGAAGAAAGAGGCCCGTGAAGGGTAGAGGGCCCATTATGAGAAGAAGGCCCATTAAGATGAAATGAGGCGCTGGGCCTGGGCCGGGTCCATTTGGCGAACAAGACTTGAAACATGGGTCATGAGATTAGCCTGTTCCTCGGAGGGATCAGAGGGACCACGGGAAGACGGGCCCGCATGGGAAGAGGATTCCACGCGAGAATAGGAAGAAGATTGGGAAAAAGAATGATACAAAGGGTTAGAATGATGCTCCATGAGGGCAAATGGAGACTTAATACAAGGATATCAAGGAGAATATAGGTGGAGAAGCAAGAGCTTAATGGGCTTGAGGACAATAGGGGACTGACCTACTAATGCAAAGACCAATGGACAATGGACCATGGGACAATGGACCAGACAATGAACACACAAAATGGGCTAGCCTAAATGGGCCTAACAACAGTAAAACATGTGGATGCAACACAAAACACCACTAATGGGCTTGAATAAGCCCAAACAACACAAACAATGCAATGTGAGAGTTTTCACCTAAGTCAAACCATTTGATATGATGGAAAATATTTTAGAAGTTTTAATGGACCTTTTAATGATTTTAAATTAAGAATAATTCCCTCAAGATAGGAATCCTATGGGAATAAGGTCCAAACTTTGGGTTGACTAAGGTTAACTCCCTCACACTTATGCAAATGCAAGCCTAAGGGGTGGAAAAGGTACAACCGCCCCGGCGTCCGTGTGGAAATCCACGGCTCACGGGGACTTATGGAGGTCCCGAATAAGATCACCTAGTCGACTCCAAGGAATATGGAGGCGAGAGGATCACTTACCAAGGGAGAATGCAACTATGATATGCAATGTATGACCCTATGTGCACCGGAGTGCATGCAAATTCTAGCTTAAAACTAGAAAATCAAGACTAGATTAAACTATGCAAACATGATCCAAATAAGACAAATAGTATATGGGTGGAAAGATAATACAAAGGACTACACAACGGGCCCAAGAATAGATCAATCTGACCCCGGGAGGTCAATCAAATCACTGAGCAAAGTTGCCCCCGTGAACCTGTGCGCAGATCACATGCAGATTTTATGGACAAAATGCTAAAATGATGACAATTTTTAACTAAGCAAATGAGACCCAAATGATGCAAGTAAGCTATGGATGGAAAGACAATACAAAGGACTATCCAATGGAACAAAAATCAGTACAATCAGACATTGGGAAGGCAGTCAAATCACTGAGCAAAGATGTACATGTGAACCTATCCTTACACCTGCTTGTAGAACTTATGCACGAAACCCAAAAAGGTTGGACAGTGTTAGACTATGCAAATGTTACCCAAATGATGCAAATGATATAAGGATGGAAAGACAATAGAAAGGGCTATCCAACGAAAGAAAAATCAACGCAATCGAACTACGGGATCAAAAGTTATGTCTCGACGAACAGGGCCCCGTGAGCATGCCGCAGAACTGCCAGAATCCTCTTGCGGTCTACCAAATGACCGTTTCTTACCCCTGACGGTCTAACATAGGACCGCCAGGCTACCAGAGCCCTTAAAACGCCAAAAATAGTGGGAGCATGGAGAAAATAATACCTACACATGAATATGCACCCACCCAACCTACAAAAAAGCATGAAAACAAGCGTGACGGGCATTAGTGTCCCACCGTGATCGCCAAAAAAATGTAGATTTGTTTATTATGTTCTATCCCGCCCCTTTAAACTAACTATGTGTATATGCACATGAACAAGCATGAACCGGCATGAAAGTATACACAAAGGGGGGTAAATAGGCATAGAAACATACCGTGATCGCCACCAAAGTCACAAAAACGCCAAAGGGATGAAAAGATGGAAGAAACGACGTTGTGTACCTTGGAAAAAGATGAAGACTTGATCGCGCTTGACAAAGGGGTGCGGGGAATGATATGGATTCAAATCTCCTCGTCTTTCGACCGGTTAGAAGAAGAGGGCCTCACGTTCATATCATGCTCTCCTGCAAAACAAAGACAAAACATAAAGATAAAAACCCATTAGATCATGAAGTGTAGTATCAATCCCAGAGTGATAAAATAGGGGTACAAATTGAGGGAGGACGCACCGGGGGGAGGTTTTTAACCCCTATGGAAGGGTGAAAATAATAGATGTGTGTGTTGTTCATGCATAGGATTTGAAATCATGAAATTTGGTTGAGAGAATAGAGAGAAAACGATGATGCAAAACGGAGAAAAACACATGTGTAGCAGAAAATGCAGTGTTTTGTGATGATTTGTGATTTTGAGGAGAGGAGAACTAAGAGTATAGACCATAAAATCAAGCCCAAAAGGATGCAATGGAAATTCAATACTTCCCTCTTCAAGCCAGGGTTGAAGGATTGAGTCCGCGGTGCAGCATGGCTTCGCCCCGAACCAAGAAAGAGCCCCCCGTCGTGAAGTTCGCACATGGCCCTTTATATAGAAAACTGCCCAAATCCTCAACTTTCCTCCACGAGTTTAAGAGATAGAGTCCACCAAATTTTGAGATCTATGGATCAATCTCGAGATAATACAAAGGATAAGAGATAGGAATAAGTGGAACTCAATTCGGAGGAAGGATCTAGAAGATATGGCTTCTAGAAGGATGCCCCGTCGCCCAAAAAGTAGAGTTTGTGTTATAGCAGGACACCTAAATCCCCAACTTTCGTCCGTGATTCTGAGCAAGATAGCCAATGAAATTTGGAGCTCTTTGGACCGAATTCAAGATAATACCCAGGAGAAGCCATAGGAACAAACGGCGCTCAATTCGGAGTAGAATTCAAGAAGTTATGGGCTATGGAAGAGGGCCACGGCGCACAGAACTGGTGTAGAGTCTAGCACGAATTGGACTCTCAGTTTGTGTAGCGGTCTATCGTAAGACCGTCAGAGACTCTAGCGGCCTAGGGTGGGACCGCCACGCTCTAGGGGTCGAACGGGGTGATTTCGGACAAGTTTAGTTGTGACGGTCTATCATAGGACCGTCACACGTGCTCTGACGGTCTAATAATAGACCACTACATGGGCTGTGATGGTCTAATAATAGACCTTCACATGGCTGTGACGGTCTAATAATAGATCTTCACACCGATGGAGGAAGATTCTGGGCAGACTACGCGTGACTTTGAAAATTGAAGTGTATCTCTCAAACGGGGCAGAACTAGTGAAAGTGGTAGAAGAAGAAATTGTAGATATCTGAGAGGGGAACAACTTTTATGAAGAAATCAAGTTGAGAAAATGATCAAAAGAGGGAGAAATGGGGCGAGAACAAAGAGAAAGAATTCTGGGATGTAGGTGAACAACACAGCCTGCTGGAAAAATGCGAATAGCTCACAATCCAGGTAGAACAGGCTAATGGCGTAGAATAAGAAATTGTAGATCTAGAAAAATTGAACAACTTTGATGAAGACAACTTTTTGAATAGAGAAACAGAAGGAGATGAAAAAGGACCACTTTCAGGACTTCGCAGCGGGAGAGAATCGAATGCTTGAAGGAAGCCTGCCTAAATGGGCCGTAAGTTGACTTGGAAGCCGGAAGTTGATAAGATAAGCTCCAGGGCTCTAGGAAATCATGATCTCCAAGACTCAAAGAATAGGGAACAGTAAAAATGGGCTCAAAATCCATCCAAGAAAGGTCCCAAAATAATGGCTAGTTTGGGACATCAAAAATGATGAATAAGAGAAATGACGCAACTTGTGGGCTAAAAACAGGTGTCAACAGTAAGGTACACGGTAGATGTCAAAGGTCCCATAATCACCATCGGCCCTTTCGCACAGCTTCATCTCTATCATTCTTTCAACCATCAGCTTGTTCACCATAGCAGTATCGACAGGCTCTGGATAGAAGTACGCCTGTTGTTGTGTGAAGGGGGTTGTCATGACAGTGGCATGTAAGCCCGGCTGCACTCCTGAAGGAGAGGGCTGCACTGTTAGCTATGGCAAGAAACGCTGGCATGGAGCTTTCCCGTGACTTGCTTGGTGGGAGACGGCGGGTATTACCACCTCCGCAGAACTGGAGACTTCCCTTGCTGGCTCCGCATGCTTGGAGACAGGAGTTTGTTCATTCTTCTCATTTAATTGCCTCTGAAGAGATTCAATCTTCTGTTGATATCTCTCAAACATCATAAGGATGGTTGGGTCCAAAGATGCAGCCATAGGCATATCTTCTATCACCCGACCAGATGTCCCCTCACCCGGGTTCATGAGTGGCACATCTTTTTCTTCTGAAGTCACCACATTTACAGTTAAAGTGGTGACTCTTGATGTATCATTGACTGCCCTGAGTTTTTCCTTCACTGCTTGACTTCACCTTATTATGAGGCCGGGTCTTTGAGCCAGTCTGGCGAGCTCTTCAGGCCGGTCAGGCAGAGCACCATATCTTCCAGCAACTCCAGCCATGTTACAAGTAAAGATTTACAATTTTCCTCTTTGTCTGCAAACTTTTCTTATGGCATGACTAGGGAATGTCAACCAGTCGAACACATATATTCTTTCTTTTTCTTCTCCCCGTTGCGGGGCATCCTTTGAACATCCGGCCCTTTGGCCATCTTCAAGCTCATTGGAGTCTGAACACGAGACTCCTGGCATTATCTCTTCTCTATCATCTTCTTCTTCCCCTTCGGCACACATGGCACGAAGTAACCTCTGCTGCCCTAGGGATGAATTCCCTAGACAGTGGAAATAATCTTGGACTACTCTGCCCATTTCTTCTTGACTACGCCTCTGGGGATTAGATCGAGGCATCAGTCGCTCTTGTGCGTTCGGCTGATAAGCCAGCCTTGTCATCTGCGCAGCTTGATACATCTTCCGGGGATACCGGAATACATCTGCCTGTCGGGCACAGGCCCTCGGCATGTGGGCAATAGCCATTGGAATAATCTCTTCTTTTTCTTCTTCTTTGATTAGAACTCTCTTGCCCCCTCTCCTGGGGCGCATAACAGCAGCTTCCTCCCTCGCAGGGGCTGGTGTTGGGCCCTGTGCTCTCTTGGGCACCCAGACTTGCTTGAATCTTGCCGGCTTAGGTGTCAGCGGCTTCCTTTCTTCTCTTTCCATGTTGGCCCTCCGGGTCGCCAGCACTTGGAACTTGTTGTTGGTAGGTACCGCCGGAATGATGTGGTCAGGTAGTGCTTCAGTTGGGCGACCGTTGAGGTACACCCGCATCCCTCCTATCAGCATGGATTTTCCCGAGACTAACAAACGTCCCTGGGGTGCAGCAGTCCGGTTCCTTCGGTAGTTCTTCTTCTTCCTGCCAGTAGACGCAGGGGCAATGGTCCTTCTATCCACCTGGATAAAGGGAGACTTGGTCCAACCGGGCGTGCCAGCTTTGTGGAATGATCTTTTTATTAATTTAATTTATATTTATTTTTTTATATTGTTGTGGTTGTTTATTTATTGATTTATTAGTTAGTTTATTAGGCGTGCCAGTCACCAGAGTGACAATTTATTATGCGCTTGATCTGACTTGGTCAGTCGATTATGAAGTCCGAGTCGGGACCGGAAGTCTGTCATACCATAAAGGCTATGATGTTAATTACGCCCTTCCAAAGAAGGACAACCCTTGATTAATCGCCAAAGTAAGAGGGGCCCCGAGGGAAAAATGAAATAAGACTGATGTGTTGATTTATTTGCAGGATATGAGATACATTTATGTGCTCATGCGATTTATCAACTTTATTACGGTTCATCTGCCTGCTTCCCAGTACGGGGGGGGGGGAGAACTTAGGTCCGAGAACCACTCTCACGCATAACGATGGCTTCCAATCGGGCATAGTCCGGCCTTCAACCACATATTATTTGATATACCGAGAACATAGGGGGAGATGAAAGATTGAAAAGGGCAGGATTGTGGGAAAGAAAGGCAGGGCAGCCAAGAGACAATGAGGGAAGTCTTATTTGCAAAATTCAGGAGCTGAAATAGGCCGCTAAGGGCTTTTTGGACCAACGGAACCGGAAAACACAAGTCGGATCACTATGGCCGACTTTCGTCTCTGTTCGACCAGTCGGTCTCACAGTCAGGCAGGCTTATACCATTATGCTCACGAGCAGATGACTTGGGATTTGTTTGATCAAGTTAAGAATGCGGCACGAGATAGACATATTTGTTCCTCATGAAACCATGCAGGCATGAATGGCATAGCGAGAATTATTGGAATATTACGGCATTATGCCCATCTATCAATCTCATCTATATGAATCCCCGAATGAATCCGACATCATGTCCCCTTGATCTTGGTTCATACCAAGTGGAAATAGGATACCATCCACGCAGAGGCGAGATGGAACCCAGAATGATCGGGGAGTGTTAGTGCCTGGATAATGTGAAACGGGACTAAGCTAACACGGATTAATCCGAACGATATTTTCCCATGAAGGAGCTTATTGTTCTATTCCCTAACGTGAATTACTAGAGACCCTGCAGAGATAGGGCCCCTCGAATCGAAAGGGTTTGACGCTGATATAGCGTACCGAAGATCAGAGTTAAATCCGGCAACATCTCTCCTTATTTTGGGCTATGCCAAAAGGGGAGTATAGGACATCTATCCACGGAGTGCCGGGATGGGAGCCAAAAGAAAGATGGGCATATAGCCCAGAACCCAATGAGATATAAACACCATGGGTTGATGTCCATCATTGCGGCATTCGGTCAGTATCCCCTTGAGAAACCGGCGGAGATCATGCAGTGGCAGAACTCCGTAAGTCAATAGGGTTAAAGGAACATCATTTGTGGGCCAACCCAATGTAGGGGTGTAACCCCATTAACCTAGATCCAGTAGCTTGAGTGAAACCTCTGGTCTTTCCTTCTTTCAAAAAGGGTGAAAGTTCATAAGAGGCTAAGTGAGGATCAGCTTGGCATAAGGCTTTCGGCGCTCTTGTCTCATCATTAAACCACCGGCACGTGAGTGCTTAGGCCTGCATAGGCATCGGCGTGGGGGATAGCCCTTGGCACGAATGGGCATCGGCGCAAGGCGGTCCCCAGTGCGCCTCCAGCTCTCGGCGTGAGAATGCACGCGCCGAGGGGAAAAGCCTACGTCGAGGGAAGTTGGCGCCGAGAGGCTTTCAAGGCAGGGTTTTCAAGGGTTTTTAGAGGCAGGTTTTTTCAGGAGTTTAAGGTTTTGATTCAAGGGGGTGTCAGAGGTTTTGTTCTTGAGGTTTGCAGGGGTTTGAGACTAACGCAAATGGGGTCACATGGGGTGCCAAAAAAAAGGGCTTCAGAGGGATAATCCCAGGGGATATAGTTGTATTCCAGTCAGAAATGCTACTGGAGGCCAACTGTTTATTGAATCATCTGAACTATGATTCTGTTATGTCCCTCACCACTTGATGAAGGACCACGAGATAGACTGTCTCGGGCTTCATCATGATCATGAGGTTAAGAGAAGGAATGGAAGAACCGTTAATCGGGGAGCTCTGATATGAACGTATCCCTCACCATTCCATGAATGAGAAGCCACGAGATAGACTATCTCGGGTTCTCATCGTGGCTCTGAGGTTGGAAATACTCAGACGATGCAGCAGGAACGGACTTAGATGATCAGATATGATAAATTTTAGAGAAATAGAAGGGAGAAAAATCTCAGAATCCCATATTTCATTTCATTCCCAAAAGGATGCATTCATTTAACATTTGGGGGGAATCAGATTACAAAGGCATACACATGGGCCGATGCTCCTTGAACATGCATCAGACTTTGCTGATACTTAGCATTTGCATAGGAACAGGTCTCGGAAGCAAAAGCACAAAATAAAAGAAAATAGAAGCAGACAACAGAGGAGGGTAAAGATTGAGAACACTGGATGGGGGGAAAGGGGAGAATGTAGCCCCTTAGGGCGTATGAAAATCAACCCCACCTTGCATCTCTCTCCACAGACTTCTGCAGCTCTCTTACTTCCTTCTGATTTCTTCAGCAGGCCCTCAGACCTTTCTCCTCTCTTCTTTTTTTTCTCAGCCCTCACTATCTTCTTTCAGATGGTTTTTCTAGATGTTCCTCCCCCTTTACTTGTCGAAGACCAGGGGTTTTATAGAGGGCTGACCCTCCGTCCATCGGCGCAAGCTCTCCCGGCATGGTGGCCTCGGCGCGCCACTTGGATCAAGCTTCTCGGCGTGACTTCCATCATAGTGGGCTTGGGCCCATTTCATTTGTGAATTTGTGCCGATAGAGGCCATTTTGAATGACTAGGCCTTTTCATTGGTTAGGTGGGCTTCTTAGAGTGCTCTTTGACTTTCTTTGTTGTCTATTTATCACCCGGGACCAACAGGTATGCGCGAAGCTATGTGAGTCCTATTTTACGAGCATCCGAATATACTAAGGATCCTTTTCAGCAGGCAGATGATTGCCCGGGTGTTGACGTAGTCTTCATCAGCCTGACTATCTTGAGTGATAGCCGTACTGGACAGCGGCTTGGCTGATGATAGCTTCGGCTGGACAGAATGTCAAGTGTAGTGGGTCTTCTTCTATTCTGATTCTCATAATCTCCAGGGATGACATAGGAGCCGCACCCTTGATTGACCTTCAAAGCCCTTAGCTTGCTCTGACTTCTTCTTTCTCTTTGTATATTTTTGGTGTCAACAGGCCTACAACTAACTTGCTTTTAATGAGCATGTCATCTACATAAATCTCCATGCTACAGCCAATTTGATCTATGAACATGGCGTTGACGAGTCTTTTATTGGTTGCCCTAGCATTTTTAGGCCGAATGGCATATAGGTATAGCAATAGAGGCCTAGGTTGTAACGGCCCGGGATCCGAGTACCGGAAAGGAACCGGCGCGACTCGAACCTCGGCCCGCCACCCACGAGCCCGAAGACTCGGAAGGGTTAAAAAATGGTGTGAGGGTACAAGAGAAGCTAAAATAACTGCAGAGCTAGCACAATAATCTAAAAATAATGCAGTAATCAAGATAAATAATCACTAAACAGCTGCGAGGTCCAAAGTATCTCATGTCCAATATAAGTACACTCAACAGAAAAGAAAAGTACAAGTACACGGGGTATACCCAGGCTCTGGCAACTGGCGACTAACCCTGGCTACTGGAACCATGTTGAAACTCCGTCGCGCCTCTCGACGACCCCGCCTCACTTGAAAACGTAGGGGTGAGCCTTATTTCATAGGCTCAGTAGGGATCCCGCGGATCCCCACCACCCACGAGAGAAACAAGACAACAATGCGGCAGAAACGACAAGCAATAATAAATAAACGAAAAAGCTCTCTACAACTAGCCGTACCAAACCAACCGACCTCGAACCGGTGGGAAAACAAGTCCGTACCTACCGGGAGACAGGAGCACCACCCACTAGAAGCAAAGCCGGATGCGTCCACTAATGACTTAGTCCGCGCCTCAAGTGTCTCGCTGTGACGCCCCAGGCGGAGACAGAGACACAACAGTAATTAGTACCGCGAACAAGGACTAGCTGGGGTCGCGCTCGTCAGCGCGAGTCCGACACCCCCAACCAAGTGTGCACACACAGACCATGCGCCCTAGGTCAGATTCTCTAGCTGGTTCTTCCCCAAAGCCCGGACTCAGGCTACGCGAAGGGGCCCTACGGTAACCAGCCTAACAACCGTCTCTCTCGGGTAAGCCGCTCCGCCACCCCCGGGTGGGTCAGCACACACGTGCCATAAGAAGGCTACGACCAGTGGAAGGTCACTAAATGTGAACACAGAAAGTCACGCACGCACCCATAGCAAGCAACACGGAGTAACAGGTGGCTCGGAGCCACCAGACTCTGGATGGTCCACTAGACCTAACAAACCCAACGGTCCTTGAGTCACACGACTCGGGTCAAGACCGTTGAACTGGGACGGCTCCATGTCATCAATCTAGCCTAATCCCTAGGTCTGAAACCACGATAGTACGAATATCGAGGTAGCTCATGAGCTGCTGAGTTAATTCCTGCAGAGTCAATTCCCTATCCAAGGGAAAAGTGGGGAAACTCCAGCCCCAGGCGGATGACTGGACTCACAGTCCAAGGCCATATGCACGGCCCACACGGAAACCACTTTTCGGAGAAACCCACACCATGCGGGGAAGTCCCAGCGCACTCATGCCGACTCACGGCGACTCAATCTAGCGAAAGCAAAAATGCCCGGAACATGCGGGGTCACTCGAATCCCCAAGACCCACGGGTACGCTAATCGAGATAACACGGTATCTCCAGACACCCCAAAACACGGACACAGAACCCACGGGGTGTCCGGGACATCCACGAAACTGAAGGTCGACCACTGGGTCACAACCGGGTCGACCGGGGCCCACACAACTTGAATGGAATACGGCGAGCACGAAAAACTAAGTGGCGGCCCTCTCTGGACCGTCACAGCGCCTGGCGGTCTAGCCAGGACCGCAAGGCCTAGCCTAGCAGTCCAGCCAGGACTGCAAGCCCCGAAGACATTTGAACCGCAGGCGGTCACTCCCAGAGCGCCAAGCATGGTGGTGGTCCTTTGCCTGACCGCTAGCCGTCGCCTAGCGGTCAGTCGCAAGGCCGCTACCCCACCCGACCTCGAACGACCGAGAAATGAAAAATGGTCATGCCCTGACCATAAGGCACTGCCTGGCGGTCTTCACCAGACATTTAAGCTCTCCTGGCGGTCCATCGCGCTACCGCAACGCTCGAACAGACATAGGGGACCCCTAGCGGTCTCTAGAAGATCGCCTCATCCCCTAGCGGTCTCTGGAAGGACCGCTAGGTCATCCTGAGCACGAAAATGGTGAACTCAGCAAAAACCCCATTCTAGACCCCATTCACACCCATGTGAAAAGGAAACCAAGGGAAAACTAGTCCCCAACCTCTCTAGCACCCAGAGGACCCTTTTAAGCTCCAAAAATATGATCAAAACGCAAGATCCGGCTCACACCCCAAAATCATGTATTTTTCCCAAAACGCGAAAATAACCCCGCTCGGCTCGCCACGGCCTACAAAACTCGCGGGAAAGGAAGTACTTGGGTTAGCGAACCATCCCCCTACCTCCACCGAAGATCCGCGCGCCGAGGATGCTGATCCGCCAAGAAAACGTCGTTAAAGCTCCACCGGTTCACGAACTCGCCACGAGCTCCACCGCGAACCATCGCCTCCCGATCCTCGCCCATGCCCGGTCACTCCTCGCCCGCATTGCCTCGCCTAGCTCCATCGGCCGTCGGAGAAGAGAGGGTGAGAAGAGAGAGCGTGAGAGAAGAGAGAGGGTGAGAGTGAGAAATGAGAGATGGGGAGAGAGAAAAAGAGGTTTATATATAGAAAATCCAGAATTTCTGAAAAATACCAAAAATAAGAAAAAATACTTCCCACGATCCTTGAAAAATGCACAATACGGTGGTAACGTCTCGGAGTCAGAGAATGCAACGGTTCACCCTACACGGAGGTCCGAAGGTCCGACAGGTAAAAACACACGTGAACCGCAAAACTCAATCCGGGACCCACAAAATCGATCCGAAACCCACTGATCCTGATCCGAAGAATATCCGAAAAACCTGGGGCGTTACATAGGTTGATGATGAAGTTGGTTTGCTTTTCATCTGTTGGGTCCATGTATATCTAATGGTAGCCTGAATGTGCATCCAAAAAGCTGAGAATCTCATGGATGGGCATAGAGTCCACTAATTGGTCTATCTCAACAGCAAGAAGTTTTCAATTAAACAGGCTTTGTTGAGGGCGGTGAAGTCTACACACATCCTCCACCTGCCATCCTTTTTCTTGATGAGGATGATGTTTGAGACCCATTTAGGGCAATGGACCTCCCTGAGGTGACCCATACTGAGTCCCTTCTCAACTTCCCCTTTGACTATGAGTTGGCTCAAGGTTCTATTGTCAACACTTCTGCTTGATGTCCAGATGGTCAGGGTCGACTCAAAGTTTATGTGTGATAATTTGAGAGTCTACCCTAGGCATCTTCGAGGAGTCCCATGCCAAGAGATCTGAGTTGGCACTTAAGAATACCTTGAATGCTTCCATCCCTCCATCCGAGTGACAAGTCCTGACTCAAAGCTACTTTATTGGTTATGTAAGGATCTAGATGCAGTAACGATTAACGTAACAAAACAAATTTCTTTCTCATCCGTGGTCGTTCAATATGGTTTCCCATAAGTGCCCTACGGGAGAGGATTCGATTTATATATCTACGACGTGTGGATCGCAACAAAGTGGATTAAACTCTTGTGCCGATTATGAACTGCATATGCACCCAATCTCTAGTGGTACCCAGAAGAGCCCAAACAATGGAGTGCTCCCAACGTTGCTTTCTGCAAACAATCTCTCTCACACAAGACCTCCTCTAGGTGTAGACACGCCATCTTTGACATTTTCACGAGTATATCTCATATTACACCGTGATGCCCCAAAGTGGCTTATGCATTTGACTTATTTGAGTAATTTTTCACGTTAATCTCGGTTACATATAAAATAAAAAAATAAAAAAAGGTTAAAACAAGTTTAAAAAATAAAATAAAATAAAATAAAAAATAGAGAAAAGGTTGTTTTACATAAAAATGAAAATTTTTATTTATTTTTATAATAATTTTGGTTTCATATAAAATAAAATATTTGAAGAAAAAAATAATAAAATAAAACAAAAATAAAAAAACAAAAACATAATAAAAAATAAATAAAAATAAATTGTCTAATTATTACTTGGCCCATCACACCCCACCCCTCCTTGTTTTTAGGATCTTGTCTCTCTATTATCCTCTTCTACTATTTTCTAAGACTCCCCATTTTCTCCCTTTATATCCCATGGCCTCTCTCCCTTGAGAAAGGGGGACTCCGACACTTAAGCCACCTCTCTCTCACCTAAACCGGCGCAACTCTCTCTCACCCGCCGCCTCTCTCCCCCTCTCTCTCTTTCTCTCTCTCCCTCTTTCTCACGTCTCTCTCCCTCTCCCCCACGCTCTCTCTCTCCCCATCTCTCTCTCACCCCTGGCCAACGTCTCCCTCTCCCTCTCTAACTTCTGCCGCGGCCACACCCACGGCCACGTCACGCCACCTGCACCTCCGACCTCCTCCTCAACACCCCACGCCACCACCACCACCGGCAATCACTCACGCCACCCCCACCGTCGACCCCGCCGGCTTTCAGCACCTCCGCATGCACCGCCGCATCCCTCCTTCTCTTCTCTCTTTCTCTTTCTCTCACCTCCCACTCTCTCTCCCTCTGTGCATGCAACACCAACTGCTCGCGACATCTCTCTACACCATCATCAGTAGCCACTCCGGCCCCTCCGCACACACCACGCGGCATGCGTCTCTCTTCACCACCCACTGCCGACCACCACGCCACCTTCGGCCTCCATGTTCCCTTCGGCCACCACACCTGCCATCCTCTGCCGACCACCGGCCACCGGCCTCCGTCAACCTCGCCGCGAGCATCCCCTCACACCCCCTCTCCACCTCTCTCTCCCTCACCACCACCTCCTCTCCACCCACACCGCCGCCTCCCCATCGCAACCCCACGAAGGCCACCCTCTCCACCTCTCTCCCCCTCGCCACCACCTCCTGTCCTCTTCACCTACACCACTGCCTCCCCTCTCCCTCTCTCTAACCCCACGTCGACTTCACACCTCTATCTCCACCTCCCCTCACCACCGTCGTCGCCTTCCCCACTCCCCCTCTCCACCTCACACGGCCACTACCCCCCCTCACAGCCGTCGTTGCCCTCCCCACTCGCCCTCTCCACTTCACACCGCACCCCCTCTAGCCATCGCAACCCACCGGCGACCCCCTCCCTCCCACCTTCTCTCCTTGCATGCACCACCGGCGACCCCTCTCGCCACCCTCAACTCTCTCCCCCACGTAAGAGATCACACATGCCAACCTCTCTCTCCCATCTCCCCATCGCGAAGGCCACCCTCGCCACCACCTCCGCTCCCCCCGTCTGACAGACACCTCCACTGCGCTCTCCACCGCTACCTCCCGCCTCTATCTCGCTCTCACACCCCATCGGCGCCACCACCCATGCTCAGCCCCTTCGTCTTCTCCCGTCGCCGCACCTCCCTCTCTCCTTGCTAAGCCTAGCAGTGCCCCTCTCCATAGCCCACGCGTATCTCACGGCCCCCCTCTGCCAACACCTCCCATTCGTCCCCCTGCACCACGGCCAAGTCTTCCTCCGCACGCACCAACTGCCTCCCCCTCTCCCTCTCTCTAACTAGCCCACATACTCCCACCACCGCAGCCGCCGGTCCCGAGCTCCCCTCCTGCACCCCCTCCTCCGACCGCCGCACATGCACAACCACCTTCTCCTCTCCCTCTCCCTCTCCCTCCTTCTCTCTCCAGCCTCCTCACCCACCACGCCGGCACGCCCGTGCCCCACGTCCATCTCCTCACCGTCGCGAGCACCACCATGCCACCGATCGACCTCTCCGTGCTCATCCCTCTCTCCCTGCCGCCGACGTCATCCACCATCGCACCACACAACCCCCTCCTCACCGTCGCACTCCCACTCTCTCCCTTTAGCTCGACAGAACCTAGCGGCTCTCCCTCTCTCCTATTTGGTAGCCCGTCGACCTCGCCCTCCTTCCTCTTCACACCTCCCATGCACCTCGGCCGCTCTTCCCTCTCCCTCTCACACATCTCCCACACAATATACAACTCTTCACACACACTCTCCACTGCAACCCACGTCCAACACCGGTCGCGAGCCCCCTCTCTCACCGCCAGGCCTCTCACCCTCCTCTGCACACGCAAGCACAGGCCACCCTCCCCCTCGCCGTTGTGACCTCCTCTCCCATACAACCATCTCGCCACCGTCCCTCTCCCACACCATGCACACGTAGCCCACGCCCCTGCTCCTCCGTCTCACCCTCATCACGTCCACCGTCGCCAACACCCCAACCACCGGCACTTCACCTGCGTCCCACCTCCCGTGACCACCTCACCGTCTGCCCTCCATAGCGTCCCTCTCCCCACTACACACACACGAACCTCCCATGCACATCGTAGCCGTCCCTTTCCCTTGCACACCGCCACCGGCTCCACCTCCCACCAGCCGCTCCCTCTCTCTCTCTAACTCACACACACACCTCTCACGGCCGCTCCCTCTCTCTCTAACTCACACACACATGCCACCTCCCACCGGCCGCTCCTTCGCTCTCTCTAACTCACACACACACACACACACACACCCCTCACATCCCCCTCCGGTGTCTCCCTCTCTATATATATATTTTTATTATTCTTATTTGCCCCTCACTCTCATCTCTCTCTATCTTTTTATTTTTATTTTTATTTATATATATATCTATATATTTTTCTCTCATCTCTTTTCATCTCCTTAAATTCCTCTCTCTATCTGTGATTTTTTTTTAATTTTATCATTTTCTTTTTATATCTTTTTATTCCTCTCTCTTTATCAATTCTCTTTCTCTATAAAAATTCCTCTTTCTTTTCACATTCCTCTCTGTAAAGCTCTCCCTCGTGCCAGCACCCACACCGGGTTGGGCCTTCAATAATAATAATAATAATAATAATAATAATAATAATAATAATAATAATAATAATAATAATACTAATATAAAAAATAATATAAAAAAGAAAGGAAATAACATCAACAAGGGTAATCGAAGAAAGCCCTCTTCGTCGGCTGGCCGAAAGAAGAGGAAGAAAGAACCTACACTAATTCCATTCCCGTGGCGAACACGATCAAATTTCTTTCCATTGTGGGGTTCTCAGCCCCTGGCGATCACACCATTAACACACACGCGCACTTTATTTTCTTTTGTTCCCTTCCCATTTTTCTTTTCCATTAAATCCCACGGAGAATCATTTCTCGCGGAGGTTTCATTCCTGTCGTTTATCTTCTTGTCATTTTATTTCTGTTAAATCTCGCGGAGAATCACTTCTCGCGGAGGTTTCATTCATGTCGTTTATCATTCTGTAAGTTTATTTCTGTTAAATCCCACGGAGAATCAATTTCTCGCGGCGGTTTCATTCTCGTTCAGTTCATTCTATCAATTTTATTTTTGTTATTTTCATTCCAGTTCAAAATCCCGCGGAGAACAAGTTCTCGCGGAGGTTTCATTCTACCAATTTTTATTTCCTGTTATTTTCATTTCTGTTAAATCCCGCGGAGAACAAGTTCTCGCGGAGGTTTCATTCTGTTATTTTCATTTCTGTTAAATCCCGCGGAGAACAAGTTCTCGTGGAGGTTTCATTTTGTTATTTTCATTTCTGTTAAATCCCGCGGAGAACAAGTTCTTGCGGAGGTTTCATTCTGTCATTTCATTTCTGTTAAAACCCGCTGTAAGTAACATCCCGCTGCGGTCTTGCATCGTACCACTTCCATTCCGTGTGTTTTCCCGTCTCTAAATCCCATGGAGATAATCCTCTTCGGGAGTCTTTCCGACATTTCACCGCGCAACGCGCGTTTACGACCGCTCTCTCAGTTCCCATGACGTCGTTCACACTAGGATCCTAAGGAGAATAGAGGTGGCATCTAGAGTGGAAGAGAGGAGAGAGAGAGGTTGCCCCCCCCCCTTTGGGTGCTTGCCACATGCAATGTATTTATCGACCATTACCTGAAGTTTTCCACAAAAGCCCTCATAGGTCTTTAATTGCATTTGTACCCCCATTGTCTGAAACCCTTATATGTGTAACCCTCTAGGCCCAATGTTAACCTAATTTTAGACCCATTAAGCTTAAGAATTCCTTCTTATCTTAACTTAACCACATTAACTCTTAAAGTTAATTATTTAAACACCTCATAACTTAAATTATTAATTCGCCATCTCATGATGGATAATCAACTCATGATTATTTTTTAATGGACTTTCAGGTCATAGAAAGCACCAATAATGCTTCATATATTTTTTTGGCCTAATGCATCTCGTACTCAATAGTCTCATTGGAAAACTCCTTTCCCAATGAACCATGCAACCCTGACCAGGAATTGCTTGAGTACCATTCATAGGACATTCTCCCTCTTTCTATATCTAAGAGTGAATGATCCATTATTGTCACTCAATTCTCTTCGCACATATTCCACTATGTCAGAAACCTGTGTTTTTAAGACCTATGGTTAAAGTCTTTGTGCCAAGAATCAAGACATACCAGTCCTCATGCAAGGTGTCCTTGATGACTCATGTTCGGGAGCTAACTATGTTACTATGACCTAAGAATCTTCTAGTAAACAATTTGATATAATTACCATCTAGATATTCTTAATCGGATCAATTTAGTAAACTCATTCTCCAATGAGCACCTATATATTGATCTTAATATTTCCGCACAAGTGACTATGTGATGCGGGACGGATGACCGACTCGGGCTAAGACGTACGACCGACTCGTTGTGCGGCCAGCACTAGCACACTAAGGCAAGTCGGGCGGCTGACCACCGTTGTATTCTCCGGGTGGAGACGTCTCTCAACAGCAACTCTCTTGAGCCCGACGATCGTCCCTTGCGAGGGAAACGTGGGGATCGCGGCAATTAAGAAACCACCGTCGCCTAGGGTGCTAATTCGCGCTCGGTGCTCGATTGGAGCCACGGAACGGGCGCTCACAACTCACAATCGCGGTGAATTTAAAACTAGCTATCGGCCTTATTCTCACAAACGCAGCAATATAGAAAGCATACTAAACAGCAAATGTAAGGATCGGAACGAGCACGTACCTCCACGACTAGTCGTGGGGAAGAATTCCCGGCCGATTTCCGAACAACCCCAATACACACAAGATTAACTTTACAATTTCAGAAGCTTGGCCCACTCCACACAGGGAGGTATCAGGCTACAATCAATAACTTTGGGGTTGCTGGAACTCGGGTTGACGGGCCACACTCGCGGGAGGCGAGGAACGCGTGCCGGAGCCGCTCGGGTACGCCGACGGAAAGCCGACCCGGTTCTGCCCGCGCTGGTCACCCTACTCAGCCAACTTGCGGAGGCTGGTACGGCTGTATCCGATGCCCGATCGGAGCGTCGTTTGTTGGAGAATGTCGGCGACTGGATGTAGTATCTTCACTCCGAAGATCGCGAACAGATGCCTTCAGATCTGGGCGCAGTGATGAATCTTCTGAGGTTCTAGTTTTGTGCTCATAGAACTGCATAGAAACACGGTAAAATGTTGGGAAAATGGTTGCCGATGTCGGATCGGGGCGTTCCTTGTGGGAGATGGTAGGTGACGTCTAGTGGAAGAAATACTTTGAAGATCCCTCACACGGATATTGGCCAGATGAAGCGGGGCAGGCTTTGAGAGTTGATTCTAGTTCCCAGCCGGGACTGCTCAGACCAGCCCACGCGATCCCACGAGAACTGCCGTCACGATCAGCACCGGTCACGGATCGAGGCGAAACTAGTGGCAACACAAAGAGGACTTGAAATACTACGATTGCTCTTCAGGAACCAACTTCAGATGGTGTCGGGGTTGGGCTCCAGGAATTAAAACACAGACATCTTCAATTCTGGGCAGCATTCAGAAACCGATCTGCATGCCTCCATGAGAAAAATCGCCACCATTGCTCACGAACTCTGATCGATGCAAAACCAAAGCTGAAAGTTTGCTAACGTGCAGAGGTATCACGGATAATTATTGTGGAAGAAGTGGATAATAGAAAGAGGGAGATATGGGGTCGAGTCTCATGACCGAGTTCTGTCCAGTCACAGGACAGCACAATGGGAGTCACACCCAAGAACACACAAAGAGAATCACTCTCTAATGAACTTTTATTTCAACAAAACTTCATTCTATTTTGCACAAGCACTATACATGCCTTTAAATAGACCATGGCAAGGGGTAGGGGGAGGGGAATTCATTGGTTACAAGAAGGGAGAGGGGGAGGTGCGCATGGATCATGAAAGGGGGACTTGGTGAAAGGGAAAGGGAGACAAGGGGACATGGTAGCTCACCTACCTTTGAAATTCAATGTAAAGATGGTAGGTGGCAGCCATATTTGGCATTGACCAGCAGCCATTTGAATGCCCCATGTGGTAAATGGGATGGGAAGAAGAAAAATCAACAATTGCTAGCCTAATAAGCCAAAAAGGAGGGCGCCCCTAGCTTGGGCCCTTCTTGGGCCAAGTTTGGTCATGGCTTAACCAAGCCCAACCAACCAATATGGCTTAAGGCCATTCCACCCTTGAAAGCCCATGAATGAAGAGAGCCCACTCTAGATAACCCAATCTAGATAGTCCATGTAGGAAGGAAGCCCATATGGCTTATGGATCCATTATAAATGGACCAAGGCCATTCCTTCTTAAGGAATGCTTAAGGGGCTTTAACCATTTGGCCCTTTAGGAGCCTTACAACCAGCCCATTAGTAAATTACAAATATAATAACCATTACAAGCCCAATTCAATGCCAAAAAAGGTCCAAATTCAAGCCAAATTGTCCCTAATTGGAAGAGAAGCTGAAGTAATCCACTTGGTGCTCCGCGTATGGCACCGTCGGTTCACCGACGTGTCACTTGATCACCCTGGTGTCCGCACCAATTCTCCCCGGGTGGGAGGAACTCGACCCCGTCGAGTAAGGGTCTCAAATCTTGCAATCTCTGCATGTCATCAAGGCGTTGCTCATCGTGGGGACATCCTCGCTAACACACTATGACGTGTGGGTATGCTCCGTCCCTTGTGATCACCTGCTCATCCAGTATACAATCTATATGCGTGCGTTGAGGCTGGAAGAGGTGGACTCTCGGGTGGTATCACTCACACTAGAAGGAGAAAGCCCAAAACTCACTAGGATCACCGCGGGTTCCAATATGCTACCAGAGGAAACATGGAACGTCTAATTGACACCATAGGCATTCGGTAGTTCAATATCGTACGCATTCGGACCCACTTGTTTCTTAACCCGGAAAGGGTGGGTATCGTGGACTTAGAGTTGCTTTCGGTCTCCAAGAGGAACCGTTCAGGTATGACCCTGATCATGACGTACTCTCCCTTTTGAACTCACGGACATGTAGCATGCATCAGCTAATTCCTTATGCGCGCATGGCTGACCTTTGATTGAGACACGACTTAATACAAACCAAAACAAACTCGAAAGACAAACAAACACACACACACATGACTTTAGACAAACCTATTGTTAGTCCGACCTACGCATGGATGATGGCGGATCAGGACACCCAAATGTGTGCCATGCATACACTAGATGCAACCAAAGGTAGGTAGGATTATGTACTCCTAGACACCAAAAAAGACACCATGCATGCAAGGACTTCCTATCAGATGTGGGTGTGGATGGGCTAAGAGGTTCATCACCAGTACATGTAGGTAAGGCATGCCATGCTTCCCAATAATCGGACCTATTGCTATGTGGAGTTTGATTGGCCCGAGTGGGAAGAGAGTGGTAGGGGACTTCCTTGACAAAGTAGAGGGGAAGTGGTGGGTCACGAGGCCCACTAGAGAAGGGGTCGAATGGGTCAAAGAATGTGTGACCCCCCGATTCCTCCGTTACATAGTCCCATGTTTGAAATTCATGAAGGTGATGGTCACCTTCATCCATCGTGGTAGATGGGACAGTGTATAGAAGATAAGGCTCCTCCCTCGGGACAAAAGGAGTGAAGTCGGGCTCGACCGGTAGCGGGAGGAGTAGAAGAACCTCCGTGGTAACATGACCCACGGTGTACACGGAGGTGATGGACCCTAAAGCGGGATGAGTGAAACTACGACTTATGGGTCGGTCGAAGCCTGGAGCCAACAAGTGCGTAAATATCAATTGCCGGTCTAACCCTTTAAGAAGGTCATCCAATGAATCCACATAGTGACTAGACCGGAAGGTGGTGTGAAATGAGTTGCTTGGCACCAGACGTAGGATATGTTGGATTAGGTGGAATGTCAAACTAGAGGGGAGGGGTGAATAGGTTGACCCCTTTAAAATTCTAAGCACGATCGCACTCGAAATATGGTGCAGAATGATAGAGATAATATCAAAAACAAACCAACAAGGAGAATCGAGCCTAAACAAACATCTAACGAGAAGAGAGAAATAAGAGAAGTCAAACCACACAATGAAAGCAGATTTTTAAGGTGGTTCGATCTCCCTGTGGAGACCTACGTCCACCCCTCACTAAACCAGTGAGAATCCCTGCTGAGCTTCACAGCTTAGCTATACTGAGGAACTAATTCCTCACAACACCGCTGAGCCTTATAGCTTGGCTTAATCAGAGAAACACATTCTCAAACCTGCTGACAAACAGCTTGCAGGCGACACGCCCAATTCCCTTGATCCAAGCACGAACTACTGGATCAACCCCTCCCTCTATACAACCCAGTACGAGGGAGAAAACAATGTAGTAGAGTTCAAAAAGAAGGACAAATAACAAACGAAAATGCACAGTGATAGACAGAGTAAACTCAGATATGTTGCGCAGCAGAAGATCAGCCTCGAGATCAGAAGTCTGCACTATAGAGCTTCAACAATCAGCAGATCTTCTTCTTCTATCCTCAGCAGATCGAAATTGTGAAGAAGATCGTCTTTCACTCTGCTTGCGAGCTCCTCTGCTTCAACCTGATCTCCTCCTCTTTTTTGAAATTCCACACGCTCCTTTTCTCTTCAGATTGATTCCCGCGCTCACGTCCAGATTCAGCATATATACTACTAGTGGGACCCAACCATATTTTCTGGTTAGTCCCTTAATTGCATCGTGTGGAGCCTTCTGGAATCGAGAGGGAAAGAGCAGACCGCAAGCACTTTTGGCTGACGTGTGGTTTGACGTCACTTGCGAATGGGGTCCACCACAATTACATAGGAAGTAACAGATGGCGTCAACCCACTGACTCCACAGGGGTGACGCAGCCTTGAAATCCTTCATGTGGTGTAAAGCTTGAGGCTTGATGCATTGACGCATGGGTCGCTGCGTCGACCCACTGACCTGTCCCTGGGCTGAAATCACAGCAATCTTTCTTGCTGCGTCGACGCTGTCTTGGTGTAGCGTTAACGCATTGAGGCATTCCAGTAAGCCATTGGCTCTCCCTTTGTAACTGCTGCGTCGACGCTGTCTTGGTGTAGCGTTAACGCATAGAGGCAGAGGAACATCAAAGAACTTCAGATGTATCGAACCTTTATCGTGAGCAGCTTTGGAGCGGGGCTCCATTTTTCCTTCGGCCAATGCTGAAGTTCTTTGATGTTCCTCTGCCTTCTTCTTCCCCTTGTTAGTGGATGTCGGAGGATCCATGGCAGCGGGATGAATGGAACAGGAAAGTGCCGTGAGTGTTTTGGAGAACAAGGAAGGTAGAACGACAAGGGGTTTCGAAAGAAATGGAGACACTCAGCGGTCACGCTCCGCTTTTAAAGGAGCTTCGAAACCCTTTTCAGTGAGTGGTTCAGCCGGTTTAAGTCGGTGAACCGGAAAATACGTGAATCATTGCGTTGACGCCACAGGATATTGCATCGACGCAGTGAAGCGAAAATAAACGAATTTTGCAAGACGAGTAGCAGGAAAGACATCCGTACAAGGAATTTTCTTAATATACTGAGATAGTGAGTAGATATGCTCATATTCAAGGATTTTTAATTGTTGCAGATCAAATTCCCATGAAAAGGATATACTGAGAAGGACACCAGTCTATTTAATGATTAAGAGATAAAATGTTCTTAAGATATTAAATTAAAACCATGAACACTAAGAATTCATGTCAGGAGTAAAGATTGAACTCTTTTCACACCGGGAGCATTTTCATTTCAGTCCCCTTTATTTTTCAATTTCAAGAGGCCCTTACTGAGGGAGAAAAATTTAACCGGTATTGAGGATAAACTCTAGGGGTCACATAGCTTTTAGATCAATCGCACCCACATGTATTCATTTATGGAAGAATTTGAATTTTTAATCCTTATCTTTAATATTCTCAATGGCAGTCAAGTACAGCTAGCCTTTTTACACAGGTACACATGTTTATCAGACACCAGAGTCCCTGGTTACTCAGCATGGCTGACTATTTTTCTTAATGCACCAGAGTTGGTAACCTACCTCATGACACCCCTTTCAGCACTTCATAGGTGCATGAAGGTGGTTTCTCAGTTGACAGTCACCATTGCTCTGTAATGAGTTGACTTTTGATTGATACCAGAGATAACAGTCAACCTCATGACTTCCTCTTTAGCACGACTTTGGTGCATAGAGTTAGTTTCTCAGTGTATATCCGCCATTGCTCTGAATTTAATAACATATATATGTGGTGAATTTCTCTAGCACATATTAGACCCTTTGTGAGTTTTACACCAATACTGATATTAACTTCCTTTTCTCATAGAGGTTTCTTTACTTTTAAACAATAAGGTTCGATACATGAAAAGATCCCAGTTTTATTAAATTGTTCAATATTTATTCCATACACAAGACATTATTAGGTTCGAAGGTTTTAGAATTCAACCATCGAAGAACAGTAGATCTCTGATCATTAGCACTTCATGGAGCCAATCAAAATATGTCTTATGCTCATTAGGAATTATCACTTTAACAACCCCTGAATTTAGGACATTATCCACATATCACAGTGCTCTAGAGATTTTCCCTCATACTAGGATGTCAAGGAGGCTTTATTGAGGGATAAGAATGGAAGGAATGAGATAGATAGACATAGCAAGTTTATTTGAGATGAGGAAGTTTCAAAAAAAATAACAGAAAGATTCCAACAGGGCACTACTACTTTAACTCAGAGCTAGCTCAAAAACCAATTCTGTTTCCAAGAATTATTGCTCAGTGCGTTAACCCAGCCTCATTACTACGTCAACTCATCCAACTAGACAGTTCAAAGATTTGTTCAGTTTCCGAAAGCAATTGTTCACAGCGTTAACTCAGTCTCATCACAGCGTCAACTCAGCCTTGTTGACAGATTAGCAAACCATTCCACAGGTTGGGTTGCAAGCTGAACTCTCAGCACATATTACTGACCAGTTAAAGAATCACTCCCCCTTAAGCTATGCGTGACTGAATGTTTGGGAGAAGATTAGTTGCTTTTACATGCAGGAATCTTATTTATGATGTGGTTTAAAATAATGTTCTTATACTCTGACTAAGCTCCCCCTGAATATGAGACTCAACCAACCATATGCAGTTTTCAATTTATGCAGGGCAAAGATAATTCATTCCAAGACAAGGTAAATTAAGCAATTTTCATAGGAAAACATGTTATCATGTTAGGCATTCAGATGAGAGTTACACAAACCAAGCTCTCTTCTGAGAAAAGAAAATCTTTCATTGTTCAGAGGCTTGGTGAAAATATCAGCTAATTGATGTTGAGATTCAACAAACACAAATTTAAAGCTGCCCTTATTCACTTCATCTCGTAGGAAATGATGCCTTATTTCAATATGTTTGGTCCTAGAGTGCTGGATGGGATTCTTGGCCAGGTTTATGGCACTGGTGTTATCACACAATATTTGGACACATCCAAGATCAGTTTGATAATCCTGGAGCTGGTGCTTTATCTACAACACTTGAGTGCCACAACTCCCTACAGCGACATATTCTGCCTCTGCAGTGGATAGTGCCACTAAATGTTGTTTCTTGGATGCCCAATAGACCAAGCACCCTCCCAAAAATTGGCAATAGCCACTTGTGCTTTTCCTGTCAAGTTTGCATCCAGCATAGTCTGCATCTGAATAGGATATAAGATCAAAGGAGCAAGATGCAGGATACCAAATCCCTAAATCTCGAGTTCCAGCAAGGTATCTAAAGATACGTTTGACAGAACTTAAGTGGGATTCTCTAGGATCAGATTGAAAACGAGCACACATGCATACACAAAATTGAATATCTGGCCTAGATGCTGTAAGATAGAGAAGTGATCCGATCATACCTCGATAAGTCTTTGCATCTACTTGGTTACCTGTCAGATCTGCATCCAAATTTGTGTTGGTGCTCATGGGAGTGCTTATGGCTTTCAAATTTTCCATTTTGTATTTCTTTAACAATTCAGATATGTACTTTGCCTGATTGATAAAGCATCCCTCCTTGCTTTGGGTGATTTGTAAACCTAGAAAAAATTGAAGCTCACCCATTAGACTCATTTCAAATTCATTAGTCATCAGACTAGAAAATTCCTCACACATACTAGGTTTAGTGGATCCAAATACTATATCATCAACATAGATCTGAACTAGAATTATATCTGAGTTTCTTACCTTTGTGAAGAGAGTTTGATCCACTTTACCTCTTGAATACCCTTTTTCAGTGAGGAATGAGCTGAGTCTGTCATACCATGCTCGAGGTGCCTGTTTGAGTCCATAAAGGGCTTTATCCAACCTGTACACATGGTTAGGACAGTCTATACATTCAAATCCGGGGGGTTGTTCCACATACACTTCTTCTTTTATTAAGCCATTAAGAAAGGCACTTTTCACATCCATTTGATGCAATTTTATTTCATGACAGCAAGCATAAGCGAGAAGCAACCTAATAGCTTCTAGTCTAGCTACTGGAGCAAAGGATTCTTCAAAATCAATCCCAAATTCTTGATTGTAACCTTGTGCTACCAATCTAGCTTTATTTCTTATAACAACACCATTTTCATTTTGTTTGTTTCTAAAGACCCATTTAGTTCCAATTACAGTATGTTCTTTGGGTCTTGGGACAAGGTGCCACACTTTATTTCTTTCAAATTGATTTAATTCTTCATGCATGGCATTTATCCAATGTTCATCTTTCAAAGCTTCATTTACATTCTTTGGTTCAATGTGTGAGACAAGAGCTAAATTGTCAATTTCCTCAATTTCTCTAAGTTGAGATCTTGTTCTAATGGGTTCATGCAAATTTCCAATGATGCTAGATAAAGGATGATCCCTTAATGTTATAACATTAATTGGAAAATTACCTTCATTTATACCTACATTACCTCGACTGCTTGATTCTGCTTGGACTTCATTTCCCTTTGTCTCTTCCTCTTGAGGATTTTGATCTTCTTTTTCTTCAATGAATTTTCCATCATCCTTGTCCCTGCAGGATTGCTCAATCTCAGATTTTTCATTCAGTTCGTCAAATACAACATGAGGGGATTCTTCAACAGCTTGTGTTTTTAGATCAAAAATTCTATAGGCCCTCAAGTGACTAGAGTATCCTAGAAAAATGGCAGGTTCACTCTTAGGTTCAAATTTATCCAAAGCTCGTTTGTCATTGTTTTGAACAAAACATTTTGATCCAAAGACTCTGAAATGAGCAACCGAAGGTCTCTTACCTTTCATTAGCTCATATGGTGTCTTTTTGGACTTAGGTCTTACCATTGCCCTGTTTATAATGTAACAAGCTGTATTCACTGCCTCTACCCAGAACTTCCTTGGGAGTTCTCCTTCTATCAGCATGGTTCTGGCCATCTCCACAAGGGTTCTATTTCTCCTTTCCATGACTCCATTCTGTTCAGGAGTTCTTGGAGAGGAAAACTTGTGTGACATACCGGTTGCTCTGCAGAAATCATCAAATTCAGAGTTATCAAATTCTCCTCCATGATCTGATATGATTGATGAAATGATAAACTTACCTTCCTGCTTTACTTTCTTAAAGAAGGCCTGAAATTCTTCAAATGCATCATTCTTGTGAATTAGAAAGAACACCCAAGTAAACCTAGAAAAGTCATCCACTCAAACGAATCCATATTTGCATCCACTTACACTTGCTGTTCTAGTGGGTCCAAACAAGTCCATATGAATGAGTTCAAAAGGTTTAGATGATTGATTTTCAAGTCTGGACTTAAATGACTTTCTAGTATGCTTACCTTGAGTACATGCATTGCAGACTTTGTCATTTTGTTTAAAGGATGCATCTGGCAGACCATTCATCATGCTGAACTTTACTAACTTATGCAAGACACTATAGCTAGCATGCCCTAGCCTACGATGCCAAAGCCAAGCAAGTTCATTTTTATTCACAGCAAGACAAAGATTATTGTGTGCAGGATCATCTAAATCCACCATGTACATGTTGTTTATTTTTTTTCCAATGAACTTAACTTTTTCAGACCTCATATCAAGAATAGTGCAAGCATGGGATTCGAACACAACTTTGTTTCCTTTATCACACAGTTGGATGATACTTAGAAGATTGTATCCTAGCCCTTCAACAAGTAACACATCATCAATAGAATTCAGAGGATTATTGCCGACTTTACCTTTTCCGATGATTTTACCTTTATTGTTTCCCCCAAAGGTGACATGACCTCCATCTTTTTTAACCAAGAAACAAAATTTAGCTTTGTCGCCCGTCATGTGCCTTGAACAGCCACTGTCGAGATACCACCGGTTATGTACAGCTGCAAGGCATTCCTGCAATTCACATCAAGCAATAGATTTTGGAACCCAAATACACTTGGGTCCCATCAGACCATATGATTGTGTCAAGTAAGACAACATGCTTTTGGGAATCCAGATCTGTTGTGTTGAGGGTTTTCGAGATGTGGGTTCCATGGAATTGAGATTCTTTTGATTGGATTGAGGTACCTTTTGGAATGACCTCTTTGAACCATTTCTGTCATTAGAGACGTATGAGGTGTTGTTCTTATTTTTATTCCAATAGTTATTGTGACTCCAAGAGTCATTGGGAAACTTAGGGTGTGAGTTTCTGTAGGAATAATGAGCTCTAGATGGCATGAAGTTTCGCTGCGTAGACCCAGTAACTTGATAGCGTTGACTCATCTAGTGAGTCTTTCTGCCATAAGGGTTCAGGTATGTAGGGTGCGTTGACACACTGAAGTGGTTGCGTCGACTCATTCTCATGTTTCTCAAGGAGTGCCCACTGGGGAAGGGTATATGCGTTGACGCAGTGCGGACACTGCGTTGACGCGCCCAAGGGTTTGATCTAGTATTGTTTCTGTAAGACCCTTGGTACATGGGTTGAGTGGACGCAGGACGCCTAGTGCGTTGACGCGACTGTTGAGTACCAGCCCTATGACTCTTTGAATTTTCACCTTGGTACATGCGCGACTGTTGAGTACCAGCCCTATGACTCTTTGAATTTTCATATCCTCGATATTGAGTTGATGAGCTAGAATCTATAGGCTGACCTGAGGATTTGCTTCTGAATTTGGGCACATTCTTATGAAGATTGGCATTGCCAGTATCATACATTTTCTCTTTGCCCTTTTCTTTTCTGATTTGTTCTGTCTGTTTTACTTCTTCTTAAACCTTCTCACACAAGTTCTGTTCAGATGAGCCTTGTTCCGAAACAAAGGTTATAAATCTTGTTCCTATATCCTTCTTCTTGGTTGGATTATAACCAAGTCCTTCTTTTCCAAAATTACTTTTTATTCCCATGATAGCTTCAAGATTATTTTTACCTTGAGTTAATTTCTCAAGAGAGGCTTGTTTACTTGAATTTTCATCTTCCATTTTCTTCAAGTTTTCTTGGAGTTCCTGATTCACTCCTTGAACAGCTTCATATTTTTCTTTAGCAATTTTTGCATCATTCTCCAATTTTTGCATTTTTAGTTTCAGGTCATCCTGAGTTTTCAGTAAGAATTCATTTTCTCTCTTCATCTCTATTACTTGATCTCTATATTCGTCATTTTCACAAAGAGATTTTCTTATACTGACATTTTCAGCTTCTAGGCACTTGATTTTATCATTTAATGAATTCTCTTGGCTAGTCAGATTTTTCTTCTTCTTGAGTGATTTATTCTCTTTCTTTACATGATCATATTTGTCTAGCAGTTCATTGAATGCTTCTTCCCAATCACTACAAGAGAAATTCTCAGAAGAAGAAGTTACCTCATCATCATCATCTCCCTTAGCCATGAAGCACAACTTAACATCACTCTCTTCTTCAGATGTACTTTCTTCTTCATCTTCATCTTTCTCCTCGTCACTCCATGTGCTTATCATGGCCTTTGGTTTCTTGTTCTTCCATTTCGGTTGGGCTTTCTTCACATTCTCTGGACATTCGGATTTGATGTGACCTTGTTTCCTGCATTGATAATAAACAACATTGTCAGATTTCCTAGAGTTCTCTGATTTGTACTTTGTACTCTTTCTTACCTCTGGTCTTCTGTAGCTTCTAAATTTACCTTCCTTCCTTAGAAACTTTCTGAATTTTCTGGTGAGCATTGCTATCTCACCTGAGTCATTTTCTGAGGTAGATGAGTGACTTTCATCAGAACTCTCCTTGCTGCTTGGTCCTGTCTTCAATGCAAGAGGTTTTTTCTTTTTCACATCCTCATCTGCCCTTTTAAAATTCAGCTCATAAGCCATTAGTGATCCTATAAGTTCATCAGGAGTAGTGGTGGGAAGGTTCCTAGATTCCTCAACAACAGTGGCCTTGGTGTGCCAAACTGGAGTTAGAGATCTGAGAATCTTCCTAACCAGTTCATAATCTATGTAGGCCTTTCCTAGACCTTTAAGACCATTCACCAGTAAGGTTAGTCGGGCATACATTTCAGATATGTTTTCCTCTGGTTTCATCCTAAAAGCTTCATATTCAGAAATTAGCATATTGGCTTTTGTCTCCCTTACCTCGGACGTACCTTCATAAATCACTTGGAGTCTGTCCCACATTTCCTTGGCACTGGTACATGAAGATACTCGTGAAAACTCCATAGGGTGCAATGAACATTGCATGCTATTCATGGCTTGCCAATTGACATTAGACTTCCGAATCTGCTCCTTCACCCACAATTCTTCATCTCCTTCTATCTGATATGGTCCCTTGCTCACGACTCTCCAAACCTCATGGTCCTGAGCTCTTAGAAATACCTGCATCCGATTTTTCCAGTACGCATAGTTAGTGCCATCAAACAGAGGTGGCCTATTCACAGCATACCCTTCAGGTATGAACCCTTTGTTTTCCATTCTGCCAAATCTCTCTGGGTTGTTAGACCCTTGACAAGAGAGCCTGGCTCTGATACCACGTGTTGGATTAGGTGGAATGTCAAACTAGAGGGGAGGGGTGAATAGGTTGACCCCTTTAAAATTCTAAGCACGATCGCACTCGAAATATGGTGCAGAATGATAGAGATAATATCAAAAACAAACCAACAAGGAGAATCGAGCCTAAACAAACATCTAACGAGAAGAGAGAAATAAGAGAAGTCAAACCACACAATGAACGCAGATTTTTAAGGTGGTTCAGTCTCCCTGTGGAGACCTACGTCCACCCCTCACTAAACCAGTGAGGATCCCTACTGAGCTTCACAGCTTAGCTATACTGAGGAACTAATTCCTCACAACACCGCTGAGCCTTACAGCTTGGCTTAATCAGAGAAACACATTCTTAAACCCGCTGATAAACAGCTTGCAGGCGACACGCCCAATTCCCTTGATCCAAGCACGAACTACTGGATCAACCCCTCCCTCTATACAACCCAGTACGAGGGAGAAAATAACGTAGTAGAGTTCAAAAAGAAAGACAAATAACAAATGAAAATGCACAGTGATAGATAGAGTAAACTCAGATATGTTGCGCAGCAGAAGATTAGCCTCGAGATCAGAAGTCTGCACTATAGAGCTTCAACAATCAGCAGATCTTCTTCTTCTATCCTCAGCAGATCGAAATTGTGAAGAAGATCATCTTTCACTCTGCTTGCGAGCTCCTCTACTTCAACCTGATCTCCTCCTCTTTTTCAAAATTCCACACGCTCCTTTTCTCTTCAGATTGATTCCCGCGCTCACGTCTAGATTTAGCATATATACTACTAGTGGGACCCAACCATATTTTCTGGTTAGTCCCTTAATTGCATCGTGTGGAGCCTTCTAGAATCGAGAGGGAAAGAGCAGACCGCAAGCACTTTTGGCTGACGTGTCGTTTGACGTCACTTGCAAATGGGGTCCACCACAATTACATAGGAAGTAACAGATGGCGTCAACCCACTGACTCCATAGGGTTGACGCAGCCTTGAAATCCTTCATGTGGTGTAAAGCTTGAGGCTTGATGCGTTGACGCAGGGGTCGCTGCGTCGACCCACTGACCTGTCCCTGGGCTGAAATCACAGCAGTCTTTCTTGCTGCGTCGACGCTGTCTTGGTGTAGCGTTAACGCATTGAGGCATTCCAGTAAGCCATTGGCTCTCCCTTTGTAACTGCTGCGTCGACGCTGTCTTGGTGTAGCGTTAACGCATAGAGGCATTCAAGTAAGCTATTGGCTCTCCCTTTGTAATTGCTGCGTCGACGCTGCTCTATTGTGGCGTTGACGCAGT
Organism: Amorphophallus konjac; assembly: GCA_022559845.1. Taxonomy (NCBI): domain Eukaryota; kingdom Viridiplantae; phylum Streptophyta; class Magnoliopsida; order Alismatales; family Araceae; genus Amorphophallus; species Amorphophallus konjac. The sequence continues at coordinate 392,800,731 of CM040126.1, forward strand.
GGAATAACCTGTGAAGGTCTCTGCTTCAGAATATGATGAGTTGACGCTGCTTGCTTCGTGGAGTTAACGCTGTGAGAGGTATCAGTGAAGGCTTCTTCAACTGATGCGTGGACGCTCTAAGCTCCCAGCGTCGACCGTGTTCCTTTCTTGCAACAAGAATGAAATCAAGTGAAAGCGTTATTGAATCAGGATTTAATTCAGCATTAAAATTAATTATATCATTCATATCTCATGGTTGTCATCATCAAAATCAGGGGCACAACAGGATAGGGTCCATAAATGGGAAGGGAAGTGGGACCAAGCTATCCTTGAGCCAACTACGTAGTGGCTCGGCTATGTAATGTGTACCCGTTAGAAATATGGGTGGCTCGGGCTTGGGTGGCTCCAAATGAGATGGTTCCGAATAGAGTTCGGCAGTAGAGGGTGGTAGCATGGGAGCTCTCGTGGGTGGGGAATGAGGATCCACTATGATGGGGAGAGGGCTTGGGGACTCCATTGATGGGGCCGGGTTAAGACTACCGGCGATGACCTCCTTAGGCTCGGGGAGGAGTACATCTCTAGGAGTACATGTCCTATCCACCCCATCCAACCGGTCCAAAATCATTTGCATAAGTTCGACAACGGAGTGGGTTGGAATAGGGATATCATGGTGGACTCGCCCGTAGTCAACCGTCCTAGGAGTGGGTCTTGGCTCATCTACGTGTGGGGCTCTTTGCCTCCGACTAGGACTCACTTGGTTGGAAGTGATTTGGTGGGGCCGGTTGGAGGTGACCGGTTGGGGCACGTAGACCTTCCTAAGCTCTCTCTTCATGTCCCACCATGACTCGATGGGCCATTGCCCCCTAACCTCTCTCATTCTTTCGATGTAATCCCACTTTTCGGCAGCCTCATGAAGAAGCCGCTCTTTGGCGAAAGAGAATTGCATTGCCTCGGACATAGTATAACAATCAAAGTATGTGTCCATGGCGGCCTCCCACTTGAGGTAGTCGCCCGGGCCATTGGAGCCATAAAAACCCGAGGCTTCGGGCCTACGGAAGTGGAGTGGGTGGTTGCCAAGCCCATGGGTGGACCAACGGCCATATTGCCCGGGTGATTGGGAATCCATGGGAAATTGGGGGGGAACTATATGTTGGACATGCCAACACTTGGACACTACACTAGACCGGCTATGCAAGGTTGGAATGCACTAACTAATGTAAACACCGACTAATGCACCTATACCTAAACCAATATCCGGTACATGGCGGAGTTAATCGATCTGAAGATCACTCGCGCAAGTGTGCGGTCTTCCCGATAGGCGTAACCTAACGTTCGGACAACACCTTTTGATATACCGAGTTATCGGGATGAAAATGTAATTTTAAAACACATTTTTTTTTGTCTTGAAAATGATGATGATCCTAGACTCGACTTAGACCATGATGCATGCAAGACTTATGCAAAGACTACCCTAGACTCAACTCGCTCTGATACCAATTTGATGCGGGACGGATGACCGACTCGGGCTAAGACGTACGACCGACTCGTTGTGCAGCCAGCACTAGCACACTAAGGCAAGCCAGGCGGCTGACCACCGTGGTATTCTCCGGGTGGAGACGTCTCTCAACAGCGACTCTCTTGAGCCCGACGATCGTCCCTTGCGAGGGAAACGTGGGGATCGCGGCGATTAAGAAACCACCGTCGCCTAGGGTGCTAATTCGCGCTCGGTGCTCGATTGGAGCCACGGAACGGGCGCTCACAACTCACAATCGCGGTGAATTTGAAACTAGCTATCGGCCTTATTCTCACAAACGCAACAATATAGAAAGCATACTAAACAGCAAATGTAAGGATCAGAATGAGCACATACCTCCACGACTAGTCGTGGGGAAGAATTCCCGGCCGATTTCCGAACAACCCCAATACACACAAGATTAACTTTACAATTTCAGAAGCTTGGCCCACTCCACACAGGGAGGTATCGGGCTACAATCAATAACTTTGGGGTTGATGGAACCCGGGTTGAAGGGCCACACTCGCGGGAGGCGAGGAACTCGTGCCGGAGCCGCTCGGGTACGCCGAGGGAAAGCCGACCCGGTTCTGCCCGCCCTGGTCACCCTGCGCAGCGAGCTTGCGGAGGCTGGTACGGCTGGATCCGATGCCCAATCGGAGCGCCGTTTGTTGTAGAATGTCGGCGACTGGATGTAGTATCTTCACTCCGAAGATCGCGAACAGATGCCTTCAGATATGGGCGCAGTGACGAATCTTCTGAAGTTCTGATTTTGTGCTCACAGAACTGCACAGAAACACGGTAAAATGTTGGGAAAATGGTTGCCGATGTCGGATCGGGGCGTTCCTTATGGGAGATGGTAGGCGACGTCTAGTGGAAGAAATACTCTGAAGATCCCTCACATGGATCTTGGCCAGATGAAGCGGGGCAGGCTCTGAAAGTTGATTCTAGTTCCCAGCCGGGACTGCTTAGACCAGCCCGCGCGATCCCACGAGAACTGCCGTCACGATCAGCACCAGTCACGGATCGAGGCGAAACCAGCGGAAACACAAAGAGGACTTGAAATACTACGATTTCTCTTCAGGAATTCAGATGGTATCGGGGTTGGGCTCCAGGAATTAAAACACAGACATCTTCAATTCTAGGCAGCATTCAGTAACCGATCTGCATGCCTCCACGAGAAAAATCGCCACCGTTGCTCACGAACTCCAATCGATGCGAAACCAAAGCTGAAAGTTTTCTAACTTGCAGAGATATCACGGATAATTTTTATGGAAAAAGAAGATAAGAGGAAGAGGGGGATATGAGATCAAGTCTCACGACCCAGTTCTATCCAGTCACAGGACAGCACAATGGGAGTCACACCCAAGAACACACAAAGAGAATCACTCTCTAATGAACTTTTCTTTCAACAAAACTTCATTCTATTTTGCACAAGCACTATACATGCCTTTAAATAGACCATGGCAAGGGGTAGGGGGAGGGGAATTCGTTGGTTACAAGAAGGGAGAGGGGGAGGTGCGCATGGATCATGAAAGGGGGACTTGGTGAAAGGGAAAGGGAGACAAGGGGACATGGTAGCTCACCTACCTTTGAAATTCAAGGTAAAGATGGTAGGTGGCAGCCATATTTGGCATTGACCAGCAGCCATTTGAATGCCCCATGTGGTAAATGGGATGGGAAGAAGAAAAATCAACAATTGCTAGCCTAATAAGCCAAAAAGGAGGGCGCCCCTAGCTTGGGCCCTTCTTGGGCCAAGTTTGGTCATGGCTTAACCAAGCCCAACCAACCAATATGGCTTAAGGCCATTCCACCCTTGAAAGCCCATGAATGAAGAGAGCCCACTCTAGATAACTCAATGTAGATAGCCCATGTAGGAAGGAAGCCCATATGGCTTATGGATCCATTATAAATGGACCAAGGCCATTCCTTCTTAAGGAATGCTTAAGGGGCATTAACCATTTGGCCCTTTAGGAGCCTTACAACTAGCCCATTAGCAAATTACAAATACAATAACTATTACAAGCCCAATTCAATGCCGAGGCCAAATTGTCCCTAATTGGAAGAGAAGCTGAAGTAATCCACTTGGTGCTCCGCGTATGGCACCGTCGGTTCGCCGACGTGTCACTTGATCCCCCTAGTGTCCGCACCACTATGAGATCAGTCAACCTCATTATAAGAGCCGACACAACATATACTGGTCTATCCGAATACTTAACATCCTTCTCAAATATTCTACGACCATGAACATTCTAAACTTGTGCAAAGAAGAATGATCTCATTATCATAGTTTTATTATGATCTAATCTTCATTGCATAAATTTACAAACTTCATAATAATTAGCATAAACATATAGTATGAATATAACGAACATCATTGCCATTACTAAATGCAAACAAGAATGTATACAAAGTGTTCTATCATTAGGAAGAGCCAACATTTGACTGAGTCGGCCATTCCTTGGAGTGTCAAGAAGGTGTTGAACCTCTCCATATGCTCAACTGGGTTCGAGATCCTATCAAAGTAACCTCTAGATGGAAGCTTAACCTTCCTCCATAGAGGGATGGTAAGGACATCATCGATGAATGGTGTAATATCCCGGACCTTTCGGATCCTTTTTCGTGGGTCTCGGATCTAGTTTCTCGGAGTGTCCGGCTCCGTTGTGTTCGAAATTTCATTTCGGACATCTTTCGTGTTCGGATCGGCGCAATCCGGAGTCGTTTCGAAGGCCCGGAGGCGTTCCGCGGCTTTTTCGCGCGTGTTTTCCGATTTCTGATGTGTGTTTCGGCAATTCCTTCAGAACCTCGCTGCGGGTGAACCGGTTCGTTCACCTGGGCACGAGTGGTAGTTGCGATCGGTGCGTCCTGAGGATTCCGGAAATGTAATTTTTTATTTTTTGATATTTTCTGGAATTTTTGGATTTTCCTATAAATACCCCCCTATTTTCTCTCTCTCCCCCACCTTCTCTTTCTTCTTCTTCTTCCTCCTTCCTTCCCCAAACCGTGGCCGCCCTCTCCCTCTCTCCCGTTCGAGCACGGCGACCACCGTTTCGACTGCAGACGGCGGCGGTGCGACGTGGCAAGGACGTGGGTGACGTCGAGACGATCGTGCGGGCGTGCGGCAAGCGTGGGAAGCGTGGGGAGGCGGGGTTCTAAAAGCGTTCTTCGCGATTCACGGACGATCCGGTGGAGCATTCGCTCCATTGAGGTAGGGTGACGTTCCCTAGCTCCCCGCCGTTCATTTCCGTGGTTTATAGGCCGAGGGGAGGCCGAGAGGGGTGTGATTGAGCATGTTGGGGTTTTTCCATGATTTAGGGAGAGCTCGCCCGATCTATGGATTTGATGCATGATTTCACGTTTTGATGGCCTAGAATCATGCTAGGGGTCCCCAGGGGTCTTCCCCTTTGATTTCCCCATCTCCGATGGAGGCATGGGGGCGTGGTTGAAGTTTTTGGGCTTTCCCGCCGTTTTTGCCGTCGGGTGCGTATGACGGTCCTTCCAGGGACCGTCACATTATGTGACGAGCCTCGAGAGGGCCGTCACATGCCCTTTGGTTAGCCTTCAGGGGTCAGGGACTGTGACAGTCCCACGATTGACCGCCACTTGTATATGACGCGCCTAGGCTGGGCCGTCAGGGGCTTTCCGACCGCTGGTTTTGACCGTTGGGGTTCTGCGTGTGTAACGCGCCAGGGCGGCCCGCGTTACATTCGTGTAGCGTGCTGGGGCAGGAGCGTTACATCTTGCTTTCTCGAGGGGAGCGTGAGGTGCTTGTAACGCGCCAGGGCGGGCGCGTTACATTCGCGTAACGCGCTAGGCCAGGCGCGTTACATTCGTGTAACAGGCGCGGTTCCTCAGCCCGTGTAACGGCCTGCGTTAGACCGTCAAGTGTGTGTGTAACAGTCTCGCCTAAACCGTTACAGCCTTGTGACGGTCCCGGGGTGGGCCGTCAGGCGCCTGGTTGCCCCGAGAGGGCTGCAACCCCATTTTTAGTCCGACTGTGGCCACCGTGCGACGGGGCCGGTGCGTGGGGTGGTCCCCGTGAGTCGTCGGATGCGGGCGTCGTTTTCCGTGACTTGAGAGTCTACTCCTTCAGTGACCCTCCACTAGTCGTAGCCTACCAGTACGCGGTACCGGTCGCACCAGGGAGTGGTGTACGGGCTTACCCTTAGAGGCGGTTTGTGGACCGGTTGCCGTCGGGCCCCATGTTTTGCAGCCAGAGTCCGGCTGAGGGAAAAACCGGTCAGAGGGCCAGACCAGGGACGCGCGGTCTGTGTGTGCACACGTGGTTGGGGGCGGTTGGATCCACGTCGACGGGCGTGACCCCAGCTAGTCACTTGTTTGTGGTTACTTGTTCGGTGTTCGTGCCCTCGGTAGGCGCTACCATGTCAGGCAGTTCACCTGCGGTGCGGTGTAAGACGTCAGGGGACGCTACCGACTGTGCTTCTAGTGGGAGCTACTCCTATCGAGTACGGAGTGACAGACTGTCAGTCGTGTGTTTCCGACCTTCGGATTTTGTCGGGTCGACCGTTGAGGTTCGGTTGTCTCACCGCGGCACGTGTGCCGGTATGTGTGCCGTAGGACCTTTGTTTAGTAGAGTACAGGGCTTTCCTTTCCGAGGTACTCTCCTACCACTAGCGTAGTGGTTTCCTATTTTACGAGGTAGGGTTCGAATGATCCCTACTGAGTCTTGTTCCGAGACTCATTCCCTACGTGTTTTCACCGTGTTTCAGGTGAGGCGCCGCCCCAGGGGAGCGCGTCTGGGGTGCAGCGTGGTGCGGGTGCCCAGAGGTAGTGCCAGAGGTCAGAGCCGGGGTATGCCCCGTGTAGCTGTACTTTTCTTTCTTGTCTCTGTGCTAGTTGTGGACTACTGTTGTTGTTATTCTTTTTTATTGTGGACCATGTAAAATGCTAATTCATTTCCTGCTTAATATTATAACTGTTTAATTTCTGCAATTACTTGTGATACTTGCGTAGTTTCCACACCATCCTTCTAACCCTTCCGAGTCTTCGGGCTCGTGGGTGGCGGTGCGAGTCTCGGGTTATCGGGCCTTCCCGGTAATCAGATTCTCGGGTCGTTACAGCTGGTATCAGAGCGCGGTTGTGGAATTACATGAGAATCATAGGTAATTGTAGTGGTCCACTTGTCCACAACAATGATGTACAGTTGACACTGGCATCGGGCATCGTGTGTTTTTCTTGACCATGCCATTTTCGTGTTTTCTGTCTTTTGCTTCAGGAGCGAGCATGGCGCCGAGGCGGAGCACTCGCTCTCAGCAGGGGCAGTCGGATGGAGGTCAGGAGATCCAGCAGGGGGTCCAGGGGGACCAGGAGGAGCATAGCAGAGCGCCACTAGGAGCTACCGAGGCCGCGGCTACTGCGAGGGTTCCGGGGGCCGAGGATTTCTTCCGTGGCATGTATCAGCTTATGTCTCAGCAGTTCGGTGGAGAGGCTGGTGAGGGCTCGTCGGCTAGGGGTGGGCCAGGCCGAGCAGTGAGGGACTTTCTGCAGTTCCATCCACCTTACTTCAGCGGCCAGGCAGACCCTGATGCGGCTCGTGATTGGCTTGATGAGATGGAGCGGGTGTTCAGTTCTACGAAGAGTGCTGCCGAGGACAGAGTGGTGTTGGCTTACAACCAGTTGCAGGGTACAGCTCAGAAGTGGTGGTCTTCCGAGTGAAAGACGTCCTTTCAGCTTCGTCCACTTGAGTAGGTCGAGTGGGACGATTTCGTCAGTGCTTTCGAGCGTACGTACTATCCAGATTTTGTTGCTACGCAGCGGATGCGGGAGTTTCTGGAGCTGGTGCAGGGCGACATGTCCGTGTTACAGTACAGGGCCCGATTTGTTGAGCTGGGTCGGTATGCACCTCACATCATGGAGCATGAGAGGGTGAAGACCGCGCAGTTTGTTCAGGGTTTGAGGCAGGAGCTGAGGCACCATCTGATCGCGAATGGGGCCACGGATCTAGAGTCATCATCTCGTGTTGCGGCTTCTTTGGAGATGGATATGCAGAGGATCCGAGGACCGATCAGCCAGGGGCAGTCTTTGTCAGGTCGCAGCCAGCAGTCGGCTACCCAGCAGCAGGGTTCCTTCCAGCATGCGATGAGTGGTTCAGGAGTGCCGGCACAGGCAGCGTCGGTGACAGGATCTGCGTCCTTTGGCACGAAGGTCAAGAAGTTTTTCAAGAAAGGGTTTGGCAAGAAGAAGTCTAAGGATCAGGGGCAAGCTTCATCGGGCAATGTACAGCAGCCGATCCCCTTGCAACGTCAGGGATCAGTGGGTGGGTCGCGAGGACCGTGTCCACGGTGTAGTGGGTTCCACCCAGGCAAGCAGTGCACGGCGTCGATTATCTATTTTCGGTGTGACCAGCCAGGGCACATGGCGCGTGATTGTCCTCAGAGGTCGCCACAGCAACAGGTTCCCCAGCAGCAGGGATAGTATCCGCCGCTACCCAGGTCAGCTAGTGTGGGAGGCAGGCAGAGAGCTCGAGGCCAGATCACGCACATGACCAGGGCAGAGGCAGTGGCGTCGCAGCTCGTGGAAGGTACCGTTCAGATTTTAGGTTGTGCGGCTCGATTTTTGTTTGATTCTGGCGCGTCTCATTCGTATATTTCAGAGGATTTCACGTTGAGCATCGAGGAGCCGGTGACCCAGTTGTCCTGTGATTTGACAGTGGAGTTGCCTTCGGGTGATTTCATGATCACTCTGTATTGCTTCGATCAGGTTCCGGTTTGGATCGATGGGCGAAGTATGCCAGGCAGGTTGTATGCGTTGCAGCTTCAAGATTACGATGTGATTCTAGGCATGGACTGGCTCGAGACTCATGGAGCGGTGGTGGATTGTGGAATGAAGAGGGTCTACTTCCAGCATCCGAGTAAGTGGACCTTCTATTTCCAAGGTATCCGTTCCACCTCTTCTCGATTCCTCATTTCTGCTATTCGAGCCCGTCGGTTGCTTGATTCTGGTTGTCAGGGTTTTCTCGCGTCTGTGGTTGTGTCTGACCGGATGGAGCCGAATGTCGAGGATATTTCGGTGGTGTGCGAATTTCCTAACGTTTTTCCCGAGGAGTTACCTGGATTACCTCCCCAGCGGGAGATCGATTTCGTGATCAAGGTTGTGCCTAGTACGGGACCCTTGGCGATGGCTCCCAACCGTATGGCCCCCGCTGAGTTGAGAGGGTTAAGGGCGCAGTTGCAGGAGCTGCTGGACAAGGGGTATGTTCGTCCTAATTTTTCCCTTGGGGTGCGCCTGTGTTGTTTGTGAAGAAGAAGGACGGTAGTCTGCGGCTATGCATTGACTATCGGCAGCTGAATGAAGTGACCATTAAGAACAAGTATCCGTTGCCATCGATTGATGATTTGTTCGACTAGCTCCAGTCTGCACGAGTGTTCTCGCGGATTGATTTGCGGTTCGGTTACTATCAGCTGAGAATTCGCGAGTCCGATGTGGAGAAGACTACTTTCAGTACGAGGTATGGGCATTATGAGTTTTTGGTGATGCCGTTCGGGCTCACCAATGCCCCAGCAGCCTTCATGGACTTGATGCAGAGGGTGTTTCATCCGTATTTGGACCAGTTCGTGGTCATCTTCGTGGATGACATCCTTGTTTATTCGCAGTCTACCAAGGAGCACGCATACCATTTGGGTGTGGTGCTGCAGACGTTGCGAAATCACCAGTTGTATGCGAAGCTCAGCAAGTACGAGTTTTGGCTCGGCGAGGTGCACTTTCTGGGGCACGTGATTTCTGGTGATGGTATTTCCGTGGACCCCACCAAGGTCGAGGCAGTAATGCAGTGGCCGAGGCCGAGGTCGGTGACGGAGATCCGGAGTTTCTTGGGGCTTGCGGGCTATTATCGCCGGTTTATCCAGGATTTTTCTCATATTGCGACCCCGATGACTAGGCTCACGCGGAATGATGTGCCTTTTGTCTGGTCTGAGGAGTGTGAGCAGAGCTTCAGGGAACTGAAGAGATTGCTCACCTCAGCTCCGGTGTTGGTTTTACCTTCTGGATCGGGAGGTTTCGTGGTGTGTACAGATGTTTCCGGCGTTGGATTGGGAGCTGTGTTGATGCAGCATGGTAGAGTGGTGGCTTATGCATCTCGGAAGCTAAAGCCCCACGAGGAGAACTACCCTACCAATGACCTTGAGTTGGCGGCGGTGATCTTCGCGCTGAAGATCTGGAGGCATTATCTGTACGGCGAGAAGTTCGAGGTGTTCACTGACCATCAGAGTTTGAGGTATGTCTTCTCGCAGAGGGACCTGAGCCTCAGGCAAAGGCGTTGGATGGAATTCATGAAGGATTATGGCTTCACCTTGTCTTATCAGCCAGGCAGGATGAATGTCGTCGCCGATGCTTTGAGTCGGAAGGTCACGATCTGTGCCTTAATGTTGAGAAAGTGGAGGCTCTGGGAACAAGTGCCCGAAGTATCTTTCAGGCTCAAGATTCCCCAGGAGACAGGGTTGGCAGTGCTTGCAAGTCTGACTGTCACTCCTGCTATCCGTCGTCAGGTGATAGAGGCTCAGCATGCGGACCCTGAGTTGCCCCGGATTTTGGCGATGGCTGATGTGGAACTCGGCGAGGACGGTGCTGCGAGGTTTCGCGGCAGGCTGTACGTCCCAGCGGAGGAGCAGATTCGTCGTGCGGTGTTGCGCGAGGCTCACGGGAGCAGGTACACCGTACACCCGGGTGCGACAAAGATGTATCGGAACTTGCGGAGACACTTCTGGTGGCCTGGCATGAAGAGAGATGTCGCAGAATTTGTGGCCAGGTGCCTGACCTGTCAGCAGGTGAAGGCGGAGCATCAGCGACCAGGAGGTACTCTCCAGCCCTTGGATATTCCTGCGTGGAAGTGGGACCACGTGACCACGGATTTTGTGGTGGGGTTGCCGAGGACCCCGAGTGGGCATGATAGTATTTGGTTGCTGGTAGATAGGCTGACGAAGGTGACTCGGTTGTTACCGGTCAAAGTCAGCTGGAGCGTGTCCAAGTTGGCTCGTCTTTATGTGGAGCAGATCGTGCCGCTGCATGGGATTCCCATTTCGATCGTATGGGATCGAGATCCGCGCTTCACTTCTGGATTCTGGAGGAGTTTCCAGCGAGCTCTTGGCACGGAGTTGGCTTTTAGCTCGGCGTATCATCCTCAGTCTGATGGTCAGTCTGAGAGGACCATCCAGACGTTGGAGGACATGCTGAGATCCTGCTGCCTGGAGTGGCAGGGGAGTTGGATTCACCACCTACCGTTGGTGGAGTTTGCCTATAACAACAGCTATCATTCGAGCATTGGTATGGCTCCCTATGAGGCTTTGTATGGGCGTCCTTGCCGGACTCCACTTGATTGGTTTGAGGTTGGTGAGCGTGTTGTGACGGGACCAGAGTTGGTGCAGCAATGTGTGGATGTTGTACACCTGGTTCGTCAGAACATGTTGGCAGCCCAGAGTCGGCAGAAGAGCTATGCTGACTGTAGGAGGCAGCCCCTCGAGTTCACCGTGGGCGATCACGTGTTCTGAGAGTTTCTCCGATGAAGGGGGTGATGCATTTTGGACGACGTGGGAAGCTGAGTCCCCGCTACATTGGTCCTTTTGTGATCTTGGAGCGCATCGATGAGGTTGCTTACCGGTTGCAGTTACCCCTTGAGTTGGCGTCGGTGCATGACGTGTTCCACGTCTCGATGTTGCGAAAATATGTGCCCGATGACTCTCATGTGCCCAAGATTTCTGGTTGGCCTGAGGTGACTCCAGATCTCTCTCTCCCAGAGTTTTCGATCCGCGTCGAGGATAGGCGAGAGCAGCACCTGCGGAACAAGGTCATCCCCTTGGTAAAGGTGGTGTGGCAGTGGCACTCTGGTGGTGAGGCTTCTTGGGAGCGTGAGGATGAGATGCGGCAGTAGTTCCCGTACTTGTTTGAGTGAGTCTTCCTCTTCTTTCCCTTTGGGTTGTTCTCAATTTCGAGGATGAAATTCCTTAAGGGGGGAGGGCTGTAATATCCCGGACCTTTCGGATCCTTTTTCGTGGGTCTCGGATCTGGTTTCTCGGAGTGTCCGGCTCCGTTGTGTTCAAAATTTCGTTTCGGACATCTTTCGTGTTCGGATCGGCGCGATCCGGAGTCGTTTCGGAGGCCCGGAGGCGTTCCGCGGCTTTTCCGCGCGTGTTTTCCGATTTCTGGTGTGTGTTTCGGCAATTCCTTCGGAACCTCGCTGCGGGTGAACCGGGCCGTTCACCTGAGCACGAGTGGTACCGTTGCGATCGGTGCGTCCCGAGGATTCCAGAAATGTAATTTTCTATTTTTCGGTATTTTCCAGAATTTTTGGATTTTCCTATAAATACCCCCCTATTTTCTCTCTCTCCCCCACCTTCTCTTTCTTCTTCTTCTTCCTCCTTCCTTCCCCAAACTGTGGTCGCCCTCTCCCTCTCCCTCTCTCCCGTTCGAGCACGGCGACCACCGTTTCGGCTGCAGACGGCGGCGGTGCGACGTGGCAAGGACGTGGGTGACGTCGAGACGATCGTGCGGGCGTGCGGCAAGCGTGGGAAGCGTGGGGAGGCGGGGTTCTAAAAGCGTTCTTCGCGATTCACGGACGATCCGGCTGAGCATTCGCTCCATTGAGGTAGGGTGACGTTCCCTAGCTCCCCGCCGTTCATTTCCGTGGTTTATAGGCCGAGGGGAGGCCGAGAGGGGTGTGATTGAGCATGTTGGGGTTTTTCCATGATTTGGGGAGAGCTCGCCCGATCTATGGATTTGATGCATGATTTCACGTTTTGATGGCCTAGAATCATGATGGGGGTCCCCAGGGGTCTTCCCCTTTGATTTCCCCCTCTCCGGTAGAGGCATGGGGGCGTGGTTGAAGTTTTTGGGCTTTCCCGCCGTTTTCACCGTCGGGTGCGTGTGACGGTCCTTCCAGGGACCGTCACATTATGTGACGTGCCTCGAGAGGGCCGTCACATGCCCTTTGGTTAGCCTTCAAGGGTCAGGGACTGTGACGGTCCCACGATTGACCGCCACTTGTATATGACGCGCCTGGGCTGGGCCGTTAGGGGCTTTCCGACCGTTGGTTTTAACCGTTGGGATTCTGCGTGTGTAACGCGCCAGGGCGGCCGCGTTACATTCGTGTAGCGCGCTGGGGCAGGCGTGTTACATCTTACTTTCTCGAGGGGAGCGTGAGGCGAGTGTAACGCGCCAGGGCGGGCACGTTACATTCGCGTAACGCGCTGGGCCAGGCACGTTACATTCGTGTAACGCGCTGGACCAGGCGCGTTACCCTCTGCGTTCCTCAGGCCGTGTAACGGCCTGCGTTAGACCGCCGAGTGTGTGTGTAACAGTCTCGCCTAGACCGTTACAGCCTTGTGACGGTCCCGGGGTGGGCCGTCAGGTGCCTAGTTGCCCCGAGAGGGCTGCAACCCCATTTTTAGTCCGACTGTGGCCACCGTGCGATGGGGCCAGTGCGTGGGGTGGTCCCCGTGCGTCGTCAGATGCGGGCGTCGTTTTCCGTGACTTGAGAGTCTACTCCTTCAGTGACCCTCCACTAGTCGTAGCCTACCAGTACGCGGTACCGGTCGCACCAGGGAGTGGTGTACGGGCTTACCCTTAGAGGCGGTTTGTGGACCGGTTGTCGTCGGGCCCCACGTCTTGCAGCCAGAGTCCGGCTGAGGGGAAAACCGGTCAGAGGGCCAGACCAGGGACGCGCGGTCTGTGTGTGCACACATGGTTGGGGGCGGTTGGATCCACGTCGACGGGCGTGACCCCAGCTAGTCACTTGTTTGTGGTTACTTATTCGGTGTTCGTGCCTTGGGTAGGCGCTACCACGTCAGGCAGTTCACCTGCGGTGCGGTGTAAGACGTCAGGGGACGCTACCGACTGTGCTTCTAGTGGGAGCTACTCCTGTCGAGTACGGAGTGACAGACTGTCAGTCGTGTGTTTCCGACCTTCGGGTTTTGTCGGGTCGACCATTGAGGTTCGGTTGTCTCACCGCGGCACGTGTGCCGGTATGTGTGCCGTAGGACCTTTGTTTAGTAGATAGAGTACAGGGCTTTCCTTTCCGAGGTACTCTCCTACCGCTAGTGTAGTGGTTTCCTGTTTTACGAGGTAGGGTTCGAGTGATCCCTACTGAGTCTTGTTCCGAGACTCATTCCCTGCGTGTTTTCACCGTGTTTCAGGTGAGGCGCCGCCCCAGGGGAGCGCGTCTGGGGTGCAACGTTGTGCGGGTGCCCAGAGGTAGTGCCAGAGGTCAGAGCTGGGGTATGCCCCGTGTAGCTGTACTTTTCTTTCTTGTCTCTGTGCTAGTTGTGGACTACTGTTGTTGTTATTCTTTTTTATTGTGGACCATGTAAAATGCTAATTCATTTCCTGCTTAATATTATAACTGTTTAATTTCTGTAATTACTTGTGATACTTGCGTAGTTTTCACACCATCCTTCTAACCCTTCCGAGTCTTCGGGCTTGTGGGTGGCGGTGCGAGTCTCGGGTTATCGGGCCTTCCCGGTAATCGGATTCTCGGGTCATTACAAATGGTGACTTGATTAGTAGAGTATTGGTGAGCGAGATGTCGCCACCTCCGGGCCAATTGGTGGACCACTTTTAGAATATTATCTAACTAATGATCAAGATCTAATTGGTATGCGACAATCGAGCTTTAAATCCCAGTCCAGAAGATGTCTAGCGGAGTGATGGGCGAGGCCGTGAGGTTAGCCTCATGTCAAAGGGGTCATGTCCTAACTCTCCCTTCTCCTAGGTTGTTCGGAGGTGGCATCGATCCTACGATTGAGAAAAAAATGACACTCGTTCAGAAGGAGATTCAACAACGTTGTGAGTGGGATCAAGAGTATGGCCCTGAAGTCCATCATCCAGGATGACGATCACCTCGTAGGTGACTCTCTCATTGCTCTTGGGTTGGGGTGTGCCTGCTGGTCGCCATCGGGGTTCATTCCTAGTGGCAATGGGATGCCCAGATTCTAAGTATTTGGGTCGCCATGTCTTGTAAGGCCAGAGTCATTAGGGTGGTCTGGGTCCTAGTCTTGCAAGACTAGACTCGTTAGGGCCAATCAGAGTGACTAGGGGAGAGGCCCTTCGATGGTCAAGTTAGTCCGAGTCCCAAAAGATGACAAATATGAGCACTAAATACTTAAATACTTTTTGCAAGATGTATGTGTCTAGTTGAACAGTCTTTATCTTATAGAGTGCCCATTCTCATTCCAAACTCCAGTCTCTAGTATGAGAGTAAAGTCTCCGAGTCTTCAGGTAACCACTTGATTTGGGCAGCAAATTGGGTTGGCTCTCGCCCCGGCCACGATTGAGCTTTGTGGGCCATTCAACCCATTGTCCCATGTCCTATGTCTCATAGAGAGATAAGTATGCCTCAGAGAGAGTAGAGTGTAGGTGGATGGCCCAAATATTCTCTAGGTTTGGGGGGGGTGTGTATGTGATGCCTAAGGCATATGATGGGATATTCTTTCAACTATGTGCGAGATTGATTCAATCATATACAATGTGTAAAGAAACCCTCACCCATAGTGAGGGAGTGGATATAGATCTCAAGGATTTGAGACCAAACACTACAAAAATTTTGATGTTCATTGGTGCGATTGCTCCTTGTTTCTCTCTCATTGGTTTGTGACTACAAAGCATATCTTCGTTACTTCCTTCACATCAATTCAATTAGCATTCATTAGTTGCATTAGAGTTAATGGATCTTTATCAAATCTGGTTGAGATTTCAATACGTGTGAACTTGTGAAAATTGGGTAGAAGTTTGGGGCAAATCTAAGTCATCCACCTCTTGATTTACCTTACTTTAGACCAACTATTTTTTTAATATGTTATGTTTAGTTTTTAATAATATTGATAAATAAATATACATGAATCTAGATGTGTGAAATTATATTATTTTCATGTTTCAGTGTCTTAATTTTTTTAATGTGTTGTGTCCAACATTTGTATATGTGTCAACACTTGACAGATGTGTCTATGTTCCACAAATCAGATTTACTCTAAATATATACAATTTGAAAATTTTTATTCCTTATTTATGGCCAAGGGTCTTTGACAATGTAAGAGTTCACCATTTGTTTGAAAATTTATGAAAATGAGTTACCTTTTAGGTGAGTTCAATTTATGATATTTTGGTTATTTAGATTTTTATGAAAATAACCTTGCTATATAGATGATTACAAATATATCACATATATATTAATTAATCTAAATAACTTTACTACGTATGAGTGCAAAAATACCCTCACAGCTAATTACCATCAAAAAATATTTGGTAAACAATAAATGGCGAAATATTTTTGCACTTTTGTTTATGAAGCAGTGTCATTTTCATATTTATATTTATACAATGAGATTATTTTTATAATAATAAGATAAGATTTTAAGAACATGTTTTAATCTTAGTTTTTAATTTGAGTTAACTACATTCATACGACCATAAGTTATATAACATAATGACAAGGATAATTTTGCACATATGTCAATGTGACGAGGTTATATTAACCAATTTATAATGAAGGGTGACATTTTCATAATTATGCCTATAACTGAATTTTTGATTTTTTTTAAAAAAAATTAGGTATTTGAAATAAGATTTACTAACCCGATCGTATCAGTCGTATCAATTTTTTGTCGGTACCATATGATATGATATAATACTGTATCATATCGTCCGTCGTATGTCAAGAATAAAGAATTATTTAATAAATGTATGTTATAGTAAAATATGATAGAAAAATTATGTGTAGTTTAGTAGTAAGTGAGTGTGTTAGTTATGTGCAAGGGAAATGGTTCAAATTTCATATTGTCATGAATTTTTTGACTTATTTTTCTAAAAGAATAATAAAAATTTGAGAAAATGGTGTGTATAATATATTATTTTGTAAAATAACTTCTTAATTATTTAGAATAAAATTTATCGTACTAGTCGTACTGAATTTTTATCGGTACGGTACGATATGACATCGTATCGCACCGTATCGTCATATGTCAAGAATGAAAAATTATTTAATAAATATATATTATAATAAAATATAATAAATAAACAAATAAATATATATAATGTAGTGGTCAGTCAATTTATAGGTAGCTACTAAGATAAAAATAGAAATAAAATAAGAATAGTTATGTAAAAGTGTCTTTCAACTTTACTTTTACGAAGAAATCATTTAGGCCCTCTTTGATCACTTTTAGATTATTAGTTTTAACATTTAAAATAATTAATAAATTACTAAAAGGTTAAATAAAGCAAGTGAATTCATATCACACAATAACTTTCGTTCTCATCATCAAACAATTAAAAAAATGTAAATTACCTCAACATCCACTATCTCATGTAACAATTGTTAAAATCAAATTAGGATAGTGACATTTCCGTGACATAACATTAGAGACAATTCCAACTCAAAGACTCAAAAGATCTCAACTTAGACGTCTCTCAAGTGCAATTGACTTAACAATTCTTTGTTTCAATATAAAATAGTGTAGTTATTTTATTAAATAATATTTTTTAGTTGTTTGTTTGGTTATAAAATAGTGTAAATGAAATTACATGGTGTTAATCGTAATTTGTAGGTTAGCACTTTACAGGTACATGCAGGGAGTGCCAGACTATGACAATGAAAATCAAC
This sequence comes from Amorphophallus konjac, assembly GCA_022559845.1. Classification (NCBI taxonomy): domain Eukaryota; kingdom Viridiplantae; phylum Streptophyta; class Magnoliopsida; order Alismatales; family Araceae; genus Amorphophallus; species Amorphophallus konjac. Next base: position 392,817,824 of record CM040126.1, read on the forward strand.
ACGATCGATATGGTGTAATGAGATATCTTTATAGTTAATACAAAAATTATTGTTAATTAAAAATTAGTTTTGATCAATTTTTCTATTTTAAACACAATATCATATCGTACCATATTAGATTATACCGTCAAAAAATCAACATGATTTGATCCGACATTACGACAAATCTTAGTCTCAATCATACTAACATTCTCTTATTTTGATTTACACTCCATACTCACCAGAATCTTAAATCTGAGAATAATTAGTAGAAATCACAACTAATCAATAAAAATATTTTATTTATTATCATCCAAACAAAATATTTCTAATTTTAAAATTAGTAATTCTAAAATCTAATAATTACATCAAAACAAACACCTCAGTGAACTGGGCATCTCATTAAAATCAAAATTTTCGTAAAAACATAAAATAGCTATATTTTCTTTAAATCTTTTAAAAATAAAACATAAACATACGACAACCATCTAATCAAATAAGAACACTTTGCCCTCTCCGTACATCTATCGAACGGACGAATTTTGAAGAAATTTAAAATCCTATTTGGATGGGTTTAGGGTCAAGTTGAGATTATGAGAGAGGGTGTTTAAAAAACTTAACTAATTATCTGTTTACCCTTAACCATTTCATTGTGAATAGTAATTTAAATAGCGTAATTTTTTAATTTTAATTAGATATATTAATGATATTTTTATCAAAATTTTTATTATTTTGATTGTATATTTATTTTATAAAATATTCTAAAAATATTTTAAAAAAGAAAAATAAATTAAAAATGAATAGTGCCACAATATGTGATATTTTTGATTAGTTATGTTTATTAGACTCAATAAATTTTTAAAAATAATAGTTTTAATTAGTTTTTTAAAATGTTGTTATATTAATTATTATTATAAAAATTATAAAATTTAATAAAAATATAAAAATATATTTTGAAAAAAATCTCTCGTCGTTCATCTTCTTCGTCTCTCCCTTCTCTCACTTGCATCTAGTATGGTGAGAAAAAGGAGGAACAGAGTCAAATAAGTAATTTTCCTCCTTTATTAAGTATTAGGTCTCGTTTGGAAATAATTTTATTAGAGATTTTAATCATTAAAATTTTCGACAGAATTTGATCTTTATTAAATATCTAACATTTGTATAGATTTTTGAGTGAGGTGATCATTTATTAGGAGAGAGATTGTAGGCACGAAAATGATTTCCATTGTGAATCTGCATAAGTTTGTGTAAAGTGGATTACGAGCGTTATGAACGATTGAAAATCTTGGAACACATGACATATGATAGGGAAGATAGATTTTACACGAGCGAAAGGAATGTATCTTTGGCTCCAAACCTAAGTCGAGAGTTTTGACGTGTCAACCCTCCGTCTGTTCAGTTTTTCAAATTCTCACGTATGCTATAAGACCGTCGGACCGTACATGTTTACGCTCAACGCTTGTGAGGGGAATCCTCCCATCCGTGGTTTACCAAACGTGGCCCTTAGTTGCTTGTGAGCAAAGAGTTCATGTGGTTGTCGCGTAGTGGAAGCACGGACACCAACAATGGTGATGATAACATCGAGCCAAGTTTTGTTAAAAGGCTGGAGAGGACGGCCAAGCGCGCCCTCCGCGCTTACCAGCTGCTGGCGACGATGGCGGGCAGCGCGGCGAAGGTGGGGGTCGTCGGGGTGATCGGGGCCGGGCAGATGGGGTCGGGGATCGCCCAGCTGGCCGCCGTCGCGGGCATCGACGTGTGGCTCCTTGACACCGACCAGGCCGCCCTGGACAGAGCCTGCGGCGCCATCTCCGACTCCGTCCGCCGCCTCGTCTCCAGGGGGCAGCTCCCCCAGGTCGGTTTTTTTTCCCCTCTTCTTCTTGATCCGAAATTATTTTGCCTGTTGGGATTTTTTTGTAGGAGACGGTTCACGTTGCGATGCTTGGCGAATCTTTTCGTCTTTTCCCTACTCTTTGTGGAAAGTAGAAAAATTAGATTTTTTTTTCCGGTTGGAAGTGTGCGGAAAATTAAGTAGAAGATACTAAGAGGAAAATATCCCTCGGTGAGCGGGGCAGGCCGTCGTTGTCTCTCTACAGAATCACAAATATGAGTTTTCTGGTGCTTGTTATTTCGTAGTTTGCAATCTGCTGTAAGGGATCGCGTTGTCCCAGTGCGGAAAGTCATGGTCTTTTTGTATGATGGTGTCGCAGACTCGCAGTTGCAGACGATACAAGAGGTGCTACTCATGAGGGCAAGTACAGCTTTTATGTTTTATGCGGTTCTCTTACCGACAGCCAAGTCCATTTCCCAAATTATACATGCATTATGTCCTCATTTTAAAACTCAATGGCATGTTGCAAAACGCAGTCGGTCCAAAATGTGTTACTCCTTGCATGGAACGCAACCCATTTCACCCAGTTGTGTGCGAAATTTCTCGATGGGTGCAATTTCCACGCGGCCTGCTAACTGCAATTCCCAAGTTTTATGCAAATCATAACATTGCTTTAGGATTCAAAGGCTAAGGTGTGAATTCATTTGGGCTTGAGTGGGGTGTAACCCATGTTATTGATGAAGACAAGGGGCTCCTACATCTCCTCTGCCGTTTGTGCTAGTTTCATAGGTGATACGTGCATGTCGGAAGGAGCTGGTATTGTAGGTTTATTGCAATGTGCCACTTGTTTTCCCTTTAGGCATAAGCATGCTGATGATATTATATCATTTCGCTAGTCAGCATGACCTCCAGAAATTGCCGATCACTTATCTTCTCCTAAATCTCTTGGGAAAGTAACTAGGTTGAGGGTGAATTATGCTTAGGAGTTGGTGGTCATGAACATTGTACATACCGATGCTCATTTCTAGTAATGAATGCAGGAGCTATGCTCCTTCCTACTTCTCAAAGAAAAACAAAAAAGGAAAAAGAATATGAGCTGGGAAGAGTAAACGTTGTGGAGCAGTGATCCTTGGATGTAGAGTTACATTATACGTAATCTCCTTCCGATATACTTGGGGCTCCCACTTTTAGTCAGAGCCATAAATATAATGACTAGGAGTCTCTGATTTGTTGCTCTGAAAGGGGACTGCCTGGCTGGGAGGGTAGATTGCTGTTTTTTTTAGGCAAATGTATCCCTTCCAAGATCATGCTTGCGAGATGGTTGATCTGGATATAATTAACAAAAGTCAGTCACGTTCCAATGTGGAGGAATTAGAAAGAAGTGGCTGGTTTATGTTCAACTGGATCTGAAAATGGAACTAGATCTGCAACTAGCGAAGAGTCTAAGACTGCTATAGGGCAGATTAGTCCTTTGCAGACCGGTTTTGGACAGTTTACCCATCTACTATCTTTATGTGTTCCGCATCCCGAAGATTGTGATGAAGAAGATTGAAACCATCTAGGGAAGGTTCTTCTGGCATGGGAGTGGGGGGAAGTGTAGGGGTTGGCACGATATGAAGTGGGGAAGGGTGGCTGCTCCCAAGGAACAAGGGGGTAGTGGGATCAAGAATGTGGGTGACTTCAATTTGGCCTTCTTGAATAAGTGGATATGGAGGTTGGAAGCAGGGGATGAAGGTTTTTGGACTCAGCTCATCAAGTAGAGGTACTATGCCAAGAGGAGAGTTTGAGACTTGGATTTTCCAGCTCCAGCCCAGCCGTCTCTTATTTGACGCGGTATCTTCTCTTGTAGGGACTTCATCTCTTTTGATGTTCGGGTCCGTCTTGAGAAAGGCAACCATTGTCTTTTTTAGAAGGACATATGGTGCGGTAACTTCACTTTGGAGGCTTTCTTTTCTAGTATGTTTGCGATCTCGGGTCTTTGGGGCCAGTTGATCGGGCATTTGATCCCACCTCTCTGGGGGCACCTGGGTGCCAACTTTTAGAAGGAACCTCAGTAGTGTCAAGGTGGAGCAGTTCCATAACCTCCTCCTGATCCTTCTTGACTTCGTCCCGCATCCCCTCAGGGAGGATGCGTGGACTTGGAGGTGGGGCAGGGAGGGAACCTTTTTTGTTAGGTCTGTCTACTCCATCATATCTGACGGCGAGGTGCGGCAGGCTCCTTCGCTTCCTACCGGGTATTTAGTCGACATGTTGCTTGTGTGGCATGGAGGACGAGTTCTTAGACCACCTGTTTATAGGTTGTCCTTACTCGCAAGCAGTGTGGGAGGGTGTGCTGTCAAGAGCCTGATGTGTACTCAGCCGACAGATTGATGTGTAACACTTCATCGGGTCCTGGGGTAGGAGTTGCCCCCTCAGAGGTGATTTTGTTCTTTGGTGGCTCATTCTGCATGTCACTCTATGGTCCCTATGGTGTGAAAGGAACAACAAGATCTTCAAGAGGGAGGCTAGAGTGGAGGACTCTCTTATTTCTTTCATTTGTACTAGAGTGAGGGAATGGGCAGAGTCCCGGATGGCAGTATCGGCCGAAACCGATACGTTTCGGCCGACACCGAAACCGAAACGCACCAAGTCACTGTAGCAAGTCCGATACCGAAATCGGACCGAAACCGTCTGGTTTCGGCCGAAACCGGACCTGCTCAATACATTTTTTGCCTAATCTGACTTTTTTGAACCGGTTTCGGCCGAAACCGAAACGTATCGGTTTCGGTACCGGCCGAAACCGGTACCGAAATCGATACTACCATCCTTGGGTAGAGTTGCTATGTAATGTGAATGCCCTCAGCTCACCTCTTTTTGTTTTGTTGGGGGGGGGGATAGACCTCCCCACACTGCCTTGGTGTGATTTTGTACATGGTCTTTTTTTGGGAGCTTTTGATTACACTTGTACATCTTCCTTTTCATTTAATATATACAGTGATATTATCCACTTTCAAAAAAAAAAAGAGCCTAAGACTGCTTTGGTCCAAATGCCAAATTTAAATTCCTTGTTGCCCGCCTTCCTATGTACTTCATCTCTCTTTCTTTCTCTCTCTTTCTCTCTCTCTCTCACACACACACACATCCTAAAGATTGTGTAAACATGCTGTGGATATAAAAAGTAGATTCCTCTGGCATGGTCAATTGGAACTGAGGAGGTGATGCCTATGCCATTCTGTTATAGGCACAGCTTGCTAGGAGGGGGTCATCGGTCAAATCTTGAAACTTGAACCTCGCACTATTGAACAAGTGGCTTTCGTGGCTGTGCAAAGCTTGAGAAGGGCCTATGTTCAGGGTGGTGAAGGAGAGTGGAAGGGTACAGATGGTGACATAAAATAATTCTTACATATGGCTAGGCATCTTGAATGTAGGGTAAGTATATGTGAAGAGTTGAAGACTTGAAGGAGAAAAATACAAGGTACCTATATGCTACTTAACATGTTGAGATATTGTATGTTCTGGGAGCTATACATTGGACACAAAGTAGTGGGGCTCCCAAACATGTCAGTCAATTTCTAGTGATGCTAGGAGTAGGATCTTAACTTGGCACATGGTATCCACAATCTTCAAGCTCAGGTTTTTCATTACTGTTATATTATAGAGACTTGCTGTCCAATGTCTTTGACACCACCTGCCATGACCAGCCTATTTGGTTAAAGATGCACCTGAAAGTTGTCTGGTGGACCGGTGGTCAGACCTGGTCCCCAGTGAATTATGTCTGGTGGACTGGTAGGGAAATTGCAAACCAGGCCCATTGACAACCCTATGGTGGTGGGTGTGGTTCTGAAAATCTACACTATGGAGTGCACAGACAAAGATGAGTGAGAGAGCTTTCAAGATAGACCAAGAGAAAATTTCAGAGACAGCTAGGTTTTCAAGGTGTCTGGTTGAGCGGGATTTCTAGGCAAATGCATCACTGGGGACTTTGAGATGACTGGTATACAAAGGACCTTTTGTTAGGGGAGGAAGCTGTAGTTTTGTGGTGCCCAACTGGGGGCTTTTGTAAAGGAGGCATACTTGTAATTGTCTCTAAAATTCTAAACCTATGTTAATGATGCTATCAAATAGATGCTTCTAAAAGAGGTTTTGATACCCAAGTCATGATAAATATTAAGCGAAGTATATTAATGCAAATTGCTTGCTATTTTTTTTATGATGCCCAATCTTCAGCTATTTGTTGCTGACATGTCTCCTCTTTTGTATGTTGTTTATGAATGTTTTCAAAAGAATCATAAAGCTTTGCAGAATTAGGTACCAGAATATATGTCCTTCACGTTCTGTTCGGGATATGCCAATGCTTTCTTTTTCATATTTCTGGCAGTCAGCAGGTACTGATGTTATGGGCCATCTTAGATGCACTTTGAAGTTGAGTGATCTTCAGTCTGCTGATGTTGTAATTGAAGCTATTGTGGAGTCTGAAGATGTGAAAAGCAAAATTTTTGCAGAACTAGACAAGATTACAAAAGCGTCTTGCATTTTGGCATCTAATACGAGTTCAATCTCCATCACTCGCTTGGCTTCTCAGACTGGACGTCCATCTCAGGTTTGTCTTCCACTCTCCTGAGATATTTGAACATTACACCTTATTTATTGCATAATATGCTGGCCATAAAATCACATTGGTTCTTTTTCCTATATAGTGCTAGCCTTAGGCTGCGTGTGGGAACTCCCTTGAAGTCCTTCTAAATTACTTCTTCTCCACATGGAAGGACTTCTACCAAAAGAGGGACCGTTTGGTGTACCTCCTAATTTTAACTTCTCCAGATGGAAGGAGAAAACTTACTTCAGACCGGAGGAAATTTCTCCTTCTCTCTGGAGCAGTTTTCTCCTTCATGTAGAAGGAGAAAAATAAAGAAATAGTCATTAGTACCCTTCTCCCTTTTGCCTTATTTTCCCTTCCCATAACCGCATGTATCCTTTCCTTCAAATGGAGAACGTGAGCCCTTTCCTGTTCTTTTTGTTTTGTTTTGCTGTGTTATTCAACAAGACTATGCTATTACATTGAATAGATATGATGATATTACCTTGAATACTTTGTCACTTGTGTATTGAATATTTTACATTAGATAGTTTTTATTTTGTCGAGTATTAATAAAACTACATTAACTTTTCAAAAAAATAATAAAACTACATTATACATCCAATTTTTCATATAACTATAATAGAGGTATTTTCACTTTCAAAAAAATATCAGAAGGGGATTTTAGTCAAAATACCTGGTGGAGTACTTCTCTTTGTTGTATCCATTTATGATCCCGAACTACTTTTGCTTCTAAAAATAGAAGTGCTTCCATTTGAATGCACTTTTTTGAACTCTCAACCGGTTTTACAACAGAATCTGTAGTTGCCTTGTTAGGAGGGGTACCACCAGATGATAAGAGGTAGCAGCTGACACACTATGCCTGTTGGGGATAGGGTGGGTTGGGTGGATTAGTTTGAGATCGGTCTGGATTGACCGATCTCATGCCAGGATCGACTATTCCGGCCCGATCCCAACAAGGTCCCACTCATCCTTCCCCGGTCAACATCCAAAAAAGAGCAAAAAGGAGCAGAAAGATGAAGAAGAATTGGGGTGATGATGAAGAAGATTGAAGAAGAAGAAGAAGAAGAAGCAGAAAAAGAGGAGAAATGAAGAAGGGGAAGGAAAAAAAAAACTTACATGTTCACGGTCGTAGTGGACACTCACCGCCGCTGCCTCTGCCGTAGTCATCACCGCCACCGGCTACCACTACCACCTCCTCCTCCGCCACCAGCCACCACCACCACCTCCTCCTCTGTTCTGCTCCACCTGCAACGTAGCTGCGAAGGTCTCGAGTTCTCGGGACGAAAAGGTAAAGTGCATATTGTATTTATATAAAAGCCCCTGCGAAATAATGAGTGTACAATGTAACCTCAATCGCTGTGATTGGCCAGGAGGATCGCATGGGGATCAAGCTCAAATCATCAGATTCAGCCGATCCGGGTTGGGCTTTGGGCCTCCGATCCGAGCCCGATCCGCGATCCTACTTACGTTGATGAGAACATTAATCAATCCATAAGTGGAATAATTGCTAATGTCATATTCCCAGCATGTGAACACTGGTGCAAACTAAGGCAACCAGCAACAATTTTTTATCTAGGAGAACTTGCATTGACTTTAGTCATCTGGGACCAATACTGTGTATGGTTGCATCAAATGTTTATGAGCATAGATATTAGTTAGAATGCCTGTTCTTGATTGGTCCCTGATTTTGCTATCTTTATGGTGTATCTCAACAGCATCTTCTAACATTGTCTAGCTTTTGTGATGCCTTAATTTGGTATTTTCCAGAATGCACAATTTAACTTGTTGGTGAAAGTTGTTTCGTCTGTCATTGGGTATTCATGAGCTATTCCATGCGTACATTAATTTTAGGCCTCTCTACCACTAACTTGAATTTTGGGTTGGTGGTTCAGTTTAGTTGCATGGTAACAGAGCTGATTCACTCGCTGGCTTTCCCCCTCTTTGGCCTTGCAGTTTCAGGGAGTGCCATTTGCTGAACTCCGCCCAGGTCTGTTGTAGAATGGGGGAGGTGTTTATAGGACAATTCCATTTAGTCTCACGTTGTGTATTCATGAGTCACTCCTTGCCTATGTTAGGGTTGGGCATCTCCACTCACTGACTCGAGTTTTGGGTTGGCAATTTGGATCAGTAATGAAGCTTGTTCTTTTGATTGAGCTGTTTCCATGAGTGTGTCCTTGCTAAAGGATATGCTTAGTCATCATGATCATCCATGCTGTGTCAAAATATGTTTCTTAGGGATAACTTAAAATCTCTACAAATTAGTCTATCATTCTTCTTTGCAAGGAAGGAAAATCATTTTGGCTCGTATTTAAACCACACTTCAAAGTTACGGATGTTGCTCTACAGTTCGAAAACAAATATTAGTTATTGTAAGTTCATCTTAAAAGGCAAATTCAAGTGTAGCATCTCTAGCTTCATTCATTACACCATAACAATACCTGCCATGCGCTAGCTCAAACACATTATGAATTACTATCCAAGTCTGCATGCTCATTAAGATCATCACTAATTGACACTTTCCCAAGGTTGGGGGGATTTTGTTTCAACTTGTCCATTTTTCATCCCAAAGTTGTCTGTTAGCTTCCTCTACTGATCCAGGTTGCAATGAACACTAAATGCATGGGGCATTTTCTTTTACCAATAATATAAAAGTTCATATATTTGTACAATATTTAGCATGTTGAAGACAGGCCATATTCACTCTTCTTATGTATCAACTATGACTACTTCTTCCTCAATTCTCTATTCCTCCCTCCCTAGGAAGCTGTTATGTATCTATTGCTGCAGCCAAGCTTCGTCGAACATTTCACTTAGAGCAAATGGCCTAGCTGGTCCTTGCTTGCTTCTTTTTTTTTGTTTTGTTTTTTTGTTTTTTGTTTGGTTGCATGGCCTAGTGGTCTGGGACCAGGGGGATACAGGGAGGGGAATGGGGGAACTGAAGTTCGAAACTGGCGCTCCACAATTTTTTCATAAATCGGGGTGGGTTACATGGCCTAGTGGTCCTTACTTCTCACCACAACCAGGTTCCACTAAAACATGAAGGTGTTCTGGGATTTAAACTTTTATCCTGCTGACGAACCATATCGTCAGATATTTAGTATGCCATTGATACACTGTGAAAGACTTTTATAATCAAGGGGGACGCAAAAAAAAATGATAATACTTTCTTCTTGGTCAACTGAAGTTTGGCATATTAATGAAAATTTCTCGGCAACTAAAGTATGCCAGTCCTGGACACCTGCCAGTTCTTTTTCTTTGCCATATTCAAGACATCCTGCACCACTTTTCAATTTTGTTATTTCTTCAGGTTTTTTGCATACAAGTCCTTGCTAGAAAAGTACAGATTTATCCTTTTTGCATTTGAATTTGCACATGTATCATTAAGAATACTGATGATGTGCTAAAAGGCCACAAAATTGTCTTTTGTACATGCCCAAGTGGTCTTTTTGCAGAAAGTAAATGTCCTCTTTGCATATCATTGGTAATCTGAGTGATGTCTGTGCAAATTAAGATGGAGGAATAGCAAATCTACAATTTTCATTTTAACAATGGTTTATATGCAAAAAAACTCTTTTTTGTTTTCAATTGTTGTTGGGTCAAAGCTTTTAGCAAAATTTACTTTTCTTGCTTAACACTCTTTACCTTTATTAGCTGATCTTTCCCAGTGGGCTAAATCCAGATCCTTAAGGCATTAATCATCAGTATTCCCAAATTAAGGGATATTCTGTTTGGACCTAACTCTTTTCATGTAGACAACTTAACAATTTTGTGCTCTTATCCTATAGTATTTTGTAGAAGCTCAAGGGTGAGAGCTCCCAGAAACAGTGGAAAATGAGAGAGAAAAGGTTATTTACCTATCTGCATGCTGCATGAATTGATTTTATCAATGGTAAGAATAAGGGGGTTTAGTTTCCTCCAGTTCCATGCTATTGATAAATGATAAACATTTACTGCCCCCTTTTTCTGAGATTTGTTGGGAAAAGTCTGGAATTATAGTCGTGTTAAGATGCCACTAACAGGCCATTAGAATCAGAATACAAAGTTGCATTCATGCACATATCATGTGCGGTTATTCAAGTGCCTACAAAACAATAGTTGCAGAGAAACGTTCCCTTAAGTGGGAAATGCATTTCTCATGAAATGTGTTTGCAAAACAAAAGCGATTCGTTTTGGAAACAGCTGGGAAACGGCAGGAAAATATGGGGTGGAAATGTCTCTTGCAGTTGCTGGCCTATGCCGGTGGAAGAATGAGGAGGAAGGGAGGAGGAACAGAGAGGGCAGCGTGCGCATGGTTGGTGGCAGCAGCTTCATGCTGTGCAAGTGAGCATGATGATGGCAGTGTACTGCACAGGCCATGATGATGGCGGTGGCGTGCTCTGCAGATGATGACAGCAGTGGTGGCTCGCTCAGGCGAGGATGACAGTGGCACTGCACACAGGTGAGGATGGCGGCTGCAGCAGTGATGGCATATGTTTGCCCTAAGCAATCAGACTGGATTTGGTGCTGGCCTGCTGGGTTAAGTTTAAAAGGTGTTGGGTTACTCGGGTATTTATGAAATGTCCTCATAAAAAAATTAATTATAGAAATAACCAATCGATCTTGGTAACAAAAATTAGTTAGAAAAATCCAGTTTGAATACGATTTTATTGCATAAATATCTTAAAGGTTGTAAAAATATCAAAATTACAAACAATGAGAAAATTGTAATAATTAGATAAATATATACAAATTTTGATAAATACTTTTTTAAAATCCAATACATATTAGAGGATTTATAAATCCTTTTAGATACTTCCTAAACATGACAAGCACATTTATAAAGATGTAATAGTAGACACTAATTATTAATTTAATTTTTTATAAAAATATATATAATCATTTCTCGTTTCCTCTTAGTTTTGGTGGCTCATTTTTCTCTTTCTTTCCCGCTTTTGTTTCCCAAGTTGGCAATGTTAAACTTGTTTTTGCAGCCAAAAAAGGGGAAAGAGAGAAAAAAATTCTAATAGGACACTGGATATCCTTCAAATGCCTAGGCAAAGAGCCATGGGACCATGCATTCAGATTGAATAATTGCACAAGAACATTGAATTCTACTCCACGACATGAATGGTGCAGCCCATGAACTTTTGGAAGTCAAATACTGAAAAATAATCATCTAATTTTAGTAATGAAGGCCGATCTATTCACGTGGAGACAATCACAAGAGAATGAAAATATACCATGCCCATTTCTGAGCATGTAGTTGTCTAGCAGTTCCATCAGTGTTAACTTTAAAAGCAACCATGTGAGTTCTTAGCCACTAACGTGAAAAATGACCATATAAAGATAGATTATGCCTTGTTGCTGTTGTCAAATCTGATAGTAGCTAAGCAATTTCATTGCTTACTTTTTTAATTTGTTTGGGGTTTTCTGTATTATCCTAAATGATGTGTAGACTGAACTCAGTAAAACTCTTCCCATTTCTGGCATTCCAGATGTCCCATGTAATCATCATCATCATCAGAGCCTTATCTCAATTAATTGGGGTCGGCTACATGAATCTTGTTCCGCCAAAGATTTCTATCAAGTGCAATATTCATATTTAAACTCAAGGAACTAATGTCCTTCCTAATAACATCGCACCATCTCATTTTATGCCTTCCTCGAGTTCTTTTACTAGCATCCACTAAGATTTGATCACATCTTTTAACCGGCGCTGAGTTAGGGCGACGAAACACATGTCCAAACCACCTGAGTCTATTTTCTCTCATTTTACTATCAATTGGAGCTATCCCTAAGTCCTTACGGATACGCTCATTCCTAATCTTGTCTTTCTTAGTCTTGCCACACATCCATCTCAACATCCTCATCTCTGTTACACACATTTTGTGAATGTGTTCCTTTCGTACTGCCCAACACTCGGTATCATATAACAGAGCAGGTCTCACAGCCGTTCTATAAAACCTCCCTTTGAGTATCACAGGCATACGACGATCACAAAGGACACCTGATGCACTTCTCCATCTTAACCAGCCTGCCTTAATCCTATGTATAACGTCATCATAAATCTCCCCATTCTCTTGTATGATAGACCCTAAGTATCGAAAGCTACTACTCTTCGGAATGTTATGTCCATCAATTAGAACCATGTTTTCCTGAACCACTCTCCCATTACTAAAATTACAGTGCATAAATTCTGACTTGCTCCTTCTAATTTTAAAACCTGTAGACTCCAAGGCAAGTCTCCAACGCTCTAACTTAGCATTTAGAGCATCAATACTCTCATCAATTAAAATAATATCGTCTGCAAATAGCATACACCAAGGGATATCCTCATGCAATTGTTTAGTTACTTCATCCATAACTAAGGCAAAGAGATACGGACTTAGTGCAGAACCTTGATGCAAACCTATAGAAACGGGAAATTCAGCAGTCTCCCCAGCAATAGTTCGAACACTAGTAATAGCACCGCCGTACATATCCTTAATCAAATCAACATATCCTTGAGAGATTCTTTTCTTTCTTAATGTCTACCAAATCAATTCTCTCGGTATTCGATCGTACGCCTTCTCTAAACCAAGAAAAATTATATACAAATCTTTTCTCATCTCTCTATACTTCTCCATTAGTTGCCGTAGTAAGAAAATAGCTTCTGTAGTAGATCTATTTAGCATAAAATCAAACTGATTTTCCGATACAGTAGTCATACAACGGAGGCATTTTTAAATTACTCTTTCCCAAAGTTTCATAGTATGACTCATAAGCTTAATTCCACGATAATTATTACAACTTTGAATATCTCCTTTGTTTTTATAGAAAGGAATTACAATATTTTTTCTCCAAACTTCTGGCATTCTCTGTTCCTTTAAAATTTTATTAAAAAATTTAGTTAGCTACTGAATACCAATATCTCCTAGGCCTTTCCATACTTCAATAGGTAAGCCATCTAGTCCTAAGGCCTTGCCCACTTTCATTTTCCTTAAATCATCCTCCACTTCTGACATCTTAATACGCCTGTAATATTGATATTTATCAAATATTGTGGACTCTTGGGTACCTTCTAAAGATAAATCATTGACGGAATCTCCATTAAGTAATTTCTGAAAATAGCTATGCCACCTCCCTTTAATCTCAAGATCCTTAGATGTCCCATGTAATGATCATGCTAAATTCCAGACTAAGCCACTGAACTCGGAGTCTGAAGACAAAAAGAATTTGCATGGGCTGGAAATAAAATTGAAAATATCTGTATAAATTATCAAAAACTACTATACCTTGGCAGCAACCTCACCAAAAAACAAGGACAATTGGAAAAATAGCCATGTATATGCGTAATTACAGAAATGCCACACACACACACACATGCACGCGCGCGCGTACACACACACACACATATATATATATATATAGTGAAATAAGCATAAGTGGACAAATACCCCTGTGGTTTACTGCCATCTAAGACACATGACGGCATGTAATGAGTATACCCATTGAATTTTTAAGCAGAAGAAATCTAAATGTTTTTTATGTTTCCTGTGGGGAGTGGTTCAGTTAGAGATTTTCTTATTGGTTACCCACTTACCCATTACTGACATAACAAAATGAACCTAGTCTATGGACTCTACACTGGAGACTGTTCATGCTAGTCAAAGGTGGTGCACCTTATGGCAATATACGTATGAATGCTAGCAAGATTAACCATATATTCTAGTAGATAGGAGGAAATTGATGCATAGTGATTGGTCAAAAATCATATGTTATGCTATATATTGCATAAATTGCGCTTGTATCTGAATTCAGTATGTAATTCTGAAATCAGATCATATTAGCCAATCCAGATCTATTTTTGGTCCACTGACCCGACTCTGACTCCCTAAGTATGACTCCATGTCTGGGATTGGCTGGATAAGCTGATTTCCTGCAGGGGTGGGACAGACCTGGGTGGAATATGCCCAATCTGCCTCGTCTACACTATCCACACACACACACACACACACGCAGAGAGAGAGAGAGAGAGAGAGAGAGAGAGAGAGAGAGATCTGGTGTTGTTTTTACTGCTGTGAGGGTAGATGGAGGCATGCCAAGCTGAGGAGGGCAAGAAACAGATGAAGTGAGCTACCAGGGGAGAGGGAAGGGTGTTTTGTGTTGGGGAGGCAGAGGGTCGGACCTGGAACATCTGATTTGTGTCTTATCATCTTCATCCTTGGAACAAGGGCTTAGGATTGTCTCATACTGTTGCACTACTGGCTTTCCACTTATGTAAGATTGTGTTGGCTTTACATGTAGAACGGTGAAGAAGAGAAACATCTCTGGGATGCACTTCTTCCCATATGTATTTGGAGAGGAATTGTCAGAATTGTCTTTGATTTCTCAATTTTGATTGTTACACAGGTGATAGGCATGCATTTCATGAACCCCCCACCTATCATGAAGTTAGTTGAAATAGTGAGGGGTGCAGAAACATCTGACGAGGTCTTTGCTACAATAAAGGCTCTGGCAGAAAGGTAATGCGCATGGTTAGTTTCTCTATATACTGCTTAACAGGTCTATGGCCTCTACTTTGAGCTAGTGTTGCTGATTGTTTGTCATCAGTGGTCATTAGAGCCGCATGTCTAAGTTGATATAACTCTGTATAATAGCTTCAATGTTAATATGCTGTTCCTTCTATGTCTTCCTGGAAACACTCAAGTTTTGCCTGAGAATACTTGGAAGTGGGACCCTGTTTCTTACATAACACAGTTTGAATTTTTCAGGTTTGGGAAGACTGTCGTATGTTCTCAAGATTTCCCAGGCTTCATAGTGAATAGGATCCTCATGCCCATGATCAACGAGGCCTTCTTCGCTTTATACACCGGCGTCGCAACCAAAGAGGATATCGATGCGGGGATGAAACTTGGCACCAACCAACCGATGGGTCCCTTGCAGCTAGCAGATTTCGTCGGCCTGGATGTTTGTCTGTCGATAATGAGGGTGCTTCATGCCGGGCTTGGAGACGACAAATACCGTCCCTGCCCTCTTCTTGTTCAGTATGTTGACGCCGGCCGTTTGGGAAAGAAAAGAGGACGGGGTGTGTACTCCTATGGCAAAGAAGGTATCAAACCAGCATCTCGGATTTAATGTCGTTAGCCAGCATTCGCCAGAAGGAAGAGAATGAAAGAAGAAAAGTCTAAAGAAAACCAGTTGCATGAAGTTGTGCGTATTGTAGAGAAAATGTGGTGTGCGTACATGTCCATGCTCCTCCCAGCATGTGTTCCTATGCGTTGAGGGGGATTTCTTTTCTGAACTAATAAGATGATCACCAGAGCAGGTAATACATGGATGAACGGTTTTTGAGTCCAAACAAGGACTGTGCTCGGCCTGTGTCCATCTTAGGCTGATGGAAGAACTTATTGTTGATCGTGTTTTCTTATTACCATTAACGAGGAATTAGTTTGAGGATAGAGATAAGTAACGCGATTAAAACTTATTGTTGATCGTGTTTTCTTGTCAAAGGTCCATTTGTGCAAATTGCATGCTACACGACCACTAAGTTGTGCCGAGGGGCTACCGGGTCGGACCTACGCCCAGGAACATCGTGCATATCGGATATAAAATCACCACCCTGATGTTTGTTTCTGGTCGAGGCACCCAGCAGTAGTATGTTACCGGGCCCCCCTTAGATCAGGATAAACTCTGATGACAAAACATATCACTATGTCTCGATCATCAAAGGGATTAGATGATCTGGATATATAAACACTGAATGACATAAATGTATATCAATATCTTGATCATCACAGAGATCAATTAATGGTCTAATTCAGCAGGACAACTCCGAGTTCACGTGGTCATATATCACTATGGGTGTCTTTTCTCTGTATTCAACTTAATGAGAACCAATCGACAACTCTGAGGATTGACATAGTAATATGCTTCATGCATAATGCCCTTCAAATCACATGGAATGCCTCGGCGTGGTTGCTTGTGCTATTTGAATTCCGCCCGGTACATCAGATTGGGACCAAGAGCACAGTAGTACTTGTGCACTTTGGGTTGAGCTGGTATAGCAAATCCTACTTCAATTGAGTGGCTCCCAGTTGGGGTGTGACGTGGATGGATTATCTTCCTATGTCATGTGTCTCATGTCTCGTCTCTTCTGACGACTACCTGTCGGATTTCGAATTTCAAGTATTATTATAGCGGGACATTATGATGATAGGACGGACACTAAGGCCCTCTTTGACAACCGGGTTGTCGGGCGCCGGTCGGGTGACTGCGTTAATCGCAGAGAGAGAAACTCCGCGTCCCCCTCTCATAAAGGCGCTAACCGACCCCGGTTGACTTACTCGACCCTCCGGGGTCGAGTAAGTTAACCGGGAGCGGTTAACAAAGACGCCCTAACAGATCGTGTGCCCATTACTAAGATAATCCTTCCATTATCATACGTCACTCGACGGATCATGCACATGCTATCAAGTAAGTAATCTAACGATCCCCGCACGTTGCACGGTTTACACCACCCTACTGCCATCTTAGCGAATCCCCTGACATGCATTGCCTTATTTCCACGTTCTTATGGGATCTTCGCGAAAGGGCAATCATCAGGGCGATTTGATCTCACCTGCTGTATTAAGACTAGTCCCAGCGACCTCCTCAAGGTACGCAATCACTGACAATATCACCGGAGCAATTCATCTCTCTTTCTCTTTTGCCCACTCCATCTCTATGTTCTGACTTAGACATCATAGGATTTTCCTAGGGCCCATAACCCTCGGTGAGAATTTCTCTTCCTGTGTAGGAGGATCAACCCAAAAGCTCGGCGTGCTCGTCTACTATTGAGGACTCTACCCTCGACATTCGGCTTCAACGTTCGGCGTTGCTCTATGCTACCCTACCTTCTCTGCTGGGTCCCATCAAATAAATTCAAGTGTATCATATGCAACACTTTGACGCCGTCTGTGGGAAGCGATGAGAAACTACGACCCTTGCCCGCAAGAATGTTAAGTCATCCAACGTCGATGCTGAAGTCTAACTCTCCTTAGCTGAGCCGCTTCCCGATGAAGGGGTCTCCAGAGAACAATTCGATGTATTAACGAAGCAAGTACGAGGCCTACACGAGGCAATCATCGGGATGGCTCCACTCAAAAACATGATCGGCACCTTGGTAGACTAGCTTACACCACAGGCTCTACCAACGGTGCCACTCGCCAACACAGCCGTCACGCAAGATGGTGACCAACCTCCTCTACCGGCTCATTCACTAAATGACAGTGAGGAGTTGACTTGTGACTCATCTTCCTACGCCCCCTCGAGAACTCTCCCCCACTGTGGAGCTCCTCTAACAATGGAGTGCCAGACTGAGGAAGGAGATGGCCGAGCAAGCACATCCCTCTACTCAGGTCAGTAGCTCTCCCTTCACCCTGGAAGTCTTAACCACAGTGCACCCAAGAAAACTAGAGCTCCCAACCATGAAGTCATATGACGGCACTACTGACCTAAGCAAGCACAGGGAAAAGTTCGACACTCTTCTCACCCTATCAGGAGTGTCCAACCCCGTAAAATGTCGAGCCTTCCTCCTCACCTGGGAGAGGGGGACAACTGCCTGGTTCAAGACACTCACACTAGGCTCGATATCTACTTCACTCCAACTTGGAAAAACTTTACTCTCCCACTTTACCGAGTTTGTCCGACCCATCAAGATCTCGATTGCCTCATGGTCCTCAAAGAAGAGCGAGGTTCTCAGGCCCTACCTGGGATGGTTTTACATGACGCCCTCCAAGTCCAGAACCTGGACATCTCAATAGCCGTCACAACAATTTTGAATGGGATAACTTGATGCGGGACGGATGACGACCGGGCTAAGACCTACGACGGACTCGAAGTGCGGCCAGCACTAGCATACTAAGGCAAGCTGGGCGGCTGACCACCGTGGTATTCTCCGGGTGGAGACGTCTCTCAACAGCGACTCTCTTGAGTCCGACGATCGTCCCTTGCGAGGGAAACGTGGGGATCGCGGTGATTAAGAAACCACCGTCGCCTAGGGTGCTAATTCGCGCTCGGTGCTCGATTGGAGCCACGGAACGAGCGCTCACAACTCCAACTTGGAAAAACTTTACTCTCCCACTTTACCGAGTTTGTCCGACCCATCAAGATCTCGATTGCATCATGGTCCTCAAAGAAGAGCGAGGTTCTCAGGCCCTACCTGGGATGGTTTTACATGACGCCCTCCAAGTCCAGAACCTGGACATCTCAATAGCCGTCACAACAATTTTGAATGGGATAACTTGATGCGGGACGGATGACGATCGGGCTAAGACCTACGACGGACTCGAAGTGCGGCCAACACTAGCATACTAAGGCAAGCCGGGCGGCTGACCACCGTGGTATTCTCATACTAAACAGCAAATGTAAGGATCGGAACGAGCACGTACCTCCACGACTAGTCGTGGGGAAGAATTCCCGGTCGATTTCCGAACACCCCAATACACACAAGATTAACTTTACAATTTCAGAAGCTTGGCCCACTCCACACAGGGAGGTATCGGGCTACAATCAATAACTTTGGGGTTGCTGGAACCCGGGTTGACGGGCCACACTCGCAGGAGGCGAGGAACGCGTGCCGGAGCCGCTCGAGTACGCCGACGGAAAGCCGACCCTGTTCTACCCGCGCTGGTCACCCTGCGCAGCCAGCTTGCGGAGGCTGGTACGGCTGGATCCGATGCCCGATCGGAGCGCCGTTTGTTGGAGAATGTCGACGACTGAATGTAGTATCTTCACTCCGAAGATCGCAAACATATGCCTTCAGATCTGGGCGCAGTGATGAATCTTCTGAGGTTCTGGTTTTGTGCTCACAGAACTGCACAGAAACACGGTAAAATGTTGGAAAAATGGTTGTCGATGTCGGATCGGGGCGTTACTTGTGGGAGATGGTAGGCGACGTCCAGAGGAAGAAATACTCTGAAGACCCCTCACGCTGATCTTGGCCGGATGAAGCGGGGCAGGCTCTGAAAGTTGATTCTAGTTCTCAGCCGGGCCTGCTCAGACCAGCTCGCGCGATCCCAGGAGAACTGCCGTCACGATCAGCACCGGTCACGGATCGAGGAGAAACCAGCGGAAACACAGAGAGGACTTGAAATACTACGATTTCTCTTCAGGAACCAACTTCAGATGGCGTCGGGGTTTGGCTGGAGAATTCAATACACAGTCATCTTCAGATCTGGGCAGTAATCTGGAGCAGATCTGCGCGCCTCCATGAGAAAAATCGCCACCATTGCTCACGAACTCCGATCGACGCGAAACCAAAGCTGAAAGTTTTCTAACTTGTAGAGGTATCACGGATAAATTTTGTGGAAGAAGAAGATAAGAAGAGAAGAGGGATATGAGGTCGAGTCACACGACCTAGAACTGTCCCGTCACAGGACTGCAACCAGGGAATCACTTCCAAGAGAATCACTCTCTAATGCACTTATCTCTTAACAAAACTTCATTCTATTAAGCATAAACACTATACATGCCCTTATATAGGGAAATGGAAGGGGTAGGGGGGAGGGAACTTGCGCAAGATGCAAGTAGGGGGAGGGGTGTGCATGGATTAAGACCCTTGGTGAAAGGGAAAGGGGGACAAGGGGACATGGTAGCTCACCTACCTTTGAATTTCAAGGTAAAGATGGTAGGTGGCAGTCATGTGGAACTTGACCAGCAGCCATTTGAATGCTCCATGTGGTAATTGAAGAAGAAAATCAAACTAGCTAGCCTAATACCAACAAAAAAGAGGGCGCCCCCTTCATTGGGCCTTGAGTGGGCCACTTTGGTCCATGGCTTAACCAAGCCCATTCCAACCTAGATGGCTTAAGGCCATTCCACCCTTGAAGGCCTATGAATGAAGAGAGCCCACTCTAGATTATCCAATCTAGATAGCCCATGTGGAAGGAAGCCCATATGGCTTATGGATCCATTAGAAATGGACCAAGGCCATTCCTTCTTATGGAATGCTTTAAGGGCTTTAACAAATTGGCCCATTAGGAGCCTTACAACCAGCCCTTTAGCAAATTACACATACAATAACCATTACAAGCCCAATTCAATGCCAAAAAAGGTCCAAATTCAAGCCAAATTATCCCCATTTTGAAGATAAGCCGATGTAGTCCACTTGGCGCTCCGCGTATGGCACAGTCGGTTCGCCGACGTGTCACGTGATCGCCCTGGTGTCCGCACCATAACTGACCTCAACCTCTGGGGCTCTCTCACGAAGAGGCCTCCTACCACCTTTCCTAAGCTAATGGTTAAGGCTCAGAAGTACAACAACAGAGAAGATATCCTCTCTGCCCACCCAGGAGAGGATCTTGCCTAGGAGAGGCAGCGTAGAACCACTAAGGAGCATGAAGACATGCGCCCCCGACGGGACGATTAGAGAGACGATCGAAGGTGCCTACGGGATGATCTCCCATGACTGGCTATTTCTCCCAACCATATCGTCATGGAGATCCAAGATAAGCCCTACATCTGATCCTCCCACTCGGATGAATGACAACCTAGACTGACGGGATAAGACGGAGCACTATGCGTTCCATCGCGACCATAGTCACATCGCTTGTAACTACACCGCCCTACGTCGAGAGATCCGGTGGCTGATCAAACAAGCCTTCATCGACCCCTACTTCGCTTACAATCGGAGGAAGTGCCCAACACTTGAACCAGAGCCCATGGCAGAGGATCCTTAACAGTAGAAGCTCAAAGGGATCATCATGACCATTGCTGGGAGAATCGCTGGAGGCGGCGACGGCAGTTGAAAGAGGAAGGCCTGTGCTCGAGAAGTCCTCACCATTGGTTCACAGGACTAGGCAACACGAAAGGAGGTGATCACCTTCTCTGACGATGACCTAGAGGGGTCAAGACTCCGCACAATGACCCTCTCGTCATCTCTGCCACTATAAATGGCTACGATGTAAAACAGAGCTTGGTGGATAATGGAAGCACCTCAAACATTCTCTATTATGACTGTTTTGTGCAACTCAGTGTCCTAGCCAATAAATTAAAACCCATCCAAACCCCCCTATATGGCTTTAATGGGCAACCAATAGCTTCCGAGGGAACAGTCAAGCTCAACATTACACTGGGCACCTTTTCTCAGTAGGCCAACCTTATAGCCGACTTTATTGTTGTTCGGGTACCATCCACATACAATGCTATAACCGGCTAAGGGATACCTAGCTGCATCTAGGGAGTGATGTTCACCTACCATCAAAAGCTCAAGTTCTTCACCAGCCACGACGTTGGTGAGGTCCGAAGAAATCAAGTGGAAGCTCAAAGATGCTGCGTAAATTCCATTTAACCTCTCATGCGGACTGAATCCGAAGGTACCTCAGAGCATGCCAAAACTTCAGAGGACGTTAGGGTAGAGCTGGCAGAAGTCCTCACCATCGTCAACCTTGGCAGAAGATTAAATCATCAAGTCAAGATCGAAGGAGAGCTCTCCAAAGAATTTTCCTCCGAGCTGATTGATGTCCTCACCACCAACCAGGATGTCTTCGCATATGAAGACTCAAAGATCCCGACCATCAACCTAGCGTCTGCACTCCTCGGCTAACTATCAACCCCAGCGTCTGCACTCCTCGGCTAACTGTCAACCCCCGCTACAAGTTCATCTGACAAAAGCATCGGGCGATGTCTGAAGAATAGTGGACAACACGATCGCAAGTATCCAAGGGCTTGTACTTAGGTCTCTTCCGGGAGGTCCAGTATCCTGAATGGCTCTCCAACGTCCTCTTCGTAAAAAAATCCAACAAGAGCTAGAGGATGTGCATGAATTTCACGACCTCAACAAGACCTACCCAAAGGACTACTTCCCCTTATCTCAGGTGAACCAGCTTGTCAACTCCACCGTTGGCAATGAGTTGTTGAGCTTCCTAATTGCTTACTTCGGGCACCATCAGATCTGTATGCATCTAAGCGATGAAGAGAAAACTACATTCATTAAAGACCTAGGTACCTATTGCAAGACCCGCTTGTTTTTTGGTCTTAAAATGTAGGGGCAACCTACCAGAAACTCGACAATTGCATGTCCATGGGACAGATCTGATGTAACATAGAGGTATATGTCGATGACATACTTGTCAAGAGCACCTGAGCGTCTGCCACCTTTTTACCAAGTGGAAACCTTAGCGATACTTCAACAGTACCACATGAGGATCAACCTGGAGAAGTGCATCTTTGACGTAGGAGTAGCCAAATTCCTTGGCTTCCTCGTCAGTAAGAGGGGAATCGAGGTCAACCCACAGAAGATTCAGGCCGTTCTTGACATGGAGCCACCTCGCTCCGTCAAGGGAGTACAACGCCTCAATAGTTGGCTCGCCGACTTCAGTTGATTCCTTAGCAGATCTGTCAAGCAAAGTCTCCTTTTCTTTGATCTCTTCTGCAAGAAGGGAAGATTCGAGTGGGACGAAGATTATCATAAGGCCTTTCAAATGCTCAAAGCCTACCTTACATCCATCTACATCCTTTCCAGTCCTACATCTGGTGAGACATTATTTATGTATTTCTATGTAACCGAGCAATCTATAAGTTCCGTCTTAATAAGAGAGGATAACAGGACACAACTCCCGATTTATTATGTGAGCAAAGTGTTGCAAGATCCTGAACTCCAGTATCCGGCTATTGAGAAGCTAGCCCTCACCGTCATAGTCTTGGTCTAGAGGCTCAAACCATCTTTCCATGCTCACCCCATCATCATCCTCATTGACCACCCCCTCAAGCAGGTCTTATCTGATGCGGGACGACTACGAGACTCGACGCGGACGAGTTGCGACCTTAGACTCTATAGGACGAGGCGACAGGTTGGACGACACGACCAGCAACAACGATACAATGCGGCACCTAAAGAGCTCCAGAAGAGGCGATGTGCCCCAAACAAGAAGTGCTAACTCACGGTTGTCCCCATCGAGGGAAGCGCGACGATCTGCACGGTTGAGTAACCGGCTATGAGTCTCGGGTGGTCGGCTTGCTCTCACGCTCGGAACGAGTCGTGGGACGGGTCTCGCACTCACAACTCACAACGGTGATGTATCGCGAGCTAGTTAGGAAAGTAACCTACTCACATGCAGCGGCATCTAGAACGCATACTAGCTAAGCAAATACGACAAAAGGGGGTGGCGAGTGTACCTCCACGCTCGGGACGTGGGGAAGACTTCCCGGCCAAGATCTGGAACTGCCGGTACAGGAATAATTAATAATTACATAAATAATGCTAAGCCCACTCCACGCAGGGAGATAACAGGCGACACGTGGGATCCGGGAGCACCAATCTCGGGTTGGTGGACAGTAGTCGATGGCGCTCGGGCAGACGCGGTCGGCCGGTTCGGCTCCGTTCACTCGGGCCCACCAAATGGTACGTGCAACTCGCTGCTGGTATGGCGGCGTCCGGGGCGGCTCCTGTCTGCAGTGACTGATGGGGACGCTCCTGGAGTGTCCCGGGTCGATCCCCGGGAGCGGCGGTCGCCGGAGTGGAGGCGGGTGATTTCTTGGGAATTATCTCCCAATGCTGTCTCGCAACTGTGTTTCTGTCCAGATCTGCGCGCTCCAGTGAGATCGGCTGGTACGCTCAACTCCGACGTCGGATCGGGACACAAAAGGTACCGTTGGAAAAAGGACTTGAAATCCTACAACATATTGGAATTACAGACTCGTCCAACGGTTGTATTGAAAATTGGAGTGACTGCAAATTGACTGAGCATACTGTCCCGAAATAAAGAATAGACATGACAGAACCTAACCTCCCTGATCAAGGACTTTGACCAAAGATCAAATGGGCGAATTAGGACCAGATATGTTTATGGTGGGTATAGGGGAGGGTGATGGAGACGCACATAGCTCATTTGTGAGATTTGGATAACATTTTTATGGGTGAGAAAAATCGACTACTAAGATCTATCCGGTAGACCTACACACAGACAGATTTTGGGAAAGATGAACAGGTGAATGGGAAAGGGGGCAAACCGGCTCTAATCGACCTAAAAATTGAACTGGAAATGGCCTCTGATGGGAGGAGCCCACCCTCAAAGTTTCGCAACGATCCAACGGTCGGATCTTCCGTACCAGTTCTTTCACTGAGCTGATGTCCTGAAACTCCGAATTTGGGGCAACAGGATGAAGACCGGCTCGTGGAGACTGAACGGCGGCACGAACGGCGGCGGCGGCGGCGGCGGCGGTGAACGTTCACAGAAGATAGAGGAAGAAGAGAAGTAGAATAAATATGAGGGAGATAGAAGATTTGGGATCAGATCTAGAGAGAGTTGGGGGTGGGAGGAGGAAGAACACCAAGAACACTCAAGAGGGAGAGGAGAGTGCACACCAATCAATATTCTCTTCAATTTTCTCATTAGTTCCACACAAAATATAATGAGAGACTATAAGTATTCAAACCCTAGATCTAGACCCAAGGACATCCACTAACACCAAAGGACATCCACTAACATTGGTCAAGGGTAGGTGGGAGACAAGCATGGGGGACAAGGAGGGGGCATCCTCTACCTTTGTCTCCTTGGTCTAATAGTCCAAGTCTTCTAGAAGTCATCTTGGGCCTTGGACCAGCCTTTTAGGCCCACATGTGTAGACGCCCATAAGGGAGAGAGAGGCCTAATGGGGCTCCTAAAAGTTTGGAGGCCCAATTTAGAAATTGGGCTCCTTACATGAAGTGTAACTCATTTTACAACTTTGACCCATTACACTCATAAATACTCAAAATAAATACACACCAATACACTAAACATAAAAAAAGTATCAACACTGAGGGGGGGACTCCATACTATCGCCCAGCCACAACGATGTCGATGTCGACCGAGTCGTGCTGCGGGTCCGGTACCGATGGCTCGCTGAGTCGGGCCGTACTCGTGCTCTGGTGTCCTCACCAATTCTCCCCGGGTGGGAGAAGCTCGACCCCGTCGAGTAAGGGTCCGGATCACTCTGGTACCGATCCAGCAGATATGGATCTATCCTCTGTAGCTCTGCCCGGGTGATCCAGGTGTCATCGGACGTGGGCCGTCCCCTCCAACGCACCAAGTAGCGCTGGTACACTCCGCCTCGAGTAGCCGTCACCTACTCGTCTAGTATACATTCTATCTGCTCTCGCTGCTGAGGTAACAAGGCTGGAGGTGGACACTCTAGGGTGGTGTCACTCACAATGGGTGGAGATGGCTCAAAGGGCGCACTGGGTATCACCGCTGGGTCCCTATAAGCGAAGAGATCCGAGACGTTGAAAGTCGAGCTGATCCCGTAATCCTCTGGCAAGTCCACAACATATGCGTTCGATCCGACTCACCTCACTACCCGAAAGGGACCGGCACCGCGAGCATGCAACTTCTTCACAGCTCCTGAGGGAAACCATTCAGGTCTGACCCTGATCATGACAGAATCGCCCTCCTGAAACTCACGGTGGTGCTTATGGGCGTCAGCCAATTCTTTGTATCGTGCGTTGCTGGACTCAATGTGACGACGAACATGCTCATGCAACTGTCTAATATGGCTAGCAAAAGACTCAGCTGACTCAGACACACGGGATTGGATGGGAGATGGGACTAGGTCTATAGGTCTCCTAGGTCTACGGCCAGTGACAATCTCGAAGGGGCTCATACCTGTAGACCTATTGACCGAATCGTTATAGGCAAACTCGGCCAAGGGTAAGACCAAATCCCAATCCCTGACTTGATCTCGGACAAGACACCTAAGAAGATCTCCCAAACTCCTATTGACAACCTCAGTCTGACCATCGGTCTGGGGGTGATATGTAGTGGAGAATTTCAATTGGGTGCCCATCATGTGCCATAGGGTTTTCCAAAAATAGCTAGTGAATTGTACATCCCTATCTGACACTATGGTACGGGGAAGGCCAAACCTGGAGACACAATGAGAGAAGAACAGGCAGGCAACTCTAGTGGCATCTGAAGTCTTGGAGCATGGAATGAACAAGGCCATCTTGGAGAACCGATCGACAACCACAAAGATCGAGTCATGTTTTCGGAGGATGCGGGGCAGTCCTAACACAAAGTCCATGCTAATGTCCTGTCATGGGCTATCCGGGACGGGAAGGGGAGTATAGAGGCCGATATTTTACTTCCTCTGTTTGGCCATAGCACAAATGCGGCACTGGGCTACAATACGAGCAACATCCCTCTTTAGGCTAGGCCAGTAGAATCGGTGTTCAACCGCCTCTATGGTCTTGTTCCGGCCAAAGTGACCAGCAAGACCTCCCGCGTGCATCTCTCACGTAAGAAAGTCACGAACAGAAGTCTGTGGGATACACAACTTGTCACCCCGGAATAGGTGACCCTCCTGCAGTACAAACTCGCTATAATCGCGCGAGGGACCGGCCTGAAGGACTGCATAGATCGGACCAAAGTACGGATAGTCAACATAGGCGTCATTCAGCCTCTCTAGCCCTACCACCTCAACACTCATGGTGGTCAACATCATCACCCGACGACTCAGTGCATCGGCGACCTTGTTCTTCGCCCCTGCTTTGTGCTTGAGCATAAATGTGTACTCTTGGAGATACTCCACCCAACGACTATGGCGAGCATTCAGCTTCTTTTGGGTATGGAGGAATCGTAAGGCCTCATGGTCAGAGAAGAGGACAAACTCCTGGTGCAACAAATAGTGCCTCCAATACCTCAATGTCTGGACAACTGCGTAGAATTCTTTGTCGTACGTGGAATATCGCAGTTTGGCATCATTAAGCTTCTCGCTAAAGAATGTAATGGGGTGGGACTCCTGACTCAAAACGCCACCAATACCCACACCAGAAGCATCACACGTGATCTCAAACGCCTTAAAAAAATCAGGTAAAACAAGGACATGTGCCTAGGTCATGTGCTCCTTAATGTCCTGAAAGGCCGTGGCTGCAGCCTTAGTCCATACGAATGCCCCCTTCTTTATGCAATCAGTGATCGGGACAGTGATAGAACTGAAGCCACGAATGAAGCGATGGTATAACGTCGCTAAGCCATGGAAACTTCAGACATCGTGGAGCGTGCGGGGCTCGGGCCACTCCCTGATGGCCATAATCTACTTCGGATCAGCGGAGACTCCATCTCTCGACACAATGAACCTGAGAAAAATGATCTGATCGGACATGAAAGCACATTTCTTCGGGTTGGCAAATAAACTCTCTAGCCTTAGCACGACACAGACCTGCCTAAGATGGTCTAAGTGGTCCTCCCTAGTGCGGCTGTAGATAAGAATGCCATCGAAGTAGACGACCAAGAAGACCCCTATCATAGGGCGTAAAACCTGGGTCATCAACCGCATGAAGGTGCTAGGGGCGTTGGAAAGCCCAAAGGTGATGGGAATCGACGCCGAGCACTGACATTTTATTTTTGTATTTGTGCCCTTTCGTTTGTTTTTATATCCTTGGGAAATTATATGTACAATTGTAAGGCTTTATAAGCCAATGAGTCATTCCCTTGGATTGTGTGGGTTTATGAGTAAAATGTCAGTAGGTCCAGCAAGGGGGCCCCCGGCCCTTTCCCATTGGTCCACCTCATCCATGTGGGGCTGGTCAATGGCCAAGGTGGCATCTAGAAGGTTGGACTAGTCAATTAGACACATGGGGGGACAAGTGGGTTGAAAGTCAAGGGTAGGCCACCTACCCCCACCCCTTGGTCAAGGGGGTGCCCCCCCTCCCTATTTTCCTATTTAATTTTTGTGAAAATTAGGTTAGAACTAATTAGTTCTAACCCTAGATCTGAGGGTATTAGGTGTCATTTTCCATTTAGTATATAAGCTATGTATTTCCATTTATTTGTGAATGAATGAGAAGAAAAATCTATTGTGCCAAGAGCAAGCAACCTGCGCCCCCTCCCTCTCTCCTCTGGTTCTCCCTCTTCCCTATGCATTTCTAGAGTGTTTATCCCTTCTATCCCCTCCCCTCTATCTCTGATCTTCATCTCTGGTGCCGCCGCCGCCGTTCGTGCCGCCATTGAGCCGCCGCGAAGCCATCTCCGAGGTGTTGTCCAAGGTTCTGTCCTGTTGGACAGAGATCCACTACGAGAATTTCAGCTCTCAACTCCGACATCTTCTGGAACTGAAATTTTCAGAGTTAGTTCTTATCTTGATTACCCATCTCCACAAAAACATTCTCTTAAAAATTCCTTCTTTTGCTATTTTTCCATTTTTGTGCCTTTCTATTCTTTAGATCTGTCCCCTTTCATATCTGTGAAACATAACCCTAGTTCATTCCCTCTTCGACCCACTTTTAATTTTTGGATCAAGTCCAAATTTGGAATGGGTGTTCTACCCATCCAAATACATCTCCATAACTTTTGGCTCGAATTTATAAAATATTTTGCTTCATAAGAAAATTCAAACTCAGTCAAACTTCTTCTCTGTCCTGTTCAGTCCAGACCCGACACCCAGTCATTATAAAATCTTCGAAAAATCAAAATCTCCACAAAACCTTTCATAAAAAATATTCCCGTCTTCCTTGTTCAATTATCTGCAACTTTGAAGAAGAGCTCAAGATCTGAATCGGAAGTCTTCTTTACGGTCAACGCTGGTTCTCAGTCAGATCTCAGTTTTCCTGATCAGATCTGAGACTGAGTACAGCAAGCTTCAAAAATCGGCCATCCGAAATACAGCTATGGTGAATTTTTCTGAGTACCACAGGGTCGAAGGACTTCGAGAGGGATTTCCAACGATACCTCTTGTGCGTCGATCCGACGTCGGGAGTGATCGCAGCGACAGATCTCGCCGGGTCACGCGCCTGAAAACAGAAACAACAGATCCGTGGGCACCTTTTCCGACCGGTGACGATCGGAGCCGCCCGGCCTCCGGCCAGCGAACCAGCGTGCCGCCATCCTAGGAAGCGCCCCTCCAGGCATCCCCACCTCAGTGGTGCTGCTCCCGGACCCACATGGCCCCACCGACCAGCACGTGGGTCCCACAACCAGCAGCGTACGCCGTCCGAACCGTGCCGACAGGGTGATCAAGTGCAGCCCATCAACCCGAGATCGGTCCTCCCGGGCCCACTTGTGTATCCCTTTACCTCCCTGCGTGGAGTGGGCGATATTTCATTGCTGTAATCTAACTCATTGTTGTTACCGGGAGTTACTGAATTCGGTCGGGATCGTCTTCCCCACGCCGAGAGCGTGGAGGTATCGTATTCGCTCCTTGCTTGGCACTTTGCTTTATTTCATATATACTTATTTATGCCGCTGCTAGAGAGCATGTTAGGTTAATCTATCTCGCCATATATTGATATTCACCGCTGCTGCGAGAGAGAGCGAGACCGTCCCGTGACCCGATCTGAGCACAAAATTGTGAGTTGACCACCCTAGCTCTAGCCGGTTTCTCAACCGTGCACGTCCAACGCTTCCCTCGATAAGGGACGATCGTGAGTTTGCATAGAGTCCAAGGATCGCATTCCAATTGGAGTCGTGCCCGTGTCTCGTCCCGCATCAAATTTGGTATCAGAGCTAGTTGAGTCTAGGGTAGTCGTTGCATCCGTCATTGCATACATATTGCACGGTCTAAGTCGAGTCTAGAATCATCATATTTTAAAACAAAAAAGTGTCTTTTTGGGTCGCATTTACATCCCTTTACTCGGTATATCAAAAGGTGTTGACCGAACGTTAGGCTACGCCTATCGGGAAGGCCGCACACTTGCGCGAGTGATCTTCGGATCGATTATCTCCGCCACGTACCGAGTTTTGGTTAAGTCTAGGTGCATCATCTTGTAATGTGCATTTACTTTAGTCGGCGTCTCCTAGTCCGTGTGTTTGCATGCCCACTCGTAGAGGTACGTAGTACTCACCCCTACCACCACCTATGGCGGATCCCCGAGCCACTAGTCTCGACGCGTCAGCTGTGGCCGAAATGTTCCAAAACCTTATGGGACAAATGCAAGGATTGCATACCCGTATCGATGGGTTAGGTACACAAATGGGTGAGTTGAGTACTCGAATGGATAGGATGGAAGGGTTGAGTACACGAGTGAGTGGCCTAGGTACCCGCCTAGAAGAAAGAATGAAGGTCTTAGAGGATAGGGCCGACGGGTCGAACCATTCCGTTCAGGGATTGGTCGGAAGAGTTGGCGCACTAGAGAGAGACCCAGCCGAGGCACACCCGAGTGCCCCAGTCCAGGCACCCCTCTCACCTACACAAGGTCAACCGGAGCCGGTTCATCAACCGGCAATTCCAAGGGTTCAAGGGGTAGATGTTAGGAGGTGTGAAGTCCCCGAGATGCATGACTACGAGTCCGATAATGAGCATAGGGTATATGGTCATGATCGTCGTCCTACACGGCGTACCCACGACCAAGATATGGATGAACGGGCCCTTAGGACCGTTCGGGCAGACCCTCCCACCTTTGACGGGTCCTTAGACCCAAAGGTTTATCTTGATTGGGAGGCTGGCATGGACCGATATTTTGAGTGGTTCGAGATGTCAGACCAACAGAAGGTCAAGTTCGCCAGGATGAAACTCTTAGGCCAAGCACAAACCTATTGGAGGAACATGGAGAACCTATTGTTTCATCGTCATGAACCTCCGATCGATACTTGGACCGAGATGAGGGAAAAGCTTAGGAAGAAGTACCTCCCTACCTCCTACCGCCAGCGTCTCATAGAGAGGTGGCAAAGTCTCACCCAAGGAGATCGGTCCGTCTCTGATTACATCGCCGAGTTCGATGAATACTACTTGCGATGTGATGCCACAGAGGAAGACTCCCTTATCGTCTCCCGATTTCGGCGTGGTCTACGGCCGCACCTACGGTATGAGCTTCTCCGCCGCAAGGTGGACAAGTTGGAGGATGCATACCAAGTTGCTCTCGAGATGGAGCAATTTGAGGGAAAGTTCGAGTCTATTCCACGATGGGGCTCTGCTCCTTCCCATAGTGCTGATTCATGTGGCTCCTTAGGCTCATACTCGAGGGGACCCATGGCTCGTCCTCATGAGCCCGCCCGTTAGGAGCACTTTGCTCCTAGACCTCGACCTCCCCCTCCACGGGATCTACCTCCACCCCAACCACCGGCACCCGTTGCCCGTCCCCCGTCCCCCGGCACCCATAGCCCGTCCTCTAGCACCGGCACCCCCACCACTGTTGCCCATGGCACCAACACCTCCACCCTTGTTGCCTACACCCCCTACCCGTCGAGAGGATAAGGGTAAGGCCCCTCTTATCGGAGAGAGCAGTAGGTCACGACTGCAGTGTTTCTATTGTCATGGGTTTGGCCACATCGCCAGCCAATGTCTCACTCGTGCCACACTAGCCCTAGGGGTTGAAGAGGTCTCGCCTTTTGGGCTCGAGATTGTTGACTATGAGGCCAATCCGGAACTCGCCATTGAGCATGAATCTCAGGAGCTTGCCGCAGCTCAGGATGCAGTCACTTAGTGGGGATGATGTTACCACCTTCAGTCTAGGATCATGCATGAGTCAGTCTGTTTCTTTGTGTGGTTTGTTTTGTGTGGTGTGCTTTTGAGTGGTTTGTTTGTGTGGCTTGTGGTTTGTTAGGAGTCTGCATGTGTCTTGTGCAAGCTCATCGATGTCAGTCCCTTATGAGTGAGAAGCGAGCTCGAGGAGTATGGGAATTAGCTCTACATTTATACCCGGATCGAGTCACCTATAGGGATCCAGCGGTGATTCCTAGTGAGTCTTCGAGCCACCTTCTCCCCTTGAGAGTGACCCCACCCCGAAGTGTTCCACCACTAGCCCCGTTCATATAGCAACATGCGTATATCGAGTATATACGGAATGAGCAGGTGACGATCACTTGGAGTGGAGCGTACCCGCGCTACTTGGTACGGTGACGGATCTACCGGGGCTACTCGAGCAGCCGTACCCCTACTCGACAGGGTCGAGTTCTTCCCACCCGGGGAGAGTTGATGGGAGTCGACGCCGAGCACTGACATTTTATTTTTGTATTTATGCCCTTTTGTTTATTTTTATATCCTTGGGAAAGTATATGTACAATTGTAAGGCTTTATAAGCCAATGAGTCATTCCTTTGGATTGTGTGGGTTTATGAGTAAAATGTCAGTAGGTCCAGCAAGGGGGCCCCCGGCCCTTTCCCATTGGTCCACCTCATCCATGTGGGGCTGGTCAATGGCCAAGGTGGCATCTAGAAGGTTGGACTAGTCAATTAGACACATGGGGGGATAAGTGGGTTGAAAGTCAAGGGTAGGCCACCTACCCCCACCCCTTGGTCAAGGGGGCACCCCCTCCCTATTTTCTTATTTAATTTTTGTGAAAATTAGGTTAGAACTAATTAGTTCTAACCCTATATCTGAGGGTATTAGGTGTCATTTTCCATTTAGTATATAAGCTATGTATTTCCATTTATTTGTGAATGAATGAGAAGAAAAATCTATTGTGCCAAGAGCAAGCAACCTGCGCCCCCTCTCTCTCTCCTCTGGTTCTCCCTCTTCCCTCTGCATTTCTAGAGTGTTTATCCCTTCTATCCCCTCCCCTCTATCTCTGATCTTCATCTCTGGTGTCGCCGCCGCCGTTCGTGCCGCCATCGAGCCGCCGCGAAGCCATCTCCGAGGTGCTGTCCAAGGTTCTATCAATTTCAGCTCTCAACTCCGACATCTTCTGGAGCTGAAATTTTCAGGGTTGGTTCTTATCTTGATTCCCCATCTCCACAAAAAAAATCTCTTCAAAATTCCTTCTTTTGCTATTTTTCCATTTTCGTGCCTTTCTGTTCTTCAGATATGTCCCCTTTCAGATCTGTGAAACAGAACCCTAGTTCATCCCCTCTTCGACCCACTTTTACATTTTGGATCACGTCCAAATTTGGACTGGGTGTTCTACCCATCCAAATACATCTCCAGAAATTTTGGCTCGAATTTATAAAATATTTTGCTTCATAAGAAAATTCAAACTCAGTCAAACTTCTTCTCTGTCCTGTTCAGTCCAGACCCGACACCCAGTCAGTAGAAAATCTCCAGAAAATCGAAATCTCCACAAAACCTTTCATAAAAAATATTCCCGTCTTCCTTGTTCAATTCTCTACAACTTTGAAGAAGATCTCAAGATCTAAATCGGAAGTCTCCTTTACGGTCAACGCTGGTTCTCAGTCAGATCTTAGCTTTCCTGATCAGATCTGAGACTGAGTACAGCAAGCTTCAAAAATCGGCCATCCGAAATACAGCTCTGGTGAATTTTTCTGAGTCCCATAGGGTCGAAGGACTTTGAGAGAGTTTTCCAACGATACCTCTTGTGCGTCGATCCGACGTCGGGAGTGATCGCAGCGACAGATCTCGCCGGGTCGCGCGCCTGAAAACAGAAACAACAGATCCGTGGGCACCTTTTCCGACCGGTGACGATCGAAGCCGCCCAGCCTTCGGACGGCGAACCAGCGTGCCGCCATCCCAGGAAGCGCCCCTCCAGGCGTCCCCACCTCAGTGGTGCTGCTCCCGGACCCACACGGCCCCATCGACCAGCACGTGGGTCCCACAACTAGCAGTGTACGCTGTCCGAACCGTGCCGACGGGGTGATCAAGTGCAGCCCGTCAACCCGAGATCGGTCCTCCTGGGCCCACTTGTGTAGCCCTTTACCTCCCTGCGTGGAGTGGGCGATATTTCATTGCTGTAATCTAACTCATTGTTGTTACTGGGAGTTACTGAATTCGGCCGGGATCATCTTCCCCACGCCGAGAGCGTGGAGGTATCGTATTCGCTCCTTGCTTGGCACTTTGCTTTATTTCATATATACTTGTTTATGCCGCTGCTAGAGAGCATGTTAGGTTAATTTAGCTCGCTATATATTGATATTCACCGCTGCTGCGAGAGAGAGCGAGACCGTCCCGTGACCCGATCCGGGCACAAAATTATGAGTTGACTACCCTAGCTCTAGCCGGTTTCTCAACCGTGCACGTCCAACGCTTCCCTCGATAAGGGACGATCGCGAGTTTGCATAGAGTCCAAGGATCGCATTCCAATTGGAGTCGTGCCTGTGTCTCATCCTGCATCAAAAGGGCATAACCAACCACTTATAAAGACCATTCTTGGTCTTGAATGCCGTCTTCCATTCATCTCCAGGCCTGATCCGCACCTGGTGATAGCCACTACGAAGGTCTATCTTTGAGAAGATAGTTGCTCCCGACATCATATCAAGCAAGTCATCCAATCGGGGAATGGGAAAACGATACTTCACCGTGATCTTGTTGATTGCACGGCTATCAACGCACATCCTCCATGTGCCATCCTTCTTCGGGGTCAATAGTGCGGGGACAGCGCAGGGACTCTTGCTGTCCCTATGGGACCCCCGACTCATCAAATCTTCGACCTGCTGCTGAAGCTCAGCATGGTCCGTGGGACTCATCCTATAATGGGGAAGGTTAGGCAAAGATGAGCCCGGGACGAGGTCGATCTCATGCTGGATATCCCTCATAGGTGGAAGGCCTCCAGGGAGGTCTTCGGGGAAGACATCGATAAATTCTCGCAATATTGCGGCTATCTCTGGAGGATGCTCATCCTCAGACCTAGGGGCGACATCCTCTATGCCCCTGACAACGACAGCTAGAATGGGGTTACCCCCGGTCACCTCCTGTTCCATCTCTCTCGGACTGATCATCATCAACCTCCTGGGTGGAGGGTCCACTCTACTAGGAGCAGTCGAAGAGGTGGAGGCTTGTGCCGAGGACAACGCGGGTGGACCGGCTTTCCCCTGACTAGGAGATGTTGCAGTACTGGGGCCAGCTGGTCCTCGAACAGACGGCTCCTTCGGCTGGACGGGGTGGAGGGTAATCCTTTGGCCACCATGGTCGAAGGTGCAAGTGTTCGACTTGCCATGAAGGGTGGCATCTCGGTCAAAGAGCCAAGGCCTACCAAGGATGATACTACCCACCTCCATAGGTAGTACATCGCACCATATCGCATCATGGTATGTCTGGAACTGTAGCGGCACCAGACACCGCAGTCTGACCGGGATGGAAGTGGAATCCACCCAAGAAACTCTATAGGGTGCGGGGTGATCCACGGGCGTCAAACCAAGGCGCTTGACGGTGCCTGTGGAGATAGCGTTGATGTAGCTCCCGCTATCAATAATCACCTTGCATGCCTTCCCTTCCAGCCTACAAAATGTATGGAATATGGTGGTGCGACGCCAGTCGTCACTCACCTGTGGCTGGGTAAGGATGCACCTGACTACACCCAAATGTATGCCATCCTGATACTGGGTACCAGGGACGTCGACATGCTCACCCTCCAACAGCTCATCAAAGAATTCCTCGGCCAATTCTTGGTCCGGCTCATAACTGACTGGCACCAACTTGGGGGTGGGGTCACAGGCCGGCGTGTCGGTAATAACAAGTGTTCCCCGTGTGGGACACTTGCCGGCAAAGTGGCCAACTCCACCACAAGTGTAGCAACGGTCTCGTGTCTCAGTGTCCTGAGATGTTCCACCAATCATTGGCCCCTTACCCTTGTCCTCTCGATGGACTGGGGGTGTGGGAAGAAGAGGTCGAGCTGGTACGGCGGGCTGATAAGGTCTAGGGGCAGGGATGGGTGCCTGCGGGAGAGGGGGAGGGTCTCTCGGAGGGAAAGTGCGGAGCCTAGGAGCAGTGGGGTCCTGCCGAGGGGGTTCCTGGGGACGGGCCACAGGAAACCGGCTATAGGAGGTAGGCATGGTACGAGGGTCGGTCCCACGCTGAGAAGTGAACCCCAGGCGCTGGACGGGAGCGAACTCCGCCTCGAACTGCTCCAACTCTAGAGCAACCTGGTATGCGTCTTCCAAGGTGGTAACATTACGGTGAAATAATTCATATTGGTAGTGGGGCCGCAAACCACGACGGAAGCGCGATACAGGCATGGTGCTCTCCTCAGTAACGCCACATCGCAAAAAGTACTCGTCAAACTCTGCGATGTAGTCTGACACGGATCGGTCCCCTTGGGTGAGACTCTGCCACCTATCAATAAGTCGCTGACGGTACGTGGCAGGAAGATACTTACGCCTAAGCTTGTCCTTCATCTCATCCCAAGAACCTACCCGAGGCTCATGACGCTGAAAGAGCAAACTCTCTACATTGCTCCAGTAAGTCTATGCTTGCCCTAACAACTTCATCTTGGCATACCTGACCCTCCGGTGGTCCGTCATCTCGAACCACTCAAAGTACTGGTCCATGCTGGCCTCCCAATCAAGATAGATCTTGGGTTCCAAAGATTTGGACCCATCAAACGTGGGAGGGTCTGCACGGATGGTCCTGAGGATCCGTTCGTCCTCATCATCCCTGTGTGGTCGGTGACCATGCCGGCGTCTGCCATTTCCCTCGTAATCGTTGTCGGACTCGTAGTTCTCAAAATGGAGGGCACTTTGCTGTTGCTCCTCAGCCCGAGGTGGTGCGAGCTGGGCAGCAGGCGCGGGCTGGGCAGCATGTGCCTGAGGGGTCGGGAGAATGCCGGGTAGGTCTCGGCTAGGGGTTCTCTCCACACTCTCTAACCTTCCAACCAGACCTTGGACAGATCGGTCAGAAGCCTCGGTGAGGTCCTCCATGGCTTTGAATCGGCTCTCCATACGCTCGGTATGCTCCCTAAGAGTTTGCTCGGACCTATCCATGCGCTCCATGAGTAGAGCTATCATGTCCTCCAGCAAACGGCCTCCCGGGTTGGCACCTCGGTGTTCACCCATAGTGTCAGGGTGATGGTACTGGGCACCTCCACAGGTGGGCATGCAATGAGATGTAAAGAGAGCTAAGGGTGACTCACTAGACATATATGGATGGACATATGCAAGTTGAGGACCCTAGACTTAACCCAGTCTCCAGTACGTGGCGGAGGCAGTAATCCGAAGATCCCACTCGACGCGAGGAGCTACCTTCCAGATAGGCGTAACCTAACCTTCCAATAACGTCTTTTGATATACTGGAGTATTGGGGTGTAATGCAATTTAAAACACTTTTTTCTTTTGAAAATAATGACTACCCTAGACTCAACCTTCCGCTCTGATACCAATTTGATGCGGGACGACTACGAGACTCGACGCAGACGAGTTGCGACCTTGTACTCTATAGGACGAGGCGACGAGTTGGACGACACGACCAGCAACAACGATACAATGCGGCACCTAAAGAGCTCCAGAAGAGGCGATGTGCCCCAAACAAGAAGTGCTAACTCATGGTTGTCCCCATCGAGGGAAGCGCGACGATCTGCACGGTTGAGTAACCGGCTTTGAGTCTCGGGTGGTCGGCTTGCTCTCACGCTCGGAACGAGTCGTGGGACGGGTCTCGCACTCACAACTCACAGCGGTGATGTATCGCGAGCTAGTTAGGAAAATAACCTACTCACATGCAGTGGCATCTAGAACGCATACTAGCTAAGCAAATACGACAAAAGGGGGTGGCGAGTGTACCTCCACGCTCGGGACGTGGGGAAGACTTCCCGGCCGAGATCCGGAACTCACGGTATAGAAATAATTAATAATTACAGAAATAATGCTAAACCCACTCCACGCAGGGAGATAACAGGCGACACGTGGGATCCGGGAGCACCAATCTCGGGTTGGCGGGCAGTAGTCGATGGCGCTCGGGCAGACGCGGTCGGCCCGTTCAGCTCCGTTCACTCGGGCCCACCGAATGGTACGTGCGACTCGCTGCTGGTATGGCGGCGTCCGGGGCGGCTCCTGTCTGCAGTGACTGACGGGGACGCTCTTGGAGTGTCCCGGGTCGATCCTCGGGAGCGGCGTCGCCGGAGTGGAGGCGGGTGATTTCTTGGGAATTATCTCCCAATGCTGTCCCGCAACTGTGTTTCTGTCCAGATCTGCGTGCTCCGGTGAGATCGGCTGGTACGCTCAACTCCGACGTCGGATCGGGACAAAAAAGATACCGTTGGAAAGAGGACTTGAAATCCTACAACATATTGGAATTATGGACTCTTCCAATGGTTGGATTGAAAATGGGAGCGACTGCAAACGGACTGAGCATACTATCCCGAAATAAAGAATAGACAGGACATAACCTAACCTCCCTGATCAAGGACTTTGACCAAGGATCAAATGAGCGAATTAGGACCAGATATTTTTATGGTGGGTAGAGGGGAGGGTGACGGAGACGCACATAGCCCATTTGTGAGATTTGGACAACATTTGATGGGTGATAAAAATCGGCTACTAAGATCTATCCGGCAGACCTACACACAGGCAGATTTTGGGAAAGATGAACAGGTGGATGGGAAAGGGGGCAAACCGGCTCTGATCGACCTAAAAATTGAACTGAAAATGGCCTCTGATGGGAGGAGCCCATCCTCAAAGTTTCGCGACGATCCAACGGTCGGATCTTCCGTACCAGTTCTTTCACTGAGCTGATGTCCTGAAACTCCGAATTTGGGGCAGCAGGATGAAGACCGGCTCGTGGAGACTGAACGGCGGCACAAACGGCGGCGGCGGCGGCGGTGAACGTTCACAGAAGATAGAGGAAGAAGAGAAGTAGAAGAAATATGAGGGAGATAGAAGATTTGGGATCAGATCTAGAGAGAGTTGGGGGTGGAAGGAGGAAGAACACCAATAACACTCAAGAGAGAGGGGAGTGCACACCAATCAATATTCTCTTCAATTTTCTCATTAGTTCTACACAAAATACAATGAGAGACTATAAGTATTCAAACCCTAGATCTAGACCCAAGGACATCCACTAACACTAAAGGACATCCACTAACATCAAAGGACATCCACTAACTCCAAAGGACATCCACTAACATTGGTCAAGGGTAGGTGGGAGACAAGCATGGGGGACAAGGAGGGGGCATCCTCTACCTTTGTCTCCTTGGTCTAATGGTCCAAGTCTTCTAGAAGCCATCTTGGGCCTTGGACCAGCCTTTTAGGCCCACATGTGTAGAAGCCCACAAGGGAGAGAGAGGCCTAATGGGGCTCCTAAAAGTTTGGAGGCCCAATTTAGAAATTGGGCTCCTTACATCATTTTACAACATTGACCCATTACACTCATAAATACTCAAAATAAATACACACCAATACACTAAACATAAAGAAAGTATCAACACTCAGGGGGGGACTCCATACTATCACCCAGCCACAATGATGTCGATGTCGACCGAGTCGTGCTGCAGGTCCGGTACCGACGGCTCGCTGAGTCGGGTCTCAACTTAGAGTATGCCCTCCGATTTAACTTTACAACCTCCAACAATTTAGCTGAATATGAAGCCTCATTTTCGGGCTGCGGATGACCCTGCACCTGGGAGCAAAGAACCTTTGAGTTTTCAACGACTCACAGCTGGTTGTTAATCAGATCCTCGGTGAGTATGAAGCTCAAGAGCTGATCCTATAGCAATACCTCAACAAAGTATGAGGATTGACGCCAAGCTTCAACACTTTCTTTGTGATTTGTGTGCCTCGAGTGGAGTACACTAAGGTTGACGCCCTAGCTCGTCTTGCATCCTCCACTGAGCCACAGGGCAACGCACCATCCTCATTGAAGAACTTAGCCAACCTAGCATTGATGAAGAGGGACAAATCTTGCAAGTCATGCAGATAGAGGAAGAACCCTCGTGAACGGACCTGATCATCAAATACCTCTCTGATGGCTCCCTCCTCGACGACTCCAAGCTGGCACAACAATCAGGATGTCCATGAAGGGTGGAGAGAGAGGTGGTGTGGGTGGGGGCAAAAAATAACGAGAGGGAGATCTTAGGAGGGGAACCCCCTTCAATGTTAGCTTGCTGGCCCAGTGGGGGCTCTCTCTCTCTCTCTCTCTCTCTGAGTGGCGGACACTGCCCGCCACTCAGAGAGAGAAAGAGAGAGAGAATTAGTCATTCTCCCTTTTAACTCACATTTCACCTCAATTAAGCAAACATGAGTTACGACAATGATATATCTGCAACAATACAAGACATACCAAGGGTATAATGTGTCAATATGGCAAAGGTAGGGGTTTCTATGCAAATACGAAATTGTACAGGGGTATTATTATAAAACCCTTACACTGATTCCAACTGCATTTTCCTTGAAAAGATTAGCAACATCTGCACCGGAAGGCATACCATCATTAGAAAATAATATACGGGCCTTCAACTTTTGTAAAAGCTTTGGCATCACTATGGAGGTGCCTCTCGAAAATAAACACCAGATTTAGGTTACTTAATTAAATATGCAAAATTTAGCCATTATTTTGCACATTACACATATTCTTCAAGAGGAATAAGTCAAAAACATTGTTGTATAATATGTTTCTCTTTTTAAAATCCACATATTTCAAAAGGGGTTAATCTATGTCGTTAAGATTCTCAAAAAAATGGCCCTTTGACTGGCTGGTAATCCATTCACTTCTACTATGTACACATCTGAACTTCCAAAAGTTTGTAATTAGAACATACTGACCCTAAACAAGGAAAAAATATCAACATTTCGGCATCATAATGCTCCCTTCAAATGATGGCAAATGCAGCTTGTTAACTGCTCTCATACATTGCTCTGCTTGTAAATCTCACACATATTCTTCAAGAGGAATAATAACATGATCTTGGGGTCGTCAAAAATGTACAGAAATACATGGGAACATATCGACAGATCAAACAGAATACAGGACAAAAAGGGCACACTGACGGGGATATATAGCACATAACAAGTTAAAATGGAGAACATTCCACCAACTTCGTTTCTATAAATGTAACAGCACAAAAACAAGTGTAAATCAGATGACATGGCACTAAATTGGTAGCAGTGGATCAACCAATATTATATCACTTTTATGCAAATATGCTCATGGAGATTGTTGGGTGTTTCCCAAGGAAGACAGATTGGGGGATCGGGTTTGAATTGGCTGGCCCAAAATCAATCCGGATTGATGGGATCGGCCGATCCCAAATCAAGTTGGCCGAGTACGTTAACTCCACCCGATTAGTAAACAGGGCCTTAGAGAACAGCCAAAAAGCGAAAATGTATATATGCAGACTGGGCGGAAATACACCTTTTCCTTTCTCGAGAGAAGTGCCAAAAAATGTAATTGTATAAATATGTGAGTAGTGTAGACACAAATTGATGCATATGGAAAGATAAAATGAAGGATCTTTCTCATTCCCCCACTTTTTAAGAAAACAATATTTTCTCAACTATCATTGGCATATGAATCTCGATGATCACGCGGTGGACCGACCACATGATCGCGAAACTGGTCAAACTTGAACAAAACTAAACATGACAGAACTGGCTTTGATTGAACTAGTTTTAGAGAAACAAAATTTTGCTTTAAAAAGGAAACTTAAGCAATTTGAGCTGGGACGAGGTCAAGAAATTTCCACGGGTCATTCTTACCTCTCGATTATGTTGGAACAGTCGACACGTCGATCAGACAGATATTTTATATATAAAATGTCACCGGAAATTCTGTTATCGTTATGCCAATTGTTAAGTGTAGCCCCTAGGCCCCACTTTGGTTATGGGTTACCCCTAAGTTAACTTAAAAATAACTCAGCACTAATCTTTTTTTTTGCTTTGGTTGAGGGTTTTGTTTAATCAGTTTAGGTTGAGGATTAACTCAAGGTTATTCATGAGTTTTGAAACCCACATCCAGAGGTGGGTTAAAGTGGGTTAACCTCCTATGCTCAATAAATGTGTCTCTCTCTCTCATAATCAATGCTATTTCTCCCATTATTACTGGATTAATCTACTATTTATCAAATTATACTAGATTAAAAGTATGTTAGCCCACATCCTTACTCTTAGATTAACTACCCTCCTATCAAATTAAAAATAGGGTAACTCCGGGCTACTTTAATCGGGTTGAGTTAGCCCACCTTTAGCCTAACTCCATACCAAAGCCCCACTAGGAGAGTTGGCTCAGGGCCTTTGGTTAACTGAAGGTCACGAGTTCGATTCTTCTTGGGGTAGGGGGGTGAACTGGGACTCCTTGTGGTAGACATTCTAGCTCCGCTTGGCCCTCCACAACTTGGTTTGCACATGGTTGCGACTAGAGTAAGGGTCGAGTTAGTGAGAACCCGAGGTGAGTTTGACCTAAAAAAAAACATTGTGCCAGTTGCCAGAAGCATACATAATTTGGCTTCTTATTTACCAATGTCACTGTATGACGAGAACTAATGCATGTCTGCAACAGCAAATAGAGTTAACTCTTGAATTTAGTGGACTAAACTTGGGGATATCATTAAGCCTAAATGTGTTAGACGCAGAGCGAGACTCACACTTGACACATAGAGAGACTCCTGACTTCGAACAACGATTTCGAGTGGAGTTTCACATGGTGATATTATTTACACGGATGACGATCAGAGTCGTAGTAGAGTCATTTTTTATTATATTTTGTATATTTATTTGAGTCTAATACAATAGTTGCAATTGAATAAGATTAAATTTCTAATTTTCATAATTTAATTAGACTCATTTGGAGCTAATGTTGCATCTTATTGTTTTCTTGTAAGTTTTTGTGCAATTTTTGCATTATATCTTGAGTCTAGAGGTATTTGGGTAAAGAGAGTCAAGTTAGAGTTAAAGTTAACCTAAGTCCCTCTTCATTTTCTGACTTTCGTCCAATAAGCTTATGCAATTTTACATATAAAATTGTTTCCAAAGTTATTTGTGATCGCCTTAGACATATATTGCCTCAGATTATATCAGAAGAGCAAAGTGGCTTCATCAGTGGAAGACAAATAACTGATAACTTTTTGCTGGCCAAGGAAATGTTCATGGAAATATATAGACCTGTCAGAGGTCACAACATGTTTCTTAAACTAGATATGGCTAAAGCCTACGACCGGATAGAATGGGATTTCCTCATTAAGGTGCTAAAAAGCTTTGGTTTCTCTAATAGATTCATCTCTTTGATTGCCCAAATGTTGGTTAACTGCTGGTTTTCAATCTCCCTCAATGGACACAATGGTGGTTATTTCAAATCCTCAAGAGGGGTCCGACAGGGGGATCCCTTAGCTCCAGCTTTATTCATTATTGCTGAAGAAGTTCTGAGCAGAGGTCTTAGACAATTGTTCTCAAATAGTCAATGCAGACTTACCATCTACCTCGAGGAGTCCAACAC
This sequence comes from Amorphophallus konjac, assembly GCA_022559845.1. NCBI lineage: Eukaryota > Viridiplantae > Streptophyta > Magnoliopsida > Alismatales > Araceae > Amorphophallus > Amorphophallus konjac. The sequence continues at coordinate 392,861,142 of CM040126.1, forward strand.
ATCTCACACATACTTTATGCTGATGATTCTATCATTTTCATGAATGGCAGCAGATCCTCACTTAACCACCTCTTAAAATTTCTGAAGAGCTATGAGATGTCCTCTGGTCAGAAAATAAATGCCCAAAAAAGCTGTTTCATGGTAGCCAAGAAAATGCCCCGAAGCTCCATTGACAGAATATGTCAGCTAACTGGATATCAGCACAAGATTGGCAGTATAAAATATCTTGGCATTCCTCTCTTCAAAGGAAGAGTGAAAAGACCTCACTTCAAATATTTGCTAGACAAAGTCAATGCCAAGCTTGCTGGCTGGCAAAGCAAGCTGCTGTCTCAGGCAGGGAGATTGGCTCTCATTCGCTCGGTCCTATCATCTATCCCTATGTACTGCGCCAGTGCAGCCTCCATCCCATACACTATACTTAAAAAAATTGGGAATATTTGCTCCAATTTTTTTTGGCAGGGATATGAGAATGCTCATAGAAAACACTGGATATCCTGGGACAAAATGTGTTGTCCTCTCTCTGAAGGTGGATTAGGTATACGCAGTCAATCAGATACTCAACTGTGTCAATATGTTAAACAGTTATGGATATCTGCTCATAACAACTCTCCTTGGGCCAAGTTTGTAAGGAGTAAATACTATCATGGTCTTCATATATCAGAATGCAAAGCTTCATTCCCTCCAGGCATTAAAGCAACTGATTTTGAGAAAGCCCGGTCAATATTCTTAGCTAATTCCAGAATGATCGTTTTTGATGGTGGCTCCACTAACTTTTTGAAAGATAACTGGTATAAAAACAAGACTCTGACTGAAGCTTTACATATTCAACACCCCTCTTTGAATGATAGCTGTACTGTTCAAGAAGCAATGGCAAATTTTCAACATCCTGTCTGGCAACTACTGGAAGATCAGTCAATGAGGAGAGAAATCCAGAGATTCAGTATACAAAATGGAGAGGATAAACCTATTTGGTCTCTTACCAACTCAGGTAAATTTAGTATCAAATCCACCTACTATTTTATTAAAGGGCAGAACTCAAATTCCAGTTTAAGTTTCAGTAAAATCTGGCATCCAAAATTCCCTCCTCGGGCCTCCCTGTTCTGTTGGAAACTATTAAAACATGCAGTTCCAGTTGATAAGCAGATACAAAAATGTGGCATTGCTATTGCTTCAAGTTGTGTCTGCTGCCAAAACTCCCATGCAATAGAGGATGAAAATCACTTATTTGTAGACAGTGTTGTGGCCAAATTTTTATGGAACAAATTTACTCCTTTACTTAACAATTCATCTCTGGAAGTTCTCACCATCAGTAACATGCTGAAATTAACAATAAATGAGACAGTCCTGAGTAAACCGAAGGGTTTTATATCCATGTTGATCTCAATCATGATTATCTGGGAGATATGGAAATTCAGATGTCAAGTTAAGTATGAAGAAAATAAGAACAGCTTTGAAAATATCGCTGAGCAGATTCTTGCAGACCTAAAGCACATTGTGAAACAAATCAAATTTAAGAATGGAACTAGCAACAGCTTCTGGGTCAACCTGCAAAGTTTTGGTGTCTCTATTAGCAATTTTTATCTGACATATATTACAGTTCTCTGGAAAGCTCTGGCTACCAATTTCTCCTTACATGTGGATGGAGCAAGCAAAGGGAACCCGGGAATTTCTGGAGGAGGTGGCTGCATTAGAAACAGTCAAGGGCATTTAAAGCTGGGATTCTCTTATTTCTATGGTGTTGGATCCAATATGGTGGCTGAGGGAAGGGTGCTGCTTGATGGTCTTCGTTTAGCACAACATCATAATATTTCAATTTCAGCCATTTTTACTGATTCTCAGATTCTAGTTGAGATGCTGCAAAAGATTAAAGATTCCCCATGGTCTCTTCTACCTTGGTGGGAACCACTACAACATATTTTCTCCCAGTTTCATTGCTCCATTATCCACACGTATAGAGAGGGCAATCAGCTAACAAATGCGCTAGCCAATCATGCAGTGCTAGTCAGAAGCAACTTGGAATTTTTTTCAATTAGAGAATTGCCTACAATGGCTAGAGGATATGCAATTGCGGATGTCAAAGGCATCCCCAACTTCCGTAGGAGGTTTGTATAGTTCTTTTTCCTATCATTCATCTTCATTGTACTACAGAGGCTTGGCCTCCTTTTGTAATTGTATTTCCTTGATAAATCAATAAAATAAAGCATCAAAGTGGTGATTTGGTGGAATGAGAACATTCCCTTCCTTTAGAATGGGGGTGCACTCTCCCTTTTCCCACTCGATGACTCGGCTTCATAAAAAAAAAAAAGTTAACCTAAGTCTTATAAATAATCTTGTAATCTCAATTTTTGAATTAATGAATAATTTACGGTTACAATTTTATAGAATTTTTTTTCTTTCTCTACGATGGAGAGAAGAGAGTGCTGAGAGGAGGTACCCCTAGATAATCCTTGCGAAATGTAGGGCGCAAAGCCTACACCCTCGCCTACTAGACGGTCCCTGTGAGAGGAAGGGGGCAAAGACTACACCCCCACCTCCTATCCTTATTCTGCCTTCCACATCGGTATAAACTGATATACATCTAGGACCTAAGAGATGGGTCATTTGGTCAGAGTTCACAGTGATGTAAACTAATCTGTAACGTTGCATGACAAGTTTGACACCATGGACAACCAACCATGTACGTGTAACATGAATGTTGTCCACGGTGGTGAGGAGGTATCCCTATCACAGTTGCCATCCACTGAGTATAATAGAATCTGCTGCGATTTACCTGATGCCAAGGTGAAAATGACACCCTCAAAGCTGCAAATGACATCTCTTCCACAACCGGTCATAGAAATGGGTGACAGAGAAGTTAAAATGACTACAAACTCAGCATATCTCAAAACTACAAAAGATAATTTCTTCCACAACCTGTCATAGAAGTAAGTGAGTGAGAGAGAAGTTAACATGGCAACTATCTTAGCATACGTCTCCTTGACCAAGAAAACCAAAAAAAAAAATACTCTTCATTACTTGATACAGTCCTCACAATTTGGTGCATTATCTACCAAAGGCACTCCAAGGGCAGAGTACACAATACAAAACTACAAAATGTGGAACTAAAACAAGCATGAAGTGATCCGGTACCACGGGGACCCTCTTATACATTGCACTCCCTTTCGGTAAAAGGGCACCTTACGAATCAAAAATTAAATAACCGACAATATTCACACACACGTAACTCAAATCTTGACGAAAGGATCCAAGTTATAGCATCAGCCGCCCTGTTCTCATCCACATTCGACATCCCCAAGGTTTGATAAACAAAACCATGATGGATATCGACCGTTCTCCAATGCTACACTTCAATTGAAAATCCTAGAGCTCCTCCACATCTCCTCAGCACCAAGTGGAGACGATTAAATCATGCATCTCCGGTTGCAGCGATTTCAACATCAGTGCTGAACAATTAGAAAACCTTGACGTGCTGGTGCATTCCACTTCTCATCATAGCACAAAACTCCTCATAGTTGATCCTTCCATCCTGAAATTAACATGTAGAGTTATATTCAATCCATAATATAATTCAACATTTAAAAAAAAAAATCTCTTAAGCGAAAGAAATTTATTACATTATCTGCATCCACTTCAGATATTATTTCCTTAATACTAGCCGCATCTCCAATTCCATGCTCCTCCATAGCTGATTCTAATTCATCCCTAGTGATGAACCTGACAAAGATATTTTCAGAAGATAATTAAGGTTAATTTAAATAGAAACTTCATGGGATGTTACATAGGATTGATTTATTAAGGTAACATACAAAGTTGATCATGTCTACAACAAAGAACTACAAAGGCCTAACCAACAAGCAAGCAGTCCTATAGTGAAGTACGGCATGCTTACCCACTGTTATCTTTATCGAAGTATTGGAATGCTTTGAAGAGATGTTCCTCTCTTTCTAGCTTGTGTCTGTGCATTGTGGCAGTGATGAATTCAATATAGTCAATGGTCCCATTGCCATCCACATCAGCCTGTCAGAAAGAGCATCCATCTTAAAGCGTCAGTAATCATGACCAGTGACCATGAAGAAGAGGGAAGTTTGAAATGCATGGACAGTGGCATACAGCATCCATTAGCTGTTTGACTTCAGCCTCTGAAAGTCTTGATCCTAGCCGAGCCAATCCAGACTTCAGTTCTTCATAAGTGATTGTCCCACTCTTGTCGGTATCCATATTCATGAACATTTGTTTTAACCCTTTGATTTCCTCTTCATTAAGGGTTTCAGCAATAACCTAAAAGCATATTGGATTCATCAGCATAGAGGAAGATGTATTTATTGTATTAGAGAAGTCAGTTTTGTTCTTTTCTCTGTAAAGAAGAGAAACCTCTCCTCTCCTCCTTTGATTGCACTACCTCTGTTTATTTTACAAAACTGGAGGTACAGTCCACTTTTTTCGGGAAAAAAAATGGCAACAACGTAAAAGGACAAATAAAACATTGGCAAATCTCTTATAAACTGACCTTCAATGCCATCTTTTTCAATTTGTTCATTGCTCTAAATTGCTTCATTCTGGAAAGGACGGCACTATCTATTGGCCTGTCAGATGCTTCTCCACCTTCTCTAATCCACGATGCTCTGCATGAACATTTACACAAATTAACTTATGTGATGTCATGCCGACCCCAAGTAATGGGATAAGGCTCTGATGATGATGATGATGGTAATGAACTTATGTGATGCCAATGCATGGGTAAACTATCTCAAGAAGAAAACAAACAACGTAAAGATGACATTGAAGAAGAAGCAGACCAAGAACTTGTGCTGAAGTGATTCGTCTTTTTGGATCTTGTGTCAACATTTTCCTAACCAAATCTTTTGCGCTGTTTGATATAGATGGCCATGGGTCACTTACAAAGTCAATCTCTCCTTCCAGGACAGCATCAAATATTCCCTTCTCAGTCTCTGCAGAACACCAGAAATATACATTTACTGCCTTCTCATCCAATAAACAAGCTCCGAAGGAGATAGTTTGAGAAAATATAAAATCATTCACAAGCAGGTCCAGGGTAGCAACAGGTCTTACCAGCCCAGAAGGGAGGCACACCGCTGAGAAGTATATACAGGATAACCCCAGCACTCCAGACATCTATTTCTTTCCCATAATTACGTCGTAGAACTTCCGGAGCTACATAGTAAGCACTCCCTACTATATCTCTGTACACCTTGCCTACAATGAGTTCCACAAGGTATGAGCAAGCAATTCATTGTTTAATTTCTCCACCATAAAACTCAAAAATGGAAAAATGTTTCATGAATTTCTTAAAACAAGAACTAAAGAAAAGATAGAATAAACATTGCCTCAACTACATAATTCTACTGCAGGGATCAATGAAAAATATTGTTTCAGAGTTCTGTCTGAGTTCACATATCATCCATCTGAAAGGGAACATTTTGCTCCACTCTCTTTTAAATCCTTGATCAAAAAGGTAATCATCTGCCATGAGAAACTAGTCTAGGATATGGATAGGTGGCATGACATGTCATTACAGATCTAGCAAAGAAAAGTATGCTACACTATCTACAAAATGTAGGTTCCAAAATATGAATACTGGTGCATCCATTGAACATGCTCCAAATATATTTTATGGATGCCTATTAGATTATGTTTACTTTTGGGGGGGACTCCATGAGGAAAAACCACAGTTAACCCTGAGGTCCCTGACAAGGAGGTCAAACTTCGGATGCATGCCAATCCCAGGAGTATTTGGATAGGAATGCATGCATCTAGATTTGCCGGTGGATTTCTAGTAAAGGATGATATGAAAGAAACCCACAACATGAACCAAATGACCCATCTCATAGGTCCTAAATGTATATCAGTTCTGTGTAATAAATACCCCAGAGTTTGTCCATTGACACATTTAGACTTAATAATATCCCCAAGTTTAGTCCACTAACTCAAGAGTTAATTATGTTTTCTGTTGCAAACATGCATTAGTACTCAGTCATACACTGGCATTGGTAAATAAGAAGCCAAATTATGTATGCTTCTGACAACTGGCAAACTTTTTTTTTATTTTCGAGGTCAAACTCATCTCAGATTCTCACTAACTCGACCCCTACCCCAGCTGCAACAGTGTGCAGACCGAGTTGTGGAGGGCCAAGCGGAGCTAGAATGTCAAACCCACCTAAGAGATCCTACAACAGGGAGTCCCAGTTCACCCCCCCTACCCCAAGGAAAATCAAATTCGTGACCTTCAGTTAACCGAAGGCCCTGAGCCAACCCTCCTAGGGGTCGCACTCAACAACTAGCGCAATGATAACAGAACTCGTGGTGACATTCTAATAAAATTTAACAGTTGCATCTTGTAAGGAGGCATGCACATATGCAAGTTCGGCTACTTGTAACTTGATTTCAACAGTCAATGATGGTTTATCGTAAACGATCTAACGTGGCATTGCAACAACCACAACTAACTGGGTATAACCAGCTTGTTGCACACCTGCATTGTAACCATTGTTGTACCTTTTAATCTCAGCAACTATTTGTGTATCACAAAACAACCCTCAAAAAGGTGAAATTCCAAAATTAGAAAAAAAATACAGGACTAAGTGGTTACTTTCAATGTTAGCCACATCACATCAATTAGTTAACTACAGTTTAGCATACTAATATAATGTCAAAGAACGTGATGAAGGACAAAGTAACAGCACAGATTAACATATATGAACATCTTCCACACTCTGCATGCCCAATTGAGGAGGGAAGAATTAAAGCCATCCACTCAAGAAAATCACAAATAATAGGAATCATCCAATTAAAAAAAATAGGGTTAGTTACAAAAAAAAACCGCTCAAATGAACAACGGCAGAATTTCCATCCTTAAATAGCTATTGTTAGAAAAAAAAACCTCTTGCATGAAAATTAGTGCAAAATTGCCCGAGGTTAGTTACTGTTTACATTTTCTATTTTGAACTATAAAATTAATATTTTGGCCAAAAATGCCCAAGGAAAAGGTTTTAATTTCACTGCCACATTGTGCCAAAGAGAGAGGATAGATAAAGAGACAGATAAGTGAAAAGAGAGAGAGAGAGAGAGAGTTTAGGTGATATTAGGAATATTTTGGTATTTTTCAAAATTGGTCTATGTAGCCAGAGGCAAGAGGCTGCCTGAGGCGACCAAGGGGTTGCCTCAGCCTCAAACGCCTAGACGATGACCTAGGCATTTGAGGTGACATTTTATTAAAACTATAAAATAGGTCAGGTATGTATATATTTCATTAAATATGTCAACAACACATATATAAAACCCATATGATTACTTAATTTATACATGCACACGTGTTAATTAAACTCAGCTTCACAATAAAACAACTAAAAGACCAGTCTTGGTTATAGGAATGGGCTGGGTGGCCCAAGGGACTCAGCCCAAAGGTGCCCGTGCGATGCGGGACGAGACCACGGACACGACTCGAACGAGGAATGCAGTCCTCAGACTCTAGGTGAGCTCGTGATTGTCCCTTAACGAGAGAAGCGTCGGACGTGCACGGTTGAGAAACCGGCAAGAGCTAGGGTGGCCAATTCGCACTTTCGTGCCCGGATCGGGTCACGGGACGGTAACGCTCTCTCTCGCAGCAGCGGTGATATAAAAATATAGCGAGCTAGGTCCTAAAACATGCTCTCTAGTAGCGGCATAAACAAATATATATGAAGTAAGCAAAATGCCGAGAAGGGAGCGAAAACGATACCTCCACGCGCTCGGCGTGGGGATGACAGACCCTGCCGAAACCCGTACTCCCGGAATAATATTACACACTTGTTACAGCAATGAAGCACTACCCACTCCACGCAGGGAGGTAAAGGGCGACACAATGGGATCCGGGAGGACCGAATTCGGGTTGACGGGCGGCTTCTCGCGTCTCTTCGGCAGCACCCGAACTTGTGACTGTGGGGCCCACGTGTTGTCCGGAGGGACCGTGTGGGACCGGGGCGGCACCACTGTGGTGGGGACACCTGGAGGGGTGCTCCCAAGAATGGAGGCGCGCTGGTTCGCCGGCCGGACGCCGGGCGGCTCCGATCGGCACCGGTCGGAAAAGCCGACCACGGATCTGTTGTTTCTGTTTTTCAGCGCGCGTCCCGGCGAGAACGGACGCTGTGATCAGGCCCGATGTCGGATCGACACGAAACTGGCGCCGTTGGAAAGCTCTCTTGAAGTCCTTCAACCTAGGCCTGGAGATCAGACCTGGATATGCACGGATCTGGGCTTTACTGAATTTTTGAGTTCCTGGTGTATAGTAGCCGAACTCTCAGATCTGCAGGGAACTTGTCTGATAACTGCCGTTGACCGTAAGATAGATGTCCGATTCAGCTCCTGAGCTCTTCACAAAAGTTATAGTATTTTGAACAAGGAAAATGAAAATATTTTTTGTGGACTGATTGGATGTGGCTGCGAATTGATATGATTTTTTCACTGGAAGGTGGTCGGATCTGGAATCTGGCTGAAAGTACTGTAGCTGAAAAAGAACACGATTTTTGAAAAATGGATAGAAGGCTGATCAAAAATTAAGAAAATTCATGGAGTGAGGGGACGGTGGACAGAGCTCCCAGTAAAATTGGGAGGGTTTGGAAAAATCAAAAAGATGGTCGGAGGTGGGAAACACAGGGCTGCTGTCACTGTAGATAGAAACAAGACAGATCTGGGAGAGAAAGATGAACGAAAATGGCAAAATACTAAATGAAGGAATTTGGACGTGAAAATTTAGGTGGAACTGGGGATTCAAGGTAGGAACACACCATAAAAATTTCAGCTTGAGATCTTCACGTGGTGGAGAGCAAGAATTCGGGGACTACAACCCTGTCCAACAGGACAGAACCTTGAAGATGGCTCCGCGGCGGCTCGAAGGCGGCACGAACGACGGCGGCGGCGGCACAGATGATCACCGGAGATAGAAGGGAGGGGATTGAAGATAGAACCACTCTAGAATTTGGGGTTGGCGGAGATGAACACCAGGGGAGAGGGGAGGGGCACAAGAATCACTCTTGATTTTCCAACAATTTCCTTTCATTAATGCTAACAAATGGAAAATACAACCTTTTATATGCTATGTATCTAATCAATTGTAGACCCTTGGATCTAGGGATGGGAGATGGAGGGCTGGGATTAAGTGTGAATGACACACAAAAAAATAAAATAATCCTAGTGGAAGGGGGCGCCCCCTTGACCAAGGGGTAGGTTGGTGGCCAACCTTTGAAATTTTGACCCCTTTGTCTCCCATGTGGACAATTGACATTCAACCCTTCTAGATGGCCACCTAGGATGGTTGACCAGCCCCACATGGATGACATGGACCAATGGGAAAGAGCTGAGGGCCCCCTAGCTGGACCTACTACACAATTGCACAAAAACCCACACAATCCATGGGAATGACTCATTGGCTTATAAAGCCTTACATTTGCGTACATACTTTCCCAAGGATATAAACACAAACTAAAAGGACATAAATGTAAAATAAAAGGTACAGGCTCGGCGTCGATTCCCATCAACTCTCCCCGGGTGGGAGGAACTCGACCCCGTCGAGTAGGGGTAGGGATGCTCGAGTACTCCAGCGGATCCGTCACCGTGCCAAGTAACGCGGGTACGCTCCACTCCAAGTGATCGTCACCTGCTCATTCCATATATACTCGATATGCACGAACTGCTATGGGCTAAAGGTGAACACTCCGAATGGGACACTCTCAAAAGGGAAGGAGGCGGCTCGAAGACTCACTAGGAATCACCGCTGAGTCCCTGTAGGTGACTAGATCTGGGTGTAGCTATAGAACCGATCCCATACTCATCGAGCGAGTCCACTCGTCTCTTACTCATAAGAGAACGACAACGAGCTTGCACAAGGCACATGCAGACTCTCAAACTACACACAAACCATGCAAACAAACCACACAAGACAAACCACACAAGGAAAACACACCGACTCATATATGACCCTAGACATACCTAATGTTAGTCCGACCCGTACATGGGTGACGGCGGACCAGGACACCCGAATGTGTGCCATGCATGCATTTGACGTAACCAGAGGTTGACGTCATGGGGAACTCCTAGACATACTACGATGCACCAATCATGGACATTGGGCTTGGATGCGGGAAGTCCGGGAGGTGCGGGTGGTTTAGAGGGATCGGGGAAACCAAAGTCTTCCTTACCCCCGAATGATGGTTCGGACCTATGGCTATGTGGAGTTTGCTTGGCCCGAGTGGAAAAGGTGGGATAGTGAACTCCACGGAAGAAGGGTAGTGAGTATGAAAACTCGGGAGGTTCACTAGTGAAGGGGTCAAAAGGGTCGAAGAAGGTATGACCCCGTGAGATGGATTCCAACATGACATGGTCCCAATCGTGAAATTCTTGAAGGTGCGGGTGATCACCTTCCTCCGTCATGGTAGATGGGACCGTGTATAAAAAATATGACTCCTCCCTCGGAAGCAAAGTCATGAAGTCGGGCTCATCCGGTAGCGGGAGAAGTAGAAGAACCTCCGTGGTGACACAACCCACGGTGCACTCGGAGATAATGGACCCGACGGCCGGATGGGTGAAGCTACGACTCGTGGGTTGGTCGAAGCCTCAGGCCAACATATGTGTCAACTTCCATTGCAAGTCTAATCCCATGACAAGATCGTCCAACGTGTCAACATGGTGATTAGATCGAAATGTGGTATGGAAGGAGTTGACCGGCACTAGAGGTAGGATGGGGTCCATGGATGGGAAGGGGGGTGGGACCAAGCCATCCTTGAGCCAACGACGAAGCGGCTCGGCTATGAAAGTGTACCCGTTAGAAATACGGGTGGCTCGGGCCTTGGTGATTCCAAATGAGAGGATTCCGAATCAAATTCGGAAATAGAGGGGGATGACATTGGAACTCTCTCGAGTGGTGAAGGCCATGGTGTAGGCGGCTGGGAGGTGGATGCTTGTCGAAAGCCACCATACCGAGAAAAGTGTGACTCAAATGGCTCGACCACTAGAGCGACCGTATAGGATTCCGCTAGAGAGAATGCATTGCGGATAAGACATTCTAACTGGAAGTGAAGGCGCAAACCTCTCCGGAACTGAAATGCGGCCGTGTTACTCTCCTCTCCCAAGCCATGTTCCAACCAATACGTATGATATGCCCGAATGTACTCGGACACGGACCTATCGCCTTGGACGGGTCGACATGGGTTGGCCATAGTTGCCAAAATACGGGAATGGATCCCTAGGAATGGATATGCAAGGCCATTTGGACATGACACTAGACCGACTACGCAAGGTTGGGATGCATGCACACTAAGCACAAGACACCAAGACTCGGTACGGGGCGGAGTTAATCGATCCGAAGATCACTCGCGCAAGTGTGCGACCTACCCGATAGGCGTAGCCTAACGTTCGGACAACATCTTTTTATTTACCGACTAATGGTATGCAAATGCAACTCCTAAGACCGACTTAGACACTTAGACTTAAATGACACTCTTTTTTTTTTTTTTTGGACACCCTAGACTCAAACTCGCTCTGATACCAAATTGATGCGGGACGAGACCACGGACACGACTCGAATGAGGAATGCAGTCCTCGGACTCTAGGTGAGCTCGTGATTGTCCCTTAACGAGGGAAGCATCGGACGTGCACGGTTGAGAAACCGGCAAGAGTTAGGGTGGTCAATTCGCACTTTCGTGCCCGGATCGGGTCACGGGACGGTAACGCTCTCTCTCGCAGCAGCGGTGATATAAAAATATAGCGAGCTAGGTCCTAAAACATGCTCTCTAACAGCGACATAAACAAATATATATGAAGTAAGCAAAATGTCGAGAAGGGAGCGAAAACGATACCTCCACGCGCTCAGCGTGGGGACGACAGACCCTGCCGAAACCCGTACTCCCGGAATAATATTACACACTTGTTACAGCAATGAAGCACTGCCCACTCCACGCAGGGAGGTAAAGGGTGACACAATGGGGTCCGGGAGGACCGAATTCGGGTTGACGGGCGACTTCTTGTGTCTCTTCGGCAGCACCCGAACTTGTGACTGTGGGGCCCACGTGTTATCCGAAGGGACCGTGTGGGACCGGGGCGGCACCACTGTGGTGGGGACACCTGGAGGGGTGCTCCCAAGGATGGAGGCGCGCTGGTTCGCCAGCCGGAGGCCGGGCGGCTCCGATCGGCACCGGTCGGAAAAGCCGACCACGGATCTGTTGTTTCTGTTTTTCAGCGCGCGCCCCGGCGAGAACGGACGCTGTGATCAGCCCCGATGTCGGATCGACACGAAACTGGCGTCGTTGGAAAGCTCTCTTGAAGTCCTTCAACCTAGGCCTGGAGATCAAACCTGGATATGCACGGATCTGGGCTTTACTGAATTGTTGAGTTCCAGGTGTACAATAGCCGAACTCTCAGATCTGCAGAGAACTTGTCTGATAACTGCCGTTGACCGTAAGGTAGATGTCCGATTCAGCTCCTGAGCTCTTCACAAAAGTTATAGTATTTTGAACAAGAAAAATGGAAATATTTTTTGTGGACTGATTGGAGGTGGCTGCGAATTGATATAATTTTTTCACTGGAAGGTGGTCGGATCTGGAATCTGGCTGAAAGTACTATAGCTGAAGAAGAACACAATTTTTGAAAAATGGATAGAAGGCTGATCAAAAATTAAGAAAATTCATGGAGTGAGGGGACGGTGGACAGAGCTCCCAGTAAAATTGGGAGGGTTTGAAAAAATCAAAAAGATGGTCGGAGGTGGGAAACACAGGGCTGTTGTCACTGTAGATAGAAACAAGACAGATCTGGGAGAGAAAGATGAACGAAAATGGCAAAATACTAAATGAAGGAATTTGGACGTGAAAATTTAGGTGAAACTGGGGATTCAAGGTAGGAACACCATAAAAATTTCAGCTTGAGATCTTCACGTGGTGGAGAGCAGGAATTCGGGGACTACAACCCTGTCCAACAAGACATAACCTTGAAGATGGCTCCGCGGCGGCTCGAAGGCGGCACGAACGGCGGCGGCACAGATGATCACCGGAGATAGAGGGGAGGGAATTGAAGATAGAACCACTCTAGAATTTGGGGTTGGAGGAGATGAACACCAGGGGAGAGGGAGGGGCACAAGAATCACTCTTGATTTTTCAACAATTTCCTTTCATTAATGCTAACAAATAGAAAATACAACCTTTTATATGCTATGTATCTAATCAATTGTAGACCCTTGGATCTAGGGATGGGGGATGGAGGGCTGGGATTAAGTGTGAATGACACACAAAAAAATAAAATAATCCTAGTGGAAGGGGGCGCCCCCTTGACCAAGGGGTAGGTTGGTGGCCAACCTTTGAAATTTTGACCCCTTTGTCTCCCATGTGGACAATTGACATTCAACCCTTCTAGATGGCCACCTAGGATGGTTGACCAGCCCCACATGGATGACATGGACCAATGGGAAAGGGCTGAGGGCCCCCTAGCTGGACCTACTACACAATTGCACAAAAACCCACACAATTCATGGGAATGACTCATTGGCTTATAAAGCCTTACATTTGCGTACATACTTTCCCAAGGATATAAACACAAACTAAAAGGACATAAATGTAAAATAAAAGGTACAGGCTCGGCGTCGATTCCCATCAACTCTCCCCGGGTGGGAGGAACTCGACCCCGTCGAGTAGGGGTAGGGATGCTCGAGTACTCCGGCGGATCCGTCACTGTGCCAAGTAATGCGGGTACGCTCCACTCCAAGTGATCGTCACCTGCTCATTCCATATATACTCGATATGCACGAACTGCTATGGGCTAAAGGTGAACACTCCGAATGAGGCACTCTCAAAAGGGAAGGAGGCGGCTCGAAGACTCACTAGGAATCACCGCTGAGTCCCTGTAGGTGACTAGATCCGGGTGTAGCTATAGAACCGATCCCATACTCATCGAGCGAGTCCACTCGCCTCTTACTCATAAGAGAACGACAACGAGCTTGCACAAGGCACATGCAGACTCTCAAACTACACACAAACCATGCAAACAAACCACACAAGACAAACCACACAAGGAAAACACACCGACTCATATATGACCCTAGACATACCTAATGTTAGTCCGACCCGTACATGGGTGACGGCGGACCAGGACACCCGAATGTGTGCCATGCATGCATTTGACGTAACCGGAGGTTGACGTCATGGGGAACTCCTAGACATACTACGATGCACCAATCATGGACATTGGGCTTGGATGCGGAAGTCCGGGAGGTGCGGGTGGTTTAGAGGGATCGGGGAAACCAAAGTCTTCCTTACCCCCGAATGATGGTTCGGACCTATGGCTATGTGGAGTTTGCTTGGCCCGAGTGGAAAAGGTGGGATAGTGAACTCCACGGAAGAAGGGTAGTGAGTATGAAAACTCGGGAGGTTCACTAGTGAAGGGGTCAAAAGGGTCGAAGAAGGTATGACCCCGTGAGATGGATTCCAACATGACATGGTCCCAATCGTGAAATTCTTGAAGGTGCGGGTGATCACCTTCCTCCGTCATGGTAGATGGGACCGTATATAAAAAAATATGACTCCTCCCTCGGAAGCAAAGTCATGAAGTCGGGCTCATCCGGTAGCGGGAGAAGTAGAAGAACCTCCGTGGTGACACAACCCACGGTGCACTCGGAGGTAATGGACCCGACGGCCGGATGGGTGAAGCTATGACTCGTGGGTTGGTCGAAGCCTCGGGCCAACATATGTGTCAACTTCCATTGCAAGTCTAATCCCATGACAAGATCGTCCAACGTGTCAACATGGTGATTAGATCGAAATGTGGTATGGAAGGAGTTGACCGGCACTAGAGATAGGATGGGGTCCATGGATGGGAAGGGGGGTGGGACCAAGCCATCCTTGAGCCAACGACGAAGCGGCTCGGCTATGAAAAGTGTACCCGTTAGAAATACGGGTGGCTCGGGCCTTGGTGGTTCCAAATGAGAGGATTCCGAATCAAATTCGGAAATAGAGGGGGATGACATTGGAACTCTCTCGAGTGGTGAAGGCCATGGTGTAGGCGGCTGGGAGGTGGATGCTTGTCGAAAGCCACCATACCGAGAAAAGTGTGACTCAAATGGCTCGACCACTAGAGCGACCGTATAGGATTCCGCTAGAGAGAATGCATTGCGGATAAGACATTCTAACTGGAAGTGAAGGCGCAAACCTCTCCGGAACTGAAATGCGGCCGTGTTGCTCTCCTCTCCCAAGCCATGTTCCAACCAATACGTATGATATGCCCAAATGTACTCGGACACGGACCTATCGCCTTGGACGGGTCGACATGGGTTGGCCATAGTTGCCAAAATACGGGAATGGATCCCTAGGAATGGATATACAAGGCCATTTGGACATGACACTAGACCGACTATGCAAGGTTGGGATGCATGCACACTAAGGACAAGACACCAAGACTCGGTACGGGGCGGAGTTAATCGATCCGAAGATCACTCGCGCAAGTGTGCGACCTTCCCGATAGGCGTAGCCTAACGTTCGGACAACACCTTTTTATATACCGACTAATGGTATGCAAATGCAACTCCTAAGACCGACTTAGACACTTAGACTTAAATGACACTCTTTTTTTTTTGTTTTGGACACCCTAGACTCAAACTCGCTCTGATACCAAATTGATGCGGGACGAGACCACGGACACGACTCGAATGAGGAATGCAGTCCTCGGACTCTAGGTGAGCTCGTGATTGTCCCTTAACGAGGGAAGCGTCGGACGTGCACGGTTGAGAAACCGGCAAGAGCTAGGGTGGTCAATTCGCACTTTCGTGCCCGGATCGGGTCACGGGACGGTAACGCTCTCTCTCGCAGCAGCGGTGATATAAAAATATAGCGAGCTAGGTCCTAAAACATGCTCTCTAGCAGCGGCATAAACAAATATATATGAAGTAAGCAAAATGCTGAGAAGGGAGCGAAAACGATACCTCCACGCGCTCGACGTGGGGACGACAGACCCTGCCGAAACCCGTACTCCCGGAATAATATTACACACTTGTTACAGCAATGAAGCACTGCCCACTCCACGCAGGGAGGTAAAGGGCGACACAATGGGGTCCGGGAGGACCGAATTCGGGTTGACGGGCGGCTTCTCGCGTCTCTTCGGCAGCACCCGAACTTGTGACTGTGGGGCCCACGTGTTGTCCGGAGGGACCGTGTGGGACCGGGGCGGCACCACTGTGGTGGGGACACCTGGAGGGGTGCTCCCAAGGATGGAGGCGCGCTGGTTCGCAGGCCGGAGGCCGGGCGGCTCCGATCGGCACCGGTCGGAAAAGCCGGCCACGGATCTGTTGTTTCTATTTTTCAGCGCGCGCCCCGGCGAGAACGGACGCTGTGATCAGCCCCGATGTCGGATCGACACGAAACTGGCGCTGTTGGAAAGCTCTCTTGAAGTCCTTCAACCTAGGCCTGAAGATCAGACCTGGATATGCACGGATCTGGACTTTACTGAATTTTTGAGTTCCTGGTGTACAGTAGTCGAACTCTCAGATCTGCAGGGAACTTGTCTGATAACTGACGTTGACCGTAAGGTAGATGTCCGATTCAGCTCCTGAGCTCTTCACAAAAGTTATAGTATTTTGAACAAGGAAAATGGAAATATTTTTTGTGGACTGATTGGAGGTGGCTGTGAATTGATATGATTTTTTCACTGGAAGGTGGTCGGATCTGGAATCTGGCTGAAAGTACTGTAGCTGAAGAAGAACACGATTTTTGAAAAATGGATAGAAGGCTGATCAAAAATTAAGAAAATTCATGGACTGAGGGGACGGTGGACAGAGCTCCCAGTAAAATTGGGAGGGTTTGGAAAAATCAAAAAGATGGTCGGAGGTGGGAAACACAGGGCTGATGTCACTGTAGATAGAAACAAGACAGATCTGGGAGAGAAAGATGAACGAAAATGGCAAAATACTAAATGAAGGAATTTGGACGTGAAAATTTAGGTGGAACTGGGGATTCAAGGTAGGAACACACCATAAAAATTTCAGCTTGAGATCTTCACGTGGTGGAGAGCAGGAATTCGGGGACTACAACCCTGTCCAACAGGACAGAACCTTGAAGATGGCTCCGCGGCGGCTCGAAGGCGGCACGAACGGCGGCGGCGGCGGCACAGATGATCACCGGAGATAGAGGGGAGGGGATTGAAGATAGAACCACTCTAGAATTTGGGGTTGGAGGAGATGAACACCAGGGGAGAGGGGAGGGGCACAAGAATCACTCTTGATTTTCCAACAATTTCTCTTCATTAATGCTAACAAATGGAAAATACAACCTTTTATATGCTATGTATCTAATCAATTGTAGACCCTTGGATCTAGGGATGGGGGATGGAGGGCTGGATTAAGTGTGAATGACACACAAAAAAATAAAATAATCCTAGTGGAAGGGGGCGCCCCCTTGACCAAGGGGTAGGTTGGTGGCCAACCTTTGAAATTTTGACCCCTTTGTCTCCCATGTGGACAATTGACATTCAACCCTTCTAGATGGCCACCTAGGATGGTTGATCAGGCCCACATGGATGACATGGACCAATGGGAAAGGGCTGAGGGCCCCCTAGCTGGACCTACTACACAATTGCACAAAAACCCACACAATCCATGGGAATGACTCATTGGCTTATAAAGCCTTACATTTGCATACATACTTTCCCAAGGATATAAACACAAACTAAAAGGACATAAATGTAAAATAAAAGGTACAGACTCGACGTCGATTCCCATCACCGTGGCCTGGGCAAATCGCCTAGACAAGATTGGCTGAAGCGAGGTGAATTGTTGGTGCTATCTAAGGATGGCAATTGTGCAATGGTTCATTTAAAAGGCCTATTTTTGCAATTAACCAAAAATATTATTATTTTAGTTTGTTTTTGATGTTATTCAGCTGACATACTGCCTCTTTTCTGGAAGGTGGCATGGCCACGTTTCATTAAAACAAGATCTGAAAGTGAACATTACAGGGCTCAAAAACACAGTACCATTTCCGTGTTTACTTATCTCAGCATCATAACTAAAAGAACATACAAAAGAGTGTTTAAATATCATATTACAAAATCTCCCCATCCCTCATGTTTCCGCATGACTGTAGAGTCACTCAAAATTCCTATCCGGTTGAAAAGGCTCAGAATGCTTCCATGAGAGTTTACTGTTCCCTGAAAAGAAGTTTGATGACTTTGAAATTTATCCCTAAACAACCCTGCTGTTCCTTTTAACCCACAATACCCATAGGAAGGCAGCACATGATATATTCAACCATCGCTACTCATTTCTGATGGGCATACTCTTCACGAAACCATGATGTTCATTGAATCTCTGTCTGCCACATGTAAGCTGATACAATCGAGGTAAATTAACCAGGTGGCCTTCAACTATTTCACATTGGCAAAAGAGGTGGTCCACCAATACCTCAAAAGAGCCACAGAATGAACATTTGTTCTTATTTCTCCAAAGCCATCTGCAAGGTCTGTCATCTCAACTATGCACCACCGTAACAGCTCAGTTTTTGAACTTGATCTTAATGTTCCAATTCTCTTCTTGCATTTATCATTTTGAGAATACAAACTACTGTTTGAAGTATTAATCTTTCAATCATTACTGCCATATTTTAAAGGAAAGTAAAAAAATCATATTGAATTATGTAATAAGATGACCATAGACACTAAATTGAATCAGCAATGCTTCAGTAACAACAAATCTGATAGAGGAAGGGTGAATAATGAGTAGACATCCACAAAAATTAGTAGAAGTATTGAAACAGTGTTTGGAAATCTCAGCATAGGTAAGTCTGAACAATTTTAGAATAACATATCTTGCAGAAGTCCCTAAATTATCATAATTGAGAAAATAGCGAAAGTCAAAAATCAAAAGATTCTGTCCAAACTGATGTTGGCATGCCAATGAGACAGTTACCTTCCTCTATGAAGACAGACAGCCCAAAATCTGTGGCCTTGAGCATCGCCCCCTCATCTTTGGTTGCAAGCAAGAAGTTCTCAGGCTTAAGATCACGGTGCATCACCCCCATGAAATGGCATATATGCACAACATTGACAATAGACCGGCAGATCGTCGCTGCCGCCCGCTCTGAGTAGTGTCCCTTGGCAATTATCCTATCAAACAGCTCGCCTCCGGCACAAAGCTCCATGACGAGGTGCACCGAGTGCCTGTCCTCATATGTGCCCTTGAATTCCACAATGTTCGCCTGCCCACTCATATGCTGCATGATCTGGATCTCCCTCTTGATGTCCTCCCTGTCGTTCTTGTTCACAAGCTTGCGCTTGGAGATGGACTTGCAGGCGTACTGGAGGCCCGTGGCATTGTCAGTGCAGAGGTAGGTGACACCGAATTGCCCGCGGCCGAGCTCCTTGCCGAGCGTGTAGTGAGCCTTGACATCCTCAAATGGTTTGCCAAGGATGGTATCACCAGCAGGGGCAGGTTTAGGTCGGGGAGGGGATGGAGGTGGCTGCTTCTTGGGTTCAGGTGGGGCATAACGTGGTTCAGGTGGTGGTGGTGCAGAGTGGTGGGAATGCTGGGAGTAGTGTGACGGAGGAGGAGGAGAGGGTTTGTGTGGCTGTGAGGCTGGTCTGTAGGGATTACCAGCCTGCTCTGAGTCCTTCCCCTTGCTGAAACAAAGACCCATCTTCCTCTAGTTGCAAAAAGCTTGATCTTTCTATCTCGCCGGCAGGATCTAGAGCTTCCTCCCACCTATCAAACAGAATAGAGATGTAAAAGCCAGATCAGGGTTTCTCGAGAGATTATCACAAAAGCTACTCTGCCCACCATCTGCAGACCTGGACAGAGAAAAATTTACAAGATGAAAGAAGAAACCAAGCCAAGAACTCACTTTGAAAAGCGCAGGACCCCCAAATCAGGTCCCAAGAATTTATGCAAGCGACCTTTTAAGGACGTGGAGACTCGGAATTTCAGCTCCGGAGCAAGACCCAGATCGCCTTTTCACCCTTCAAAGCTGCATCTTGCAGGACATCAACAAAAAACTCAGGACTTGGGAACTCCCGAAATGGAAAAAGAAAAAGCCACCAGACCCGAAGTCGAGAAAGACTATTTTTTTTTTCTAGAACCGGGGAAATATAATACACATGAGGGGGGGGGGTGTCAGGTCGCCGGGGTGTGGGAGAGGACTAAGAACGTCCCGATCGGGAGGCTTCCGCAAAGATGAAGAAAGCCAACCTTTGAAGGTTCCTCCCCAAGACCTACCAAGGCAACCAACCCATTATTAAGGGGCGCACACATATCATTATATCCTCAGTTGTTCTTCTGCCGCTGAATTGTCGAGGATTACAACGAAGCAAGGCGTTTGCATGTGCCCCAAGTTTCACATTTCCCCTTTACCCATTTTCATATCCCCCCTTCTCCTTCCTTCTCTCTCTCTTCCCCCTTCCTCTTTGTCAGCAAGTGTAAAAGAGAGCAGGGAGAGTCGATAAGGTGAGGAAGACCTGGTGGGGAACGGGCGAGGAAGGAGCAGCCCCACGGTCTACGCGCAGTGGGGGAACCATTTAAAATAGTGGTGAAAGATTAAAAAATTCAAAATAACGTGTTACAAGGAAACTCCACTTACTTATTCATGTTTGTGCGATAAAGACTCTAACTTTTTAATATATGCAATATGGCCTGTTGTTTAATAAGCATGCCCTTGGAGTGCCTTCCACATGTCATCTACCTGAGCAAATTGTGAGGATTGGAAGTCAGACCGGTTCCTCATTGTCAATGTCTCAGTATTGTATAGCATATCCTATGAACATAATCACAACTCTTACAATGTGGAGTTGGAGTTTAATTGAACAACTTAACTATGAGGATTTTAATTAAGTGGATTTAGGGTGATTGAGACCCGGCATCAAACATTAATTTCCAAACATGATGAAGATCTAGTAAAATAAATGAGTGGAGGCCGGGTCTTCGATTTATCTTTTCATAAGCTTTATGATGAGCTTTGAAGAGCACTTTCACCTACGTAGAACCCCTTTGAATGATAATTTTTTTTAGTAGTTATCTTTTTTTCGACGAGGAGAGGATAATTAGGTTCGAAATTGGTCTACTTTGAATGGTATATTCACATATCTTATATCTGATTATTAATACATATCAGGGTTTATCGTCTTGGTGCGAGTCGATCTGACCCGCACGACTCGACCCGTCTCAGCCCGGGGGCGGGACGTGCGGGACGTGAGTCATGACCGGATTATTTTAATATTTTATTATATATATATATAATATATAGAGTTTTTTTATTTTTTTATATTATTTTATATATACTACATATATAAAGAGTCTTTTTTTATTTTAACACAGAGTGAGGTAGATCGAGACGGAGCGAGACGGGACTGACCCGACCCGATCCAGATCATAATCAAGACGGACGGGTATCGATACGATGAACTCTTATACATACAAATTTCATAATCAGATATCTGAAATTGTTTTAGATTTAAAGATGAGTATAACTGGTCTTCGAAGAGTATTCTCACATATGTAAAATTCGCTGGGACACATGTGCAAAGAGCACTTTGGGTGATCCGAAATTCTGAATCATCTGATAGCTTACGCATTCGCGCATGGTATCGCGGAGGACCCGGACAAGTGGGATTCCTCGAATTTAGATGAGATCGTGGGGAGAGATCTCAACCGTCCATCGTCCATCGGATGCATCTCATTGACGCCCTCGTCTCTGTTAGTCTTGGGGCGGCATTGGCGACGGTAAAGAATTAAAGCGTCACCTTCTTCACCGCCTTGTGTGGCACGTGTTCAACACCTGGCAGACGTGTCCTCCCTTGTTTCTTCTGGTCAAATTTTAAATGGACAAAAAAAAATGAACCATGGGGAGTTCAGACATCTCTACGTATATACTAATGGTCAAACAAATGTATTCCTACGATAAGATCATGCCATAGACTACTGTATTAAATATGTTGAAATTTTCATTTCAGATTTCGCTATTAGGTGATTTTATAAATGAGAATATATTAATAGCACATGCGGTGGGAACCAAGGTTGACAGACTCGGTGATCCGTATTCCTATGATCAGATCATGTCATAAATTACTCGAAATACGTTAAAATTTGTCTTTAAGATTTCGTTATAGAGTAATATTATCAGAATTGAATCGGTGTCTGAATCGATCAATGAGTTGATTCGGTTTAAATCGATTTGAACCGTGACGTTATCATAATATTGATATATAGTCTAACCCGATTCTATAACTCAAGATAATAATAAATGAGATATAATGATTAAAATAAAAAAATATACATATATAATTATTAATCATGATTACGTAACTATACAAGTAAAAAAATAACAATAACATGGTTAAATAAATTGACTTTAAAATTTTATAATATTACATTGATCTTCACTCTTCACAATTAACATCTACGCCCCTTTAAACTTTTAAACTTCAAATATATCTAAAATAAAATGATAAAAAATAATAATAAGATAATAATAAGATAATTTTATTCGCACATAAATATCATTTTAAATATCTAAATATTTCTATGTTTATTTTTTTTTATTTTAAAGGGTGAATCGGGTCGACCGATTCACCGGTCGAACTGCGGTTCGTCCGGTTCTTTAACATTAGACCGGACCGACCTTAATCGGACCGATTTCTGGACCGGTTCACAGTCGAACCGGTCGGTCCGGTCCGATTCTGATAACAGTGCTATTAAGTGATTTTATAAATGAGAATATATTCATAGCACATGTAGTGAGAACCAAGTTTGGCCGCACTGGATCTACATCTCCTTGATCCGATGGAACCTGTTGCACATGGAAACTTTTAAAGATTCATGTTCATTTATTGAGCATGAATGGACGTTTATGAGTTATTTAAATAGCATGTGCATTGTTAATCCCGTGGATTTAGTTTATCAGACGATTTGATTTCGAGTACTGGATTTTTGTCCACTGACCTCAATCAGTGTTGATTTACATCGGTATAAAGTCTAAACATATTTGTTTAACTACCAAAGAAAAGCTATTATCCTTCACAATATAAATTTTGACGCTAAGGGCAAAGTCGCAACTACAACAACAAGCTTCTTTAAAAGGGTTGAGGATTCTTTTTGTACAATTTTAGTTAAGACACAAATACCTTCTTAATGGAGGGGCACGTTGCAACAACACTTAGGAGATTGTTTCTCCTTCTTAAGTTCCTATGGGTTGTGATCCACCTCCATGCATTCGTCGGTGCAACGTCGCAGATCTACTTGTGTGATCAAGTCACAAGGGTCAAGGGAGTAGTGCCCCTTGCAGGGGATTTCTGTCTCCCGAAAAAAAAAATTCAATACGAGAAAGGGATCCACGTCAGGGTTTGCCGGCCCGGTCGACTCGGTCGACCCGGTCTCGGCTTGGGTCGGGTCGGGTCGCTCCCGTCTCGGTCCGACCCGGTCCGTCCCGTTCTAAAACACAACTATATATATATATATATATATATATATTATAAAATAATAAAATAAAATAGAAAAACACACATTATATATAAAATATAATATATTATAATAATAAAATAATTAACCGACCCGTCCACGACCCACGGCCCGACCGACCCGGTCCCGGCCTGGGTCGGGTCGGGTCGTGCGAGTCGGTGCGAGACGCACCGGGTCGGCAAACCCTGATCCACGTAATTGAACGAAAGATAAAATATTTACAACTCTTGAAAAGAACAAAAATATTTGCATAACCACAGGGTTTCTTAGAAAGTACAAGGGTATGCCAACAAATTATAGATTTACATGACTTTTTCACAAAAAATATGGGATGTATATACAATTCATAAATTTCAAAGGGTGTTTATGCAATTATAAGACATTGTATGATTTTATTATAATTTTGAGTGTATTTTCATAATTTTTAATTAATTCAAAAAATACAATACTTCTACCGCTAAAATATATAGAAAAATACATAACAAAATCTCTAGGGGCATAAATGTAAGACCCCGTGGTATTTATAAATCATACCCTTGAGTAAGCCTTCACAAACGCACAAAACACAAATCCTCCAAATGCACCTACGAGTGAGTGTCTTCCGAGATGTCTTCTCCTCCATCTTCCGTCTAAGTGGGGTCATAGGGGGGTATTTATAGAGGTTAGGGTGTCACTCAGGACCAGATAGGTCCCCAAGAGAACCTATTCGAGACCAAATGACTTGGGAGGTGGGGCAACTAGCCCTGAATAGACCTTGGGGGGGCTTATCCTAGGCCGATTGACCTCGGATAGGTCTGAGGAACCTATCCGAAGTCGATTAACCCCGGAAGGTGGGGTAATCGACCTCAAGTAGGTCTCGGGGACCTATCCGGGGTCAATTGACCCCGAAAAGGGGAAAGCAACCCCCCGGATAAGCCAAGGGGAGCCTATCCGGGTCAATTGACCACAGAGAGGGGCAATCGACCCTGGATAAGTATGGGAGGACCTATTCGGGGTCGATTGACCCCAGGAGGTGCCAACCGGCCACGGACATGGGTCCGAGTGACTAGGTAGTAAAGGGAGAGGGAGGGGCATCTATAAAAGCCCCCCATTTTCAATTTTTTTGTTGGTTTTTTTTTGGTATTTAGCCATGTGGAAAGGGGAAAATGACTCATCCTTTTATGCTTTATCTTGCTTCCTCCCTGCTGTTCGTCGAGAGGAGGAGCCTCCATCATGTTGGGCCGCCTCATAGACACATGCAGAACATTCCACAGGTGTGAAGAATATCCTTGTTCGATTGCTTCCTTACTGTGAGATTTTTTTTCTTTAACTCCGAACATCCGACGATAATTCTTGGGATTCGAAAATTTATTCGGCCTCACGACGACGCTAGGCTTTGTGTCCTCTATTGGTTGTCGTTGAATTGAATTAACTTCAATTGTCTCAATTGTTTGGAGAATATGATGGGACACTTGATTGGGATTCTCAGTAGGGGTGATCATTATTCGGGTTCAACCTGAAAACCAAACCGAACCGATAGATTTGGTTCGATTTGGTTTGGGTTGAAATTTAAAAAATTTCGGTTTGGGTTCAAATCGAATCGTATTAAAAAAATTTACTTTGATTTGATTTTGAAGTTCAAAAAATCGAACCGAACCAAATAATCTGAATTTAAGGATATTTTTGTCGAGTTAATATAAATGTATATGTAACTATAAACTCTAATTCAAAAAGTCCAATCCCCATCATCCTAATGGGGTTTCCGACTTTATGAAATATGTTTCAAATCACCTTCTATTTTACTGTAACTCAAATTCTTAATTTTTTATGTGAAAATATTATAGAGCTTGTTCTTACAAGTTATAACTTTTTATGTTATTTTTTTAATATTTACTTTATTTGGTAGAAATTCTTTTACCCTACCTTTTTCTACTCTGGTTTGAATCCAATCTATTTCTAAAAGGAAAGATGAATATGGTTCAAATCGAACCAAACCGAATTAATTTGATTTGATTTGGTTTGATTTCAAAGTGGTTTGATTTGATTTGGCTCAGATTGAAGCCTTAATTCGATTCGGTTTAGTTTGAGAAAAATTCTCTTCAAACTAAACCAAATCAAACCGTGCTCACCCCCTAATTCTCAGGGTTTGAAGATGACTCCTTGGGGTGACGATGCTAGTTTTGTGTCATATTCCGACCATCACTGAGTCACCTTAACTTTATTAATCTTGATTAATTTGAGAAAAGTGATGGGCTCAACAGGTACACACAAGCTAGATGCGAATCAGCCTAACTCGATCGTAGTTGTGTCCCCCCTGTGCTCCCCTAGTCCCCCCACCTCCACCCTAGCAACCCCTCTCCCCCACCTCGATGCCCACCCCTCACCCCAGCAACCCCCCTGGCCCTGCTCATTGACCACCCCCAACCCCGATAGCCCACCTCCCCCACTTCGGTAAGCCCCCACCACGGCAGCCCCTTCCTCAGCTCGCACTCTAAGACCCCCACCTCAGTGCCCCTGTAATATCCCGGACCTTTCGGATCCTTCTTCATGGGTCCCGGATCTAGTTTTCGGAGTGTCCGGCTCCGTTGTGTCCGAAATTTCGTTTCGGACATCTTTCGTGTTCGGATCGGCGCGATCCGGAGTCGTTTCGGAGGCCCGGAGGCGTTCCGCGGCTTTTTCCGCGTGTGTTTTCCGATTCCCGGTGTGTGTTTCGGCTTTTCTCTTCGGACGCTCGTTGCGGGTGAACCGGGCTGTTCACACGGACACGAGTGGTACCGTTGCGATCGGTGCGTTCCGAGGATCGCGGGGGTGTGATTTCCTAATTTTTGGAATTTTACGGATTTTCCGGGTTTTTCTATAAAACCCTTTTTCTTTTCTCTCTCCCCCACCATCTTCTTCTTCCTCTCTTCTTCTTCCTCCTTCCTCCTCCACCGTGTCTCCCTCCCTCTCCCTCTCTTCCTCCCGGTTGGCCACGGCGAGCTCCCCTCCGGCTGCAGACGGCGACGGGGCGACGGCGCGGTGACGTGGGCGGCGGCGAGGCGGTCGTGGGGGCGTGCGGCGAGCGTGGGAAGCTTAAGGAAGAACGAGGGTTTTCAAGCGTTCTTCGCGATTCGTGGACGATCCGGCGGAGCATTCGCTCCACTGAGGTAGGGTGACGTTCCCTAGCTCTTCGCCGTTCTTTTCCGTGGTTTGTAGGCCGCGGGGAGGCCGAGAGAGGCATGTTTGGGCGTTTTTGGGGTTTTTCCATGTTTTGGGGTGAGCCGCCCGATCTATGGTTTTAGCCCATGATTCTATGTTTTGGTGGCTTAGATGCATGCTAGGGGTCCCCAGGGGTCTTCCCCCTTGTTTTCCCCCTCTCCGGTGGAGGTACGGGGGCGTGGTTGGTGTTTTTGGGGTTTTCCCGCCGTAGCGTGCTCTGGGGCAAGCGACGGTCACTCCAGTGACCGTCACATGCTTGTAACGCCCTTAGAGGGGTGCGTTACTTCCCTGGGTGTTGGCCTTTGGGGTCGAGGGCTGTAACGGTCCTGCGACTGGCCGCCGTTTGCTAGTGACGCCCCTGGGCTGGGCCGTCACATGCGTTTCGACCGTTGGTTTTGACCGTTGGGGGTCAGGCCATGTAACGCACCGAGATAGGCGCGTTACATGCGTGTAACGCACTGGGGCAGGAGCGTTACTTCCTGTTGTCCCCCATGTGGATGGGCCAAGCGACGCACTGGGCCCAGCGCGTTACTTACAAGCGACGCGCTGGGGCAGGCGCGTCACTTCCCTTTCCATCCCGAGCGTGAGGGCCATGCGACGCGCTGGTCTAGGCGCGTCACATGCGAGTAACGCACTGAGCCCGACGCGTTGCTTGCAAGCGACGCGCCAGGGTAAGCGCGTTACTTTCCCTGTGGTTTTGGAGGGTGTGGGGCGCCGTGTGACGGCCTGTCTCAGGCGCGTTACTTTCAAGCGACGCACTGGAGCAGGCGCGTCACTTCCCCTACCCCTCTGGCCGTGTGACGGTCTGCCTTAGACCGCCATTTGTAAGTGACGGCCCTAGAGTGGACCGCCATTTGGCTGTGACGGTCCAGGGTCGGACCGCCACTTCCTGTGTTGCCCCATGAGGGTGGCAACCTCGCTTTTCTCCGACCGTGGTCTCCGTGCGACGGGACTAGTGCGTGGGGTGATTCCCACACGTTGTCGGGCTTGGGCGTTGTTTTCCGTAACTTGAGAGTCTACTCCTTCAGTGACCCTCCACTAGTCGTAGCCTACTAGTACGCGTGTGCTAGTCGCACCAGGGAGTGGTGTACGGGCTGACCTTTAGAGACGGTTTGTGGACCGGTTACCGTTGGGCCCCACGTCTTGCAGCCAGAGTCCGGCTGAGGGGAAAACCGGTCAGAGGGCCAGACCAGGGACGCGCGGTCTGTGTGTGCACACGTGGTTGGGGGCGGTTGGACCCACGTCGACGGGCGTGACCCCAGCTAGTCACTTGTTGTGGTTACTTGTACGGTGTTTGCGCCTCGGGTAGGACCTACCATGTCAGGCGGTTCACCTGCGGTGCGGTGTAAGACGTCAGGGGACGCTACCGGCTGTGCTTCTAGTGGGTGGTACTCCTGTCGAGTACGGAGTGTCAGACTGTCAGTCGTGTGTTTCTGACCTTCGGGTTTTGACGGTTCGACCGTTGAGTTTCGGTCTTCTCGTACCGTGGCACGTGTGTCGGTTTACGTGCCGTTAGGGTCTAGTTCTGTAGAGTACAGGGCTTTCCCTTCCGTGGTACCTTCCTACCGCTAGGGTAGTGGTTTCTCGTTTTATCGAGGTAGGGTTCGAGTGATCCCTACTGAGTCTTGTTCCGAGACTCATTCCCTGCGTGTTTTCACCGTGTTTCAGGTGAGGCGCCACCTTCGGGGAGCGTGTCAGGAGCGCAGCGGAAGCGTGGTGCGGGTGCCCAGAGGTAGTGCCAGAGGTCAGAGCCGGGGGATGCCCCGTGTAGCTGTACTTTTCTTTCTTGTCACTGTACTAGTCGTGGACTACTGTTGCTGTTGTTGTTATTTTATTGTGGACCATGTAAAATGTTAATTCATTTCCTGTTTAATATCATAACTGTTTAATTTCTGCAATTATTTGTGATACTTGTGTAGTTTCCACACCATCCTTTTAACCCTTCCGAGTCTTCGGGCTCGTGGGTGGCGGTGCGAGTCTCGGGTTATCGGGCCTTCCCGGTAATCGGATTCTCGGGTCGTTACAGCTGGTATCAGAGCGCGGTTGTGGAATTACATGGGAATCATAGGTAATTGTATTGGTCCACTAGTCCATGACGATGATGTGCAGGTGACGCTGGCATTGGGCACCGCGTGTTTTATTCTGACCTTCCGTTTCTGAGTTTTCTGTCTTGTGCTTCAGGAGCGAGGATGGCGCCGAGGAGGAGTTCTCGCTCTCAGCAAGGGCAGTCGGCTGGAGGTCAGGAGATCCAGCAGGGGGTCCAGAGGGACCAGGAGGAGCATAGCAGAGTTCCGGGAGCTACCGAGGCCGCGGATGCTGCGAGGGCTCCGGGGGCCGAGGGTTTTCTCCGTGGCATGTACCATCTCATGGCTCAGCAGTTCGGCGGAGAGGCCGGTGAGGGCTCGTCAGTCAGGGGTGGGCCAGGCCGAGCAGTGAGGGATTTCATGCAGTTCCATCCACCTTACTTTAGCGGCCAGGCAGACCCTGATGCGGCTCGTGATTGGCTTGATGAGATGGAGCGGGTGTTCAGTTCTGCAAAGAGTGCTGTCGAGGACAGAGTGGTGTTGGCCTACAACCAGTTGCAGGGTACGGCTCGGAGGTGGTGGTCTTCCGAGTGGAAGACGTCCTTTCAGCTTCGTCCGCTTGAGCAGATCGAGTGGGATGACTTTGTCAGTGCTTTCGAGCGTACGTACTGTCCAGATATTGTTGCTACGCAGCGGATGCGGGAGTTTCTGGAGCTGGTGCAGGGTGACATGTCCGTGTTGCAGTACAGGGCCCGATTTGTCGAGCTGGGTCGGTACGCACCTCATATCATGGAGCATGAGAGGGTGAGGACGACGCAGTTTGTGCAGGGCTTGAGGCTGGAGCTGAGGCACCATCTGATCGCGAATGGGGCCACTGATCTCGAGACGGCGTCTCGTGTTGCGATTTCCTTGGAGATGGATATGCAGAGGACTCGAGGACCGATCAACCAGGGGCAGTCTGTGTCAGGTCGCAGCCAGCAGTCGGCTACCCAGCAGCAGGGTTCCTTCCAACATGCGATGAGTGGTTCAGGAGTGCCGGCACATGCAGCTTCGGTGACAGGATCTGCGTCCTTCGGCTCGAAGGTCAAGAAGTTCTTCAAGAAGGGGTTCGGCAAGAAGAAGTCCAGAGATCAGGGGCAGGCTTCATCGGGCAGTGTGCAGCAGCCGTTTCCTTTGCAGCGACAGGGATCGGTGGGTGGATCGCGAGGACCTTGTCCACGGTGTAGTGGGACCCACCCAGGCAGGCAGTGCACGGCGCCGATCATCTGTTTTCGGTGTGACCAGCCAGGGCACATGGCGCGTGACTGTCCTCAGAGGCCGCCGCAGCAGCAGGTTTCCCAGCAGCAGCAGCAGCAGGGACAGTATCCGCCGCTACCCAGGTCAGCTAGTGTGGGAGGCAGGCAGAGAGCTCGTGGCCAGATCACGCACTTGACCAGGGCAGAGGCAATGGCGTCGCAGCTCGTGGAAGGTACCGTTCAGATTTTGGGTTGTGCGGCTCGGGTTTTATTTGATTCTGGCGCGTCTCATTCGTTCATTTCGGAGGATTTCGCGTCGAGCGTCGAGGAGCCGGTGACCCAGTTGTCCTGTGATTTGGCTGTGGAGTTGCCTTCGGGTGACTTTATGGTCACTCCGTATTGCTTCGACCAGGTTCCGGTGTGGATCGATGGGCGGAGTATGCCAGGCAGGTTGTATGCGTTGCAGCTTCGGGATTACGACGTGATTCTAGGCATGGATTGGCTCGAGACTCATGGAGCGGTGGTGGATTGTGGGATGAAGAGGGTCTACTTCCAACATCCGAGCAAGAGGACCTTCTATTTCCAAGGTATCCGTTCCGCCTCTTCTCGATTTCTTATCTCTGCTATTCGAGCCCGTCGGTTGCTTGATTCCGGTTGTCAGGGTTTTCTCGCGTCTGTGGTTGTGTCTGACCGGATGGAGCCGAATGTCGAGGACATTGCGGTGGTGTGCGAGTTTCCCGATGTTTTTCCTGAGGAGTTGCCTGGATTACCTCCCCAGCGGGAGATCGATTTCGTGATCGAGGTTGTACCTGGTACGGGACCTTTGGCGAAGGCTCCCTACCGTATGGCCCCCGCGGAGTTGAGGGAGTTGAGGGCGCAGTTGCAAGAACTGTTGGCCAAGGGGTACATTCGTCCGAGCTTTTCCCCTTGGGGTGCGCCCGTGTTGTTCGTGAAGAAGAAGGACGGTAGTCTGCGGCTGTGCATCGACTATCGACAGCTGAATGAAGTGACCATTAAGAACAAGTATCCATTGCCGCGGATTGATGATTTGTTCGACCAGCTGCAGTCCGCGCGAGTGTTCTCGCGGATTGATTTGCGGTCCAGTTACTATCAGCTGAGAATTCGCGAGTCCGATGTGGAGAAGACTGCGTTCAGTACGAGGTACGGGCATTATGAGTTTCTGGTGATGCCGTTTGGGCTCACCAATGCCCCAGCAGCCTTCATGGACTTGATGCAGAGGGTGTTCCACCCGTATTTGGACCAGTTCGTGGTCATCTTCGTGGATGACATCCTTGTTTATTCGCGGTCTGCTGAGGAGCATGCGTACCATTTGGGTGTGGTGCTGCAGACGTTGCGAGATCACCAGTTGTATGCGAAGCTCAGCAAGTGCGAGTTTTGGCTCAGCGAGGTGCACTTTCTGGGGCACGTGATTTCTGGTGATGGTATTTCCGTGGATCCCGCCAAGGTCGAGGCTGTGATGCAATGGCCGAGGCCGAGGTCGGTGACGGAGATCCGGAGTTTCTTGGGGCTTGCGGGTTATTATCGCCGGTTTATCCAGGATTTTTCCCGCATTGCGACCCCGATGACGAGGCTCACGCGGAAGGATGTGCCTTTCGTCTGGTCCGAGGAATGTGAGCAGAGCTTTAGGGAACTGAAGAGATTGCTCACCTCGGCTCCGGTGTTGGTTTTGCCTTCTGGATCGGGAGGTTTTGTGGTGTGTACAGATGCTTCCGGCGTCGGATTGGGTGCTGTTCTGATGCAGCATGGTAGAGTGGTGGCTTATGCATCTCGGCAGCTAAAGCCCCATGAGGAGAACTACCCTACCCATGACCTTGAGTTGGCGGCAGTGATCTTCGCGCTGAAGATCTGGAGGCATTATCTGTACGGTGAGAAGTTCGAGGTGTTCACTGACCATCAGAGTTTGAGGTATGTGTTCTCGCAGAGAGATCTGAACCTCAGACAGAGGCGTTGGATGGAGTTCATGAAGGACTATGACTTCACCCTGTCTTATCAGCCGGGCAGGATGAATGTCGTCGCCGATGCCTTGAGTCGGAAGGTCGTGATCAGTACCTTGATGCTGAGGAAGTGGAGGCTCTGGGAACAGGTGCCCGAAGTATCTTTCAGGCTCAAGATTCCCCAGGAGCCAGGGTTGGCAGTGCTTGCGAGTCTGACTGTCACTCCTGCTATTCGTCGTCAGGTGACAGAGGCTCAGCATGCGGACCCTGAGTTGCCCCGGATTCTTGCGATGGCTGATGTGGAGCTCGGCGAGGACGGTGCTGCGAGGTTTCGTGGCAGGCTGTACGTCCCAGCGGAGGAGCAGGTTCGTCGTGCGGTGTTACGCGAGGCTCATGGGAGCAGGTACACTGTGCACCCGGGTGCGACGAAGATGTATCGGAACTTGCGGAGGCAGTTCTGGTGGCCTGGCATGAAAAGAGATGTGGCCGAGTTTGTGGCCAGGTGCCTGATCTGCCAGCAGGTGAAGGCAGAGCATCAGCGACCAGGCGGTACTCTCCAGCCCTTGGATGTTCCTGCTTGGAAGTGGGACCATGTGACCACGGATTTTGTGGTGGGGTTGCCCAGAACCCCGACTGGGCAGGACAGTATTTGGTTGCTGGTGGATCGGCTGACGAAGGTGACTCGATTGTTACCGGTCAAGGTCAGCTGGAGCGTGCCTAAGTTGGCTCGTCTTTATGTGGAGCGGATCGTGCCGTTGCATGGGGTTCCCATTTCGATCGTGTCGGATCGGGATCCGCGCTTCACTTCTGGATTCTGGAGGAGTTTCCAGCGAGCTCTTGGCACGGAGTTGGCATTTAGCTCGGCGTATCATCCACAGTCAGATGGTCAGTCTGAGAGGACCATTCAGACTTTGGAGGACATGCTGAGATCCTGCTGCCTGGAGTGGCAGGGGAGTTGGATTCATCACCTACCGTTAGTGGAGTTTGCCTATAACAACAGCTTTCATTCGAGCATCGGCATGGCTCCTTATGAGGCATTGTATGGGCGTCCTTGTCGGACTCCACTTGATTGGTTTGAGGTGGGTGAGCGTGTTTTGACGGGACCGGAATTGGTGCAGCAATGTGTGGATGTTGTGCACCTGGTTCGTCAGAACATGTTGGCGGCCCAGAGTCGGCAGAAGAGCTATGCTGACCGTAGGCGGCAGCCCCTCGAGTTCGCCGTGGGCGATCATGTGTTCTTGAGAGTTTCTCCGATGAAGGGGGTGATGCGGTTTGGACGGCGTGGGAAGCTGAGTCCCCGCTATATTGGTCCTTTCGCGATTGTGGAGCGCATCGGTGAGGTTGCTTACCGGTTGCAGTTACCCTCTGAGTTGGCGTCGGTGCATGACGTGTTCCACGTCTCTATGTTGCGGAAGTATATGCCCGATGACTCTCATGTGCTCGAGTTTTCCGTTTGGCCTGAGGTGACTCCAGATCTTTCTCTCCCAGAGTTTCCGATCCGCGTGGAGGATAGGCGAGAGCAGCGCCTGCGGAACAAGGTCATTCCCTTGGTAAAGGTCGTGTGGCAACGACACTCTGGTGGTGAGGCTTCGTGGGAACGTGAGGACAAGATGCGTCAGCAGTTCCCGTATCTGTTTGAGTGAGTCTTCCTCCTCTTTCCCCTTGGGTTGTTCTCAATTTCGAGGACGAAATTCCTTAAGGGGGGAGGGCTGTAATATCCCGGACCTTTCGGATCCTTCTTCATGGGTCCCGGATCTAGTTTTCGGAGTGTCCGGCTCCGTTGTGTCCGAAATTTCGTTTCGGACATCTTTCGTGTTCGGATCGGCGCGATCCGGAGTCGTTTCGGAGGCCCGGAGGCGTTCCGCGGCTTTTTCCGCGTGTGTTTTCCGATTCCCGGTGTGTGTTTCGGCTTTTCTCTTCGGACGCTCGTTGCGGGTGAACCGGGCTGTTCACACGGACACGAGTGGTACCGTTGCGATCGGTGCGTTCCGAGGATCGCGGGGGTGTGATTTCCTAATTTTTGGAATTTTACGGATTTTCCGGGTTTTTCTATAAAACCCTTTTTCTTTTCTCTCTCCCCCACCATCTTCTTCTTCCTCTCTTCTTCTTCCTCCTTCCTCCTCCACCGTGTCTCCCTCCCTCTCCCTCTCTTCCTCCCGGTTGGCCACGGCGAGCTCCCCTCCGGCTGCAGACGGCGACGGGGCGACGGCGCGGTGACGTGGGCGGCGGCGAGGCGGTCGTGGGGGCGTGCGGCGAGCGTGGGAAGCTTAAGGAAGAACGAGGGTTTTCAAGCGTTCTTCGCGATTCGTGGACGATCCGGCGGAGCATTCGCTCCACTGAGGTAGGGTGACGTTCCCTAGCTCTTCGCCGTTCTTTTCCGTGGTTTGTAGGCCGCGGGGAGGCCGAGAGAGGCATGTTTGGGCGTTTTTGGGGTTTTTCCATGTTTTGGGGTGAGCCGCCCGATCTATGGTTTTAGCCCATGATTCTATGTTTTGGTGGCTTAGATGCATGCTAGGGGTCCCCAGGGGTCTTCCCCCTTGTTTTCCCCCTCTCCGGTGGAGGTACGGGGGCGTGGTTGGTGTTTTTGGGGTTTTCCCGCCGTAGCGTGCTCTGGGGCAAGCGACGGTCACTCCAGTGACCGTCACATGCTTGTAACGCCCTTAGAGGGGTGCGTTACTTCCCTGGGTGTTGGCCTTTGGGGTCGAGGGCTGTAACGGTCCTGCGACTGGCCGCCGTTTGCTAGTGACGCCCCTGGGCTGGGCCGTCACATGCGTTTCGACCGTTGGTTTTGACCGTTGGGGGTCAGGCCATGTAACGCACCGAGATAGGCGCGTTACATGCGTGTAACGCACTGGGGCAGGAGCGTTACTTCCTGTTGTCCCCCATGTGGATGGGCCAAGCGACGCACTGGGCCCAGCGCGTTACTTACAAGCGACGCGCTGGGGCAGGCGCGTCACTTCCCTTTCCATCCCGAGCGTGAGGGCCATGCGACGCGCTGGTCTAGGCGCGTCACATGCGAGTAACGCACTGAGCCCGACGCGTTGCTTGCAAGCGACGCGCCAGGGTAAGCGCGTTACTTTCCCTGTGGTTTTGGAGGGTGTGGGGCGCCGTGTGACGGCCTGTCTCAGGCGCGTTACTTTCAAGCGACGCACTGGAGCAGGCGCGTCACTTCCCCTACCCCTCTGGCCGTGTGACGGTCTGCCTTAGACCGCCATTTGTAAGTGACGGCCCTAGAGTGGACCGCCATTTGGCTGTGACGGTCCAGGGTCGGACCGCCACTTCCTGTGTTGCCCCATGAGGGTGGCAACCTCGCTTTTCTCCGACCGTGGTCTCCGTGCGACGGGACTAGTGCGTGGGGTGATTCCCACACGTTGTCGGGCTTGGGCGTTGTTTTCCGTAACTTGAGAGTCTACTCCTTCAGTGACCCTCCACTAGTCGTAGCCTACTAGTACGCGTGTGCTAGTCGCACCAGGGAGTGGTGTACGGGCTGACCTTTAGAGACGGTTTGTGGACCGGTTACCGTTGGGCCCCACGTCTTGCAGCCAGAGTCCGGCTGAGGGGAAAACCGGTCAGAGGGCCAGACCAGGGACGCGCGGTCTGTGTGTGCACACGTGGTTGGGGGCGGTTGGACCCACGTCGACGGGCGTGACCCCAGCTAGTCACTTGTTGTGGTTACTTGTACGGTGTTTGCGCCTCGGGTAGGACCTACCATGTCAGGCGGTTCACCTGCGGTGCGGTGTAAGACGTCAGGGGACGCTACCGGCTGTGCTTCTAGTGGGTGGTACTCCTGTCGAGTACGGAGTGTCAGACTGTCAGTCGTGTGTTTCTGACCTTCGGGTTTTGACGGTTCGACCGTTGAGTTTCGGTCTTCTCGTACCGTGGCACGTGTGTCGGTTTACGTGCCGTTAGGGTCTAGTTCTGTAGAGTACAGGGCTTTCCCTTCCGTGGTACCTTCCTACCGCTAGGGTAGTGGTTTCTCGTTTTATCGAGGTAGGGTTCGAGTGATCCCTACTGAGTCTTGTTCCGAGACTCATTCCCTGCGTGTTTTCACCGTGTTTCAGGTGAGGCGCCACCTTCGGGGAGCGTGTCAGGAGCGCAGCGGAAGCGTGGTGCGGGTGCCCAGAGGTAGTGCCAGAGGTCAGAGCCGGGGGATGTCCCGTGTAGCTGTACTTTTCTTTCTTGTCACTGTACTAGTCGTGGACTACTGTTGCTGTTGTTGTTATTTTATTGTGGACCATGTAAAATGTTAATTCATTTCCTGTTTAATATCATAACTGTTTAATTTCTGCAATTATTTGTGATACTTGTGTAGTTTCCACACCATCCTTTTAACCCTTCCGAGTCTTCGGGCTCGTGGGTGGCGGTGCGAGTCTCGGGTTATCGGGCCTTCCCGGTAATCGGATTCTCGGGTCGTTACAGCCCCCCTCCCCCTGCCTGTAGACCCCACCCCGATGACCCCCCCTCCCCTTGCTCACGGAGCTTCCCCCCCAATAGTCATCGCCGCTCTCACCGCCGGAGTTCTAGATCAAACTCTAGCAGTAGCTTTGAATCTGCCCTGAACCACCTTGAATCCGGCCAAATCCGCCGCCTTAAGCTTCTCCAACGATGGATTTGTCTCCCCCACTATGTAAACATTCTGAAAATCGACCTGATCGTCGCCGACCGATCGATCTGATATGACAGATCTCGAGTGGACTGTGTACTAGGGTTCCCTAGATGCAATGTGGTACGCCTGAGTCGGAAAACCTTAGCTTAGAACTATTTATGGGATGAAACTATGGTGGGTTGTATGTATAACTTTGGTTTATATTCTTTCCTCATTATATTTAGTTCACGGGAATTAAAGAAAATGACAACAACTATAAACATGTACAATCATCGATAAAATTAAATGAATAACTGTGATTTAAGAGGACTAAATACATAATTTTTAAATAAGAGAGTATATATTTAGTATGTATGACTTAAGATTTTACGTATCGGTCTGATATGTTACGTACCGCACGTATCAGATCGTATTAGTTAATGAGTAATATAGACGGTGCGTTATATGATTAACGTTATTTATATATTTTTAAATATAAAAATGTGAGGTATTAGGTTCGAACCTTGCGAGGGCTTTTTGCCTTATTTTCTTCATTAGTTTTTAATGGAAGCAAAAAAAAAAGACAATGTGAACAACTATAAGTTTCGAACTCAATATCTCACCATAATTTAACTACTCACCCTAATCAACTAAACTAATAAATCATATGAATATATTAATTAATAATTTTATTTATAATAAATATGTAAATAATAGATATTTTTTATTTTTTTATCTCGATGCATAACAACATTATATCGTAATAACTAATGACTAATATGGTCTGTACGAATAACACGTAGAACCCTGATATGACTTGATCCGTAAGTATGCGCAACTTGATAAACCTACTTTTATTTTTTTTAGAATACAAGTTTATTATGATACAAGTTTCTGTATTCTCAAGAATGAACCTTGACTAGTAGACTCAATATTAAATATGTTATCCACGTCAAAGTTTGATGTATCGGTTCGATATATTACGTATCGCATGTATTAGATCGTATTAGTCGAACACCAATACGACTGACTCGAGATACGTGATCGATACGGTACAAGTATCTATTTAACTATTATATATTTTATCTTATGTTTGATTGATGTTGATAGCTTAGTTGACATGGGTTGGGTTTTGTAACAGTACATCCTAAGTTCGAAAGACGGGTGGAGTGTTTGTTTTTTGAATTTTCACATTTATTAAGGGGAAAAAAGTCAATATAAATTTATCATGAGATTCAAACCGCGAATATCACGGTTACGTGCGTCACTCTCTAACCAACTAACCTACACAAGATTTTAATAAAAAATTTATTATAATAAAAAATTATTATATATTTAATTCATTACGATATAATACGACATAATATCATATCATATCGTATCAATAAAATATTGATACGATTAATACATCAAATCGTCCAACATCGATCCACCTACACATCATGTCATAATTTCAACTATAGCTAAAGGACCTCGTAAGTAATTTATATTATACAAATCTTTTTTAGATTAAAAAAAAGCCGTGCCTATCCTTCCCAGGGTGTCCATATGTAAAATTGCGCCACTCTATGAATGACATTCATGACATCAAAAGGGCTAAGGGAGAGAGTTTCTTTTTAAAGAGTATACTCGTAATATTAAAAATGTAAGAGATATTTCACACTGTTACAACTTTGTGGAGGGTATATATGTAAAATATCTAAAGTAGAAGAATGGTCTTGACTTGGTCTACTCCAATAGACACGTGACGGAAGCGAAGCATCGTAATTAACGTAGTAATACCAATAACATCTGTACTCATCTCTTTGCCCTTCCACCCAACAGTCTTTTTCAACAGTTTTATGTTGCACCCCCTTTGCATAAATTTTAAATTACCGCAAAAAAGAATATTTTTCCGATGTATTATCGAAAATTTGGCATTATCCAGATTCACTTCTAGCTAAATATTGAGGATCACCTGGTAGACATTTGATGTTAAAAAAAGAACAAATCATTAATTATCACGTCACACGTTTGTTTAAAGCACCTTAACAGTGCTATGTCTGAAGCTCGTCCTATCATTTAAGAAGGGTGGTTTTATTATTATATAGTACGTTGAAGGATTTATTAAAAATAATTAGATCAGGAATTACTATGAAGTGGGCATTGCTGACATGTACTAGACCAACCAGTTGAAACACGTGGTGAAAACATCAAACTCATCGATCAAATCAATGCGTTTGAACCCCGCGGTTCTTTAATACAGATATCAACACCATTTGAGAACTTCGCTTGCCAAATTACATAAGTGCAAGCTGTCCTCTGGAGCATCTGACATGCCACGTCAGTGTGTGACAAGCACCTACATTCATAAGTATTTTTGCTATGGCTATTTACACAAAAGTAAATAATAACAAAATCTGTGGTGAACTTTCTTTAAGCATTTTCTACAAAAAAATTAGTTAAAATTTGGTGCTTTAATTGGTAAAATCCAATGGGTCATAAAGCCCATATTTTTATGATCATTCTCCCCTTGAGTTCCAAGGTGATCTTATTACATTTCTAGCTATTATTTATTGGTCAATGCCTACGACTTTAACTTTGATAATGTGTCAAACTTGGGCATAAAGAATAATTAGATCATTGATATTTATTTTGTCAGATGATGGTTTAACCACAACAATCATTTTTCGCCAGAAGCACATGCATTAAGGAAGGCAGAGGAATAGCGATTGCTCAGGGAGGATTTGCCTCTGATCTCCCTAGACTCGGAGTTTGTTCGTCGACATTTTCCCTAGACCCGTTGGGACATGGAGAGGATTTCCAGGCTTTGGTAGTGAGTGGACCATTCCTCTACAGTTGAGTGGCGGTCTTACATCGGGGCTATCAACCCCTTGAGACATTTGTCAGCTTCTTTTGTTCTTGCTCAAAAAGGTGCCTCCACGAGCTCTTCAAGACCCTATTCCTGGTGGGAGTATTTCCATGCAAACTGTGGTTACACGAGGAAGAGCTCTCCTTTTAGCTTGCTGCATGAGGGCAACTTTGATGATATTGCTATCACCCACTGAAGGCGGCACATCATCAATGTTGTTGGGGCAGCTGGCCCTGTGGAATATATTTCTTTCACAGAGTAGGCTCGCACACTGAAGGAGCTTCAGGAGGCGGTGAAGAAGGGTGCTCGTGTTATTGGGTTAAAGTTGGAGTATATGTTTCTGATAAGTCTCCATTTCTTATGATAATACATCGCATAAACACTATTTTATGTGCATATAATTAGGTAATTATGCATATTTCATAATTAACCTCAACTCCGCATTTAAATTGGAGCTTTCACGTAAATTGATTAATTTGATAATTTTATCTAATAATTTGAAGTTGAGGGCCATGAGCATTAATTCTCCATTGCATAACTATGAGTATTTGAGATTGATGTGCACATTATGGTAATTTTTATGGACTAAAGTGTAATTGTGTGTATGTAGGACACCGAAGGTAATTACAAAAGAAGTCGGGGACAAAAGGGTCATCACCATTTTGACCAAGTCAAATAAAGAATTCAAAATATTTTAGTTGGAGGGAAAGGAATGTTCAAAATTTCGAATTCAAAGTTTGAAAAGGAAGAATCCAAAGTTTAAGTTTGAAAAGGAGGAAAATGACATTCAAAGTTTGAAATAAAGGAGAGACATGATGAGCTTTGGGAAATGGGGTGCCTAAAGTCCAAGAAAGGAGGTGCCCACCTACTTTTTCTCTTCCCCATGCATCATATTCCACTTGAATCTCAGCCATCCATCTCCTTTTGATATAATCTCCACCCTCTATCTATCCAACTTTCCCTATAAATAGCCCATGGCAAGGAGGAGAGAGAGTTCTTCTTTTGGGTAATCTTTCACTCTTTCTCTCCCAACTTTAGGTCTCCGGTTTCTCCCATGTAAGTTCGTTTTCTCCTTTTGTGTTCTTCATAAAAGTTCTTCATTTTTAAGTACTCTACAATTTCTTCTTCTTGCTCATCTTCTAATTCCTTCTGGTTTTCAAGATATTTTATGTTTTTCACTGTGCTGTCCTGTTCATCTGCGACCCAATATTTTTCTCTGTTCTTCCCCTTATTTCTCCCTCTTCTAGTCATTTTCTGCTCTTGCTGTCTTCATGAAAGTTCTTGGTTTTTACGTGTTCTACAACTTCTTCTTCTTGCTCATCTTCTACATCTTTCTAGTTTTGAAGATATTTCTCATTTTTCAACTTGATATCCTGTGATTTCACTGTTCATCCGAGGTGCTAGTTTCTGTTATTTATCTATTTTGAAGCTCTTCTGTTATTCTTTTCTATCTGAGTTCTTCATCAAAGTTCTTTCTCTCTCCCTCCTCTTCAACTTATTCTTCTTGGGCATCCCCTAATTCCTCTTGAGTTCAAAGTTATTCACCCTCCAAAGGCAGCTTCAACGACAAAGGCGACTTCCTCCCGGTGTAGACGACATCTTCCACAAGGTGGTTCGTGATCCAAGGCCAAGAGAGGACGGCGCCGTCATCACCATTGCGGATACCATCTTCACATCTCAGGCTCCTCTTGTTGCTATTACTTTAGTTTCATTTTACTTCATTGTAATCTCGTCACATCTTTATTGTAAGCTCGTCTTGCACTTCAAGTAATCGTTTCTTTATGTTAATGAAAGAAGTGTTCATTTGATCTAGAGTTTGTTCATCTTCCCTCTCTTCCTACTTTTTCTACCTCTTCTTCTCAATGTTATGCAATTATTTCTCATGGCATAGACTCATAATCATAGGCATTTTGAATTAATTGTTGGAATCATTCTTTGTTTAATCATTCTCTTCAAGCTACAAAAAATCACAAACATTTCCTAAAAGGTTACAAGGTTTTTAACTCTAAAAGTATCTTCTTCCCTGTGGATTCGACCCGTGCTTGCCATAGTACTACGTTCTATTTTGATCATTTTGTGCGAGTTCGGTTTTAAAATTGTTATACGCATGTTTTAAATGACAAACTTTCGCGTTATCAATTTTTGGCGCCGTTGCCGGGGAAGAATGATGATTTTTGATTTAAGAACTTTGTTTTCCTTGTGTATATAGTGTACTAATAAAGCTCTTTTTTTACAGGTTAAATTTTTTTTCAAAATTCAAAAAAAAGAGGTAAGTTTGTATTTCTTTCTTTCATCTTTTGATTTTGTCATTTCATTTCAAAGAGAGAGAGAGAGAGAGAGAGAGAGAGAGAGAGAGAGCGAGAGAGAGAGAGAGAGAGAGAGAGAGGAATGAGGGATTGCGCATCAAGTAAGTCTCCAAACATATTCCTCTCATTTTGTGTCATTTCCTTAATGTTCTTGCATATTATGGTTAGATATGTTCACTAAATAAAAAAAAAACTCTTCACTTGAACCTAATAAAAATTCTCATTCTAAGAGTAGAAATCACATTTTCATGTTCTAAGTCATGCATCATTTAGGATAGAAGCTCTTTTTTTATTGTCTAATTGTTGTTAATTATATTGTTGAAGATTACGGGAGGCAAGGTGAGTACTCTAACTTTTCCAAAAGCATACTCATGCATTTTCATGCTTGCATAGAACCCCTTGTTTGAACTTGCTTTGTTGTATATCATTTCAAAATATCTTAAGGGCAACACCCATAAGCAAGATAAGGTGGGGATTTCATCACCCTTCCTTAGCCCACAAATCATAATTCTCTTGCATCTTTACATCACCTGGACCTCAAATAAAACTGAGTAGACATTGGCCCTAAGTTCTCACTATGGTTCTTGTGTTATTTGAGCTTACCCTCTTATGAAAACCGGTGCCTAAGGCAAGACGGTCGGACGGTAAACGCCTTAAGCGGGCTAGTGGTTTGGCATAATTAGGCCCCTACGAAAGTAGGGGGAACCTCCCATTACCCCACTCCTTACCTGGCCGGTGGAAATATTGAGGGTGAACTTAAGTTTCACTTTAACCATTTTGTGAAATCTAATTTGTAGGTCTAAGTCACATCTAGGGTATTAAGTAATTTGTGTGACAACTTGTTTGTGTTTGCATAAAAAAAATTAAAATTAAAATTAAAATTAAAAATAAAAAATATCATCTTCTCTCTCTTCGTCTTAGTTTGAGTAAAAACAAAAACAAAAAAATAAACTAAAATAAAAATCATCATAAAAAAATTTTCTCCCATCTCTCATCTTTAACCTTGGTTTATGCAAGGGAGAAGATCTCAACACCGTGACTTAGTTGAGCCCATTAGTGAGATTGAACGATTCATTTTTAATCCGGCTCAAAATCAAACCCAACCTATGGCTGAACAACACCAATTAGGGGTGCCCAAACAGATGAAGGAATATTTCATTCCTTCGAATTATCAGCCATCCACTTGTATCCAACTGCCTAATGTCTCTGCTTTGCACTATGAGATCAAATCTAGCACCATCCAGATGCTCCCATCCTTTTATGGGAAGACCAATGAAGATCCCTATAAACATCTGGATGAATTTCTAGAAATTTGTTCCACTATGAAAATTCAAAATTTCATAGATGATGTCCTCCGCTTGACCTTATTCTCTTTCTCACTTAAGGACAAAGCCAAATACTGGCTAGGGACCTTAGGGAAACCTATTGGCACATGGGCAGATATGCAGCATGAGTTCCTTAAGAAGTTTTACCCCAT
Organism: Amorphophallus konjac; assembly: GCA_022559845.1. Classification (NCBI taxonomy): domain Eukaryota; kingdom Viridiplantae; phylum Streptophyta; class Magnoliopsida; order Alismatales; family Araceae; genus Amorphophallus; species Amorphophallus konjac. The sequence continues at coordinate 392,904,213 of CM040126.1, forward strand.
CGGTAGAACCAACATCATGAGACGTGCAATCACAGGATTCGCGCAACTCCCAAATGAACAAATACATGAATCATGGGAGAGATTAAAGGAACTCCTCAGAAAATGCCCACATCATGGGCTCTCCAAATGGTAAATAGTGCAAGCTTTCTATGAGGGCCTAGATGATCAAGTTAGGCAGATTGTGGATGCATCATGTGGTGGGGCCTTTATGAGCAAGAGTGAGGATGAGGCCTATGCCTTATTTGAAATGTTGAGCGAGAATTCAATCAACCATGCTTCCTTATCCTCATATGAGAGAACCATTGGGCCCTTTAAACGGGTCGGGATGTATCAGGTGGAACCTGAAGCTAGGGTGGATGTAAATTTCATCCATCAAAAATTGGACAAGGTGGACATCATGGCCCAAAAGTTAGAACAGGTTGATATGCTAGCCCATAAGTTAGACTAGCTCCTGGCTCAAAATAAACAAGAAACCACCATCTTACCTACGTCCAACTCATACTCGGACCCAACACACCATGAGGTGTGTGCTTTATGTGCTATCCCGGACCATCATGTGTCCGATTGCCCAACAGCAGCCCAGTTACCACATTTTATACAGGAGCAAGTCCAAGCAGCCCAAGGGTTCTCTAAGCTCAACTATGATCCATTTTCTAACACCTATAATCCGGGTTGGAGGAATCACCCCAATTTCAATTGGAGAAATCAACAATCTCCCAATCAGCCCACCATCCCCTCTGCATCTCAAACTCACAAACCACCCATCCAACACAAATTTCAAGCACAGCCACCATTCCAAGGAAATGCTTATGGTCGGGGACTGCAAGCCCAACAACCACTTCCCCGATTTAACCAGGGTCAGGTCCCATACCAACCTCCTCAGCCCAATTACGGGCAATCTTCCAATTCCCACCAAATCTATCAACCTCCTCCGCAACACCACCAGGACTCCCAAACTGATGATAGATTCCATCAATTACAACAACTAATTCTGTCCAAAAATCAATCTTTCCAACAGACCTTCCATGCCCAACAACAAACTATTTCTAAGTTGGAAACCCAATTGGGCCAATTGGCTGAAGCCACCATGAGAAGGGAAATGGGCCAATTACCAAGTCAACCTATTGCTAACCCCCGCAATCAACAACCTCCAGGCTTCCCCCTAAGAGCTCCCATTCTTCCTCAACCCAATCAGCCCAATCAACCTCAGCCGCCCCCTCTTGTAGGTCCTCAGTTTGAGAATGCCAAAGTCATCTCTACCCTTAGGAGCGGGAAAATCCCTAATGATCCTTATCAGGCTAAGGATGTGGGTAGTAGTTCGGGTCAAGATACCCCCATGAAAAGTGATAGTGAGGATGAGGAGCCTGTGATTATGCAAGAGAAGAAAAAGGCAGAGAGTGGAGAGAAGAAGCTGGATAAAGGGAAGGCGAAAGTTGATGAAGGACCCCAAGAATATGTGCCTAAGGTCCCTTTTCCCGATGCTCTAAAGCCGAAAGCTCACAAGAAACCACCAGTACAACATGAAGAATTAGTGGAATTGTTTAAACAAGTGAATATCAATATTCCACTCTTGGATGCAATCAAGCATGTGCCGACATATGCAAAGTTTTTGAAAGAGCTTTGTACTCCAAAGAGGGAGCCAAGGGCGGTGACTCAAAAGATCCGCTTGTCTGAGGATGTGAGTGCTGTTTTGATGAATCATTTGCCAAAAAAATTGAAGGACCCCGGAGCCCCTTTAATCTCATGTGATATAGGTGGAGTCACTTTTGATCGAGCATTGCTAGACTTAGGTGCTAGCGTGAATCTTTTACCCACCTTTATCTATGAGCAGTTTGATATAGGGGAGTTAAAACCCACTTCAATCATCCTCCAACTGGCGGATAGGTCGGTTAAAACACCAAGGGGTCTGTTGGAGGATGTCATTGTTAAAGTGCATGAATGTTATTTTTCGGTGGATTTTCTCATTCTTGATATGGCCTCGTCCCAGGATTTAAAGCACACACCTATTATTTTGGGACGTCCTTTTCTAGCAACTGCTAAGGCCAACATCAACTGTGCCACGGGAATGATGGATATATCATTTGGAGGTGAAAAAGTTTCTCTAAATGTTTTTAAGGCTTCTCAGTATCCGGATCAAGGAGACGAATGCAATGTCATTGATATCTTTGAGGATGTGATTCCAGATAACATTGAAAACACCCTAGAAGAGGGTAGCATGCTTCAGGATTCTCCTCTCTCTTCTGCACCCTGGTCTAGGGTAGAGTCACTTCCTCCATTACAATCCGAACCTACTCTTCCATCTCTGGATCATCCGCCTACTCTTGAATTGAAACCTCTGCCAGACTCCCTTAAATATGCATATTTGGGACCTAATCACACTCTACCTATCATCATTGCCTCTAATCTCACTTCTGCTCAGGAATCCCAACTCTTAACTATTCTTAAGGAGCATAGGGGGGCAATAGTTTTGTCGGTGGCGGATCTCAAAGGGATCAGTCCGGATGTTTGTATGCACCACATCTATTTAGAGGACAATGCCAAACCGAGCAGGGAGATGCAACACCGGTTGAATCTGAACATGAAAGAGGTGGTTAAGCAAGAGGTAGTGAAGTGGTTAGATGTCGGAATTATATATCCCATCTCTGACAGCAAGTGGGTCAGTCCTACACAAGTTGTTCCAAAGAAATTCGGGCTGACCATGATTCAAAATGAGAAGGGTGAAGAGGTGCCTATAAGACTACAAACGGGGTGGAGAGTCTGTATTGATTACAAAAAATTAAACTCAATGATAAAGAAAGATAATTTTCCTCTCTCGTTTGTAGATCAGATTTTGGAAAAATTGGCTGGGCAAAGATATTTTTACTTTTTAGATGGATACTCCGGGTATAATCAGGTTGCTATCTACCCGGAAGATCAGGAAAAGAGTACATTCACGTGTCCGTATGGCACGTTTGCATTTAGAAGAATGCCGTTTGGGCTTTGTAATGCCCCTGCCACCTTTCAGCGGTGTATGATAGCAATCTTTTCTGAAATGGTGGGAGATTTTTTAGAAATTTTCATGGATGACTTCTCAATTTTCGGAGACTCATTTGATTGCTGTTTGAAGAATTTGCAGAAGGTGCTGGCACGATGCATTAAATCCATTCTTGTGTTAAGCTGGGAGAAAAGTCACTTTATGGTAAGAGAAGGCATTGTGTTGGGCCATGTTATTTCTGAAAGGGGAATAGAGGTAGATAAGGATAAGGTTGATCTGATTTCTAATCTCCCCCCCCCTTCGTCTGTCAAGCAAATCCGCTCTTTTCTTGGCCATGCGGGTTTTTATAGAAGATTCATTCAGAACTTCTCTACCATTACTCGTCCGCTCACTAAGCTCCTAGCCAAGGACACTCCATTCCAGCTAGATGAGTCTTGTCTTGAGGCTTTTCACTCTCTTAAAGCAGCCCTCACTCAAGCCCCAATCCTACAGTCTCCTGATTGGTCACTCCCATTTGAAATCATGTGTGATGCCTCTGACTATGCCATAGGAGCTGTCTTGGGCCAGAGAATTGATAAGAAACCTGTGGTAATTTATTATGCGAGTCGCACCCACGCCGATGCTCAATTAAATTATACCACCACAGAGAAAGAACTTCTGGCAGTTGTATTTGCCCTAGAAAAATTTTGCTCATATCTTTTGGGGGCCAAAGTCATTGTTTATTCGGAGCACGCTGTATTGAAATACCTGCTCACCAAGAAGGATGCTAAACCCCGTTTGATTAGATGGATTCTCTTGCTATAAGAATTTGATCTTGAGATCAAGGACAAGAAGGGGTTAGAGAATGTTGTAGCTGATCACTTGTCTAGGATTGTGATTCCTGAAAGTGCTCCTATGTCTGATTCCTTTCCTGATGAGCAAATTCTTTCCATCTCTCATAACTCAACCCCCTGGTACGCTCACATAGTCAATTACCTGGCGGTAAGACATATTCCAGGAGGGTGGTCTAGGCAGGAGAAGGATCGATTCTTTTCAAAGGTTAAGCACTACTTTTGGGAGGACCCCGAATTGTTCCATGTGGGTCCGGATCAAATAATTAGGAGGTGTGTCCCCGAGGAGGAACACCAAAGTGTTCTGATCTTTTGTCACACTCTAGCTTGTGGGGGACATTTCTCGGGAAAGAAAACGGCTACCAAAGTGTTGCAAAGTGGATTTTTCTGGCCCACTCTCTTCAAAGATGCCTATGAATTTAGCAAAACTTATCTTAGGTGTCAAGCTGTGGGGAACATAAGCAAACGAGATATGATGCCACTTAACCCCATTCTAGTGGTTGAAATCTTTGATGTTTGGGGAATTGATTTTATGGGACCCTTTCCGCCATCATTCGGACATGAGTACATTCTTGTGGCAGTCGATTATGTGTCTAAGTGGATTGAAGCCATTGCTACCCGGACCAATGATCACAAAGTTGTCATGAAGTTTGTCCGAAAGAATATATTTTTAAGGTTCGGGTGTCCGAGGGCGATCATTAGCGATGGAGGTTCTCATTTCACTCATGCCCAATTTCGAGTTCTTCTCGGGAAATATGGGATCACTCATAAGATTGCCACCCCCTACCATTCCCAAACAAGTGGTCAAGTGGAGACATCCAATAGGGAGATCAAAAATATCCTACAGAAATTAGTTAGGCCCGATCGGAAGGATTGGTCTGAAAGATTGGATGACGCACTTTGGGCCTATCGGACCGCCTACAAAACTCCCATTGGCATGTCCCCTTATAGGCTTATTTTTGGAAAGCCATGTCATTTGCCAGTCGAATTGGAACATAGGGCCTATTGGGCAATCAAACAATTCAATCTTGATTTAGCACATGCTAGTTCCCATAGAGCCTTTCAACTGACTGAGTTAGAGGAACTTCGCAATGAAGCCTATGAGAACTCTAGGATTTATAAAGCCTAGACAAAAGCATTCCATGATAAACGCATTTCACGCAAAACTTTTCAAATCAACCAAAAGGTCTGGCTTTTTAACTCTAGGCTGCGATTAGTCCCCGACAAATTGAAATCTCGATGGGATGGACCATATGTGGTAATTAAAATATTTGACCATGGTGCAGTAACAATTCTTGATCCTAAAACTGGTCAAACTTTCACTGTCAATGGTCAACGTTTGAAACCTTACATTGACAATCTTCCAATGCTACATGATGACTCTCTCAGGCTGAGTGACCCATTGTGAGCTATATTGTGTCTGGCTAAAGACGTTAAGCTTAGCGCTTCTTGGGAGGCAACCCAATTATCCTGTCTCTTTTCAAAAAAAAAATTGATTGATTTTCTTCTTTTATCTAAGGAGCATGGAGCATGGAGCAATATTTCTTTGATGACGACATCTCTCTCTCAGGTCGTATCTATCATTCCCTCTACTTTTTATGGCTTTATTTCATTTCTATATCTTACTCATGCCATTAGGGACAATGTCACCTAAGTTGAGGGGTAGCTTGAGCTCGAATTTCCTCAAAATAATTGTAACCTTTCATCACACCTCTAACACGTGTTTCATGTTCATATTTCATGATGAGAAACTTTTCTTAGAATGATAGGACTTAGAGTCTTACATGTGAAAGTTGCAAATTAAAGGGATGAATTAATTGGTTATGTCTTTAGCATTTTCCTCAGAATACACCTGAAAATTCTATTAAACTTGCACACAATTGCACAATAACAAGATCGGTGGATGACAAATATTAGGATGATGGGAATTTTACTTGACACTTAGGTGGTGATGAATATTATGCCCATTCGTTGAACATAATCGTGAGGAAAAAGCTACCTGTCAAAAAAAAACACACATGGAAAATGCCCCTAAACTTAGTAACCGGGCCTGCTTCTCCTAAGGCAAGAGTTGAGGTTCGCGTCAAACGGCGAAGGGATGTGTAGCACCGTGTATCAAAAAAAAAAGAGAAAAAAGAGAAAAAATATAAACGGGCAGAGTGAAGCTACCTGTAATTCGAGAAGCTCAATTCAAGAGGTGGGCAGAATTAAAAATCAGCTTTAAGTGAAAGGTAGAAGACTCATTCATCTAGATTGTTTGGAAGTCACTAGTCAAGTTATATCACTCATACACAAAGAGATATTTAATTTTGAGTGTATCCTGAGGAAAGGTCTAAACACATGGACTGATGAAATTTATACCAAATGCATTCTACTTGAACTTGTAATACTCCAAAGTCTAAATCATTATGCATAATGTTCTTGCCATGATCTGTGACACATGAGTGTTTGCTAGTCCTAATTTTATAATTATTTACATTGCTAAGGGACTAACAATGTTCAAGTTGGGGGGTGTGATAAGTCTCCATTTCTTATGATAATACATCGCATAAACACCATTTTATGTGCATATAATTAGGTAATTATGCATATTTCATAATTAATCTCAACTCCGCATTTAAATTGGAGCTTTCACGTAAATTGATTAATTTGATAATTTTATCTAATAATTTGAAGTTGAGGACCATGAGCATTAATTCTCCATTGCATAACTATGAGTATTTGAGATTGATGTGCACATTGTGGTAATTTTTATGGACTAAAGTGTAATTGTGTGTATGTAGGACACCAAAGGTAATTACAAAAGAAGCCGGGGACAAAAGGGTCATCACCATTTTGACCAAGTCAAATAAAGAATTCAAAATATTTTAGTTGGAGGGAAAGGAATGTTCAAAATTTTGAATTCAAAGTTTGAAAAGGAAGAATCCAAAGTTTAAGTTTGAAAAGGAGGAAAATGACATTCAAAGTTTGAAATAAAGGAGAGACATGATGAGCCTTGAAAAATGGGGTGCCTAAAATCCAAGAAAGGGGGTGCCCACCTACTTTTTCTCTTCCCCATGCATCATATTCCACTTGAATCTCAGTCATCCATCTCCTTTTGATATAATCTCCACCCTCTATCTATCCAACTTTCCCTATAAATAGCCCATGGCAAGGAGGAGAAAGAGAGTTCTTCTTTTGGGTAATCTTTCACTCTTTCTCTCCCAACTTTAGGTCTCCGATTTCTCCCATGTAAGTTCATTTTCTCCTTTTGTGTTCTTCATAAAAGTTCTTCATTTTTAAGTACTCTACAATTTCTTCTTCTTGCTCATCTTCTAATTCCTTCTGGTTTTCAAGATATTTCGTATTTTTCACTGTGCTATCCTGTTCATCTGCGACCCAATATTTTTCTCTGTTCTTCCCCTTATTTCTCCCTCTTCTAGTCATTTTTCTGCTCTTACTGTATTCATGAAAGTTCTTGGTTTTTACGTGTTCTACAACTTCTTCTTCTTGCTCATCTTCTACATCTTTCTGGTTTTGAAGATATTTCTCATTTTTCAACTTGCTATCCTGTGATTTCACTGTTCATCCGAGGTGCTAGTTTCTATTATTTATCTATTTTGAAGCTCTTCTGTTCTTCTTTTCTATCTGAGTTCTTCATCAAAGTTCTTTCTCTCTCCCTCCTCTTCAACTTATTCTTCTTGGGCATCCCCTAATTCCTCTTGAGTTCAAAGTTATTCACCCTCCAAAGGTAGCTTCAATGACAAAGGCGACATCCTCCCGGTGTAGACGACATCTTCCACAAGGTGGTTCGTGATCCAAGGCCAAGAGAGGACGGCGCCGTCATCACCATTGCGGATACCATCTTCACATCTCAGGCTCCTCTTGTTGCTATTGCTTTAGTTTCATTTTACTTCATTGTAATCTCGTCACATCTTTATTGTAAGCTCGTCTTGCACTTCATGTAATCGTTTCTTTATGTTAATGAAAGAAGTGTTCATTTGATCTAGAGTTTGTTCATCTTCCCTCTCTTCCTACTTTTTCTACCTCTTCTTCTCAATGTTATGCAATTATTTCCCATGGCATAGACTCATAATCATTAGCATTTTGAATTAATTGTTGGAATCATTCTTTGTTTAATCATTCTCTTCAAGCTACAAAAAATCACAAACATTTTCTAAAAGGTTACAAGGTTTTTAACTCTAAAAGTATCTTCTTCCCTGTGGATTCGACCCGTGCTTGCCATAGTACTACGTTTTCTTTTGATCATTTTGTGCGAGTTCGGTTTTAAGATTGTTATACGCATGTTTTAAACGATAAACTTTCGCGTTATCCGGTTCTAATGTTGCCAACCCCTTTTGGACCCACCTGTGAGACATTGTCTTTGTGACTTTTTATCTCCTTTTTGCATATACATCTCCTTTAGTTGTATTTTTTTTTTGTTTATGTCAATATCACTTTTTCATTATCACACCTTGCCTCGGAGACCACCCCTTTGGCGGGAATGCCTGTGGACGATACAGCCGAGGACTCCTTTCTCCCCTTGAAACGGCAATGGGCTAAGGGCAGCAGTGAAGTTAGCCAGCCAGCCTCCCCGGCACAAACCGAGAAGGCGACTCTAGAGGAGCAGGTGGCGCCCAGTGAGCTATCTACCTTTGTGGTTTTCAGCCTTAGCGTTTGACTTGACCTCACGCTGATTTTCCTTTTCTTCCTTTGTTTCAAGTCTGCTGGAGGCTAGGGTGGAGATGTGTTTCTCCCCCACCCTTAATAAGGATCCCTCACAGGCGGAGGTGGAGAACTACGACATAGATCTTGACAAGCTGCTCCGCTTGATAAGAGATTTTACGCCAGTGACGGGCACCTCTCTGCCCACTAAAACAGGCAAGGCTTCCATGATCGGACTGCTTGGTATGGCACCCTTTACTAGCACAACCTATGTTCTCTTTTTTCTCTCTCTTTTTTCTTTTCTTTCCACGAAGGCAACTGGCGATATCTTCACATATATATTTTTTAGGGGAGCAAGTAGGGAGTGTCCCCGATCCTCCTCAAGTAGGGGAGGGTTCACCGACTCGATGGGTGGAGAGTGGGGAAATGAAGGGCAGCCTGAGTAAGTGTCTTGCTGACACTTAGATGTAGGTGATTTCTTCACCTTGATTTATTTCATCATTTGTTGGACTAACATATGAGGTTTTCCCTCTTTCCTTTTTTTGTGTGCAACTACAGAGTTGACGGTCGCTATGGATATGGTTTGTGAGCTCGTTACAATTGGCCTAGACATAGAGCTCCCCAATTTTGAGGTCTATTCGGTGGCCAGGAGCGATGCTGCGCTCACTATTGCTAACACTGCCGAAGTTGAGCCCTTGGGAGCGAGAGCGACGGACCATGTGATCCCACCTTTTGTACCTGCACTTTTGGCTCGCACTATTAACTTGGTAGAACCCCAAGACGGGGACGCCTCAGGTAAATAACTTATTCTTGGTCTTACTGGCTGCTCCTTCTTTCCCCTTCATCTTTCTTTGGCTGACGCTTATGATACCTACATATTTTTTTTATAGCAGTGCACACCTCGCTAGGGGATGAGCAAACCCCTTCAGCTATAGCAACTTCTGGCAAGGGGTCCACTGTTTAGGCTTCTATGAAGGGTTTGGAGAAGGATGTGGGCATCGAGGCTGTCTCCAGCGAGAGTAGCTCTACCGGTAGACGTTGCCTTTTCTCCCATCTTTCCTTTTATATTAATGTTCTTATCATAGCATTATGTTTGATATCTTTATGACTGGTAGGGACATCATCATCCTCTCCCGGTACTTCTAAGAGCATTTTTGGGACCTCTCTCGAGGCCTCCTCAGAGGGTCAAGACGAGACTATAGACGATGAGATGACTTCCAACTCCTAGACCTTTGGAGTGTCTTTAGTGGAGGCCCTTCTTGTTGCGAGTGCTTTCATAGGTGGAAATTCTTCCTCACCACTCCTCTCTCTTTTTTCTTTGTACCGGATACTTGGCTAATGCCCGATGGTGACCCTAACCACCCTTTGTGTGTTGTTTTGTTTTGTTTTTTTTGTAGCTCCTTCGCCCATAGGACAGTCGAAGTTGGTAGCGATGACTCTCAGGGTTGAGGAGTTCCACATTCCCCTTGAAACGGCCGGAGAGGAGAGGGAGGTTGTTTCTGAGGCACCTACTGCCATCGAGTTGGCCACTTTTGTTGCTTGTGGAGAGGGGAGTGCCAGGGAAACAAGTCTCCTTCCCCCTTTGTCTTTATTGTCACTATTCATTTCCTTGGTGAGCATGATTTGTTGAGTTATGTGGACTCTTTTCCTTGCAGGGAATGCTACTATGGACACCCAACCTGTGGAGTCAGGGTCGGCCCTAGCTAGCTCTCCTCCCTTGGAGTCTCAAGACCGGGTGGCCTTAGAAGTCGAGCCCAAGTTTGCCTCCTCTTTGGGTACGAACTTTCAGGGCTGGGTCTTTGTATATTTCCCTCTTTTACTTTTCTAGTAATGTGATCACCATTTCTTATTCCCTCCATGTTTTCTTTCTTACAGCTACGGTTGGCGGGACTTCATAGCACCCTCAAGACTTCCCTACCCTGGGGGTTGAGTGGCTCAAGACTCTTCAATCGACGAAACCTTTTGGCTGTGCTGGTATGATTGCCACCATAATTGAGGCTCTTCGGCGGTAGATCCAGCAGGACCCCCTTCCATCAGTTGATGTTTTAAGGTGTAGCTTGGAGAGCTATACTCAGGGCTACCACAATCTTAGGTTTCCTAGAGAGCCTTGGATGGACGCCCTAGGGAACTTATGGGCCCATTTTCACACCTCCATGTCGTCCAGGAGTGGAAAGTGAGGACACTGTGGCGATCCAATGGGAAGAGACAAAGGTCACCGAATTAGAGGCGACCATGGCTGGGCGTGAGTATTTGGTTGAGGCCACACATGCTCGTAGCCAGGAGGAGCTGTCCCACGCTGCCAAGCTGTGGCATGACGTACAGGCTTTGACGGAGAAGGTCTTGGACCAGCTTGCTGCCTCCCGAAGACACGAGGAGGAGGGACACCATGTGGTGGCCGAGGCAAAGGATCTTTCCCAAGACGTGGCTACCCTTCGAGAGGACATGCCTTCTCGGTGAGTCCACATCGCGGAGATGAAGAAGAGCTAGCCCCGATTTTTTGATAGCCTTGTTTCTCACTCCTCTTATGTAGCATTTTTTTGGCAAACACTAGATGCCCTCTACTAACCTTTTCATTTATTCAGTATCCATTGGTTGTATAGTTATCCTGAGAGCTTGTCTCGTGCTCCATTTTTTTTGCCAATGAATGAAAGAAAGAAGTGATAGGCTTGACCTAATGTGTTGTCATATTTATTTCCTCCTTTTTCTTTCTTTGATGAGTGTCCCTAAGGGAGGGCTCAGGAGAGCGCACATCACCTTAAGGAGGTGATATGGACCCACTCCACTTAGTCAACTTTAGGGTGAAAGTACATTGTAGACAGTAGGATAAAAGCCATAGCGATCCTCCAGACCTAAGATTTAAGTTTCCTTTCACCCCCTCTTTTATTGGGGGCTGCATCGGTTGTATTTTCTTTTCTTTTTCATTTTTTTATGTTACCAGTCTTACCGCCCTTTCGAGTTTTCATTGAGACTGACCCCCTTTAACTTTTTCAGTGTGCCCTTTTGAGTTTTCATAATGAAAGGTTACCCAATTTTACTTGAGGAGTTTTTTTAGATTTTCACCTTAGCTGGATTTCTTTGGCCCTCTTACCCTAAACCACTCTCATAAAGGGGGTGGCTAAGTCTGCCGAGGCATCTCTACTTTAAGCCCCTTTCTTTTATTTTGATATTGCTATGGTAATTTGTCAATTTGGTTGTTGCTACTTGTTGCTTGACGCATGTTGCTTATTGCTATCAGTGAATGTTGCTCATGCCGATGATTTGTTGCCGACAACTTATTACCAGTTGTCGGGGTTACTCGTTGTAGATGACTTGTTGCTTATCGTTGTAGTTGCTTGATGCAAGTGACTTATTGCATGTTGTTGTTGCTTGTTGTAGATGACTTGTTGGTTGTTGCTTGTGGTAGTAGTTGCTTGATGTAGATGGCTTGTTGTCTGTTGTAGCTTGCTACAGACAACTTATCGTCAAAAGGGGTTTTGATTTCGACTGTCATTCATGGCTAAAGGGGTTTGAGCTTCTAGGTTATGGAGAGGTTGACCTTTATGGTTTATAGCCAAGCTATTTGGAATTTTAGTTTTGTTTTGTTTTTGAACATGATGACCTTTGTGGGTTATAGCGAAGGAGTTTAGAATTTTGGTTTTGGGTGGGTTGACATTTGTGGTTTGTAATCGGGATCTAGATTTAAGTTTGGGTTGGCCGACCTCTGTGGTTTGACGGCTAAGATTTAGATTGATCGACCCTTGTGGTTTACTGGCCAAAAGGTTAAGGTCATGGCTAACCTTTATAGTTTGATGGCCAAGGGTTAGTTTTAGGTTTTGGTTGGTTGACCTTGGTGGTTTGACGATGGGGTTTAGATGTAGGTCTGGGTTGGTCGATCTTTGTGATTTGATGACCAAGGGTTTGGAATTGAGCATAAGGCACCAACATACTTGCCACGGTGGGACAAAAAGTGTTGGCTGATTCCAACAGTGTAGCCACAGGTTTTGACGCTTCGGTGGCTGATTTCTGTACTGCGACTGCCGCGATGGGGATATAGCCATTGAATAGGGCTTGCCAAGACTGTTGGCTTGCAATGAAGTGAGATTTTTTTCACATTACTAGCTCCATCGCCCTTTCAGGTTTTCATCAAGGCTGGCCCCCTTTAACTTTTCCCGATACGTTCTTTACGAGTTTTCACACCGAGGGGTTACTCAATTTTACCTGAGATGTCCTTTTAAATTTTCACCTCAGTCGGGTGTAAGGACTTTTTGCCCTCGGCCACCCCTTGGATGAGAATGGCTAAGTCTGCCGAGACACCTCTATTTTAAGTCTCATATATATATATACCTTGTCTGGAGGGGACAGATCCTGAGCTGACCAATGCACGAACACGTGCTCAGGTGCATAGTACAACTTCACATGCTTGCCATTGAGTGGAGGGAACAACTTGTTTCTTTGTGGTCCACGACCATGTATGCTCCTCCTTCATAAGTTGTTTGAATGATATAAGGCCCACATCAATTGGGATATTGCTTGTCAAGACTTCTTTTTCTTTGACCATAATGAGGTCACCTTTCTTGAATGTTCTTTACTTTACGAGCTTATAGGCTTGTCATAAGCTCATGTCACACGGCTTGCTACATTTACAGGTGTTTATAAGCCTCCAATTTTTTACCTTCCAAACTAGTGAGTTCTTTCAACATTCTTTCAATTTTGCCTTGTTTGTGACCCGACAACCCGATGTGGACTACTATCCAGTAGGATGTGAGTTCATTCTCTAGGGGGACTATTGCTTTCGCCCCATAGACTAGGGAGAACGTAGAACATCTCGTAGGGGTTTTGTAGGCCGTACTATAGGCCCACACACTTCTCTCATCTTTTCTCCCTAGTTGCACTTGCAATTGCCAATTATCTTGGCCAGGAGTTTGCACAAAGTTTTGTTGAAAACTTTCTCCAAGCCGTTGGCTTGGGAGTTGTATACTGACAATGTTCTCCAGTCGATATAGAACTTGACCGCCAGCTGGTATATTGCTTTATTTTTAAAGGGTGTGCCATTGTCCGACATGATTCGACTAGGGGATGCTGAATAGATAGATGATGTGATCTCGGACAAATCGGGCGACGAGTTCTCCATTTACTTTTATAAGAGGAATAACTTTAGCCCATCTGGAGAAATAGTTGGTTGTGGCCATAATATATTTGTGACCTTTGGAGGATGTTGGGAAAGGTCCCATAATGTCCATGCTCCATTTAGTGAATGTCCTTGTGGGGGTCATAGAATGCAACAAATTAGGAGGTCTTCTTGACATGGAGCAAAAGGCTTGACATTGATGACACGTATGGGCGTATTGGTTACAATCCACGTCCATAGTTGGCCAGTAGAATCTTTTGAGCTTGATAATATTTTTTATTTTGTCTCTAGTTTGATGAGCCCCGCATAGCCCCAAATGGACCTTGCACATTATAACTCTGGCCTGTGCCGGTGAGACACACCTCAGTTGAACAGACCTATGCTTTTTATGGATGAGTTTGAAGAGGGAGTCACCGATTAGATCGTATGACGCTGCCCGCTGCAACAATTGGATTATTTGGGCCCACTTAGGGGGGAGCCAATCTTTCTTTATCTTTATGATCGGCTCCCGCCAATCCTCTTCCTCTGCGGCATTACTTTCTTCAATATTGTTGACCTCGTAGACAATGAGGTTCGACTCTTCATCAAGCATACCTTGCATCAACCTTCAGTGCTTGACTGTGATATCCAATTCACCTTCAAGCGGAAGCCTTATGGACGAAGTGAGTTTGGCTAGAGCGTCGGCTTTGGAGTTATTACTTCTTGAGACATGATTTATTTCAAATAAATGAAACTTTTCTTTGAGTCTCATGATGGTGGCATGGTACAGAATTAGCTCCTCCTTTCATACATCATAGTCGCCAAGAACCTACCGGCCCACTAGCTGTGAATCCCCATAGGCTTTAATGCATTTGATGTCCATTTCCAGGGTCATTTGAAGTTTGATTATCAGAGCCTCGTATTCCACCTCATTGTTGATCAAGGGCTTCATGAGGGCACATGAATTGTACATAACTCCACCTTGGGGTATTACAAAGATGATGCCAGCACCGGTTGTGAAGCTTGTGATGCTGTTGGTCTTACTGACCCTCCGAGAGGCACCGTCGAAGTATAACTCCCAGCACGACAGATTGACGACGAGGGCATCATGATCTTTATGAGGCTGGGCATCCTCTATTTTTTTTTCACTTCTTGTTAGGGCATCAGAATTTCTTCGTCGGAGAGCTCAGTGTTGGGGGGCGAGTCCACCAGCATATGATGCGCTACCAGGTCCCTTAATTACTTTCCGTGGGACATATATGGCGTCAAACTCCATCTTGAGAAGTGCCCATTTTCCCAATCTTTCTGAAAGGACAGACTACTTGAGGAGGAATTTGAGTGGGTCGCATTTAGATATGAGCTCCATCCAGTGCGATAGGAGGTAGTGTCTCAACTTTTTGACGGTGAACACCAACGGCTGGCAAACTTTATCCATTAGAGAATATCGGTATTCTGGACTGACCAACTTTCTGTTGAGATAGTAGAGCAGTTGCACTTTGCCTTCTTCATTAATTTGTGCTTGTAAGGCTCCTAGGGAGACGTCCATGGCAGCAATATACAATGTGAGGGGCTTTCCTTTGACAGGTTCCCCCAGGACCAAAAAAGTGAGCATGTATTCTTTGATTTGTTCAAAAGGATCTTGTTATTATTGATCTCATATGAATGGGGTGTTCTTCTTCACCAGTTTACCAAAAGGTGCACACCTTGGGAGAGGTTGGAGATGATTCTCTTGATGTAAGCCAATCTTTCTTGGAATGACTTGAGCTCTGTAAGATTCTTAGGCGGCGACAATTTCCAGATTGTTTTGATCTTGTTGGGATCTATTTCTATATCCCGGTATCTGACCAGAAAACCATAGAATTTGCCGCTCGACATGCTAAAGGCGCAGTTCATCAAGCTCATCTTGTGCCCATATCACCGCAATCTTCGAAGACTTGGCACAGGTTGGGCAGGTGATCTTCCCGCTTTTTTGTTTTGACGACCAAATATGGACGCACTTTTTATTTAGATCACGGTTTGTTCGTTTATTGTATTTATTAAGTGCGTGGGTGTGCCAGTCACAAAGTGACAGTTTATTCGGATTTCGTGGGAGCCCTTGGTGCTCTCGATCTGACTTAGACAGGTGATTGTGTGGTTTGGGTCGGGACCAAATCCCGCCATGCCATAAAGGTCACGGCGTCATTTACATCCCCCATACGAGGGAACACCATTGATTAGTTGCCGGAATTAAGGGCCCTGTGGCCTAAAATGAATTAATACTAACTGCAAGAGGACATAGAGGAATAAACCACACTAGGAGCCTGCATCGGGGTACAAGCATTCAGATATGTCGGTCACTCGCGGACCGTTTCATGTTTGGACGAAGGTCCGTGAATAAGAGTGCTGTGAAATCCGAAATAAACCCGTTCAAATGTCTACCGAGCGCACGACAGTTTCAATAATGGACCGGAGAGGATCCGGGCGGAGGATGGGTCTGGCTTGATTGGGATGTCGGCCTAAAGTAGTGTCAAATCACGGCCATATTGCGACGATACCCAAGGTCCGGACCCAACCTACAAAGGCGGCATTAATATTCCTTCCACACCGGGTCGCGAGGAGAAACGAGGCTGCAGAGTGGATCTTAGCATTTTTGTCATTATCTGAATTTTGATTAATTTTTTTGTTTCTTTCCTTTTCTACATATTTTTTTGAGTGGTTTTGCTATTTTTTGTTTATCACACACACTTCCCTTTTTCCTATATTTGTTTATTACATGTTTAAACATACATATTTATTTACTTCTTTTATTTCATGTTTCATATACATATATATTTTTGGATCTATTTTATTCACTATTGTCACCGTATTCCTTTTATTTACATTTATGATGTGCGTAGGGGAATGGGCCATTGGGAGTTAGGAGGAGGTTGGTGCAATGGAGGACGGGGCCGGTGCACAAGGGGATTAAGTCTGGACAAATTGGTCTGGACAAAGGAGAGGTCGGTGCAGGTTTGGGGGTGTTCCGGATAAGGCACAAAGGGGGTAGAAGGCTGCACCGGGTAGGGCTTGGGCTGGTGTGCCGGAGGGAGCCAAGAGAGTGTACCGGTTAGGGGTAAGAGGAGGTGTACCGGAGAGAGAGAGAGGAAGAAAGGTGCACCGGGCTAGGGGCTGGGAGAGTGTGCCGGACGGGGCCACGTATGGTGCGTGCCGGGGAAGGCATGGGAAGGGAAGAGTGTACCGGACAGGGCCACATATGGTGCGTGTCGGGGAAGGGCCAGAGAAGGTGTGCCGGCCAAGGTATAGCCAGGGTGTACCGGGGGAGGCCTGGGGCTGGGATGGTGTACCGCTGGAGGAAGATGAGACGGTGGGAGAGAGGGGTGAGACGCTGAGAGAGAGAGACGCCAGGGTGAGGTGAGATGGTGGGATAGAAGGATGGGATGGTGGGGGAAAGGTGAGGCGGTGAAGGCGTGAGACGGAGAGAGAGAGAGAGACGGTGGGAGCACGAGAGACGGAGAGAGAGAGAGGGAGAGACACTGGGAGCGTGAGAGAGGGAGAGAAATACGATGGATGAGAGAGGGAGAGATGCTGAGAGAGATGGTGGGGGCGAAAGAGAGAGACGCTGGGAGCGAGAGAGAGAGAGAGAGAGAAAGACGGTGGGCAAGAGAGGGAGAGACGCTGAGAGAGACGGTGGGGGTGTGAGAGACGGTGGGAGTGTGAGATGGTGGGGGAAATTGAGAGAGAGACGGTATGAGAGAGGTGGTGAGACGGTGAGGACGAGGGAGAGAGAGACAGTCTAAGAGTGAGACAGTGAAGGAGAGTGCATGTGCACGGGGCAAGGGGACTGAAGTCAGTGCACACGGGAACTAGGGTCAATGCACGTTCAGAACTAAGGCTGGGCAAAGTCAGTGCACATCGGAAGAGGTCTGTGCAGTTGGAGGCTAGAGGTCAGTTCAAGCTGACCAAGGTCTATGCAGGTGCAGGGCCGAGGTCTAAGCTGGCTTGGGGTTGAGGTTGGTGCAGGTTTCGGGTCAGGTCGATGCCGCTCCAGGGTTGGGTCAATGCAAGGTCCGTGTACGTTATGCAGCAAGGTCTGTGCAAGGTTCAGGGAAGGTCTATGCAAGGCCAGGTCTGAGCAAGGTAAAGTCTGTGCAAGCTCAAGCTCAAGGTCGATGCACATGGAATAAAGCCCATGCACGTTGGAATTTAAGGTCAGTGCCTGTTTAGGGCTCAAAGTCTGTGCAAATCTGTCGAGGCTAAAATCAGATCAATGCAGGAGGGGCCAAGGTCAGAGCATATGAGGGTATGGGTCTGAGCATGGGAAGGCCAGATTGGGGTGTAAATCAATGCCACTGAAGTGTGCCGGAGGAGGCTTAATTGGGAATGCAAAGGGGCTTGAAGTGTGCTGGGCGAGACCAAAAGGTAGTGTGCCGGATGATAGGGCCAAGAGTGCACCGGGCTGGGGGCTAAGGCTATGCCGGGTGGAGACACAAAGAGCGTACCGGAGAGGGGGAGGAAAAGGAAGGGATGAGTGTGTCAGGCTGGAGTAGGTGGAAAGGTGTACCAGGCAAGGCCCAACCAGATGGGATAAGGGTTGAGAAGAGCCTCCTTGTTCATGAAATTTCTGATGGAGGGCTTTAGGTAACAAGTTTTAGTTATTATATGACTAAGTCCAAGGCCCTGTTCAGTAGTCCAATTCTCTGGTTCTTGCAGAGTTCCTTTGTCTTGATTAAAGTGTCTTATTGTTGTTTATTTCATTTGTTTGTTGCTTCCTTTTATCTTTTAATCATGTTGTTGTTTCTGACAAAAATTCGGCAGCATCTCCTCTTGACCGAGATGGTACGTGAGAGAAAGGGAACGCACCCACAAGGAGTGGCGGAACCCGATAATTTGAGGTGCCTGCCAGGGGCGACAACACCTTTAATAAAACTTCGAAAAGTTCAGAAAAATTGACGAATGGGAGACACTTCTAAGACTGGCTGGGGGTGCATCGGGTGAGAAGGGGTGACTGGTGTGCCGGTCAAGAAGGTTAAAGGGGCATGTCGGGCTGGCTGGCACAAGGGTGTGCCGGGCTGGCCGAATCAGGGGGGTGTGCCGGGCAGGGATGACCAGGCAGTATGTCGAGTTAGGAGAGGAAAGAGTGTGCTGGGATAAAGGGATCAGGGGCTGCACCGGCCAGGGAGGCTGTACCGGGCTGAGGGTGTGCCGGAGGCGAGTTGGCCAAGGTGTGCTGGCCTCGAGGGGAGAGGCGCACTGGGGAAGAGGAAGTTAGAGGTGTACCAGCTAAGGAACTTCAAAGGGGTGACAAAGACAGAAGATAGAAAATGGGCTAGGGGCATCATGTTAGCCAAGCCCAGGGAGATCTTGGCAGCAGAGGGAGAGGACTTAGGGGAGCATTAGGACGGAGGCACTGGCCCCGGGTGTTTCGAAGAGAAAGAGAGGGGTGTCTTCCTTTAGGTGGATGGGCTAGAATGGAGGGGTTTGAAGGTCCAGGGTGAAGGCCATGACAAGGAGAGGGTTGGATTGGAGCTCCATCAACGGTGAGCTACCTAAGGTGCTACTCCAACGAGACACAGCCACACGAGCCTGGAAAACCGACTTCATGAGAAGGCAACCATCGGTGAGAAGAACTTGAGGCACCGGGGAAGGAGAGAAAATGAACAACACACCATGCATACGGGCATAAACCAACGGAAGCAACAGGAAACCCAAGAAGGGTGATTTTCATTCACAAAGAGGAACGACCACGGCCGGCCATATACATTGCGAAGCACATTCATGCTGAGACTACGGACAGGGGGGGAAGAAGAAGAAGATCATGAAAATGAAAGAAGAAAGAGGAAACAGAGAGAGTGTTGGAGCCGAGCAGGGGTGACTACTCCCTACCCCTTCCATACTCTCTCCTCTACATCAAAGCTCACTTTCCCTTTCTCACTCACTTCCTTACTTTCTCTTTCCCGGTGGTTGTCGGAGGACCTCACGCCGAGGCTCTCCTCTTCCTCTTCTCTTTTTCTTCTCTTCTTTTCCTGTCCTTCTTCTTCTATTCTGTGGCAGCCCCTCATTGTAGCTCTATGTATGTGTCTGTCTATGTTGCTCATCGGAGGAGAAGGGTTTTTATACCCCCAACAGCGGGAGCGTTCGAGCACGAACGGCGGTGGCGGGAAGTGACCGACATTGAATGGGGATTTGACTTTCCCCGTCCTTGATGGTAGGAGGCAGCCTGCGTGCCTTCGTCTCCGGGTGACACCTCAGCGAGCCCATTGCGCGCCAAGAATCTTTAGGGCATGGACGTTAGATTTCGTATGCCGGATGCACCGGGTGAGGGCATAGCGTGCCACTGGGAAGCCAGAAGGCTGTGCTGCCGGAAGACCCCGGGAGTGTGCTGCTGGGCAGGTGTAAAAGTGTGCCATTGGAGGCACTCAGGGAGTGTGTGCCACTGAAGGAGCCAAAGGGAGGTGTGCCGTTGAAGGCACCCCCGGGGAGGTGCACCGCTGAGGCCATAGACGGGCGTGCCGGTGGAGGCCATGGGCTGAGTGTGCCGGTGGAGGGGCCTCCACCAGTGTGCCGCTGGGGGCGCGAGGGCGCGCCGTTGGAGGCTGAAAGGCGTGCCGTTAGGGACATGTTCAAGCCCGTTACGAGCATGAGTTGTGGTCCATTTAATTTTCTTCGGGGCCCATGGATTGTGAGCTTTTCGAGGGTTAATTTCTCTTCGCTGTCGTGACTCCGGAGACGGCTTCACGGCAGTGTGTATTCGGGGAGTCCGGGTGGCCAGTCTCTCTGTGGTTCCTTCACTTGAAGTTGTTGCTGATGCAAGTCCGGACGGGACATATGGGTGTGCAATTTGACACGTCCACAAATGCCCCCCACCCACGGGTGACGTGGGCGAAGGACGAGCCGAGCGGTGCCCGTTGGTGTAGTTGTTCTTGAGGGTTGTATTCGAGACCTCGACGTCCAGAGAAGACGACGGTCCCGACGCGTGTGCTTGTGCGCGCATACTCGGACGCCCGTTGGCACACAAGAGCGTGCAGATGGAACGCCACATGCGTCTATCATCACGTACATTATTTATATAGATGTATATATATAATATCATCACATATATATATTCTATATATATGTATATATATATTATTATTATTATTTTCTCTCTTTTTTTTCTTCTTCTTTTCTCTTTTCTTTCTTCTTCCTCTTCTTCTCTCTTTTTTTCTTTCTTTTTTTGTTATTTTTTGTTGTTTTTCTTCTTCTTCTTTTTTCTTCCTCTCTTTTTTTATTTCCTTTCTTCCTCTTCTTCGCTCTTTTTCTTTTCTCCTTTTTATTCTTCCTTTCCCCTTCTTTTTTTATGACCCTTATAAAAGGGACGGGGGCACGAACGGGCCACCCCCCCTTTCTTTCAAATTCTCCCTCCCTCCCTCTCTCTTCGGTAGACGACCCGGCCCCTCTCCCTTTCCTTCTTTTCCTCTTCCTTCCCCATCGCCGGACACCGCCGTCGTTGCCGTAGCCAGGGTGAGGATGCCACCAGGGATGAGCTCCCCCCTCCTTCTCTTCCTCTCTTCTCTTCTCCCCCATCCCTCTTTTCTTCTTCTCTTCCTTTCTTCCTCTCTTCTTCCTTTTTTTCCCCTTTCCTTCGTAGGACGACGAAGCCCTAGGCTCCTCGTCCTTCTTCTCCCCCCGTTCTTCCTTCTTTCTCTTCCCCTCCCTCTTTCTCTGGGTGCAGTGCGGTGGTGGTGAGCATTGCCGGTGCCGTCACGGGGGAGACCGTCGGAGCGTGCCGGTGAAGGGGGGCTCCGGTTGTGCTGGGTAGAAGGGCGCCGAGCGTGCCGGGCAGGGGGGGGCGT
The DNA here is from genome assembly GCA_022559845.1 of Amorphophallus konjac. Classification (NCBI taxonomy): domain Eukaryota; kingdom Viridiplantae; phylum Streptophyta; class Magnoliopsida; order Alismatales; family Araceae; genus Amorphophallus; species Amorphophallus konjac. The sequence continues at coordinate 392,925,558 of CM040126.1, forward strand.
CCCGGGTGTGGCAGTTGGAGCACACGGTGTGTGTGCCGACGGGAGCACACAGGATGTGTGCCGGGGAGATGCCCCACGGGTGATGCGGGTGCACCGGGTGAGGAGGGCACAAGTGTGCCGCAGAGGAGGCAGCAAGGAGCGTGCCGGGGAAGGCTTAGGCGGTGTGTGCCGGCGAGGGTACCCAGGGGAGTGTGCCGGGGAAGGCATACTGTGGGTGTGCCGGGTAGGATGGCACCGAGTGTGCTAGGAAGAGGGCACATGGTGTGCCATGTAGCACTCCCTTGGGGCGTGCCGGGCGAGAGCGCCAGGGGTGTACCGGGCAAGGGCACTGCGTGTGTGCCGGGTAGAGGCTCCAGGGGGCGTACCGGGTAGATAGGGAGCATCTTCAGTCGGAGAAACTCCCGGTGTCGCCTTCGGGGCGCACCGTGACTTCTGTTGGGGCCGTCACTCCTTGTGGGCGCGCACCCGTGTTTTCTCCTTATGCCTCTGGCCTAGGGGAAACTCTGTCGAAATTTTGTCAGAAATTGTCGGCGCCTTATTCATTTCAATTACATCATAGCCCCTTCATGATTTGCTTTTCTTCCCTTTGCTTATGGCTTGTTCTGATTTTGGATTTCTTACACCTTACAGATAAATGGCTGCTCCCAGTGACTCCTCTGCCTCTGCTACTGCCGGTGTTGAGTCTGCTCCCCTGCCCATGGTGCCGGCTGTCACGTGGCTTACTATCTGAGACCTAGACCAGGAGCATGCTGAGATAGCTGCCTTGGCTGAATCATCCGGCTCAGACACAGAGACGATGGACTTCTGCAGGCTTGTCTGGACTGAAAGCGGACTTTCCTTTGACCGGGCCGTGGGGGACTACAGGAAGGACTACCCGAATGATAAACATCTTATTTGCTTTTTGAAGCATTTTAGTAGCCGAGAGAGATGGGACCTCCGAGTTGTGAGGGACGCCGAGCGGGTCATCCTACAGTCCCGGGACAGTTTGCTATACAACGTCCCACAGAGCATTCCGATGTACTTGGTGGGAGAGGCCCGAGAATGGAAACCCATATTGGGGATTGAAGCAGTGCTGTCGACAGAAGACAAGTTAGTGCGAGCACCTTAGTTCACCCCGGCTCGGTGGGACATGGCTGCCGGGCGGGTCCAGGGTGAGAAACTGCGCTTTGGTTTATTCTTGGCCCCGCTAAAGTGGGGGTACAGAGAAGAGCCATTTCTGCTAGACTGCCTGGCCATCCACTTCAAGCACGAGCTGGCTTTGGGTTGGTTTGCAGAGTTGAAGCTCCAGGACGAACACACCTTCCGGGAGGGAGCGGTGGAGTTTACAGAGTACGTGTTGTTCAACTATGCTCCGATACTAATCCGGGCCGGCATCTACCACATCATCTATGCCTCTCGGTACAGCTACCCCATCTCGAAGGGCCTTTGCTGCGGGATGATTGAAGTGTTCAGTGCAGAGACTAATACTTTCTACACAGCGAAAGGTGAGACTTCACTGGATTTGTGGAGCCTCAGCCAGCTGAGTGGCTTACCCATTGACGGGTAGCCCTATGAAGAAGTGTGCCTCCCCGATCTCATCAAGGATGAAACCAACGGGAATGGCTTCCATTCTCTTGGATATTCCTATCGGTACCTTATGAAGGCGTACCGGGAGCTATATCAACTGGCACATGGCGGGAAGCAACCTCCCCGCGGAGATAGGAAGAGGGTCCGCATGACCCTGTGGCTACAATATTTTTATGACGGGCTGAAGCAATATGAAGACTTCCCGTGTATCGGTACCACTGTCGCCCGCAAGAAGCGCAGTAAGGCCAAGGCTGATGTGAAGATCCCCTCCAGAGGATGCCGGAGCGGCGCTAATCTGGTAGGGGTTGATCCCCTGACACACTGCGCGGCTGATAAGTCTCCATTTCTTATGATAATACATCGCATAAACACCATTTTATGTGCATATAATTAGGTAATTATGCATATTTCATAATTAACCTCAACTCCGCATTTAAATTGGAGCTTTAATGTAAATTGATTAATTTGATAATTTTATCTAATAATTTGAAGTTGAGGGCCATGAGCATTAATTCTCCATTGCATAACTATGAGCATTTGAGATTGATGTGCACATGGTGGTAATTTTTATGGACTAAAGTGTAATTGTGTGTGTAGGACACAGAAGGTAATTACAAAAGAAGCCGGGGACAAAAGGGTCATCACCATTTTGACCAAGTCAAATAAAGAATTCAAAATATTTTAGTTGGAGGGAAAGGAATGTTCAAAATTTTGAATTCAAAGTTTGAAAAGGAAGAATCCAAAGTTTAAGTTTGAAAAGGAGGAAAAGGACATTCAAAGTTTGAAATAAAGGAGAGACATGATGAGCCTTGGGAAATGGGGTGCCTAAAGTCCAAGAAAGGGGGTGCCCACCTACTTTTTCTCTTCCCCATGCATCATATTCCACTTGAATCTCAGCCATCCATCTCCTTTTGATACAATCTCCACCCTCTATCTACCTAACTTTTCCTATAAATAGCCCATGACACGGAGGAGAAAGGGAGTTCTTTTTCTTTTGGAAATCTTTCACTCTCCCTCTTTCTCTCCCAACCTTAGGCCTCCGGTTTCTCCCATGTAAGTTCATTTTCTCCTTTTTTGTTCTTCATAAAAGTTCTTCATTTTTAAGTCCTCTATAACTTCTTATTCTTGCTCATCTTCTAATTCCTTCTGGTTTTCAAGATATTTCGTATTTTACACTGTGCTATCCTATTCATCTACGACCCAGTATTGTTCTATGTTATTTCCCTTATTTCTCCCTCTTGTAGTCATTTTCTGCTCTTGCTATCTTCATAAAAGTTCTTGGTTTTTACGTGTTCTACAACTTCTTCTTCTTGCTCATCTTCTAATTCTTTCTGGTGTTTAAGATATTTCTCATTTTTCAACTTGCTGTCCTGTGATTTCACTGTTCATCCGAGGTGCTAGTTTCTGTTATGTCTCCATTTGGAAGCTCTTCTTCTCTTCTTTTCTCTCTGAGTTCTTCATTAAAATTTTTCCTCTCTTCCCCCTATTCAACTTCTTCTTATTGGGCATCCCTTAATTCCTCTTGGGTTCAAAGTTATTCACCCTCCAAAGACTGCTTCAACGACGAAGGTGACTTCCTCCCGGTGTAGACGACATCTTCCACAAGGTTGTTCGTGATCCAAGGCCAAGAGAGGACGACGCTATCATCACCATTGCTGATACCATCTCCAAACTCCAGGCTTTTCTTGTGTTATTGCTTTCGTGATATTTCACTTCATTGTAATCTCATTGTGTCATTAGTATAAACTTATTTCACATTTCATGTACTCTTTCTTTTAAGTTAATGAAAGGAGTTGTTCTCTTGATCTAGTTCTTTCTCTTCTTCCCTCTCTATCTCTTTCTTCTATATCTTCTTTCCACTTCATGCAATTATTTTTTATAGCATAAGTGCATAGTCATGGTGTTTTCAATTAAGTGTTCGGTTTGTTCATCATTTCACTATTTTCTTTAAGCAAATCCAAATCACAAGTATTTTTCAAAGGACTCTAAGGTTTTTAACTCTAAAAATCTCTTCTTCCCTGTGGATTCGACCCGTGCTTGCCATAGTACTACGTTCTCTTTTGATCATTTTGTGCGAGTTCGGTTTTAAGATTGTTAGTGCGCGTGTTTTAAACGATGAACTTTTGCGTTATCAATTTTTGACGCCGTTGCCGGGGAGGAATGATGATTTTTGACTTAAGAACTTTGTTTTCCTTATGTATATAGTGTACTAATAAAGTTCTCTTTTCTTATTTTTATAGGAAAAAAGAAAAAAAAAGGAAGCAACTTGAAAATTCAAAAAAATTCAGAGGTAAGTCTCCACCTTTTCCTTAGTCTTTTTGTCATTCATTTAAAAAAAAAAAAGAACGGGGGAACGCTTTTCAAGTAAGTATCCAAACTTTTCCTCCTTCATTTTAATTTCATTTCTCTACATTTTATATCTTGTGGTTAGATAGGTTCACTAAATAAAAACATAAAAAAAATATCACTTGAACTTCAATAAAAATCTTCATTGCAAGAGTAGAAATCACACTTTCATGTTCTAAGTCATGCACCATTTAGGATAGAAGCTCTTTTTCTTTATTGTCTAATTGTTGTTAATTACATTGTTGAAGATTGCGGGAGGCAAGGTGAGTACTCTAACTTTTCCAAAAACATGCTCATGCATTTTCATGCTTGCATAGAACCCCTTGTTTGAACTTGCTTTGTTGCATATCATTTCAAAATATCTTAAGGGCAACACCCATAAGCAAGATAAGGTGGGGATTTCATCACCCTTCCTTAGCCCACAAATCATAATTCTCTTGCATCTTTGCATCACCTAGACCTCAAATAAAATTCAGCAGATATTGGCCCTAAGTTCACACTGTGGTTCTTGTGTTATTTGAGCTTACCCTCTTATGAAAACCGGTGCCTAAGGTAAGACGGTCGGACGGCAAACGCCTTAAGCGGGCTAGTGGTTTGACATAATTAGGTCCCTACGAAAGTAGGGGGAACCTCCCACTACCCCACCCCTTACCTGGCCGGTGGAAATATTGAGGGTGAACTTAAGTTACACATTAGCCATTTTGTGAAACCCAATTTGTAAGTCTAGGTCACATCTAGGGTATTAAGTAATTTGTGTGACAACTTGTTTGTGTTTGCATAAAAAAAATAAAAACAAAAAATATCATCTTCTCTCTCTTCGTCTTAGTTTGAGTAAAAAAAATAAAAAAAATAAAAATCATCATAAAAAATTTCTCCCATCTCTCATCTTTAACCTTGGTTTATGCAAGGGAGAAGATCTCAACACCGCGACTTAGTTGAGCCCATTAGTGAGATTGAGCGATTCATTTTTAATCTGACTCAAAATCAAACCTAACCTATGGCTGAACAACACCAATTAGGGGTGCCCAAACAGATGAAGGAATATTTCATTCCTTCAAATTATCAGCCATCCACTTGTATCCAACTGCCTAATGTCCCTGCTTTGCACTATGAGATCAAATCTAGCACCATTCAGATGCTCCCATCCTTTTATGGGAAGACCAATGAAGATCCCTATAAACATCTAGATGAATTTCTAGAAATTTGTTTCACTGTGAAAATTCAAAATTTCACAGATGATGCTCTCCGCTTGACCTTATTCTCTTTCTCACTTAAAGACAAAGCCAAATACTGGCTAGGGACCTTAGGGAAACCTATTGGCACATGGGCAGATATGCAGCATGACTTCCTTAAGAAGTTTTACCCCATCGGTAGAACCAACACCATGAGACGTGCAATCACAGGATTCGCACAACTCCCAAATGAACAAATACATGAATCATGGGAGAGATTAAAGGAACTCCTCAGAAAATGCCCACATCATGGGCTCTCCAAATGACAAATAGTGCAAGCTTTCTATGAGGGCCTAGATGATCAAGTTAGGCAGATTGTGGATGCATCATGTGGTGGGGCCTTTATGAGCAAGAGTGAGGATGAGGCCTATGCCTTATTTGAAATGTTGAGCGAGAATTCAATCAACCATGCTTCCTTATCCTCATATGAGAGAACCATTGGGCCCTCTAAACGGACCGGGATGTATCGGGTGGAACCTGAAGCTAGGGTGGATGTAAATTTCATCCATCAAAAATTGGACAAGGTGGACATCATGGCCCAAAAGCTAGAACATGTTGATATGCTAGCCCACAAGTTAGACCAGCTCCTGGCTCAAAACAAACAAGAAACCACCATCTTACCTACGTCCAACTCATACTCGGACCCAACACACCATGAGGTGTGTGCTTTATGTGCTAGCCCGGACCATCATGTGTCCGACTGCCCAACAGCAGCCCAGTTATCACCTTTTATACAGGAGCAAGTCCAAGCAGCCCAGAGATTCTCTAAGCCCAACTATGACCCATTTTCTAACACCTATAATCCGGGTTGGAGGAATCACCCCAATTTCAATTGGAGAAATCAACAATCTCCCAATCAGCCCACCATCCCCTCTGCATCTCAAACTCACAAACCACCCATCCAACACCAATTTCAAGCACAGCCACCATTCCAAGGAAATACTTATGGTCGGGGACTGCAAGCCCAACAACAACTTCCCCGATTTAACCAGGGTCAGGTCCCATACCAACCTCCTCAGCCCAATTACGGGCAATCTTCCAATTCCCACCAAATCTATCAACCTCCTCCGCAACACCACCAGGACTCCCAAACTGATGATAGATTCCATCAGTTACAACAACTAATTCTGGCCCAAAATCAATCCTTCCAACAAACTATTCAAGCCTAAAGTCAATCTTTCCAACAGACCCTCCAAGCCCACCAGCAAACCATCTCTAAGTTGGAGACTCAATTGGGCCAATTGGCTGAAGCCACCATGAGAAGGGAAGTGGGCCAATTGCCAAGTCAACCCATTGCCAACCCACGAAATAATCCTCCGGGCTTCCCACAACCGAACTTCCCCATTAACCAGCCAATTCCTCCTCTCCTCCAACACCCATCAGGCCAAATATCACAAAAAGGCCCACAACTCGAAAATGCAAAAGCAATTTCGACCTTAAGAAGTGGTAAAGTCCTCAAAGATCCTCAGGAGTCCACTCCTAGTTCATCAGTCCAGGCCCCTGACATATCTTCTGATAGTGAGGAGGAGCCCAGCCAAGAAGAGGATGTCAAGAGAAAGAGGAAAATAGAGGAAGGGCCCAGCACTTACCAACCTACAGTTCCATTTCTCAATGCCTTAAAGCCCAAAAAGAAACAACCAGCCCATAATGAGGAGATGATGGAGCTCTTCAAACAAGTACACATCAACATCCCTCTCCTCGATGCCATCAAACATGTCCCCGCCTATGCTAGATTCTTAAAAGAAATGTGCACTCCTAGGCGGGACCCACGAGTGACCCCGAAAAAGGTTTGACTCTCGGAGAACGTTAGTGCTGTGGTCCTCAACCAACTTCTAAGAAAGTTAAAAGATCCTGGAGCACCCCTTATCTCTTGCAACATTGGGGGTGTGACATTTGATTAGGCTCTCCTTGATTTAGGAGCTAGTGTGAATTTACTCCCTACCTCCATCTATGAGCAGTTTGACATCGTTGAGCTCAAGCCTGCTCCCATTATTCTCCAGCTCGCCGATAGATCAATCAAGACTCCAAAGGGCCTTATTGAGGATGTCATTGTTAAAGTGAATGAGTGCTACTTCCCTGCTGACTTTCTTATTTTGGACATGGTTTCTCCCCAAGAAATCAAGCATACTCCTATCATTTTGGGTAGACCATTTTTAGCCACGGCTAGGGCTAATATAGACTGTGCTTCAGAAATTATGGACATATCTTTTGGGGACCAGAAAGTCAGCATCAACATTTTTAAGGCATCTAAATTTCATGATTAAAAAGGAGATTGCTATGCTGTTGACACCATTGAGGAATTATTGGAGATTGAAAGGGACAGTAGGACTGGAATGAGAGAGGAAGTTGACATCTTGTCAACTCAATTTAGGACATGGCCCCCAGTTGAACCTTTGCCTCAACTTAAATCTGAACCAGCTCTGCCCTCTTTGCAATCCCCTCCTCAGGTTGAACTAAAACCATTGCCAGCCTCCCTTAAGTATGCATTCCTAGGCCCAAACCAAACCTTGCCAGTCATCATAGCAAGTGACCTTGAACCTAACCATGAGGAGAAACTAGTTGAGGTCCTTAAATCTCATAAGGGGGCTATAGGTTGGTCTGTCGCTGATCTTAAAGGGATTAGTCCATCCATTTATCAGCACCATATTTATATGGAGGAGAATGCAAAATCGAGTAGAGACATGCAGAGGAGATTAAATCCACACATGAAGGAGGTGGTCAAAAATGAGGTGGTCAAGTGGTTAGATGCCGGAATCATCTACCCAATTTCTGATAGTCAGTGGGTTAGTCCAACACAAATAGTCCCAAAGAAATCAGGACTGACTGTGATCACCAATGATCAAGAGGAGTTGATACCTACTAGGTTGACCACGGGATGGAGGGTCTGCATTGATTATAGGAAGCTCAACTCCATGACAAAGAAGGACCATTTTCCCCTCCCATTCATTGACCAAATTTTGGAAAAATTAGCAGGGCAAAAATACTTCTGTTTTCTGGATGGGTATTCTGGATACAATCAGGTGGCTATCTACCCAGAGGATCAGGAAAAAACCACATTTACGTGTCCCTACGGAACCTTTGCTTTTCGAAGAATGCCCTTTGGACTATGTAATGCTCCCGCCACATTTCAAAGATGCATGTTAGCTATTTTTTCTGACATGGTGGGTAACTTTTTAGAGGTTTTTATGGACAATTTCTCCAATTTTGGGGACACATTTGATTCTTGTCTAGATCACTTAGCCAAAGTCATGAAGAGATGCATAGACACTAATCTTGTCCTTAGTTGGGAAAAGAGTCATTTCATGGTTAAAGAGGGCATCGTTCTGGGACATATAGTGTCAGCAAGAGGGATTGAGGTGGATAAAGCCAAGGTTGAGCTTATTGCCAAACTACCACCACCCATCTCAGTGAAACAAATCCGTTCCTTTTTAGGTCATGCCGGCTTCTATCGCCGGTTTATTCAAGATTTCTCCAAAGTTGCTAGACCTCTCACTAATCTGCTGGCTAAGGAAGTCCCATTCCATCTTGACCAATCATGTCTTGAGGCTTTTGAATCATTGAAAATGGCATTGACCAATGCCCCAATCTTGCAAACTCCTAATTGGTAATTGCCTTTTGAAATTATGTGTGATGCCTCGGATTATGCTTTAGGTGCTGTTTTGGGGCAAAGGGTAGACAAAAAGCCTGTGGTGATTTACTATGCGAGTCGCACACTCGCTGATGCCCAACTTAGGTACACCACAACAGAAAAGGAGTTACTTGCTATTGTCTTTGCCCTTAAAAAGTTTCGGTCCTATCTGCTAGGGGCCAAAGTCATTGTGTTCTCTGACCACTCAGCTCTCAGACACATGCTGTCTAAAAAAGATGCCAAACCAAGGTTGATTAGATGGATCCTTTTATTACAAGAATTTGATTTGGAAATTCGGGATAAAAAAGGAAGTGAAAATGTTGTTACAGATCACTTGTCCCGAATTATCACATCAGACACCACACCCTTACAGGATTCATTTCAAGATGAACACCTCCTTAGTGTATCTCACATTCCACCCCCATGGTATACACACATTGTCAATTACTTAGCCGTGAAAAAAATTCCTGAAGGTTGGTCCAAACAAGAAAAAGACCACTTCTTTGCTAAGCTCAAATACTTCTTTTGGGAAGACCCTGAGCTATTCCATTTAGGACCAGACCAAATCATTCGGAGGTGTGTCCCTGAAGGTGAGCAACAAAGCATTCTGACATTTTGCCACACCTTAGCTTGTGGGGGGCATTTTTCAAGTAAGAAAACGGCAGCCAAATTTTTGCAGAGTGGGTTCTACTGGCCCACAGTATTCAAAGATGCATTCGAATTTTGTAAATCTTGTGAGCGCTGTCAGGCTATGGGAAACATGTCACGTAGGGACATGATGCCTTTAAACCCTATCTTGGTTGTGGAAATTTTTGATGTATGGGGAATTGACTTCATGGGACCGTTTCCATCATCTTTTGGACATGAGTACATTTTGGTGGCAGTGGATTACGTGTCTAAGTGGATAGAAGCTATAGCCACAAGGACTAATGATCACAAAATTATCATGAAATTTGTTCGCAAGAACATTTTCTCTCGATTTGGGTGTCCCAGGGCTATCATTAGTGATGGGGGTTCACATTTCATCCATTCTCAATTTCGGGCTTTGCTTCGGAAGTATGGGATAACACATAAGATTGCTACCCCCTATCATCCCCAGACTAGTGGCCAGGTGGAGGTTTCTAATAGGGAGATCAAGAATATTTTACAAAAGTATGTCCGGTCCGATAGGAAAGATTGGTCAGAAAGATTAGATGATGCTTTATGGGCCTATCGGACCGCCTACAAAACTCCCATTGGCATGTCCCATTACAGGCTTATTTTTGGAAAGCCATGTCATTTGCCAGTCGAATTGGAACATAGGGCCTATTGGGCAATCAAACAATTCAATCTTGATTTAGCACATGCTAGTTCCCATAGAGCCCTTCAACTGAATGAGTTAGAGGAACTTCACAATGAAGCCTATGAGAACTCTAGGATTTATAAAGCCCAGACAAAAACATTCCATGATAAACACATTTCACGCAAAACTTTTCAAATCAACCAAAAGGTCTGGCTTTTTAACTCTAGGCTGCGATTATTCCCCGGCAAATTGAAATCTCGATGGGATGGACCATATGTGGTAATTAAAATATTTAACCATGGTGCAGTAACAATTCTTGATCCTAAAACTGGTCAAACTTTCACTATCAATGGTCAACGTTTGAAACCTTACATTGAAAATCTTCCAATGCTACAGGAGGACTCTCTCAGGCTGAGTGACCTATTGTGAGCTATATTGTGTCTGGCTGAAGACGTTAAACTTAGCTCTTCTTGGGAGGCAACCCAATTATCCTGTCTCTTTTCAAAAAAAAAATGATTGATTTTCTTTTTTTATCTAAGGAGCATGGAGCATGGAGCAATATTTCTTTGATGACGACATCTCTCTCTCAAGTTGTATCTATTATTCCCTCTACTTTTTATGGCTTTATTTCATTTCTATATCTTACTCATGCCATTAGGGACAATGTCACCTAAGTTGAGGGGTAGCTTGAGCTCGAATTTCCTCAAAATAATTGCAACCTTTCATCACACCTCTAACACGTGTTTCATGTTCATATTTCATGATGAGAAACTTTTCTTAGAATGATAGGACTTAGAGTCTTACATGTGAAAGTTACAAATTAAAGGGATGAATTAATTGGTTATGTCTTTAGCCTTTTCCTCAGAATACACCTAAAAATTCTATTGAACTTGCACACAATTGCACAATAACAAGATCGGTGGATGACAAACATTAGGATGATGGGAATTTTACTTGACACTTAGGTGGTGATGAATATTATGCCCATTCGTTGAACATAATCGTGAGGAAAAAGCTACCTGCCAAAAAAAAAATACACATGGAAAATGCCCCTGAACTTTGTAACCGAGCATGCTTCTCCTAAGGTAAGAGTTGAGGTTCGCGTCAAACGGCGAAGGGATGTGCAGCACCGTGTGTCAAAAAAAAAGAAAAAAAAAGAAGTATAAACTGGCAGAGTGAAGCTACCTGTAATTCGAGAAGCTCAATTCAAGAGGTGGGCAAAATTGAAAATCATCTTTAAGTGAAAGGTAGAAGACTCATTCATCTAGATTGTTTGGAAGTCACTAGTCAAGTTATATCACTCATACACAAAGAGATATTTAATTTTGAGTGTATCCTGAGGAAAGGTCTAAACACATGGACTGATGAAATTTATACCAAATGCATTCTACTTGAACTTGTAATACTCCAAAGTCTAAATCATTATGCATAATATTCTTGCCATGATCTGTGACACATGAGTGTTTGCTAGTCTTAATTTTATAATTGTTTACATTGCTAAGGGACTAGCAATGTTCAAGTTAGGGGGTGTGATACGTCTCCATTTCTAATGATAATACATCACATAAACACCATTTTATGTGCATATAATTAAGTAATTATGCATATTTCATAATTAACCTCAACTCCGCATTTAAATTGGAGCTTTCACGTAAATTGATTAATTTGATAATTTTATCTAATAATTTGAAGTTGAGGGCCATGAGCATTAATTCTCCATTGCATAACTATGAGCATTTGAGATTGATGTGCACATTGTGGTAATTTTTATGGACTAAAGTGTAATTGTGTGTGTGTTGGACACCGAAGGTAATTACAAAAGAAGCCGGGGACAAAAGGGTCATCACCATTTTGACCAAGTCAAATAAAGAATTCAAAATATTTTAGTTGGAGGGAAAGGAATGTTCAAAATTTCGAATTCAAAGTTTGAAAAGGAAGAATCCAAAGTTTAAGTTTGAAAAGGAGGAAAAGGACATTCAATGTTTGAAATAAAGGAGAGACATGATGAGCCTTGGGAAATGGGGTGCCTAAAGTCCAAGAAAGGGGGTGCCCACCTACTTTTTCTCTTCCCCATGCATCATATTCCACTTGAATCTCAGCCATCCATCTCCTTTTGATACAATCTCCACCCTCCATCTACCTAACTTTTCCTATAAATAGCCCATGACAAGGAGGAGAAAGGTAGTTCTTTTTCTTTTGACAATCTTTCACTCTCCCTCTTTCTCTCCCAACCTTAGGCCTCCGGTTTCTCCAATTTAAGTTCATTTCTCCTTTTTTATTCTTCATAAACGTTCTTCATTTTTAAGTCCTCTACAACTTCTTCTTCTTGCTCATCTTCTAATTCCTTCTGGTTTTCAAGATATTTCTTATTTTTCACTGTGCTATTCTGTTCATCTATGACCCAGTATTATTCTCTGTTATTTCCCTTATTTCTCCCTCTTCTAGTCATTTTCTGCTCTTGCTATCTTCATACAAGTTCTTGGTTTTTACGTGTTCTACAACTTCTTCTTCTTGCTCATCTTCTAATGCTTTCTGGTTTTTATGATATTTCTCGTTTTTCAACTTGATGTCCTGTGATTACACTGTTCATCCGAAGTGCTAGTTTCTGTTATGTCTCCATTTTGAAGCTCTTCTTCTCTTCTTTTCTCTATGAGTTCTTCATTAAAGTTTTTCCTCTCTTCCCCCTATTCAACTTCTTCTTCTTGGGCATCCCATAATTCCTCTTGGGTTCAAAGTTATTCACCCTCCAAAGACTGCTTCAACGACGAAGGCGACTTCCTCCCGGTGTAGACGACATCTTCCACAAGGTTGTTCGTGATCCAAGGCCAAGAGAGGACGGCGCTATCATCACCATTGCTGATACCATCTCCAAACTCCAGACTTTTCTTGTGTTATTGCTTTTGTGATATTTCACTTTATTGTAATCTCATTGTGTCATTAGTATAAACTTGTTTCACATTTCATGTACTCTTTCTTTTAAGTTAATGAAAGGAGTTGTTCTCTTGATCTAGTTCTTTCTCTTCTTCCCTCTCTATCTCTTTCTTCTATATCTTCTTTCCACTTCATGTAATTATTTTTTATAGCATAAGCGCATAGTCATGGTGTTTTCAATTAAGTGTTCGGTTTGTTCATCATTTCACTATTTTCTTTAAGCAAATCCAAATCACAAGTGTTTTTCAAAGGACTGTAAGGTTTTTAACTCTAAAAATCTCTTCTTCCCTGTGGATTCGACTCGTGCTTGCCATAGTACTACGTTCTCTTTTGATCATTTTGTGCGAGTTCGGTTTTAAGATTGTTAGCGCGCGTGTTTTAAACGACGAACTTTTGCGTTATCAGCGGCCTATCTGACGTATTGGCTGTGCTCTTTCGTCATGCCATATGGAGATGAGATAGTCATCCGGCCCGACCCAATCTATCCAGCCTGCCAGATGGCCTGGGGAGTTAAATTGTCTTTGTGCCCGGCGGCCCTTTGCCTGATATACAAGGCGATCGAGGACATGAGCGCTCATCGACTCCTGAGGCAAGCCCGGTATGTCTGCCCACTGCGCTTCTTCAATGCGTGCGTCTGCTCATTGTTCCCCGAGTTTGCTCCACGCACGCTCCAGGGTTGGGGACTGGTTCCGTGAATGCTGGAATTCGCAAGTGAAGAATCGGGAGTGACATCCCAGCAGTTGTACAATATTCGAGGCCGGTTGACGATGATTCCTCATGACGCCGCAGGCACCATTCACTTCTGGACACTGGCCGCACATTCGAGTCCCCTGGTAAACAATAAGAGGGAGTGCAAAGATGACCAGGTGGAAAAGTATGTTCATCCGATCAGCCAGCAGACCGTTGTCTGCCCGTTGCTAGAGCTGGAGCTCAGAGACTGGGCGTTGTCCATCCGCTCGAGTGTGTTGGTTTTCAGAAAGGGGGACACCATGTTGCTGGAGCCGTATTACCCATTCCGCTTCGGGCGGAACTTCGGATATGACCAACATATTCCAATATACAATGCACAATTTGGCTTGCCTGCACGAAGCCTCCGGGGAAGTCCGACTGCCGAACATGCCAGATCCTGGTGGGATTTCTTCCATCAGGCGGACACTGCGACCTTCAGGGTACCAGCCCCTTGCCGAGTTCCGCGGGTGACTGCGGAATACATGAAGTGGTGGAACACCCGACCAAGCTTTTATCGGTCGTGCCGGACCGATTGCTGGGATGGGGTAGAGAGGAAGTTCCTGAGCAAACAACCGGTGCTCGTGCTTGACATTGACACGGAGCACCTACTCCGGTTGAAAAACGGTAAAGACAAGGAGGTGGCCGTGCATCTGGCCGTACGCCGGGAAGCTCGAGAGGCCAGGCCGGCGCCGCAAGTCAAGCTACCTCCGGTAGCAAAAGATGACTTTAAAAAGACCCTGAGGGATCTCTACCGCATCGTGGGTGACCATTTAGAGCTTATGAATTACCCGCTCCCCATAGAAGAAGAAGGCACCCCTACGAGAAGCTGGCGTCCGGAGAGGGACCCAATATGCTCGCACCGCACGTTCATGAGAAGGGAGGAGCGGAAGCCCGAAAATTACAAGGACACCACATGGTTGTACGTCCTCCTTCGGGTACATGGGCTGAAGGTGGATGACCAGATGGTTGCCATCCTGGGCAAGCGCTTGCAGATCTCATACTACTACGCTGATGGGTGGGGTATGGATCACTTCAACCTCTTCTGCCATCTTGCGTCCAAGAAGCATGCGGACTTGGATGCCCTCGCTGACTGCTGCCAGAAGATCAAAGACGTGTACTGGCAGGTCCGGGAGGCAGCACGCCGGGACAAGGAGCCCTCCCTGAGCTACTGGCCGATAACACTTCGACTGTATACTGGTCCTCATGGTATTTGATCTTCCCCTCTTCTTTTATTCTCACCCCTTATCATCGTGACCTTCTCAGGGTACCGGATGATGGTCAGATTTTTTACTTCTTCCTTTTTGACAGACCACCCCGACAGCACCCAAATGGCGACGTATCGGAATCTTCTTTGGCTCGTCCAAAAGCCTCCCTACTTCGAGGCGGCACCACCGGCCCTGACTACGACTCCTTTTCCCAAGGCCGCGAAGAGGTCCCGGGCGAAATCGCCTGTGAAGAAGGCACTGGATGCCGCCAAGGCGGATGGGCAGCAGGAGGGAAAGCGGCGAAAGACAGAGGCTGCCAAAGCTTCGACGACCATTCCTCCGACGCCCTCGGTCCCATCTTTTGAGGAGTTCAAAGTTGCTCGAGCCGAGCCGATCCAACCTGCAGGTTAGACTCCTTCGCCATTGGTGTTCCTCGGGACTTGTTTTCATCTCAGGACAAGACCCTTACATATGTATGCTTCTTCCTCCTTTTTAGCTGTCGTGGAGGGGCCAGCACCCGTACTCATTCCTGATGCGGGTGAGGCCGCGATCATAGCAGAGCCGACTCCTACTTTGCCTCCCCTGCCCAAGGTCAAAGGAAAATCTCGGGCGAGGTCGCCTGTAAAGAAGGCGTTGGCTGCAGCCAAGGTAGCCGTGCGGCAGGAGGCCGAGCGAAGAAAGGCGGAGGCCACCTCGGCTTCAACGGTCATCTATCCGGTGCCTTCAATTCCCTCTTTTGACAAATTCGCCGCTGCTCGGGCCGAGCCGTGCCAGCCCACTGGTCAGACTATTTAGCCACTGGAGCTTTTCGCCATTTATTTGCAACTCATGTGAGGCGCCTTACGTCATGAGGAATTTTTATTTCAGCCACCGTGGAGGGGCCATCACCTGTCCTTGTTTCTGGCATGGATGAAGCCATCGTTCCCGGGGCAATGCAGTCCGTTAAGGAGACCGTCCACGAATCACTCCCCACTATGGAAGTTGAAGGGGGTAGTTGTCCTTGTCAACTCAATTGATTTCCTTCATCTTTCAGGAACCCACCGGCTCTGACATAACCTGCCTCTTTTCTTATGTGGCAGACGTTGGAGTAGCGGCTATCGGGCCATTGGGGGCCCGTTTGCACCTCCCGGCGATGCGCACGTACGCAAGGAGGAAGTCAAGGTCCGGCATACCACCATTGCCGAGCCTGCATGAGGATGCGCCGACCGTCAACCTTGAGGTGGAGGCTTCCTCGCCGGCGAGAGAAGTGCTTGCCCCGACCAACTCCTCGTCGGGTGAGAAGGTAGATTATGACTACTCTTCCGACGAGGTAGCTTCAGACGAAGGCTTCTCCAGGGGGTCCAGGCCTTCTAAGTCAGTGGAGAGGGCCTTTGTAAGTATATATCTGTTCATGTGGGGCTTCCCTGCGGCCGTTCACTGCTCTTATTTCTTTGGTTTTCTTTGTTTTGAAATCTAGGAGCGATCTTCACCCGAGGTCGTAGAGGTGCAAACCCTGGATGTGCCAACCACTATACCAGAAACAACCACTACAAGCCTGGAGAAGCTGGCGTCCTTGGTCGAGGTTCTGCGGCAGGAGGCGGCCCAGGGGACCCTTGGTGCTCCCGTGCCAGAGACCGGAGTGCCGCCACAGGTGGGGGCAAAAATAATTATGAACATCGGCTCCTCTTCCTTGGATCTTGCCTGGGGACGCTAATTTTGCCTTTGAATTGAATAGGGTGATGCTCCCCAAGGGGCTGCGATAGCTCTGATGCCGACGAGCGAGCTTCTGGAGGAAGGGGAGATAGCGTCGGAGAGAAGCATAGTTTCGGTGGCCGAGGTAAGCATGGGGACCTCTCAGCTCCTCTTTGCCCCTCCATACTCTGACAATTTGCCTCAGGGGGTGAGTGCCTAACCCTGCTCTGCATGGCCAGGTGACGTCGGCGCCCCGGGATGCATCTGCCGGTCGGACTCGCAAGGTTGTCGCCAAGTGAAGATCTTCTTTTGGGCAGTAGGTGGCTCGAAGGTTGAAGGTACTTCTGGGTCCGGACACGGGGTCCTTGGTGTCTCTTCTGCGGGCGGGGGCCATCCCGCAGCTCGTGGTCCCGCTCTCGCCTATTCTGAAGCCGATCATCCCTGAGAAAGCCCGACTTATGGGGAAGATATTGGCAGTCATTGCAACACCCTCGGGAGAGTCCCAGGCAAAGAGGGGTGAAGCTCCTTATGAAACAGCATCGGGCCCGGTCGTGGTCGAAACCCTCCCCTCGACCGAGGTCACAAATATTGCACTCCCAACCAGTGAAGCGATGAGGGACCCGAGTCAGGTTGAGGAGGCGGAGGTAGGAGCAAGCATGTTCGCCGCAGTGCCAGGTTTGGTCCTTGCGGCCATTCATTCTTCGGACGAGACCGTGGCTCCTATCCTGATGGTGAAGACGTCATCATCGGACGCAGGCCTCGCCCCTCTAGTGGGAATGGAGCAGCCGCTCATCATGGCGGCATCGAGCGCTTCTATTACAGTTTCGCCTTCGCCACTTGCGGTGATCGGCCAGGAACTATCTTCCGAGCCCAAAGGACCTGGCCGTTCGATGATGACTCTTCCATCTTCATCAGCAGCGGTGGATGCCGAGCTATGGGCCGCAGTGGACAGCATTGTCGAGTTCAGCCCACCGGCCGTGCCTTCAATAGGTCATGCCACTTTGGACCTACCGGTCCGTCAGACCTTACTGGCGCTGCGAGCCATGGTGTTTGCTGACCCCTCCGTTACGTACCGGGGGGTGTATACTGCGGTCATGCAGCTAACAGGGGCCCTGCAAGTGATGGGCTGTCCGCTAGAGGAATGGTCGCGACGGGTTATATTATTATTGAAGTATGTCAACTGCCGCGAGTTCCTTGAGACACAAGCCCCCATTGAATTTACAGCCATCGGTGCCCAAAGGGACGAATATATGTAGGCATTGGAGGTCCGAAGGGACAACAAGGAGCAACGTCAAAGGGCCTTGGATGAGTGCAGTGCCAGCATCCATGTCTTGGAGAGCATGATAGAGAAGCTTAGGGGCTGGCTTGCTAAAGCTGAGTCCGATCTCGCCGAGGCTAAGGCAACCAAGGCCAGGGAGGCCGAGGAGCTGGGCGTCGCTGAGGTTGAGGTAGCCTCTGTAACAACGGAGCTGGAGCACCTCGATGCGCAGGAGGGTCGACTGCGCGAAATGGTAAACTTTCCCTGCGTCAGGATCCTTCCTCTCGAAGAGATCTTCTGGGGGATAGATTGAGGGCCGCTCCCTTCTACCCCTTTTCTCTTCTTTCTCTTCTTCTTTTTTTTTGAAATGTAACACAGGGGCATGCCCTGAAGCACATGTAATTTAATCTCTTTTGAAAGGAATAGAACACCACCATTTCACATGTCTTCTCAGTGCACGTGGCATTCGCCCGAAGAGATCTTATTTTCCCCCTTTTTTATCTCCATTTTTTATCTTCCTTTTTTGTCTTTTTTTTACAGTGCCGGAACATATTGGCAGATTGTAAGTCTTCACGGTAGTCCACTCAGGGAGAACCAGGTAGGGATCTGCGTTAGAGCACGGGAGAGTGCTCGCCCTTCCAGAAGAAGGACGAGGGGACTACTCCACCATGCCAAACGGGCAAATTACCAGCCTCGCCACGGTGTCAGAACTACGCACTAGCCTTAGACAGGAAGCCTCGGTCAGAGATTATGTTATTCGTCACCCGAAGGGACGGTGGGAGGGGTTGGTTCAATCAATGATCTGGAAAGGGGGTCCAAATCAGAGGGGATATTCACCACTCCAAAGGGGCGGAGAGAAGAGTTTGTTTAATCAATGACCTGGACGGGAGGTCCAAGTCAGAGGGGATATTCACCGTCTGAAGGGACGGAGAGAAGAGTTTGTTTAATCAATGACCTGGACGGGAGGTCCAAGTCAGAGGAGTATTCACCGTCCGGAGGGACGGAGAGAAGAGTTTGTTTAATCAATGACCTGGACGAGAGGTCTAAGTCAGAGGGGATATTCACCGCCCAAAGGGACATAGAGAAGAGTTTGTTTTAATCAATGACCTGGATGGGAGGTCCAAGTCAAAGGGATATTCACCGCCCCAAGGGATGGAGAGAAGAGTTTGTTTAATCAATGACCTGGACGGGAGGTCCAAGTTAGAGGAGTATTCACCGTCCGAAGGGACGGAGAGAAGAGTTTGTTTAATCAATGACCTGGACGGGAGGTCTAAGTCAGAGGGGATATTCACTGCCCGAAGGGACGGAGAGAAGAGTTTATTTTAATCAATGACCTAGACGGGAGGTCCAAGTCAGAGGGGTATTCACCGCCCGAAGGGATGGAGAGAAGAGTTTGTTTAATCAATGACCTGGACGGGAGGTCCAAGTCAAAGGGATATTCACCGCCCCAAGAGACGGAGAGAAGAGTTTGTATAATCAATGACCCGGACGGGAGGTCCAAGCCAAAGGGAATATTCACCGCCCGAAAGGGACGGAGAGAATAGTTTGTTTAATCAATGACCTGGACGGGAGGTCCAAGTCAAAGGGATATTCACCACCCGAAGGGACGGAGAGAAGAGTTTGTTTAATCAATGACCTGGATGGGAGGTCCAACTTAGAAGAGTATTCACCGCCCGGAGGGACGGAGAGAAGAGTTTGTTTAATCAATGACCTAGACGAGAGGTCCAAGTCAAAGTGATATTCACCGCCCCAAGGGACGGAGAGAAGAGTTTGTATAATCAATGACCTGGACGGGAGGTCCAAGTCAAAGGGGTGTTCGTCGGTGCCAACAGGGTGGCGAAGCCGACATGGTCTATTTGTTTCTTGGTATCCCTGCCGACGCGGGACAATGATTTAAAATAGGGGACAATCTCCCCTTTTCCCTTTTCTTTTCTTTTTTTTCTTTCCCCCCTTTTTTATCATCTTTTTTATCGTCAGCATTTTTCCCTTTTTTTTCTTTCCTTTTTTTCTTTTCTCTCTTTTTTTCTTCTTCTTTTCTCTATTCCCTCCTTTTCCCTTTTTTCTTTTCTCTCTTTTTTTTAGAAAACATGAATAGTGACCAAAACATTCGGACAACAATCGTGCAAATCCACCCAAAATAGGGTGAAGGATAATATTATTCATCAAATGGAGGCACTGGAGCGTGATACAATCTCAAGTGTCTCCCATTAAGAGGCGGGAATTGAACTTTCCCGCGGTGGTTGACTATTACATAAGCTCCGCCCTCGTAGACTTTTTGGACTACGTAGGGTTCGAGCCAATTTTCATTCAGCTTGTCCTTGGGGTTGGCGGCCATGACGTCTCTTCTCTTGACCATGACGAGGTCGCCTTTCTTGAATTCGCGTTCCTTGACTAGCTTGTCGAAGGCACGCGCTATTCGGGCCTGATAGACCTAAATGTTCTATTGGGCCTGAAGCCATTTTCCTTCCAAACTGGAGAGCTCTTCGAGTCTTCGCTCGACATTGGTCTGCCCTTCGTGGACTAGCTCGTGTTAGATGGTGACCCTGAGGGAGGGTATCTCCAACTCAATGGGGATAATTGCCTTCGAGCCGTACACCAGGGAGAAAGGCGAGCAGCCCGTTGGGGTCTTGTACACAGTCCGGTACGCCCACAGCGCTTCGTACATCTTCCCTTCCCAATCCCTTTTGTTGGAGCTAACAATTTTGGCTAGGAGAGTGCATAGAGTCTTGTTGGAAGCTTCAGCTAGACCATTGGCCTGTGGGTTGTAGGGAGTTGACGTCCTCCAGTCAATTTTGTATTTTTCTGCCAGCTGGTAGACCTTTTGGCTGCGGAAGTGGCTGCCATTGTCTGAGATAATTCGGTCGGGCGTGCCGAACCGGAATATGATGTTACGGCAGACAAATCTGACCATGATCTCCCCGGTAACCTCCCTTAGGGCGACAGGTTCTGCCCAACGGAAGAAGTAGTCAGTTGCCGCCAGAATATACTTGCAGCCGACGGATGACGCGGGTAATGGGCCCACGACGTCTGTTCCCCACGGGGCAAATGGCCAGCTAGGCACCGTTAGATGCAATGGCACGGGCGGCCTTCTAGGCACCGTCGCGTGTTCCTGGCACTTCTGACATGACTTATCATACTTGCAACAGTCGTCAAATATTTCCGGCCAGTAGTAGCCAAGCTTCTTTATTTCAATCTTCATTTTTGGTCCCGCCTGGTGTGCACCAGCTGCCCCGACATGGACCTCCTTCATAACCCTCCAGGCTTCTTCAATGGACATGCATCAGAGGAGTAGCTTCTGTTTGGCGTCGGCCACAATTTTGAACAATATTCCGTTTCAGAGCTCGTAAGAGTCCTTAGTTCTGATTAACTTTATCTTCTCTTCTCTTTGCTTGGGCAATTGTTGGTATTTGAACCACTACATAAGAGGGTCTCTCTAGTCAAGTAGGCCGACGGCTTCTGCTACAGTGACCTCCAATTCCTCTTCTTCTAATTCTTCTACCATGTTGGGCACCTGGCGCTGGTTTATCACTTGGATATTGAGCAATCCATCTGGCGGCACTGCTAGTGAGCTTGCCAATTTTGCCAAGGCGTCGTCTTGTGCATTCTCTCCTCTGGTGACATGGCCCATCTCAAGGAGGTAGAACCGTTCCATGAGCCCCTTTGCCTTAGTGTGGTAAGGGAGTAGCTCGGGTTTCGAACGTCAAACTGTCCCTGAACCTGCTTGATAACTAGTAGTGAATCGCCAAATACTTGCAGCATTTTGATCTCCATATGGAGGGCCACTTGGAGGCCGATGATCAGAGCTTCATACTCAGCTTCATTATTTGTGCAGGGCTTGTTGATGCAGTAGGAAGTGTGCACTACTTCCCCATCTAGAGATTTGAGGACGATGCCGGCTCCAGCCCGTACCTTGGTACGTCTGGATGGGGTCGTTTCTGTTCTCGAGGCTCCATCAAAGTACATTTGCCAGACGGCCTGTTGGACCTGGTCCACTTTCAGTGTCTCATCTTCAGGTAGCTCCGTGGCCAACGGGGAGTCTTCGGGCATGGGGTATGCTGCAAAGAAATCCACGTCGGCCTGCCCTTTAATGGCCTTCTGCGGCACGTAGGTGATGTCAAAACCCATCAACAGTACGGCCCACTTGCCAAGATGCCCCTTCAGGATTGGCTGGGAGAGAATGTGCTTGACGGGATCAGCTCTGGATATCAGGCTCACTTCATGGGATAGCATGTAGTGCCTCAGCTTCTTGACCGCGAAGACCAAGGCGAGGCAGACCTTTTCGATAGGGGTGTATTTGGCTTCCGCTCCCACCAATCTCTGACTGAGGTAGTAGAGAGCCGGCTCCTTCCCTTCATCATTATTCTGGGCGAGCATTGCCCCCAGTGAATATTCGGTATCTGCTATATAAAGAATGAGCGGTCTGCCTTTGACAGGTGCCCCCAGGACTGGCGGGGTCTTCAGATAATCCTTTAGTTGATCGAAGGCGTACTGGCATTCGTGACCCCAGCTAAAGGGTGCATTCTTCATCATCAGTTTGTGAAAGGGTTGGCAGCATCCCGATAGGTTAGAGATGATGTGGACGCACTAAAATTCACTTATTTATGTTATTCATTTATTTTAAGTGCGTGGGCGCTCCAGTCACAAAGTGACAATTTATTGTGCGCTCGATCTGACTAATCAGACGATTGTCTGGCTCGCGTCGGGGCCAAAACCAACCGTGTCATAAAGGTCATGACGTTATTTACATCCCCTCGGAGAGAGGAACACCCTTGATTAATCGCCGGGAATTAGGGCCTCGTGGCCAGAAAATTAATTGCACAAAAATCTATTAAGAATTGAAACATTGAAGTCCTTGTACGAGGGCGTGAAGAAAGTATTTAAGCTCATGTCGGTTATGTGTTGACCATTTAATGTTCGGACGAGTGTCCGGCTCGAGAAAAGTGCAATCGTCATGGGAAAACCGGAGCATATGTATGCCGGGGTACGGCAAATTTATTGTTCAGAGGAACATGAAACATCCGGTTAAGTCCCAATTAGAGTGGTAGGAAATCAGTGATTTTGTTGGCCCGGTGCAAGATCGAGCTGCGACCATACTGCGGTGGGCCCCCCACGGTCGAAGTCAGGCTCGCGTGGGCATCGTCAATATTTCCGGTGCCAAGGGGGCAACGGGAGGATGTCCCAGGACTAGATCTGAGAACCAATATGTGTTCAAAGGGAGTGGGCTATAGGCCGAGGATATGGGTCAGGTAATGACCATGATCGGGGCAGACCCGAGGTTTAAGCATGGCCCACGGAGGCCTTATTGATATTCCCTGCAGAGGGTCCGGGGATGACGAGAGCCTCCTCGTTCCATTCAGATTTTGTCGGTCACTCATGGACCACTTTATGTTCGGACAAAGGTCCGTATTGAAGGTGCGACGTAGATGAAAATAAATCCGTACGAATGTATGCCGGGTTCACGACAATTTCAATAAAAGAGCGGAAACGAATCCCAATTGGAACGAGTCCGGTTTGATGAACTATCGGCCCAGACCAATGTCGAATTACGGCCGTGTTGGGATGGCTCCCAAGGTCCGAACCCGACTTGGAGGGGCAGCGTTAATGTTCCCTTTATACTGGGTCTTGAGGAGAATGAGGCTGCAGAGCGGATCTCATCATTTTATTATTATTTGGGAGTTATTATCATTCTTTTTGTTACCTTTATCATTTTTTTGATGAGTTTGTTATTATTATTTATTTATCTTGTCATTATTTACTTATTTACTATTTTTTATTGAGTTTTGTTGTTATTGTTATTTATTTATTTTAGTATTATTTGTTTATTTACTACTTTTTTGAGTTTATTATTATTATTATTATTTGTTTCTTTATTATTATTATTTATTTATTCATTTTTTTGAATTTGTTACTATCATTATTTATTTATTTTTTGTTATTATTATCATTTATCCCCTTTTTATGAGTTTATGGGAGTGTGCCGCTAAGAGGGTGAGAGGCTGTACCGGGTGGGGCTTGGGCTGGTGTGCCGTGTAAGGGCCAAGGAGGGGTGTGCTGGGGAAGCGCCTGAGAGGTGTACCGGGTGGGAGTTAGGTAGGCGCACCGGGTAGGGCTGTGCAAGGTGTGTGCCGGAGAAGGCCAAGGTAGGTGTGCCGGGTAGGCTTCACAGGGGAATGTACCGGGCTGGGCGAGGCTGTGTGTGTGTGTGTGTGTGTGTGCCAGGCTAGGCAAGGCTGAGGTGTGCCCGGGAAGGCCTGGGGCAGGGTGCACCGGTGAAGGTTCAAGGGCAAGTGTGCCAGGCAAAGGCTATGAAGGGCTTCTTCTTCATCTTCTTATGTCTTTTACTTCTCTTCCCTTCTTTGGCTTTATGCAATGCATGTGAGTTTTCTCTTCCTTTCTCTTAATCATATCCCCTTCTTTCTTCTTATCTGCATAGCCAGTGCACAAGTTCTCATGATTAATGTCCAGTTCGGTTCTCTTCGCGTTGTTCCATAGTTCTTTTGTCTTAGTTAAAGTATCTCGTCATTATTCGTTCCATTTGTTTGTTGCTTCCTTTTGTCTTTTAACATGTTATTGTTTCTGACGAAAATTCGGCAGCATCTCCCCTTGACTCGGATGGTAAGGGGAGTAAAGGGGAACGCGCCCACAAGGAGTGGCAGAACCCGACAGTTGGAGGTGTGTGCCAGGGGTAACAACACCTTTGATAAAACTTCAGAAAGCTCGAGAAAATCAACGAACGGGAGACGCTTCTATGACGGGCTGGGGGTGCACCGGGTAGGGAGGAACGACAAGTATGCCAGCTAAGGAGTTGAAGAGGTGTGCCGAGCTGGCTGGCACAAGGGTGCGCTGGGCTGGCTGGCACAAAGGTGTGCTGTCCTGGGCGAACAGAAGGTGTGCTAGCCTGGAGGCTCGAGGGACCGTGCCGGATAAGGACTGGCTGGGGTGTGCCGGCCCGGTGGGCTTCGAGGCTGTACCGGGCTGGCCAATCCAAGGGTGCACCGGGCTAGGATGGTGGAGGTGGTGTGCCGGCCAAGGAGAAGTGGCAGGCGTGCTGGATGGGGAGGCACAAAGGCGTGCTGAGCTAAAGGGGGTGAAGGGTGCACCGGGCAGGAGGCAAAAGGGGGTGTACCGGGCTAGGCTCGGACAGGGGCTGTGCCAGGTGGAGAGGTTATCAGTGTGCCGGCCACGGGGGGGAATTGGGGGTGTACCGGGCTGGCCAGGAAAGGGTGTGTCGGTCTGGCAGGGCCTGGGGCTGTGCCGGGCTGGCTGGCATAGGGGTGTGTCGGGCTAGCCGATCAGAGGGTGTGCCAGGCAAGGGTGGTTAGGCGGTGCGCCGGGCTAGATGGGAGAGAGTGCACCATGCATGGAAAGGGTTGAGTGTGCACCGGGCTGGGGGCTTGGAGGCAGTGCTGGTAGGGGTTAGGGGTTGGCATGCCAGTGAGGAGAGGGTGCTGGCGCACTGGGCTAGGTCTGAGCCAAAGGGGTATGCCAACAGGAAGGAGGAAGGGATCTGGGTATGTTGAGGGGGAGGCGTTAGGTCTGGGTGTTCAAGGAGGAGGAAGGGCAACCCCTTTTAGGCAAAGGAACAGGCTTGGGGTTGAGCCCCACGAAGAAGCCACAACAAAGGGGGGGGGCTGCACAAGGATCCTATGGAAGCAAACCACTTAGGGTAGCATTACATCGAGGTACTGCCCATTGAACTAGACATGCCGACATCATGGGAGGAAACCACCAAGAGGAACAAAACCACCAGGGAAAGGGGGAGAAAACGATCGATCAAACACGTCGCGAGAGAAATAAGCTAAGGGGAGTGGCATGAAACCCAAAGAGGGACAGCTTTTATTCGTAAAGAGAAGTGACCATGGCCGGCCATGAACGTTACAGGACCCGTTCGAGCTGGGATACAAAAAGATGGGGAAGAAGAAGAACATGAAGACGGGGGGAAGGAAGAAGAAGTGAGGGAAGAGATAGGGTCGAACAGGAGCGACGGCTCCCTGCTCTTCTCCACTCCCCCTGCTACATGAAAGCTCTCTCTCTCCCACTCTTTCTCCTTCTCTTACTCTCTCTTTCAGCGGCCTCCGGAGAACCTCCAGCACCGGAGCGGCCTCTTCCTCTTCTCTCTTCTTCTTCCTCTCTTCTCATTCTTCTTCTCTTCTGTCGCAGCGTCGTCGTAGCTCTCTGTATCTCTATGTGGTTGTGTGTGTCTCTGTCTATCTGTCTTTTTTCGTTGGAGGAGAGGGGTTTTTTTTATACCCCGACAACGGCGAGATCCGTCGAAGGTGGGAACGTTCGTGGCATTGAATGGGATTTGACTCCCTTGTCCTGGGTGACAGGAGGGGTAGGCTGCGTGCCTTCAGGAGAGGATGACACCTCAGCTAGCCCCACTACACGCCAAGGATCCTAGGGGATGGGTGTCATGTTGGTCTGTTGGTCGCACCGGGTGGCAAAGCGTGCCGTCAAATGGCCAGAAACCTGTGCCACTGGGAGGCCCAAGAAGTGTGCCGCTGGGGGGCTGTAGAAGCGTGCCGCTGAAGAGACCACAAGGGGTGTGCCGCTCAAGACGCTAGCCCAGGCGTGCCGCTAAAGAGGCACAAAGGGGGTGTGTACCGCTGAAGGCATCAGGCTGGCGTGCCGCTGAGGGCCCTGGACGGGTGTACCGGTGGAGAGCTCCCACCAGTGTGCCGCTGAGGGGGGGCACGAGGGTGTGCCGCTGGAGACATTTGGGCGGAGCGTGCCGCTGGGGAGGCTGGCGGTGTTGAAGGCGTGCTGCTGGAGGCTGCCAAGGTGTGCCGCTGAGGGCGCTGGGCGAGTGTGCCGGCCAAGAAAGGCACTGCGGGTGTGCCGTGGAAGGCAGCCAGGGGGCGTACCGCTGAAGACACCCAAGCTGGGTGTGCCGCTGAGGGCGCTGGACGGGTGTGTCGCTGAAGGGGCCACCATAGTGTGCCATTGAGGGCATCAGGCTGGCGTGTGCCGCTGAAAGGGTACGAGGGTGTGCCATTGAAGGCTGAAGGGCGTGTCGTTGGGGACATGTTCAAGCCCGTTACGAGCACGAGTTGTGGTCCACTTAATTTTCTTCGGGGGCCCATGGATTATGAGCTTCCCGAGGGTTGATTTCTCTTCACTGTCGTGGCTCCGGAGACGGCTTCACGGCAGTGTGTGTATATTCGGAGAGTCCGGATGACCCATCTTCTCTGGAGTTCCTTCACTTGAAGTTGTTGTCGTCCTGAAACCGAGCAGGACATATGGCCGTGTAATTTTACACGTCCACAAATGCCCCCCACCCATAGGTAGCGCGGGTGAAGGATGAGTAGAGCGGTGCATGTGGGTGCACTTGCCCCCATAGGGTGTTCCATTTCTTCTCTTTTCTCTCTTCTCTCTTTCCTCTCTTTCTTTCCTTCTCTTCTCTCTTCTTTTTTTCTCTCTTCTTTTCCTCTTCTCTTCTTCTTCTTCTTTTTTTCTCTTTCCCTCTTCTTCTCTTCTTCTTCTTCTCTTCTCTTTTCTCTTTCTCCCCCCCTTTTTCCCCTTTCTTTTCTCTTCTTTCTTTCCCTCTTCTTTTCTTATTCTCTTCTCCTTTTTTTTTGAAGAACTCCGGACGGCTGCTGGGATGGCTACCGATGGTGAAGAAAGTTATTGGCTTGAATTCCAATAATTCAAAGCTATTGGCTGGGATGCCGATGATTAGAAAGTTGTCGGCCCAGAGGCCGATAATTGAGGAGTTGTCGGCACCGAGGCCGATGATTGAGATCGAGAAATCGGGCCATGTGGGCCGGAACCGGGAAGTAGGCTAAGAGAGCCGAAGTTAAAATCGGGCTACTAGAGCCAGGAGGTATTAGAAGCGCGGTGGGACTGGGAGAAGAGTTTGTTGATTCAACGACTTGGACGAAGGTCCAAGCCAAAAGGGGTATTCGTCTCCCGAAGGGACGGAGAGAAGAGGTTGTTGGTCCAACAATCTGAACAGGTGGCTCAGATCAAATGGGATATTTTTCACCCGAAGGGATGGAGAGAAGAGTTTATTGGTTTAACGATCTGAACAGGAGGTCCAAATCAAAAGGTGTGTTCATCACCTGGAGGGACGGAGAGAAAAGTTTGTTTAATCAATGACCTGGGCGGGAGGTCCAAGTCAAAGGGGATATTCACCACCCCAAAGGGACGGAGAGAAGAATTTGTTTAATCAATGACCTGGACGGGAGGTCCAAATTAGAGAGGATATTCACCACCCCAAAGGGACGGAGAGAAGAGTTTGTTTAATCAATGACCTAGACGGGAGGTCCAAGTCAAAAGGTGTGTTCGTCACCCGGAGGGACGGAGAGAAAAGTTTGTTTAATCAATTACCTGGACGGGAGGTCCAAGTCAAAGGGGATATTTGTTTGCGATCGTTTATTTTACCAGGGGTATTTTGTTAAGTAGGTCCCTGACTGTTTGGGACGAGATTTCTATTCTGTTTGTTGGTTTATTTCATGTGTCGATCAATCAATTAACTGACTGACAATTAACTGACTGATTGACTGCGCGGGCGTGCCAGTCACGTACGTGACAAGTTTATTGTGCGCTCGTTCTGACCCGAGTCGGGCGAGAGTGAGGTTCGGTCGAGACCAGTAGTCCATCATACCATAAAGGTCATGACGTTAATTACATCCCCCACGAGAAGGGAAAACCTTTGATTAATTGCCGAGATAGTGGACTGTCGAGGCCGGAATAAGAGATGCAGAGCATGCGAGTGGTCATGCAAGATGCTACGATCGACTACACATAATTTATTAAGGCGGACCCTCGGTACATGGCGAAGGACTTAGGCCCGAAGACCACCATCACGCGTGACAAACTTCCGATCGGGCGTAACCCGACTTTCCGTTAATGCCATTTGATATACCAAGAGTGCGCATACTTAGGCATGCATTGACGTGACATGAATATTCAGACTAAAGGCATGACGGTAACGATACGAAGTAGATCAATTCAAGCTTAGACAAGATAATTTATTCAATTTATTGATCAAACGGTTTACTTCATTCTGTTATTAACATTGGGAATCACCCCAGAGACGGGGAGGGGACCGAAACGACACAACGGCACGATTCGGAATGAAATCGGCGTGGTACGCGCAGAGAAAAGGCTTAAAATACTTGAAACGGCGCCAGAAAACGTAGGTAAAGGGCTTAAAATGGCGTGGGAATCGTAGGTGTAGAAGGGGGGTTAAAACGGCGTGACCCCTTTTGGGGCACGTCGGGATGGGGCGCGCCGGGATGGGGCTCGCCGTTTTAAGGCGCGCCGGACGCAAACGGCGTCGGTTTAGCCCAATTTCATGGAAACCGAGGTTTTATTTGTTATTTCTTGGGTCTATTAAAACACTTTGGGAAACTTTGAAAGTTTATTTAAGTCATTTATTCAAAGGATCGCTCCGGGACATCTAGGAGCCGAGTCACAGGCTCGCGCGAGGTTCACACTCGAGCTCGGCGATTGTTCCGAGTCAGACTCATTCGAGCCAGAATTTCGGCAGCATCTCCCCATCCCGGAGGATTGTCGGGGAGAAGCGGGGAATACTCACGTAGCGGAGCAACCCCTGAGGGCCGGGTGGCGCAACGGCGGTCGGCAAAACCTGAACGGAAAGGAAAATCTCGAGGTCCAGCCTGCAAGGGGCACCAAGTCCGTGGGTGAGAGTGGGCGGATGAGACAACTCATTAGGGGAGCGAAGACCCTGAGGATTGGCCTACGAGGGGCACCTGACCCGAGTCGACTCAACACTCAAGTTGGGACGACCGGTTAGAGAAGGAAACCCCGAGGGCCAGCCTACGAGGGGCACGCATCTCACGGCCACCACAATGTCCATCAAGGACTGTGGGTTTGGGCATATTGGGATTAACCCATTTAATGTCCACTCATTGATCCACGAGAGAGCTCGCCACTGAGAGACGGTCCTCTATAGTCAGAGCGGAAGAGCAGTGAAACTGGGGAATGTTTCCCTCTCCCCGGTCACCCAATCTCCTCGAAGAGGTGACAGTACAGAATAGTCACGAAATCCGTTCGGTCCGTGGGCTAATTATAGTAGCTATAGATGCGCATATATGCGTGTATATGTTAACGGGTCGACAGAACGGCTATCATATCGATATTTAGAAGACAATGAGATGGGATATAGGGACAAACTCAACTCCTCTCGTTCACAGTTAAGAACAGAGGAAAAATAAGAGAATGGACCCAGGATTAGCCAGAAGAATACATTTGCTCGTATGTATCTGGTGATGAAACCTTCGATGCTCGAGAGGGAGAAAAACCCCGGGGAGAGGGGGATTAATGTAGCCCCTAACGTAGTAGGGCGTATAAGCGCCGAGGGAGATGGAACGAAAAAAGCCATCCACGCAGAGAAATACACGAATGCGTTCGAACACTTTACATTCACCCCCGTCGGCGCAGTGGATGAGGGCACGCATATGTCGACGTCCCTATCACGGCGCCGTCCTTGTTGAACGGCGTTGTCCCACTGGCCGAAAGAGGGGCTTGCAGAGACGGGGGGATGGGATGCAGAAGAGGAAGAAGGCAACATTCACTCATTCATCATTGACATATATATACGCATATATCTATTCATTCTACGGGGGAAAGCATACAGGGTTTATTCTGGCATCGGCGTTATCGCGCGATTGCCATTGAAACAAACGAAGAACAGATGCAGAGATAATAAACGGAAATGATGAGAGAGAGGGGGAAGGTTTGGCTCATATCATCGCCCCTTCCCCCCTTTCTCATTTACATTGCGACAGCGGAAGGA
Organism: Amorphophallus konjac; assembly: GCA_022559845.1. Lineage (NCBI taxonomy): Eukaryota > Viridiplantae > Streptophyta > Magnoliopsida > Alismatales > Araceae > Amorphophallus > Amorphophallus konjac. Next base: position 392,956,169 of record CM040126.1, read on the forward strand.
AACAGATGGCAGAAGAGGGGGATTAACCGGGAGAATCACACCGGGAGAATCACACCGACCCACCTAAAACAAGAGAAAGGAGCATACGACTCTTCTTTCTTCTCCGACACCAGGGGTAGGGCGGAGCAGAGGACGGCGGTGGCGGCCAAAGAAAAAAAAAACCCCAGAGCTCCTCTCGCTAGAACCCTTTTCCTCGAGGCCTCTCTAATTGGTGCTCTCCGACTCTTCTATCCTTTTTTTTCTTCTCCCTTTGATTGTCTGTTCTCTTGAAGCCACGGTGTATATGTAGCCATAGTTAATCCGGCGCCATGGAAAGGGGCGCGTCGGATTCAATGGCGCCGGGGGATATGTCCCCAGTTGATATTGGCGCGCCAGATTTGGCGGCGCCGGATTAAGGGGCGCCGACGTCCTTTTGTGCGCCGATTTAGCTTGTTCGCTCGATGCGGGCTAGCCGATGGGTCCGGGGATGGTTCCGGAGGCTCCCGTTGACTGTTCCTCTCGCCCTGGTCCTTGGAAAACCCTAGCGGGTGTTGACGAAGCTCTCCGCGCGGTGAATGACCTTGCTCGGAGCTTCGTGTGTGTTCGGCTTTGAGCATACGGGTCTTCCACCGGTACGGCCTTCGATACTATGATTCGTGCTTCCAGCTCAGACTGACTTGTACTCGAAGCTTCCTTGTGGTATGGTACAACATCCGGGATAGTTCCGCCTTGGCTGGCGACCAATCGGCCACTAACGGGCCCACTATGGAGAGAAGCCGAACCCGTGTCGAGTGATCGGGACCTTCTGCTGACAGAAACTTCGGCTCCTTGTTGTGAATGGCCGAGGATGTTCTTCCTCAGGAGAGTCTTCATTCAGGTGGTGAGCCACCAGGTAGACCGTCATCCTTGGTCGGGCAACGGGTGTAGGGTTGCGGCATGATGAGGTCGATGTCGGATCATTGGGCAGGCTTGGTCGCACTGCCGGTTAGTTGTGGATTTATCTCGACTTTCCTGAGGCGAAGTCCCCGGTGTTCACTTCCAGGTGACTCGAGGCTCTGGCAACTTGAGAAGCCTTCCGTCAGTTGATCTTCATCGGCTTATGTGCTTCAGTGGGCCGTATCATTCGTCTTTGCGGCTTGGTCGCCGAAGGATCATATTTTGAGTGCCAACAAATGCCCCCCCAGACGTGGGTGGTGCAAGCGAGACAGGAGTGTAGTAGGACTGACGGATGAGCTTTGTCTGGATTGATCTCCTCTGGTGACGGAAGCTTGAAATGGCACTTAATTCCGGCATCGGATGCTAATTCGGCACGATCGAAGGCTTGTATGGCGCAGTTTAAAACGGCGCATACTGACCTCATGGTAAAACGGCACCGCCCGTCACGGCGCGCCTTTTGTTCGGGGGTTAAAACGGCGCTCGTCTGAAACGGCGCGCAGAAATGGTTAAAATGGCGCGCCATTTGTCACGTCGGATTAACAAGGGGGGAGGCTTCCCTATATAAGCTTCTCTCCTTTGTTTTGTTGCTTCACATTGTTCATTTATGGAAATTTTTTTCTCTCTCTTCATCTCCTTCTCCACCGCGACGAGTGAGCGAGTCAGAGTCAGAGGTGAGTTGAGGGGTTTTTGTTATTGGGTTTAGAACCCATCTCCCGGGCCCCGAGAGGCTTCTAGTAGGACTTGTCCTCGGAGCTAAATTCCCCGGGCGTCCCGTTTGGCCTCGTCTTGCGCCTATGGCTGCTTTTAGGGGCTGCTCCCTTAGTGGACGGCTTCCACTTTTCTTTTGGCAAACCCTCGAGCTGGGGAGACTCTACCAAAATTTTGTCAGAAGTCTTGCTTTAATCAACTGATTTCTGACTTTTGTCTGTTCTCTTCTGGACGCTGCCTTGCAGATAACATGGCATCCGGCCCTTCTTCCTCTGCATCCCGAGTTACTGTGACATGGGGGAATGTCCACTCCCTCGATCGGGGGTCCAGGCGGATAGCCGTGGTAGCTGAGTCTTCAGAATCGAAGACTGATACCGTTGACACCGGCCGCCTGTTGATTCTCGACGGTAATCATTTCAAGTATGAGCGAGGGGATGGCGTCAAACTGGACCACCCCAAGGACAAACACTTGATGGCATTCCTCGGGCGCTTCAACCTTGGTGGGAAGCGCGATATAATTCTTGTCCATCGAGCCGAGGGAGCTTTACTGGCGGACAGAGGTAGTCTGACCGAGTCGGTCATTCATGGCATGCCCATATATATTCCAGGCGAGCTCAGAAAATGGGGGGCTGTTCTTGGTGTGCAGGAGTTATCTCCAGAGACCGGGCTACTGACAAGAGCACCACAATTCACGCCAGCCCGCTGGAATGAGACTGCCAGGCGCGTCGACAGAGAGAAGCCCATGTATGGTTTGTTCCTCACCCCGCTGCATTGGGGGTACCGAGATGAGCCTTTCCTTTTGGATTGTTTGGCGGTCCGGTTCAAGCAACAGATCTCGGTGGGATGGCTCGGAGAACTCAAAGCCACCGATGCTCACGCCTTCAGATCGGGAGCAGTCGAGTTTACATATTTTGTATTGCGGCAGTACGCTCCCATCCTGGTACATGTCGGTGTCCATCAAAGTGTATATGCTTCCCGGTACGGTACCCGATCTCTCGAGGTCTGTGCTGCGGGATGATTGAGGTCTTCTGCCTGGAATACAACACCTTTTATACTGCAGAGGGTGAGACTTCACTGGACGTCTGGAGTCTTTCCCAGCTGAGCGGCTTGCCGATAGACGGGGAGCCGTACGAAGAAGTTTGTTTCCCGGACTGGCTGAAAGACCAGACAGATGGCGAATGTAAATACTTTATAGGCTTCGCCTACCGCTATTTGATGAAGGCATACCGCACCCTGCTGCGCTTGACGCTTGACTTACGGGAAGCGCAGAAGCCTGGTGAAAAGAGACGCGTGCGGATGGGCACGTGGCTTCAATATTTCTTCGGTGGGGAGCAGCAATATGAGGACTTCCCTACGGTGGTTCCGACAGCGGTGAAGCGGAAGAAGAGGGCTCGACGCCAGACAACCTACCCTGCAGCTTCAGGGAGAGGGCGACAAGGGGGCCCGAATCCCACAGGAGTGTGAATCATGGAAAATAATCCACTTTTAAGAATATATATATATATATATATATATAAGCATATGCATAAGAAGAATAATGAAAAATGGAGTAAAAGAGCACGTGGTGCTACTAAGGAGAGTGATCGCCAGAGGGGTTACCTCAATAAGAAGGAAAGATGATCGCGAATACCTGGTGGTAATAGGATACAGGATGGATGTGGGTTCCTTCCTCTACCTTCTATCGGCCGGCCGATGAAGGGGGTTTTCCTCTTTGATTACCTTTGAACAAAGAACAAACAAATAAAAAGAAAAGGAGATCAGCCAAACGTGAGTGTAGTATCAATCCAAAGATGAAAGATGATGATGAAAGAAGAGCATAAAGCGTGCACCTTTTTGTTTGTTTTTAAAACCCCTAGAGAATTAGGGAGAGGAGAGATGCAATAAAACTAATGCAAGGAAAAGGCTATACGATGATGAGATGAAACGACAAACAACAACGAAGAGAAGAAGAAGTCCCCTGCTGTTCCTGTAAACAGTAAAGGGAAGAAACTTTGCTTCGGATGTGGCAGCAGGAGGAAGCAGAAGAGAAATCAATCTCTCTAAATCTCAATCGCCAGCACCTGTGAACCTCTATGTGACAACAGCTCTGCTTCTAACCTCGCACGATAACCTCCCTGTGTCCTCTGTCTATCTCTGTGCACTCGTTCACCTCGCGCGAGATCAACCAGGGGACTCTTTTATAGGGTTTCGATCACAGATAGACACTGATTTAGGAAGATAAGAATAGGCAGTGGTCGTTAACGGCAAGGACTCTAGTTCCCAGATCGAGCAAGGTGAACTCTTCAGGAAAGGCGAGTTCAAGCAGGACACGAAAGGGTGAGACACGACCTACCAAAGGGCGTCAATTCAGAATTGACGACCTTCTCAAGGGCGTTAATTCAAAACATGACCGGGATCAAGGCGTCACTTCCTGGATTCAATTATGGTAATAAAAACCTTCTTTATTTGAAAATTACAAAGAGACGCCTGAAGCAAAGGCGTTAAACAAAAACACGCCCTATGGAAGGACGTTAATAATTGATTTCAATTGGGGTGGGACTCGTAAAATACCAGGAATTGACGCCCGTAACTGTGGTCATCCTTTTTCAAGAACACGCCCCAGATTAGGTCGCTATTTAAAACACGCCCCTCTTTAAGTCGTGAATCACCAAAAATGCAAGAATAAATCAAAAACACACAAAAATAGAAAAACTTTATATTATAGAAATATTGAAGTTCACTTTGGGGCGTTAACATAGCGAAATGAGATTTGATCAACAAAGCGTCAATTTTGGCGTGTCTACAGCTGCCCCGCCTTGGCGTCTGCTTTGGAAGGGAGTGAGACAGAGTGAAACGAAGTGGAATGAAGTGAGATGAACTGATAAGTAGATGCCAAGGTGTGATGTGACACGCCTCAGACACTAAGCATTGGAAATCTTTCCAAGATTCAAAGTGAAACAACTCTAGGTGATTCCAAGGAAGCATCGATTTGCTGGATAAAGGAGACTAAACTAAGTAAATAAAATGTGCGGTTACCAGCCAATGTGGACGTGCTACAACCAAGGTGGATTTGTAGAAAAATAAAGAGAATCGAGATGAAGATCCAGCAAAGGAACAGTTTCAAGGAATTAGCCTGAGCGGCTTCAGAGAGAATAAAATACTCAATTTGGAGTGGAATATCTCATGTCAACTCAATCAAGAGCGAGTGACCTTCATTATTACCATAATATGAAGATTTTCAGCACGAAGCTTAAAGTCCTACATGATGCATGCTGGGCTAAAAGGAAAATTAAAACAAACTAAAAATATAGAAACTAATCAAGGATAATATTGCTAAGCCATCTAGATTTGGTCAAGAATCCAAATCTCTGAGCTGACACTAAACCGAAGCCCGTTTGTCCGCGCATCAACCCAGAAAGTGGAATCATCGTCCCAAACCTTTAATGACTCAACGGCCTATCCGTGTGATCAAGACTCTCTTGGAATTATCACCATTTTTGATGAAGGGGAACTCAAATTCCAGGTTCATCAGAACCACAAGGTCCTTGATATGCTATAATAGCGTAGATACCATATAGTAACAATGCTTACAGGAAAGAAATACAAGAAATAGGATGATGTTACTCCCACACATGACCCACGCTCCTCAAACTCTGCAATTTTCTGCACTCAAAAGTTCATTAGTTCTCTCAAAGCAATGCAAAATATGATCATAAGTGCTTAACCAAAAACAGCTCCAATTAAAAGATAGCTCCAATTTTATTTTATTTTTATAACCCTGGAAAACAACGCCCCCCATCGGGGCATCAATTCAACAGATAACGACCATAGGGATGGTCGTCCATTCAAACAATTCCAGAATAAATTATTAAAACCCAAACCCCATTTAAGAAAACGTCCCATTCAGAGGCGTTACTTAAACAAATGACGACCCTGGGACGGGCGTCAATTGGAAAACATTTTAGGAATTTAGAAATTAACCTCAAAATCACGCCTCCCACCGGGGCGTCTCTTAGATAAACAACGACCTACGGTAGGTCGTTAATTCAAAGCTCACTTAGAAACCACGCCCTCCCCAGGGGCGCTAATTAAACAAACCACGACCTTGGGATGGTCGTTAATTAAATCAAACATCAACATCTCAAACCAAGGCAATTAAGTGAATTTCAACAAGAATAATTAAACAATTAAACCAAAATTTCTTTCTTTATGCGTGCAGGGGTTGATGAGGACACGGATCTCCTGGGTCATGGTCCGAGCAGCATATTACGGCCTCCCCGAGTTCCAGAGAGCCAGGGTAGATGCTATGGGGTTTGGGGCCTTTCTTAGCATAGAGCCAGTTAGACCAGATCTAGACCTACCGCTTATCCAGGTTCTGAGGGAGAGATGGGATAGGACTAGCCGGACATTCCTGATGCCTTGGGGACATATGATTCCTACCCTAGAGGATGTAGCTAGGATCACGGGACTTAGGGTAGACGGGGAGGCAGTGAGCGGGATCACCTTACCAGACTATACTGAGCTTGCCCAGAGGCTGCTAGGGCTAGAGATGGTCTACGAGACACCTAGCGAGTGTAGGACTATCTTCCGCACCGACATGACTACAGTGATAGGCTTAGGGGATGCTAGGCATAGGTTAGGGGAGTCCTTAGAGCGGTTCTCACAGAGATTGATCGATGGGGCGAGAGCAGTCTATTGCCAAGACCCAGCCGACAGGGAGAGAGCAGACCGAGACTTGAGGAGGTTCCTACTGCTGCTGCTCGGGAGGCTATTGCTCGGCACGAAGGGCGACGTCATCAACTGTCGGTTCCTAGGGATCCTCGAGGATTTAGAGGGAGTTGGCAGATACGCCTGGGGAGCGGCGCTGCTAGCGCACCTACTAGCCGACCTGTCCACGGGGACAGGACGAGAGACGACCGTCAGTGGCTTCTCACCTTTTCTTCAGGTATGCACTTATATATTTTCCCTTCTTTTTCTTCTTCTTTTTTTTATTTATGCATGTGAATGCCTTACTATTGCAATGCATGGATGCAGGTTTGGAGCCATCTGTACATGCCCATGGGGCGCGCCGACCCACGGCCAGGAGGTGAGGGTGCTTTCCCTCTAGCACGGCGCTGGCTGCCGGTCGTGTTCGGTGCCCCACTCGGCTACGAGTTGTGGGTGCTACGGAGAGAGTTCCGAGACTTCCCTCCCTCGCTGGTACGAATGATGCATTTTTTTTATGTTTTATTTGAATTTATTATGATTACGATGAGATGACATGCATGTTCATGGATGCAGGTGCGATGGAGGCCTTACGAGGGGATGACCGACGAGGGCCATCCATGGGTCGTAGCAAGGCGACCTCGCTTTGAGCATGAGCTTTGGGTTCACTGCTTGAGCGAGATCGAGACGTTATGGCTTAGACTGGTGATGAGGACCCTAGGCCTGCACCAGGAGTGGATAGAGATCGGGGAGCCGCGAGGGATCGGGAAGAAGATGCACGGTCGCACGAAGGCGATCGACTGGAGGGTGCGGTTCGAGGACCAGTACGCCGACTGGCGGCGAGGCGGGACCCGAGTCACCTCCCAGGCGACCGACAGCTCCGAGTACCTCCGGCGCTACTGGGAGGTTTACGCCGGCCGACCCTAGATGAGGGTCCTAGGGGTATGTATGAATGCAAAATGCAAATGCTTATGTATCTATCATGTGACTAATATGTAATGAATGTAGGATGCATGGGACATAGCGGTGATGGATGCACAGGCCCACCTACACAGCCTGGAGGACCAGCTAGCTGCCATACGGGCCGACCTCGAGACCCTGGTGAGTGTTTAAATTATTTCTATATGCAAATGAATTTTTGTTGAATTATTGATGATTAGCCACTGACGATCTTAATAAATGCAGCGTGCCCAGCAGGGAGCCGTAGGGAGAGATGCAGGGGAAGCCTCCAGCTCGAGGGGACCCAGTGCGGAGATGACCGCACTAGCAGAGCAGCTAACGGGAGTGGTCACACGGGTTGAGGCTGCAGAGCGCGACCTTGCCTCACGGGTAAATTCCAAAACTCAAACCTCATTCAATTATTGCCTATATATTTCAATGTGCACTGATGAAATTCATTTCTTTTCAGACTGAGGAGCTTCACGCCACTCTCACTTGCATCTGCGAGGGACAGCAGGCGATGACTGCCCAGGTGAGTGATTTACTTTCCGTCATGTATTGCTTATTTCATGAATTATTGCACAATGGAACTGATGATTTGTTTACCTGTTTGCAGACCAGACAGTTACAGGCGGCACGTACCCAGGCTGCCCTGGCCGGTACAGAGTTGGCGATCCGCGAGCAGCGGATTACAGAGCTGGAGCGGTCCCTGAGGCGACGGGAGGAGCTGCCTCAGGACGTGGCAGAGCTGCGGGTTGCTCTTGAGCTGGAGCGGCGAGAGCGCGCTCGAGAGCGGGAGGAGCACCTGGCGGACCGTGCGCGTCACCACGAGCTACTGCAGTCAGAGCGTGCCCGGTACCAGGAGCAGGTGGCAGCACGCGAGCGTGAGCTGGCAGACTCGAGGACCCAGCTGGTCCTTTCTCAGGAGCGGCTACGAGTGTCTGAGGAGCGTCTCCAGCGAGGGCGTGAGCGAGCACGTGCTGCGGGGTACTCCTTCACCAGCTCCACCTTTGTGGCGGGTTCTTCTCTTCGAGAGAGGAGCGAGGTAGGGGGCCAGGTTCGACTTCCATCTTCTTCACGGGGGCCCATGCCCCCTCCACCAGCGCCTCCTCGGGACGGCGAGGACGAGGTAGAGAGTAGGAGAGAGGAGGGTGGAGGCGAGAGCTGAGAGACTTACTTGTACTCCTCCACCCTCACACCTGTACTCGGATATTCATGATGTATAGATATATGAGATTGACATTTTTTTGTTACCTGAGCACTTGTGTAGTTGTGTACTTGTGGTTGTGTATTTTGCTTCTTTTCCACGTTCTTTATTTTACCTTACTCTGCCCTGTACCTGCAGCTGTGGTTCATACTTGAATAAACAGGTTAATTCATCTGTTCGACTTGGCCCCTTGCTCAATAAGCAAGGGGTGCCTTTACTTTTGACCTGGATAGCGGGTCAAGGGGCCAAGCCTTTAATCAAATAAAGCAAATGAAATAACCAATATAGGGAGATGCAACACGCAAGCACACGTATGCAAACAATAATCAAGATGCCCTATGCAATAATGCAAGCACACGTCATGAAGAATAAACCCCATTTCCTCTTTTATTTTCTTTTTCCTTTTATATATTTTTTCTTTTATTTTTCAAAATACGCGCCTTAGATTAGGTCGTTATTCAAACAAAAGACGCCCTGGGTGACGGCGTGAATTTGAAAAATATTTTTTTTTTTGAATTTTGTTGAAAAGACGGCCCACACAAGGGCGTTATTTAAAAGGACGACCTTATCCACAGGCGTTAATTTCAGAAAAGGCGCCTCATTCAAAGGCGTTAATTTTCATATTTTCAGCATTAGGTTGACAAAGCTACTAGAGCACTGGGTCCTACACGGTCATCATTGAGGATTCATTGACCTTTCTTGATTAATCAAAAGGGGGGGCGACGTTCCAGTGGTTAAACTTATACGCAAGATCTCGCCCGGTGCAATTTCCTAGGTCAGCCTCGACCATTCTGCTGGTTTATGACTTACCACAAAGAAAGAGATGGAAGAAAATATAAGGAAGCCCATAAGGGATTCTGAAAAGCTCAAGGTAAAACGACCTCCCCTACCCTATGCCTGCTGGGGTTCGGTCTTTGGCATAGGGAAATTTTATTGCCTCTTGCCTCTTTTATATTGCATGCATACACCCAAGGTTTTCCTTGCGGGGACTTTGCCCTCTTGACATGCTTTTCTTTTCATGATTTGACTTCCACTTTGGAACTGATTTACATTGATAAAAAGAAAAACTTAATTGTACTTGGGCTTTAGTGGCATTTTGTTCCCTTTTGGGCCCTGACTTCCACCTACTAGGGCGGCAGATAGGCTTGGCGGGTCTACCCCGAGACCTTCCTTCCTCCCTTATGGGCCGAAGAGGAAAAGAATGGGTATTGTCTTCACCTTTAGTCAGGTTTTGACTTTCCATCGGATTTTGCACCGCTTGAGTTCAAGGGTAAGCGTGTAGTGTGTGTGGGTGTCGACCCCATTTTAATTCAACAAGACTGATGAATGAATACTGAATTTTAACCTTTCGGACCTTGCGTCCTAGCAATCATGGCAACCATCTTAAAAAAATTTTATTCTTGTTGGAGAATTTCTATTTTTTTTTGCATTTCAGAAAATTTCTATTTTTTTTTATAGATTTTGAAAATTTCTATTTTTTTTGGTTGGATTTTGGAAAGTTTCTATTTTTTGTTGGATTTTGAATTAGGGATAGTATTTCTTAAGGTACAGACCATTCCAAGGATGAGTTAGCTCTTGTCCTTCAGCATTAATCAGTTTATAAGCATTGCCAGGATAAACATCTTTTATGACGAATGGTCCTTCCCAGTTTGGTTGGAGTTTTGAACGGGGTCCACCAGGTTTTACGAAGATTCTCTTGATTACCATCTCACCGACTTCGAATTTTCTCTCAATTACTTTCTTTTGATAAAAACGTGACAGCCTGTTTTGATAAACGCGCGCATGCTCAGCGACGACCAGACGCTTCTCATCTAGGAGTTCCAACTGGACAAGGAGTGAATCACGACGCTCATCAATAGAGAATTCCTTGTCCAATTGTACTCGCAGAGATGGAATGAGAATCTCATAAGGGACTACCGCCTCCATTCCATAAGTAAGGGCGAAAGGGGTTTGCCCAGTAGGGGTACGAATGGAAGTGCGATAGGCCCAAAGAGCTTCAACTAGCTTGTCTGGCCAATTCGAGAATTTATTAGCCTCACACGTCTTTTCAACGATTTTGATCAAAGTTTTATTAGTGGCCTCTGCCTGGCCATTGCCCTGCGGATAATAGGGAGAAGAATGATGCAATGCAATGTTATACCCGTTGCAGAGATCCTTGAGCTCTTGGGAGATGAATTGAGGTCCATTGTCGGTGACGATGGTACTTGGGATGCCGAACCTTGCGATGATGTTCTTCATTATAAACTTGCAGACAGTTGATGCTTTGATCTCCACGAATGCTTCCGCTTCCGCCCACTTGGTGAAGTATTCCGTTGCCGTCAGGATGAACGACTTTTGCTTGGTCAGGAGGTTCGAATCACCAAGAGGTCCAATGATATCAAAAGCCCACATGGAGAAAGGCCATGGGGAGGACATAGGATGGAGTGAAGAAGCAGGAGAATGAATTTTGTCGACGTGCAGTTGGCACTTAACACACCTTCGAACATAGATGGAGCAATCCTCTTCTAGAGTTGGCCAATAGAAACCTAGCCTAAGGATCTTCTTAGCTAGCATCTGGCTGTTCACATGACCACCACACACTCCTGAATGCGCCTCTTCCACAACCTTCCAAGATTCATCGTCGTCAAGGCATCTTAATAAAACACCCGTGAGCCCTCTCCTATAGAGCACACCTCCAACCAAAACATAACGTTGAGCCACTCTTTTGATTGCTTTCCTTTCTTCCACTGTGGCCTCCTCGGGATAGGACTGATCATTGCAATACCTGGCAATCCCATAATACCAAGGTTTCTCTTCGTCAGCCAACTCTTCTTGCCAATCCAAAAGCATGACCTCTTTGCCTTTAAGAGCTTCACTCCGCCTGACCTTCTTGAGCACCTTATTCCTAATATCGAGGAATGCACGATCCTTAATAGCTGGAGTGTCACACTGATGAATGAGAGGAACATGAAAATCACGCTCAGGAGAGAAGACTAGAGCAGAGGCCAAAGAAGCAAGAGCGTCAGCTAGGATGTTCTGGCTTCGAGGGACATGAACGAAGATTAACTTGGTGAAGAGTTTGGCATAAGCTGAAGCAAGTTCCTGGTAGGGCTTGAGCTTAGGATTGATAGTGCGACACTTGACAAGCACCTGGCGCAGAATGAGCTGACTATCACCAACAATTCGTAATTGTGTAACACCATATCTATGAGCGGTTTGAAGGCCGGCCAAAAGAGCCTCATACTCAGCTATGTTGTTTGTGACAGGGAAGGTGAGCTGAGCAGCAAATGGGATGGTGACCCCTTCTGGTGTTAAAAGAACCATGCCGATCCCTCTTCCTTGGGAATTTAGAGCTCCATCAAAATGTAACGTCCACATAGGATCGTGGGGTTGATTGATGGACATTAGTTCTTCATCTGGAAACTCTGAATTGACAGGATCAAATCGGGGGAGAGGGTGGTGAGCAAGATGTTCGGCAATGGCGTAACCTTTGATTGCTTTCTGCTGAATGTAAGTGATGTCGAACTGTGAAAGGAAACTTTGCCAGCGTGCTAATCGATAAGTGAGAACAGATTTTTCAAGAAGGAACTTAATCGGATTTATGCGAGCAATGAGGTGAACCTCGTAAGCTAAGAAATAATGTTTTAATTTCTGAACTACCCAGACTAAAGTAGCGCAAGTCTTCTCCATGGCTGAGTACCTCTGCTCACAAGGGTTGAGAAGTTTAGACAAGTAGTATGCTGCCCTCTCCTTACCTTCTTCATCCACTTGAGCTAAGACAGCACCTACAGAGTCATCCAGGACAGAAACATAGAGGATAAGTGGTTTGCCTGGAATTGGCGGCCTCAGGACAGGAGGATTGGCCAAATAATCCTTCAATCCGTCAAAGGCTGCCTGACACTTGTCATCCCAATTGAACTTGACCCCCGGCTTAGTAAGCTCGTAAAACGGCCTACATCTTTGTGAATGCTGGGAGACAAAGCGGCGGATAAATTGTAACCTCCCGATTAATCCTCGAACTTCCTTCAAATTCTTGGGAGGAGGCATGTCTCTGATGGCCTTCGCCTTATTGGGATCAACTTCAATTCCCCTTTTGCTATCAATAAATCCAAGCAACTTCCCTGATGAAACGCCAAATACACACTTTTTGGGGTTGATGTGATACAATATGCAGCGGAGGATAATGATACTAATTTGATGTGACGCGACTCCCTGGGACCTAGGATAGCAAGCAGCACTATGAATCGGCAACGTCACACAGGCGGTTTCGCTCGCGGAAGCACGCTCGGATCCGTAGGAGGACCGGCGATGGGGGTTAGGGTCCGAGTTTGGACCTCGCGGTTCCAAGGGTCGGCCGGATAGGGATAGATCCCAATGGGCCAGGGATGTTCGATTTCACGGGTAGCCGGCACGCCGAGGGCGTGGGATGTGATGGAACTCTCTCAACTCGCTCCGCGGTGAACACTATAATTGGTTGAATTGAGGATCGGGCGCTCCTCTCACCTCCGACGGACAACTAAAAGCAATACTAAGCAAGCAATGGTAATAACCAGCAAAGAAGAGTGGCCAAGTGCTCACCTGATCGGCGTGAAGACGCCGAACCCGGGCGGAGATGAGGGTGAGCGGGGAAGTGTGGTCCCCGCACACTGCGCCGGTGTAGCTTCAAAAACCTGCCAAGAGTACAATTACTACACCTCGCGCAGGAGGGTGATCTCGGGAGTGGGAATTGATTAATTACAGCAAACACTACCACCACGCAGGGTGGGGTGGTAAGCCGGCCAGGCAAAGGGGCGAGGAAACTATGGAAAGAACTGAAATGATCTTCCCGAGTTCTGCTTGCTGCCCGATCTGCTGACCCGTCTGTGCTGTGGAAGTTCCCGAGCTCGCTGACGACCTCAGAATGGCGTGGGACTGGCGCCACATTGATGGTGATTGGCTCCTGGAGGTCTGTGAATTCTGGCCGGGCTTCTGGTGGTCGTCGCTGGCCGGTAGGAGCTCTGCAACAGGACCGAAGTGTTCTGGTCTGCACAGGTTCCAGGAGCAGGGGCTTGAAGAACTGGCTGCCACGATCACTCCCGGAACTCAAATGTGGCGGGATCAGCTCTGGAGCGTCCGTGGTCGAGGTGGCTCTCAGAAGGAGTTGACGGAGCTGCAATCCGATGCTGAGAATGGACGGTGTGCCCAGGAGAGTGGGCCCTGGTCGTTGTAGACTGCCAGAGACAGACCCGCGCTGCCGTGGGAGAAAATTCGTATCTCTGTCCTCCGGTGTCCGAATGCCGATCCGCCACCTGATCCTGAACGGGGACAGAGAGGAGCAGAATTTTTATGAAGAAACCTGAGCCTGGTTCAGCCTTGGTTGATCGTGGCACTTCGCTCTTGCTGGTTCTGATTCTCTGCAGGGGCGGCACCGCGTGGTTCCTGGTTCTGTAGCAGCCGGTTGCAGATGCTGTCACGGGCGCTCCCAGACTCCAAATGGCACGAAACCAGCGGCGTCGTCTCTGTGGTCGAGGTAGCTTTCAGCCAGAGTCGACGGAGATGCAATCCAAGGCCGAGAGCGGTCTGTGTGCCCTGAAGAGTGGCCACTGGTCGCTGCAAACTGCAGGAGGCAGACCCGCGCGACTGAGGGGAAAACTTCGCAACTCTGGCTCCCGGAAGCCGAATTAAATTCTGCTTCTTGCTTCTGGTCTTGGACAGATGGAGGAAGAGATTTGAAGAAGAAACCTCAGCCTGATTCCATCGCCGTTGGTCGTGAAGTAGCTTTCAATTGGGCTCAGGCTCTCTGCAGGTGGTGTCTGGTGCAGTCGGGGTAGGACAGCTCTCACGGGCGGCCACAAACTCGGAATTGCACGATTCTTTCTCGCCTGCGTAAGGGACTGGACGACCTTTCCAGAAAGGTAAGATACGCCCTCAGATGTCATCGTACGAGCTCGGGGTAGCTTCTGCAAGACGGGTCTTCTTCTGCTACCTGCAGACTTGACTAGGTAAAGGGGTGGTGGTGGAGCTTGGTTAAAGGGAATGGTGATGTAGCAATGGTGGGAGGGCTGGTGGTGATGGTAGGGGGAGTTTAGGGGTGTGGAGAGGAGTGGAGCAGGGGAGATGGAGGTCCAAGAGGGTGGTGGGGAGGGGAGGCCGCAGCTAGGAGAGAGGGGGATGGGGTGGTCGGCCAAGGCAATGGAGGTGGAGAGGGGTTGAGGGGTTCGACCCTAGGAGGGAGGGGAAGGGGGTGGACGACCTAGGGAGTTGATGGGCTGTATTGGGGAGAGGAAGAGTCTTCTAGGGAGGTGGATGGTTGCTTGGGGAAGGGGGATGGATGCTTTGGGAAGGTGGAAGGGTGCTTGGGGAGGTGGAATGAGTAATGGAGAGAAGTAATGGGGCCTTGGGAGTTGAAGGGACTTGCCTAGGTGGCAAGTGAGGTGGCAAGGGGTGAGGAGAGAGGGGAATTTTGAAATTTAGAGAGAGAGGGAGGGAGGAGAGAGAGGGGGTTCGCCCCTAGGAGAGAGGGAGAGAGAGAATTAGAGAGAGAGAGGGTTAGAGAGAGAGGGAGAGAGATAGACTCAAGGGGATTCAAGTGGATTTCAAGCTTTCATTCATTCATCAATTACCTCAAAATGGTGGCTTGGGGCCCTATTTATAGGGAAACCCCAATTACATAGAAGTCCCTGGAAAATGGACTAATGACAGAAGACCAAGGGGTGGGGAATGGGGCGCCCATGGGCCAGGCCCAAAGAAGTGGCCCCTTAAGGCCTACTAACCCACTATCCTATTAAACCACTTAATGCGACCTTGGACTTAGGTAGATGACATTACCTACTTAGGTACTTGACTCAATAAAGAGAAAATTACATAGATAAGACTCAAGAAAAAAAATGAGAAAACTACATGGCTATACTCAGAAAATGATGGCGAACAAAATGGCGAGCAGCAGGACCATGTGAAGGGGTAAGCGATGTCCCCATCAGGGGTTCATTTTCAATTGATACTCTCGTGATCTTTGCAAGACCTTAGCTAGAACCCCAGGATGCTCAATCCTTGTTCTTGATTTTACTACCAGGTCATCCACATACACCTCAATATAAATATGGATCATATCATGAAAAATTGCCATCATTGCCCTCTGATAGGTGGCTCCAGCATTCTTGAGTCCAAAAGGCATGACCACATAGCAATATGTACCCCATGGTGTAGTGAATGATGTTTTCTCTTGGTCTTCTTCAGCCAGGCGAATCTGATTATAACCTGAAAAACCATCCATAAAGGAGAGAGTCTCAAATCCTGCCGTATTATCAATCAGAACATCAATATGAGGGAGGGGGAAGTCATCTTTAGGACACGCACGGTTGAGGTCCCGGAAGTCTATACAAATCTGAACCTTTCCATCTTTCTTCATGACTGGGACGATGTTAGCCACCCAGTTAGGATAGAGGACAACTCTAACAAATCTAACCTTATGAAGCTTATCGACCTCCTCTTTCATCTTTAGAGCCATATTAGGGTGGAAACGTCTCAACCGTTGTTTGATTGGGACAGATCCTGGCTTAAGTGTAAGTCGATGTTCAACGAGCGCGGGGTCTAATCCAGGCATATCTTCATAACTCCACGCAAACGTGTCCTTGTATTCTTGAAGCACCAAAATAAGCACCTCCTCTTCGGAGGGCGGCAAATTCTTGCTGATGAGGACAATCCTAGGGTCTCCCTTGGTACCCAAATTTATTTCTTTGGTAGGCTCTTCTACTGAGGCTGATGGTTCATCAAATCTTCTCATGCCACTGGCAAAAGCATCAGCCTCGTCCTCATATTCTTCATAACCTTCATCCCCCTCTTCAATAGGGTCTTCATCATTCATGATTTCATAGACACCAAAACCCTCATAAGAAACATTAGTACCCTCATATTCCAACTCTGGCAGGATGATCGGATTTTCCAAAAATTCGGGAAGAGCTAAACAAGCCTGGCATCTTCTGGCTAACTCCAACAGAAACCTACGGGGAATCTGCTTACCCTTGGATTTCTTATGAAAATCTACCCCATGAATTTTATTAGAAGAAGAAGAATAACTAGCTTGATTGAAGGAAGGAGGTGAAAAAGTGGATACAGGAGGTGATACAGAAGGAGACCCCTCACCGGAGGGGGAGAAAAGATTTATCAATGAGTCATGGAAGAGTGGCCCCTAGGTTGGGACACACTCGGAAAAGAGATAAGAAGTCTCCTCAACGGAGATGGAGGATTGAAGAGTTGGAATTTTGACATTTTTTTTCTCGTTTTTATCTTTATTTTCATTTTTATTTTCCTTTTCTAGAAAAAAGTAATGTGAAGGGAGAATAGCAGGAGGAGTGGAGATTGAAAGTTTGGAGAAAGATTGAATCAGAGATGACCCGCGCGGGGGTGTGATGGAGAGTTTGGAGAATTGCTCGAGGAGCAAGGGAGGAATCGGGAGAGAAATCTGCAGTGAATCTGGAGAAAAGCTGATCATAATTGGCGACGGTCTCGGCACGCGAGAGAACAATTGAGAATGTAGAGAAGCTAGAAGAGACGGATGCATGGAAGTGAGAGAGAAAAGGCCGGCCCACAGCCTGTCTATTGTAAATCCTTCTTCATACGGAACATCTGGCTCTCCAGTGTCCGTATAATCACTCAGCAACTGCCTCTTATCCGTAATCACAGCCGGCTTTTCAATCAATTCATGTATTAGTGGCGGCCATTCCGGATCAGTCGTCATAAAGAGACGGCTCAAGGCAATAGTAATATCATACATATCGAACCATCTGTACCAATCACACTATGGATCATCCATTTTCCTTCTTTTATCAGGCCTTAAAGATTCCAGGGCTTTGTATGTGGGAGCAATATGACGAGCAAACTGTCTAGCATGAACATCTTGACAGTCTAGAATGGAGGTGATTATTGTAGTCTGCTCATGATTCTGAACGCCACATGTGACAAAATGTGTCTTCAATGTCCAAGTAAGTGGCTGGCGATCTGTCTTCAAGGTGGATGTTATAACTGCCCATGGTTCATCTTCATTTTTACCTGGCCCTTTGTAGCCCAGGCCGCCTCGTGTAATCAATTTCTGAGGCTTAATAGGCCTAGTCCTGCCTTGACAACTGGTACCCAGTCCTTTGCCGTTTTGATACCCCATTTTCATTAGAATTTTCCAGCCAGGGGTGTTTATCATGCTTTTCTTCTTCCTCCCCTTGGAAGGCAAGGGTGTCATAGCAACTGTCATGACAGTCTCGGGCAACATTGGTCATGGGTGAGGGAGGTCTAGCATTGATAGAAACGGCTTGTTGGCAGGCCAAATAGAAGGAACTGATGAAGCCAAGTGTATATCTTCCTCTGGCAGAATTGGCATACTGGTAACTTTGATGATGCGGCCCTTATGTGGAAACTTAAGGCATTGATGATTTGTGGAGGGCACTGCGTCGAGCTGTTGAATATAGCGGCGGCCCAGAATGCCATTAAATGTTGGATCCATATACAAAATATGAAAATCGACCGTGATTGTGGCCGGACCAAAACTGACTTTTAATGTGATCATGCCTAGAGGAGGCTTCTTGGTATTGTCATATGCTATGATTGTTATGGTAGATGGCCGAATCAGATTTTCAGGAATGCCGCACATCTTCAAAGTGCTTGGCGGCAATACATTGATAGATGCCCCAGTGTCCACCAGACATTGTTTCACCGCCACCTTATTGATATCAACCGTGATGCACAGAGCATATTTCCTTGCTGAGAGTGGTGCCAGTTCATGCTCATGAAAAGTAATCGCCAGCTGACTGCTAGCGGGCGTTAATACTGTGGTTATCTGCTCGACCGGAATGTCCTCATTGACCATAACTTTCTACAGATAATCTTTCAGGGCCATCTGATGAGTGGTTGACCTTTTGATCAGTTCTAAAATGGAAATTCTTGCTGGAGTTCGATCAAGATGCTTTAACAAATCATACTGAGTGCCGGGTACAGACTCTTGCTCCTGTTCTTGTTCATTAGGCCCCTGCACGGGCTCTTGCTCTCTTTGGGGAAAGATGCGCTGGAACATTCGTCCACTGCGGAGCGGTGCCATGTTTTGCTGCGCCTCTGTCGGGGCAAGTAAAGGAGGAGGGTTGGAAGAAGAAGAGGGTGTATTGGCGTTAAGAAGTGGTGGAGGGGTGTTTGAAGAAGGAGCTCCCGTAAGAGGTGTTGGTGAGGAGTTCAATGCAGAAGCCTCCGTAGGAGGCGTAGGAGTAAGGAGGGGTGCCCGAGTATGGGGAGAGTTAATAGGTGGAATGAGGAGAGATCTGGGTATAAAAGATGGGGGAGCTGATGGTGGGGGGATCCTTGCCGGTGAAGGAGTAGTGGTGGTGGATGTTGGTGATGGGCGGATAAGGAGTGGTCTAGACGGTGAAGGTGAAGGGTTGGTGATGGATGGCGGAGTTTGCTGCGTGGTAGGCTGCGGAAGCAGTAAGCGGGTAAGGAGAGATCGGGTTGGCAAGGATGGAGAATTTGTGGGAGCAGGTGGATTAACGGGGCGTAGAAGAGCTTGGCTCAATTGGGGAGTAGAAGAAGAAGGAAGCGTGCGCAAGAGGCGCGGAGGTTGATTTGGATTATGATTAAATGCCTCGATAGAGGCGTTTTCTTCATGCCATCCCTGTCCTCTCTCCACCTCACGGAGAGACGTGACAGGGTTCACGTGCTGATTTGCCGGGTGCTCTGGCAATAGGTTGTGGACAATCCCCATATCCTGTTAAGGTGCTGGAGCTTGCTGTTGCGGCTGCGGAGCTGGTTGCTGTGGCTGCTGAGCCTGCTGTTGCCGAGGAGGCTTTCTTTCTTTCATAGCGGCGATAAACTGTCTCATCTCATCCCAATTAATGCCACCCTGGTCATTTAAATCATAAATGTAGTCCTTGAAGTGGAAGCAACGATCAATATTATGACCAGGGGAGCGGTGGAAGACACAGTAGCGGGACGTGTCAACATTAGCGGGCCACGCTGCCCTTTCCTTTGGTAGCATGAGCAAGTTAGCGGCCATTAAGGCATTGAAAATATCCGGGAGACTTTCTGGCAGTGGAGGATAGTGGGCCCTTTTGGGGCCTAGTGGTCTCCTTTGCTGTTGTTGTTGCGGACCATAGTTAGTGGGTGGCGGTACTTGGTGGTATTGTGGCGGAGCTGGAGGGTCTGCGCGGGGCGCTTGATTTTGTGGCGGAGCAAAGGAAGGTTGAGGTGCGAATTGATGTTGTGGTGGTGAGTTGAAGAGAGTGCTCTGCTGTGGAGGTGGCGGGGGTCGTGGGTTAGATTGGCGAAAAGGTGTGGGGTTGCCGACCGCGCCAACCTGCTCATTGATGACGTTGCCCTCAGTCGTGGGCCCGCTATTGTTGACATTTGTATTTTTCTTGAACAACTTTGGCTTTGGTTCAAACATGCCCATGATGGGCGAATCTTTCATTTAGGTTTGAATATAACGAGCTCTTTCATAGAGCTCCTCCATGGTTGTCAATATGTTCATGGCTAATATGTGCCGGAACTGAGGGGTTGCATTGGATATAATCATCTTAACCTGTTCCGGTTCAGACAACGTATCTTTCAACTTTTCGACCATTGATCGCCACCTATCAGCAAATATTATGAAGTCCTCTTCGGGCTTCATTTTCTCTGCAACCAAATCTGTAACTGAAAGGGAGGGTCCAACCCGGTCCCTATACTTCTGCAAGAATTTCCTTTGAACCACATCAAAATTGCTGGCATCTGCGGGTCCCAAGGAATAAAACCACTCGAGGGCTGGCCCCTCTAAAGATCTTCTAAACAAATAAGCCAAAGAGGCTTTATTATCTTGCCAAAAGGAGGTCTCATACATGAAATCCTTCAAATGAATAAAAGGATTGCCAGTTCCATTGTATCGTCGAAAATTCGGCATCTCAGAAGGCGGCAGACGGAAAACTGGCAGTGTAGGGAGAGAGATCTCCGGGGCATTCTTGGCTGCAGTAACTTTCTTAAGTTGCTCTTCCATGCTGGCCAACTTTTGGAGCAGTAGAACATTGGTGTCGAACTCGACCGGGGCCGGATTTTGAATGAAAGAATTCGGTATAGGCGTCCGTAGAATTCGGGGAGGTTGGAGAAACTGAGGCCTAACCGCTGAGTAGCTTGCCTGTTGGGCCGGCATGGCCGCACCAGGCGTTGGTGGACAAGAGGGGGGTTTGTGCAAGACCACTTGGTCATTAGTGATGTGATGGCCGGTCTCGGCCGGAGGGGGATTGGAGGATGAAGAGGGAACGGACTTCCCTTTCAAAGCGGCCTGAACTGCCTACCGCTGGGAGTCATCTAATTGAGATATAGCATTAATCAAATCGGTAACATTGAAAGATGGGGAGGGGTTCCCCGAAGTGTTGGAGGGTAAAGTCTGAGAAGAGGGCACAACCTCTTGAGTAGTGGTATCAACCACGTGGACTTGAGGATAATGAGAATGAGGAGGAGGGTAATTCCCTTCATGATAGATAGAATCTTGGGAAACCTCATATGATTGACCGAAAACGTTCTCCTCCACATCATCATAGGAATATCCGTAGCTTGCCATGTTGATAATCTTACCTGAACGGAGTTGCATGCTTAAAAAAAAGAGAGAAAGCTTTATGAAGGAATTATCACACAATCAATCACCCAATCAAAACAAGCTTAAGCAAATCAACCCAACCAAGTTTATGCAATCAAGTTGAGATGAACGCAAGATTTTAGTGTTACGTTTGAGATTAGAGTGAGTTAAATTGCAGAATAATTCACTCTTCTTTGCAAAGTGAAACCTAGTTTGGATCCAAGTGTAGCCTCCGTGTCAACTAGGTTCTCTCTCTTTTCTCACCAATGATAGGTTCTTCTAAACTCCAGATACTGTAAGGGTACAACCAGCCCAGCGTCCGTGAGGGAATCCACGGGTGCGGGGACTTACGGAGGTCTTGGAAAAGGGATTTCTGGTCCAAAGAGACGAAATGCTCAATGGAGGGTTGTCCCGATTCCAAGAAAGGTGTGTGGAATCCTAGTGTAGAGAGAGGAGGTCTCTCAACCAAATGCCACAAAATACAGTATAAGATAAGCCAATCACAGCAATATAATAAAATAATCAATGTAAGTATGAATCCAGCATGAATAGACAGAAATAGTAAGGCTCTGTAAACACACAGGAAAAAGGCGACGTAGCGGCAGTCGCTACCAACAGAAGAGACGACAACGTGGCTGTCATGAAACGCTGTGAGAGGCTCACAGGCAATGCAAAAACGCGCCTTGATGTGGGGCGCTAAATATGATAAAGACGCCTCTGCCAGAGGGCGTCAAATGTGAGTGGTGCGCACGATCGACGAAAAATGCGCCTTGGCACGAGGCGCTACCAAATAAAAAGACGCCCGAGGGGAGGGCGTAAATTCACAGAAGCAGCAGATATGATGAAAGACGTCTTGGTGGAAGATGTTACATAGAAAACATACGCCCTGGATGAAGGCGTTAAATAAAAAGGTGCCTTTGTGAAAGGCGTTAATTCAACAATAGCAATAGATTTAATCACAAGCTGGCTGATCCCGGAGAGTGTGTAGTGTGCACAGTGGAGGGTGCCCGTGGGGCACAAAAGAGGGGTACCGTGGGTACCAAAGGGAAAGGGCACGCGTGGGTGCCAAAGGGGAAAGGGCACACGTGGGTGCCAATAGGAAAGGGCACACGTGGGTGCCAAAAGGAGATGGTAATCAAAAGAAAAATAGTGGTTGTCCCACCGTGATCGCCAATTTATGAATCATGGAAAATAATCCACTTTTAAGAATATATATATATATATATATATATATATATATATAGGCATATGCATAAGAAGAATAATGAAAAAGGGAGTAAAAGAGCACGTGGTGCTACTAAGGAGAGTGATCGCCAGAGGGGTTACCTCAATAAGAAGGAAAGATGATCGCGAATACCTGGTGATAATAGGATGCGGGATGGATATGGGTTCCTTCCTCCACCTTCTATCGGCCGGCCGATGAAGGGGGTTTTCCTCTTTGATTACCTTTGAACAAAGAACAAACAAATAAAAAGAAAAGGAGATCATCCAAACGTGAGTGTAGTATCAATCCAAAGATGGAAGATGATGATGAAAGAAGAGCATAAAGCGTGCACCTTTTTGTTTGTTTTTAAAACCCCTAGAGAATTAGGGAGAGGAGAGATGCAATAAAACTAATGCAAGGAAAAGGCTATACGATGATGAGATGAAACGACAAACAACAATGAAGAGAAGAAGAAGTCTCCTGCTGTTCCTGTAAACAGTAAAGGGAAGAAACTTTGCTTCGGATGTGGCAGCAGGAGGAAGCAGAAGAGAAATCAATCTCTCTAAATCTCAATCGCCAGCACCCGTGAGCCTCTCTGTGACAACAGCTCTGCTTCTAACCTCGCATGATAACCTCCCTGTGTCCTCTGTCTAACTCTGTCTATCTCTGTGCACTCGTTCACCTCGCGCGAGATCAACCAGGGGACTCTTTTATAGGGTTTCGATCACAGATGGACACAAATTTAGGAAGATAAGAATAGGCAGTGGTCGTTAACGGTAAGGACTCTAGTTCCCAGATCGAGCAACGTGACCAAGAAAGGCAGGGAACTCTTCAGGAAAGGCGAGTTCAAGCAGGACACGAAAGGGTGAGACACGACCTACCAAAGGGCGTCAATTCAGAATTGACGACCTTCTCAAGGGCGTTAATTCAAAACACGACCGGGATCAAGGCGTCACTTCCTGGATTCAATTATGGTAATAAAAACCTTCTTTATTTGAAAATTGTAAAGAGACGCCTGAAGCAAAGGTGTTAAACAAAAACACGCCCTATGGAAGGACGTTAATAATTGATTTCAATTGGGGTGGGACTCGTAAAATACCAGGAATTGACGCCCGTAACTGTGGTCGTCCTTTTTCAAGAACACGCCCCAGATTAGGTCGCTATTTAAAACACGCCCCTCTTTAAGTCATGAATCACCAAAAATGCAAGAATAAATCAAAAACACACAAAAACAGAAAAACTTTATATTATAGAAATATTGAAGTTCACTTTGGGGCGTTAACATAGCGACATGAGATTTGATCAACAAAGCGTCAATTTTGGCGTGTCTACAAGGAGTTGACACAGTCACACATTGTGCTGCGTATCTGACATATTGGCTTTGCTCGTTCGCCCTCCCCCAGGGAGACGAGACGGTAATCAGGCCGGAGGCCATTTACCCTGCCTGTTTGATGGCTTGGGGGACGAAGTTGTCCTTGTGCCCGGTGGCTCTATGCCTTACATATAAGATGTTGGGGGATTTGCACAAGTCACGGATCCCCACAAATTCACGGACGGTCGGCCCCCTCCATTTCTTCAACGCCTGGGTCTGCACCTTGTTTCCTGAAGCAGCTCCCCGGTCGATGCAGTCGGATCGTCCTGTGCCGCTGATGATCAAATTTGCTAGTGCTGAGCCGTCTTCACTGGCAGACCAACTTTTTGCTATTCGGGGGAAGCTGACTATAGTTTCGACAGATTCCCCAGGAGTTCTGCATTTTTGGAGTTTGGCCGCTAGCTCTAGCCCTCTCGTCAACAGGATGCGGCAATGCCGGTTGTTCGAGACAGATGAATTCATTCACCAGCTCACCGGGACCAAGAGCACGAGGCCAATCTTGGAGCCAGAACTGGTTGATTGGGCACTGTCTATCCGCCCCAGTGTCCTTGTATTTAGAAAGAGCGACTTACTGTGGCTGGAGCCGTACTACCCCTTCCACTTTGGCCGGAATTTCGGATACGACCAGCAGATTCCTTCTTCTTCAGCCCGGTTTAATCTCCCGAACAGACATCGGGCTGGTCAGACGACTACGGAGGAAGTCCGCACATGGTGGGACTACTTCCATCGTCGGGAGGATGTATCCTTCAGGGTGCCAACCCCGGCTCGTCTACCCCGAGTGACTTCGGACTTCATCAAGTGGTGGAATGCACGGACGGGCTTCTACCGAAACTTTCGGAAAGACTGTTGGCATGTTGCCGAACGTCGTTTCTTAGATTTCCAACGGGAGCCTATTTTGGATGTTGATCCATCCTATTTGAAGAAATTGAAGTCCTGGTCCAACACCGAAGTGATGGCATATCTGGAGCCCAGGAAGGCTGCGAAGGGTAGGTCATCAAAGGTTGACCCAAAAATACCGGAGATCCAGAAGGATGACTACATCAAGACTCTCTGGGGGCTATGCCGGGTTAACAGTGACCGGATCGCCCTCCAGATGATTCCCCTCCCGGTGGAGGAACCTCTACCTGCAGTGGCGGGCTGGCGCATAGAAGTTGACAGTTTTCATCCCTATCGGACCTTCATCAGGAGGGAAGATAGACGGGCTGACTTGTATTCCAGCACCCCTTGGATATTCGCCCTTCTTCATTCTCACGGGCTTTCAATTTCTGGTCCATTAGAAGCCATCAGGGACCATCAGCTCCTAGTGTCTTTCAAGTATGTCGACGGCTGGGGATTGGACCACTTGGGCCTATATCACCACTTATCCTCCTGTGGTCATGAAGATTTGGCGCAGCTGGCGGAGAAAAGTGAGAAGATTGGTGACGTGTGATGGCTTATTCGCGAAGCAGCTTCTCGAGATAAGGCGCCCGTATTACTTTACTGGTCGCTCAGACCCCGATATACAGGGCCGCCAGGTAATGCTTGTGTTTCCTTTCAGCCTTAAAGCTGCTCCTTTCATAGTCAATATGCATCTTTCTCACCTATGCGCTTTTGCAGCTCACCTCTCTGTGGAGGTGACCAAACATTACAGGGAGTTGATATCTAAGGCGTAGAAGCCTTCATATTTTAATATTCCAGAGCCAGCTCCGACCACAACACCGCTGCCCCCTGGGGATTCGCGGAAGTGAACCAGGTCCCAGGTCAGGGGGCTATCAGCAAGGCCAAGAAGGCCAAGAGGGCGGACTCCCGCGCTACCCGGGTGCGCCGGAGGAAGGCCGCTGAAGAGGAACCCATAGTCACCCCTCCTCGGGTTCCATAATTCTCTGAGTTTGAGGCTGCTTGGATGCAAGGGCCTGAGGGCGAA
This sequence comes from Amorphophallus konjac, assembly GCA_022559845.1. NCBI lineage: Eukaryota > Viridiplantae > Streptophyta > Magnoliopsida > Alismatales > Araceae > Amorphophallus > Amorphophallus konjac. Next base: position 392,981,641 of record CM040126.1, read on the forward strand.
GGTAACTTCTTGTTCCCGTATGGCTTGTTTGCTTATTTCTGCCACCTCGGTTGATCATCCTTCCTTTTTTTTTAGCTGCTGGCACTACCTCCGCCATTGTCGGGTTGGAGGCGGTGACTGGAGCCGCGGCTGAGGAGAGAGAGGAGGAAGCACCCTCAGCCTCTGTTGAGGGTGACTTGCCTTCACCGACACCTAATCAGGAGATGGAAGGTAACTTGTAGCTTGCCTGTGGAGCTCGGCGATCCATCGTGCTTTCAGTCGGGCCTTGATTGTTTATTGTCTTTTATCTCCAGTCGATGTTCGACCAACGATGCTCCCCGAGGTCGGGGCCATGGCGGGAGCTGCTACTGGAGAGCAGGTGCCTCCAAGGGAAGAATCCCAAGGTATCCAGCCAACTGGTGATTCCGAGGCAGAAACCGCCGAGGAGGTTCTGGCTAAGGGGCCTCCTCCTAGTAGCATGGTTCCCGCTCAGATACTGGAGATTCGAGAACAGGCAGAAGAGTCCTCCTCCTCTGAGCGAGTTGATTATGGTGGCGGCTCCGGTGACGACGAGGGGTTCCCACCGGTTGACACCGAGGCTGAGGATGTTGGGGCCTCTTCAGCTTATGAAAGTGACCTTCTAACATTTAGTCCTCCGAGACTACTGGGAGTCGAGCACGGGCCATCATACCCGACCGCAGGAGGAGGGCCAGAACCTTCAGAGGCCACTTTTGGAGGCCTAAATATAGTGCCGGTCGAGGTAGGAAATGTTTCGACTCCCGCCTGTAGCACTTCTTTTTATTTCCAAGCCAGCTGGCTGACATACACATATGTGATGCAGGCTGAGGTGGTACCGCCAGCTGTGATGGTTCGCATACCCCTTCCTAACTTAGGCATGAGCCGATCGGCCTTTCCACCTGTTGTGCGGCCCATCGCCCTACGGCTTCCATAGACCTATGCTGCTGCAGCGGCCTCAGAGGAGCCCGACGCAACTGCTGGAGTTGGCGACCCGGCCAAGGTTTCGAGGCCTCAAGCCTCGGTCGCCGGTGAAGAACTATTGCTGAAGCCAAGCAGCCCCCCGAAAATAGAAGCGGGAGAAATCATTGCAGAAGATGCCGATGTTACTAAAGCCTTGTCTGTCATAGAAAGCTCCCCTCCTTTAGCAGTCGGTGAGACTGTTCAGGAGGAGCGAGCGCCCTCAGCTGCTGAGACGGCTGTCATAACCTCACCTCAAAGGACGGGCAAGGAAGTCACCATCGTGGAGAGCCCTTCAGCTGTAGCAGCTGCAATTGTCGGGCCGGGCGTCGGCGCTGTGCAGACCATGCCGTCGACGTCTCTCAGGGTGGCCGACGACATCTGGGCCGAGATAGATAGCAAGGTGGACTTTCAGCTCCCCGAGACTTCGCCACTGGGCTTACAATTCTCCAGTGACATGGTGTGGCAGTCTCTGGATAATCTCCAGCGAGCCGTGTCAGCTTCCCCGGGTCTAACCTATGTGCAGCTGAGGGGCCTGATAGAACACCTCTCCCGGTCACTATTAGCATTTGGCTTGCCCAATGGATGATTGGACCCCGCGGGTTGTGATGTTGCTAAAGCACGCCAACAGGCGGGATTTCCTCCGCCTAGAGGTATTTGATCAGCTGGCGGCTGTGAAGCTAGAGAGGGCAGATTGCCGCGCTGCTACCACTTCACTGAGGGTGACCGTGGAGTAGTTGAGAGGTGTTGGCGGCAATATCTCAGAACGTCGGTTGCTCCTCACGGCGTGGATGGAAGAGTTACGCGCGGAACTTGCCAAGGTCGAAGCTGTGTTGCAGGAAGCCGAGCGCCTCGAGGTCTAGACAATGGAAGAAGCTGATCTGGAGGAAGGATGACTTGTCTCGCTGGATGAGAGGTTATCACAGCTGACGGCTATCGAGGCTCGGTTGCAGGAGTTGACCCAATACCCCTCACTAGGCCTCTTGGAGTTGGTAGATATTTTCCGGCACCCTTTGCCGTAGCTTTGCTTTGCTCTGCTTTTTGCATCGAGCTCTGCTTCGTTTTACCTTTGGAGCTTATGTACCCCTGGGGAATGCCCTAGGCACAAATGTATTCTGACGACTCACATTAATGAAACATCTCTGTTTGTTGCCTCAATTGTGACTTCTTTCCCTCTTTTCTTCTCTCTTTTCTTCTGGCCGCTCATCCAAGTCTAGGGATACGCACCGATGGCGCAGGAGAGCGCTCACGCCTTCAGCGAAGGGGTGAGGTGTTCGCTCCACCGCAGCATAGCCGTTCCCGGAACCGAATTTTGGCTAGGGCGGGACATGGGTAGCATAGGCAGATGTGCCTTATGAACTTCGCCAATGAAGACAAAGGGTGTGTTCTAACCATCGACATGGGTTAAATGTCGACGCAATGATACTTTGTTTATTAACGAGGGCAGAAGGCCCAGGTTAGGGGGGGTAGTTGACCGAGCTCGTCGATGGTGATAAGGGTCGAAAAAGGTAGCGACCGATCTTGCCGATGGTGACAAGGGTCAAGAAGGTGGCGATCGATCTTGCCGATGGTGACAAGGGTCAAAAAGGGTAGCGACCGATCTTGCCGATGGTGACAAGGTCGAAAAGGGTAGCGACCGATCTTGCCGATGGTGACAAGGGTCGAAAAGGGTAGCGACCGATCTTACCGATGGTGACAAGGGTCAAAAAAGGTAGCGATCGATATTGCCGATGGTGACAAGGGTGGAAAACGGTAGCGACCGATCTTGCCGATGGTGACAAGGGTCGAAAAGGGTAGTGATCGATCTTGCCGATGGTGACAAGGGTCGAAAAGGGTAGCGACCGATCTTGCCGATGATCACAAGGGTCGAAAAGGGTAGCGACCGATCATGCCGATGGTGACAAGGGTCGAAAAGGGTAGACGGTATTGCCGATGGTGACAAGAACCGGAAGGGGTTGCGACCGATCTTACCGATGGTGACAAGGGTCGAAAAGGGGTAGGAAATATATATATATATATATATATATATATATATATATATATATATATATATATATATATATATATATAGAGGCGGGACATCGGATGAAGACTCCGCTTCGACCCTGTAAAGGGTCTTCAGGACGGAGGATGGATCATCACTATTCATCATTCACTTATAATTTCTTTTTTTTATATTCACATTACTGACCTAAGCGCTCTTTCAGGTTTTCGCCGAAGCCATCCCCCTCTTGCTTTTTCCCATGCCCCCTCTCGGGTTTTCACGTGGCGGGGTACCCGATTTTGCCCGCGACGCCCTTTCGGGTTTTCGCCACCACTGGGTTATAGCCATTTTTGCACTTGTCCTAATATAGGAGCAAGTCTGGCGGGGTATCTCTATTTTTAACCCCATTTTTTTCTCTTTTTTTTGAATTTAGAGTACAGAAGAACTTAACTGCTAGAACGCTGACTGGCCTTGCCGATGATGACAAGGATTGGTCCCTGGTTTAGTTCGTCGACATTGGTTAAATGTCGAAGCAAAAGACATGGTTCATTAACAAAGACGTAAGATCCGAGTTTAAGGGTAGAGGTCGACCGATCTCGCCGATGATGGCGAGGGTCGAACATAGGTTTATTCATCAGCACGGGTCACATGCCGAAGCAAAGGTAGGATTATTAACAGGGACGGAAGGTCCAAGTTAGGGGTAGAGATCGACCGATCTCGCCGATGATGACGAGGGTCGAACATGGGCTTATTCATCAGCATGGGTCACATGCCGAAGAAAAGGTATGATTATTAACAGGGACGGAAGGTCCAAGTTAGGGGTAGAGATTGACCGATCTCGTCGATGATGACGAGGGTCGAACATGGGCTTATTCATCAGCATGGGTCACATGCCGAAGCAAAGGTAGGATTATTAACAGGGACGGAAGGTCCAAGTTAGGGGTAGAGATTGACCGATCTCGCCGATGATGACGAGGGTCGAACATGGGCTTATTCATCAGCATGGGTCACATGCCGAAGTAAAGGTAGGATTATTAACAGGGACGGAAGGTCCAAGTTAGGGGTAGAGATTGACCGATCTCGCCGATGATGACGAGAGTCGAACATGGGTTTGTTAGAGGATCTCCGGTGGGACTTTTGATGATTGTCCCTTTTGGAGCTTCGTCGAGGAAGAAAAAAAGAGAATTTTTTTTTAAATTACCACTTTACTGACTTAAGCGCCCTTTCGGGTTTTCGCCGAAGCCAGCCCCCTCTTGCTTTTGCCCACGAGCCCTCTCGGGTTTTCGCGTGACGGGTACCCTATTTTACCTGTAGCGCCCTTTCGGGTTTTCGCCACAGCTGGGTTATAGCCATTTTTGCACTTGTCCTAATATAGGAGCAAGTCTGGCGGGGTATTTCTATTTTTAACCCCATTTTTCTTTTCGTTTCTTCTTCTTTTTTTTTTGGATATAAAGGGTGGTAGGTCGAAGTATGATGTCCGACCCTTGGTTGATAGTAGACGGCTGTTGGCCGGAGCACCGGGCCTTGTGCCGAGCAGAGCGATTCATTCATTAGCAAGGGCTGGATGCCAATGCAAAGGAATGATCTCTTCGCCGATTCGGGCGTAAGGCCCGTAATGGCAATACGATGTATTCTTTTGAGAGCTCGGCCAGGGCGGAGTGCCATTAGACAAAGGGAAGGTAGCTCGATCTGGTCGGAATGCCGCTAGGCCAAGATAAGGGTAGCTTGGCTAGGGCGGAATGTCACTAGACCAAGGAACGATAGCTCGATCCGGGCGGAGTGCCACTAGACCAAGGAAGGGTAGCTCGGCTAAGGTGGAATGCCACTAGACCAAGATAAGGGCAGCTCGGCTAGGGCGGAGTGCCACTAGACCAAGATAAGGGTAGCTCGGCTAGGGCGGAATGCTACTAGACCAAGATAAGGATAGCTCGATCAAGGCGGAGTGCCACTGAACCAAGATAAGGTTGCTCGGCTAGGGCGGAATGCCACTAGACTAAGGAAAGGTGGCTCGATCAGGGCGGAGTGCCACTAGACCAAGATAAGGGTAGCTCGGCTAGGGCGGGATGCCACTAGACCAAGATAAGGGTAGCTCTGCTAGGACAGAATGCCACTAGACCAAGATAAGGGCAACTTGGCTAGGGCGGAATGCCACTAGACCAAGGAAAGATGGCTCGATCAGGATGGAGTGCCACTAGACCAAGATAAGGGTAGCTCGGCTAGGGCGGAATGCCAGTAGACCAAGATAAGGGTAGCTCGGCTATGGCGGAATGCAACTAGACCAAGACAAGGGCAGCTCGGCTAGGGAGGAATGCCACTAGACCAAGATAAGGGTAGCTCGGCTAGGGCGGAATGCCACTAAACTAAGGAAGAGTAGCTCGATCAGGGCGGAGTGCCACTAGACCAAGATAAGGGTAGCTCGGCTAGGGCGGAATGCCACTAGACCAAGATAAGGTTGCTCGGCTAGCGCGAAATGCCACTAGAACAAGGAAAGATGGCTCGATCAGGCCGGAGTGCCACTAGACCAAGATAAGGGTAGCTCGGCTAGGGCGGAATGCCACTAGACCAAGATAAGGGTAGCTCGATCAGGGCGGAGTGCCACTAGACCAAGACAAGGGTAGCTCGGCTAGGGCGGAATGCCACTAAACCAAGGAAGAGTAGCTCGATCAGGGCGGAGTGCCACTAGACCAAGATAAGGGTAGCTCGGCTAGGGTGGAATGCTACTAGACCAAGATAAGGGTAGCTCGATCAGGGCGGAGTGCCACTAGACCAAGACAAGGGTAGCTCGGCTAGGGCGGAATGCCACTAGACCAAGATAAGGGTAGCTCGGCTAGGGCGGAATGCCACTAGACCAAGATAAGGGTGACGGTCATTCTGGGAATCCCGGTTGAGCTGTATGGTACATCTTTATATGCTTTCCGTTGAGGGGAGAGAACTGCACGACTCCTTTGTGGTCCACCAGGACGTAGGCACCCCCTTCATATACTCGGCGGACGATATATGGTCCGATCCAGTTTTCGACCAACTTCCCCTTGGGATTGGAGGCCATCACTTCTCTTCTTTTAACCATCACCAGGTCTCCTTTCTTGAATTCTTGACCTTTGACCAGCTTATCGAAAGCACGGGTGTCACGCCCCGAACAAGGCGGAAATATCGGGACGTACAGTTAGGGACACGCTGGCAAGAGAGGGAACTAAATCTAAAACAATACACAAGTGCTACAAGATGGAAATGCTAAATGATCATTAATAAACCACGACTAATACAATAATCCTCAAGTTCAACTTAATACAACTGGAATAATCAACCACTAAAACTCAATAACATGACTAAGACTAAAAGCTCTCCAAAACACAACTAAAGAAGATAACACACTACTAACACACTAGAACTGATACACTCAAGACATCACTCCTGCCCTTCCCCATCGGTAAGCGCGTCACCTGAAAAGCCTGGAAAGGGGGAAACAATGGGGTGTGAGCTAACGCTCAGTAGGAAATAACAGACATGTATAAGTGATTAACAGTTTAATTACATTTTCAAAATGTCATGCTACTAATGATAAAAATAATAAAAGATAACGATGATATCACGAAACGAAATTCAAAGATCTTGCAAGGTCAAGAAATATAATGAATAGAATAGTAAGACAAGAATTTACTACAGGAGATAACGATAAAAAGTTGGCCATATCAAGTCAATTCAAGTCATGTCAAGCACGTATGTAATTTCATTTCCACGTCCAAGTAATGAGCAAGTACAGTAACCACAAGTAGAGTATAGAACAGTGACGAGTGGAAAGTGAAAAGTAGTAGAAAGTAATGTAGAGAGTAGTGGAGAGAGTAGTGGACAGTCCTAGATTTAACACATGTCAAGTACTGGTGCCAAATGCCACACCTAGTCATTCACCTCCCAGGGGTACACGTAGTGTTCGGGCGCTCTTCCCAGGACCAGACCGAGCCCTTAATTGTTTGCCAGGCATTGATTTCTTTGGATCAAAGATCCCACGAATCTAGACTTCCACAGTTTATGGCCAGAATTCCAAGGTTTAAACTAAGTAGCAATAACAACTTCAAGTAGGAAGGAGATTCATTTCCAGAATTTCAAGGTAAGTATAATCATCAAGGAGATTGAAATCAAGTCACAACAAGAGTTAATCGTGCTGCGCTACTGTAAAACAGCAGCAATCAAACAAGTTAAACAACATTTTAATCCTAATCATCAAGTTAAGATATCATGATTTAACCATTGTCATTTGTATTAGCCAAAGTGCCAACAAGATAGAACAAGTTGTCGAAGTAAAGGACAAGCTCACAGGAATGAAATAGCATGTATTAACAGAGATTTTAGTTACACCATTAACCACTAATTATGTGGGTTTCTATTTAATCTTGTATGCGTTGAAATGAAGATGATAAACGGTGTGTTTGTACACTAAGTTTGCATGTATGGACCAATGTTAATTGAAACTAAAAAGGGTACATGAATAGATCATTAGTTCCTCAAAAATGTAGTTTTCAAAGTGTTTAGGTTGAATGGTTTGATTCCCCGATGATCCGGATTGATCCCCGGGTCAAATCATCAAAAAAAACGGGTTTACAATGCATGGGTCGACCCTTTGGGTCGACCCCTGGAAAAATTCCAGGGATGGGTCGACCCCTGGGTCGACCCCTGGCTACCTGGCTGCATGGGTCGACCCATGGGTCGACCCCTGCAGGTTGTGGGTCGACCCATTGGGTCGACCCCTGCAAGGCAGCAAGCTGCTGCTTGCAGGGCTGAAATGGGTCGACCCGTGGGTCGACCCCTGGGTTTCCAGACCCAAAACGCGATGAAATCTCCACGAATTTGGGGTCTAAAAGTATTGGGATCATAACCATAGACTCTAGGGTCATTAATATGCATCTTAGGGTCATGAAACATAATTTTAAATCACGAATTTCGATAGGAATCCAATGAAATAAATCCTATTCTATGAAGAACACAAGTGAAGTCTAGCTTGCTAGCATGCTTCTAATAACACACAAAATACTCTAGACATGATCTATAAAAATTGGGGATTTTGATGTCAAAAGAAAGTTAACATGCTATTGATTACATTCATGTATGTTAATTAGAAATTGGGCTGTTATCACCTACCTCAAATTGAAGAAGGAACTCGAAACCTAGAATGAAGAACAACTTGACAGCACCTCACTAAAACTTCGATATCTCCACGGATACCTAATGAAAATTGGGGCTTTTACCACCAATGGAAAGAGCTCGATGAGAGGTACAATCTGCTATACTCATGATCAAGATTTGGTTGAGAATTCCTACCTCAAATTGATTGATCAAAGAAGGATGAAGGGAAGCCAACGGCCTACTGACCGACCTCCACAAATCGAACTAGATCTCTCCAGATCCGAAATTTCAGCGAACCCCACAGCAGCCAAATGAAAGAAGACTCGTAGGGCTTCATTTTGATAGCTCATAGAGCTTCTGGAGCCTTCTGAATTGGGAGTATTTGCTGCTGCAAGCTACGAGTTTAGAAACGGCGCCGAAATCCTTGACTTGACCTAACTATGTCGGCAGCACGTTTTGGGGCTAAGTTTACCTTAAATTGATTAAGGGTAAATGTTCCTTTATGTAATACCTTTCATTTGCCTCTGGAATCACCCCATTTGGTTGAGAAACAAGCTCGAATTTGATGTTCAAAGTTTGGGTGAATAGTAAATTCGAATTTGGGTTAGGTGGGTTATAAGTCAGGCTTAATCCACTGATTAGGGCTAGATAATGATTTAATTAGGCTTACTCCAAGAAGATAAAAGTGTTAGTCGAAACATCTATTATTTAATTACTATTTTTATGAATTTTTATATGGTAAATAAAATTCCACTTCTACTATTCCGTAATTAATTAAATATTAAGTTCGGAAGAATTAGTTCGCTAATTCGGCTTAATAAACGATTGTATTAGGCTTAATTGTAGAAGACAAAGTTGATAAACAAAATTAATTCTACAAGATGTGATTTTTGGGGATTTTTAGAAAATAGTAGAAAAATGACTTATTCTATTAATTAATTAATTAATCTAATTAATTTGGATAATTCTCATTAATTCGAATAACTTCAAATAAATTCTAAATAATTACAAATAACTTTCTAAATAAATTTCTAAAGAATTTGGGGTCTTACACCCTCCCCTACTTAAAGGAATTTGGTCCTCCAAATTCACTGCACTAAAACTGAGAGTAGAAAAAGATCGCTCACCTAGAATAGATCGGGATACCGCTTTCGCATAGTCTCTTCGACTCCCATGTAGCTTCTTCGGTCCCACGCCGACTCCACTGAATCTTGACCATCGGTATCGAACGATTCCGGAGTTGCTGATGCTTCCGGTCCAGAATCTTGACAGGTCTTTCCTCATAGGTCAAATCTTCCTTCAGTTCAAAATCCACTTGTTGAATGATATGAGTGGGATCGTACACATATTTCCGTAACATAGACACATGGAAAACATTATGTACGCCAGACAAATGCGGTGGTAAAGCCAGTCTGTATGCCACCTCTCCCACTCTATCTAGAATCTCGAATGGACCAATGTACCTCGGACTCAGCTTGCCATGAATGCCAAATCTTCGGATCCCTCTCGTCGGAGAGACCTTTAAGAACACATGCTCGCCAACCTGAAATTCAATGCCCTTCTCCTGTTGTCGGCATAACTCTTCTGTCTTGACTGGGCTACTTGTAACCGGTCTCGGATAACACGGATGTTCTGTGATGATTCCGAAACAAGATCTGGTCCAAGCCACTGTTTCTCACCTACCTCGTCCCAACACAACGGGGAACGACAACTTCTACCATATAGTGCTTCAAAAGGAGCCATCTGAATACTAGACTGATAGCTGTTATTGTAAGCAAATTCAATTAATGCCAAATGCTCACTCCAATTACCACCGAAATCAATCATGCAAGCTCGCAACATATCTTCCACTATCTGATTGGTTCTTTCAGTCTGTCCATCTGTCTGTGGATGAAAAGCAGTACTGAAATTCAGACGAGTACCCAAAGACTCTTGCAGTCCCTTCCAGAAATGTGAAGTAAATCTGGGGTCTCGATCAGATACTATATTCACTGGAATACCATGCAATCTCACCACTTCCTTTATATACAAAGCAGCCAATACATCAATCGTCCACTTGGACTTAATTGGTAAGAAATGAGCCGACTTTGTCAATCGATCGACAATCACCCATATCGCATCAAATCCACCACGAGTCCTAGGTAGACCCATAATGAAATCCATGCCAATACTTTCCCACTTCCATTGGGGTATGTCGAGTGGTTTCAATTTCCCTGCTGGTCTGAAATGTTCGGCCTTAACTTGCTGACATACCAAACATCTGCTCACAAAATCTGCAACTTCTCTTTTCATATTCGGCCACCAAAAGGACCTTTTCAAATCTCGGTACATCTTAGTGCCTCCAGGATGAATGGTATATCTGGATCTATGGGCTTCCTCAAGAATTTTGTTCTTTATTGTAGCCTCATCCGGAACACAAGTTCTACCTTTAAATAATAATCTACCATCATCGGCCAACATGAAGTCAGGTCTGCTACTCAAGCTTCCCTTGATCTCTACCAACTCGGGATCATTATCTTGCAAGGACTTGATCTCTATCAATAATTCAGGTTTAAGTTGAATCTGAGCAATCAGGATCCGATCATTGTCAATATTGAGATCCAGACTAGATAATTGTTCCAACAATCTCCATTCTTGTAACATGAGACTTGACAATCTAGCTACCGGCTTCCGGCTTAATGCATCTGCCACAACATTACCTTTGCCAGGATGATACTCAATCGAGAAGTCGAAGTCTTTCAAGTACTCCAACCATCTCCGCTGCCTCATGTTGAGTTCCTTTTGAGAAAATAATACTTCAAACTCTTATGATCTGAAAACACTGTAAAGGTTTCTCCATACAAGTAATGCCTCCATATCTTCAAAGCAAACACGACTGCAGCAAGTTCCAAATCATGAACAGGATAATTATCTTCGTGCTTCCTCAACTGCCTAGAGGAATAGGCAATCACCTTCCCATGCTGCATGAGTACACAGCCTAAGCCAATACCTGAAGCATCAGTATAAACAACAAATCCTCCTTCACCAGAAGGTAAAGCCAAAACAGGTGCAGTAGTCAAACACTCCTTCAGAGTCTGAAAGCTTCGCTGACAATCATCTGACCAATCAAACTTATTCTCCCTGCGGGTTAATCTTGTCATAGGTACTGCAATCTTGGAGAAATCTTGAATAAATCTTCGGTAATAGCCTGCCAGGCCTAGAAACTTCTAACTTCAGTTGCACTAGTAGGCTGCTCCCAATTCTTCACTGCCTCAATCTTCGAAGGATCAACAGAAATACCTTCCTTGGTGATAATATGTCCGAGAAAGGACACTTCTTGTAGCCAGAACTCACACTTACTGAACTTAGCATATAGCTGATGATCTTTCAATAGTTGCAATGCCATTCTCAGATGCTCAGCATGCTCCTCCTCATTCTTAGAATAAATCAGGATGTCATCAATAAAGACTACGACCCATTGATCAAGATAGGGCCGAAATACATCGTTCATCAACTGCATGAAAGCTGCTGGAGCATTCGTTAGACCAAAAGGCATAACGACAAATTCAAAATGACCATACCTGCTGCGGAAAGCTGTTTTATAAATATCCTCTTCCTTAATCCGCAACTGGTGATATCCAGATCGAAGATCGATCTTAGAGAAATATTGAGCTCCCGCTATCTGGTCAAATAACTCGTCAATCCTCGGCAAGGGATATTTGTTCTTGACAGTCTGCTGGTTTATTTGCCGATAATCAATGCACAACCTCATCGAACCATCTTTCTTCCTGACGAATAACACAGGGGCTCCCCACGGAGAAGTACTAGGACGAATAAAACCCTTCTCGAGTAATTCCATCAGTTGCTGCTTCAGTTCCCTCAGTTCCGCAGGAGACATACGATAAGGAGCCTTAGAAATAGGAGCTGTGCCAGGAATAAGATCAATAGAAAAGATAACTTCCCGCTCAGGCGGAAGTCCTGGTAGTTCCTCTGGAAAGACATCAGGAAAATCTCGGACAACAGGAATGTCCTTGATCTCCATCTGCTGCTCAGGAGTTGCACAAACAAAGGCTAGAAAAGCCTCACACCCATGCCTCAAAAGCTTATCAGCTCGAAGAGCCGAAATGAGTGGTACGGAGTTATGGTGCTTGACTCCCGTAAAAGATAAACCAGAATGTCCAGTAAAAGTCACTGAGCTAGAACTACAGTGAACATTGGCCTCATACTTGGCCAACCAATCTGCTCCTAGGATTACATCATAATCCTTCATATCCATGCAGACCAAATCTGCTGGAAAGTTCTGTTCACCTATCATAACCTTACTAGAAGGATAGAAATACTGGATTGTTGATCTAGTGCCAATAGGGGTTGAAATCTCTAACGGAGTATTCATCAAAACAGGTTCCACAGCTAATGACTTAGCAAATCTCCGTGAAATAAAAGAATGTGTTGCACCAGTATCAAAGAGAGCAAACGCGGGCTTATCGATTATAGTAAGGGTACCTTCGACGAGTCCGCCATCATCAGAAATCCCAGTTTCCTCTGCATGTAAAGCTTGAAGCTTGCCTTGTGGTTTCTTGAAGACTAGAGGTTTTGCCGGTGTAGCTTGTTCCGATATGAGAGGACAATTGGGGATACGGTGCTCCTTGCTTCCACATCGCAAACAGGCGCCTAGCTTGCGCCAGCACTCCTCTATCTTGTGACCCGGACGATCACAATAGTTGCACACGCCCTTGAATGGAACAATAGGGCCAGGCTTCTTGTCTTCATGCCTCGGCATCTTGCCCTTCCACGATCCGGACCCGCTCCACGAACCAGGTCCACTAACAGGCCTCTTCTTGGCATACCCGGGTTTGACACTCCCGGAACCCGTAGGTAATTCTTTCTTGGTGCCTTTCCCACGGATTCTCTCCGTCATCTCAAGAGTATCCTCAGAACTTGCGCTTTCCTTACCATCTCGAATAAGTGGAAATCTCCATCGGTGCCAATTGGTTGATATAATGAAGCTTCAAACCATTGAGAAAGCGCTTCGCCTTCATCTTCTCGGTGGAAATGAGATGTGTAGCATATCGAGAAAGCCGTGCGAATTGAGCCTCATACTCTGCCACGGACAAACCTCGCTGTTTCAAGGCCGCGAACTCTGCCGCTTTCTTCTCTTGCACTCTATCGGAAAAATACTTGCTGTTGAAGAATTCCTCGAACTCTTCCCACATAACTTGCCGATCTCCGAGAGTTGCCTTGATAGAATCCCACCAAGTACGTGCATCATGTTCCAGTTGAAATGTGGACAAAAGGACACGCTCCTGGTTGGTGCATTGCATAACTTCAAAGATTCTCCCCATCTCGTCTAGCCAGTGCTCGGCTTGGTCAGGGTCAGTCGAACCAGCGAATCTAGGCGGATTCATTCCGCGGAAGTTCCGGTATAGATCACCGGTGCCATGCTGTGCCGCTCCTGCCTGAGCTACTTGCTGAAGGGCCTGAGTAAGGCCTTGAACCGTACGTTGCAGGTTCCTCCATTCAGCACGATCAGCTGCCATCTACACGAGAAATAGATTACTTAGGTTCAAATAAGATAGATAATTACACGATTAAGAAACGAACTTAACCCAAGTTCTACCCAATCTCACAGGTCAGGTCTTAAACTTTTACAAGGTTAGGGATCTAGTGCACCTAGACACGACCAAAAACTCGGTACCTGGCGGAGGTAATCGGTCCGAAGACCACTCGCGCAAGTGTGCGACCTTCCCGATAGGCGTAGCCTAACGTTCGGACAACACCTTTTGATATACCGGTTATTGGGATGCAATGCAAGGAAACTTAAACTTAGGGAACCTAGGAATGTGAAACCTAGGGCTCTGATACCAACTAAACTGTCACGCCCCGAACAAGGCGGAAATATCGGGACGTACAGTTAGGGACACGCTGGCAAGAGAGGGAACTAAATCTAAAACAATACACAAGTGCTACAAGATGGAAATGCTAAATGATCATTAATAAACCACGACTAATACAATAATCCTCAAGTTCAACTTAATACAACTGGAATAATCAACCACTAAAACTCAATAACATGACTGAGACTAAAAGCTCTCCAAAACACAACTAAAGAAGATAACACACTACTAACACACTAGAACTGATACACTCAAGACATCACTCCTGCCCTTCCCCATCGGTAAGCGCGTCACCTGAAAAGCCTGGAAAGGGGGAAACAACGGGGTGTGAGCTAACGCTCAGTAGGAAATAACAGACATGTATAAGTGATTAACAGTTTAATTACATTTTCAAAATGTCATGCTACAAATGATAAAAACAATAAAAGATAACGATGATATCACGAAACGAAATTCAAAGATCTTGCAAGGTCAAGAAATATAATGAATAGAATAGTAAGACAAGAATTTACTACAGGAGATAACGATAAAAAGTTGGCCATATCAAGTCAATTCAAGTCATGTCAAGCACGTATGTAATTTCATTTCCACGTCCAAGTAATGAGCAAGTACAGTAACCACAAGTAGAGTATAGAACAGTGACGAGTGGAAAGTGAAAAGTAGTAGAAAGTAATGTAGAGAGTAGTGGAGAGAGTAGTGGACAGTCCTAGATTTAACACATGTCAAGTACTGGTGCCAAATGCCACACCTAGTCATTCACCTCCCAGGGGTACACGTAGTGTTCGGGCGCTCTTCCCAGGACCAGACCGAGCCCTTAATTGTTTGCCAGGCATTGATTTCTTTGGATCAAAGATCCCACGAATCTAGACTTCCACAGTTTATGGCCAGAATTCCAAGGTTTAAACTAAGTAGCAATAACAACTTCAAGTAGGAAGGAGATTCATTTCCAGAATTTCAAGGTAAGTATAATCATCAAGGAGATTGAAATCAAGTCACAACAAGAGTTAATCGTGCTGCGCTACTGTAAAACAACAGCAATCAAACAAGTTAAACAACATTTTAATCCTAATCATCAAGTTAAGATATCATGATTTAACCATTGTCATTTGTATTAGCCAAAGTGCCAACAAGATAGAACAAGTTGTCGAAGTAAAGGACAAGCTCACAGGAATGAAATAGCATGTATTAACAGAGATTTTAGTTACACCATTAACCACTAATTATGTGGGTTTCTATTTAATCTTGTATGCGTTGAAATGAAGATGATAAACGGTGTGTTTTTACACTAAGTTTGCATGTATGGACCAATGTTAATTGAAACTAAAAAGGGTACATGAATAGGTCATTAGTTCCTCAAAAATGTAGTTTTCAAAGTGTTTAGGTTGAATGGTTTGATTCCCCGATGATCCGGATTGATCCCCGGGTCAAATCATCAAAAAAAACGGGTTTACAATGCATGGGTCGACCCTTTGGGTTGACCCCTGGAAAAATTCCAGGGATGGGTCGACCCCTGGGTCGACCCCTGGCTACCTGGCTGCATGGGTCGACCCATGGGTCGACCCCTGCAGGTTGTGGGTCGACCCATTGGGTCGACCCCTGCAAGGCAGCAAGCTGCTGCTTGCAGGGCTGAAATGGGTCGACCCGTGGGTCGACCCCTGGGTTTCCAGACCCAAAAAGCGATGAAATCTCCACGAATTTGGGGTCTAAAAGTATTGAGATCATAACCATAGACTCTAGGGTCATTAATATGCATCTTAGGGTCATGAAACACAATTTTAAATCACGAATTTCGATAGGAATCCAATGAAATAAATCCTATTCTATGAAGAACACAAGTGAAGTCTAGCTTGCTAGCATGCTTCTAATAACACACAAAATACTCTAGACATGATCTATAAAAATTGGGGATTTTGATGTCAAAAGAAAGTTAACATGCTATTGATTACATTCATGTATGTTAATTAGAAATTGGGCTGTTATCACCTACCTCAAATTGAAGAAGGAACTTGAAACCTAGAATAAGAACAACTTGACAGCACCTCACTAAAACTTCGATATCTCCACGGATACCTAATGAAAATTGGGGCTTTTACCACCAATGGAAAGAGCTCGATGAGAGGTACAATCTGCTATACTCATGATCAAGATTTGGTTGAGAATTCCTACCTCAAATTGATTGATCAAAGAAGGATGAAGGGAAGCCAACGGCCTACTGACCGACCTCCACAAATCGAACTAGATCTCTCCAGATCCGAAATTTCAGCGAACCCCACAGCAGCCAAATGAAAGAAGACTCGTAGGGCTTCATTTTGATAGCTCATAGAGCTTCTGGAGCCTTCTGAATTGGGAGTATTTGCTGCTGCAAGCTACGAGTTTAGAAACGGCGCCGAAATCCTTGACTTGACCTAACTATGTCGGCAGCACGTTTTGGGGCTAAGTTTACCTCAAATTGATTGAGGGTAAATGTTCCTTTATGTAATACCTTTCATTTGCCTCTGGAATCACCCCATTTGGTTGAGAAACAAGCTCGAATTTGATGTTCAAAGTTTGGGTGAATAGTAAATTCGAATTTGGGTTAGGTGGGTTATAAGTCAGGCTTAATCCACTGATTAGGGCTAGATAATGATTTAATTAGGCTTACTCCAAGAAGATAAAAGTGTTAGTCGAAACATCTATTATTTAATTACTATTTTTATGAATTTTTATATGGTAAATAAAATTCCACTTCTACTATTCCGTAATTAATTAAATATTAAGTTCGGAAGAATTAGTTCACTAATTCGGCTTAATAAACGATTGTATTAGGCTTAATTGTAGAAGACAAAGTTGATAAACAAAATTAATTCTACAAGATGTGATTTTTGGGGATTTTTAGAAAATAGTAGAAAAATGACTTATTCTATTAATTAATTAATTAATCTAATTAATTTGGATAATTCTCATTAATTCGAATAACTTCAAATAAATTCCAAATAATTACAAATAACTTTCTAAATAAATTTCTAAAGAATTTGGGGTCTTACAACGGGCCATGCGAGCTTGGTAGAGTTGGATGTTTTGTTGTGCCCAGAGGCGTTTTCCTTCGAGCTCGGCGAGCTCTTCCAATCTTCTTTCTGCATTTGTCTGTTCACCGCTGGCTAGTCCATGCTAGATGGCGACTCGCAGCGAAGGAACTTCTAATTCGATCGGCACCACAGCCTCTGACCCATAGACGAGGGAGAAAGGCGAACAGCCGATTGGGGTTTTGTAGACAGTACGATAGGCCCAGAGCGCTTCGTACATCCTTTCTTCCCAATCTTTTTTATTAGACTTGACAGTCTTTGCCAGCAACGTGCATAGTGTCTTGTTGAAGGCTTCTGCAAGTCCATTGGCTTGAGGGTTGTAGGGGGACGATGTCCTCCAGTCAATCTTGTATTTGTCGGCTAGCCGATAAACCTTCTGGTTTCTGAAATGGCTGTCATTATCAGAGATGATTCGGCTGGGGATCCCAAACCGAAATATTATATTATGTCGGAAGAATCTTGCGACTAGTTCCCCCGTCACATCTCTCAATGCGACCGCCTCCGCCCATCTGGAGAAGTAGTCTGTAGCTGCTAAGATATATTTGCACCCTGATGAAGATGCTGGTAGCGGCCCTACCACGTCCGTGCCCCACTGGGCCAACGGCCAGCTTGGCAAGGTGGGATGCAGTGGCACTGCAGGTCACCTTGCCACGTTAGCGTGTTCTTGACACTTCTGACAAGCTTTGGCAAACTTGCAGCAATCATCAAACATAGTGGGCCAATAGTAACCCAATTTCTTTATCGCAATTTTCATCTTTGGGCCAGCCTGGTGTGCTCCAGCTGATCCCGCATGGATTTCTTGCATCACCTGTCCCGCCTCTGTTGAAGACAAGTAACGAAGTAGGACTTTCCTTCGGGCATCCGCCATTATTCGGAACAAGGTTCCGCTTCTCATCTCATAAGAGTCTTTGACCCTCAAGAGCTTCATTCTCTGTTCTTTCTCTCTTGGGAGCTGTTGGTGTTGAAACCACTGCAGGAGATGTTCTCGCCAATCGGGCTGCTGAACCTTCTCGACGACTGCCACCTCAATTGCTTGCTCGTCGGCTAAGACTTCTGTTACACTGGGGACTTGCCGGCGGTTGATCACCGTTATATTCAGGCTTGCGTCTGGCGGGACTGCCAACGAACTTGCCAGCTTAGCGAGGGCGTCTGCCTGAGCATTCTGGCCTCGGTTGATATGCTTGATGCTGATGAAGTAGAATCTCGACATCAGGCGGGTTGCCAGGTGATGATAGGAGAGAAGTTCTTGCTTTCGCACATCGAACTCTCCTTCCAGTTATTTTATAACTAGCATGGAGTCTCCGAATGCTTCCAGCATCTCAATTCCCATGGATAGAGCAATTTGCAACCCGATTATCAGGGCTTCATACTCTACTTCGTTGTTCATGCAATACTTGTTTATCGAGCAAGATGTGTGCACCACTTCCCCCTCTGGGGATTTCAGGACTATGCCTGCTCCTGCCCTGACCCTGGCCGATCCAGTGGCAGAGGTGTCAATTCTGGAAGCGCCATCGAAATATAGCTGCCATAAGGAGGGCTGCACCTGAACGGCTTCCAGGGTTTCATCTTCAGGAAGCTCCGGTTCCAGCGGGCAGTCCCCGGGTACTGGGTGCTTAGCGAAGAAGTCTGCAATAGCTTGGCCCTTGACAGCCTTGCGCAGCACATAGGAGATGTCAAACTCCATAAGGATTACTGCCCATTTGCCCAGGCGACCTTTGAGTGCTGGCTGGGACATAATATATTTCAGGGGTCCTCTTTGGATACCAGGCTGATTTCATGCGACAACATGTAGTGTCGAAGCTTCTTAACTGCGAAGACCAGTGCTAGACAGACCTTCTCAATATAAGTATATTTCTCCTCAGTTCTGACCAGTCTCCGACTGAGGTAATAGAGGGCTTGCTCTTTTCCTTCTTCATTATTCTGGGCCAGCATTGCCCCCAGAGAGTTATGTGTAGCTGCTATATATAGTATCAATGGCCGTCCTTTCACCGGTGCGCCCAGCACTGGAGGAGTCTTCAGATAGTCTTTCAGCTTGTCGAAGGCTGTCTGGCAATCTTCATCCCAATAAAAGGGAACATCTTTCATCATCAGTTTGTGGAAAGGCTGGCATCGCCCTGACAAATTGGAAATGAACCGCCGGATATAAGCCAAGCGGCCCTGTAGTGATCTCAACTCGGAGAGGTTCCTTGGTGGAGGTAACTCCTGAATTGCTTTGATTTTTGCGGGGTCTATCTCGATCCCCCAATATCGAATAATGAAGCCCAAGAATTTTTCGCTCGATACCCCGAATGCACACTTCATGGGGTTCATCTTCAGCTCATGCTGCCTCAGCCTCTGAAAGATAATACGGAGGTCTTGCAGATGATCTTCTTTTCTTCTGGTTTTGACCACCAGATCATCTATGTAGCACTCGACCTTGTGGTAGAGTAACTCATCAAAGATTTTGGTCATTGCGCGCTGATAAGTTGCGCTAGCATTCTTCAGCCCGAACGGCATCCTCTTATAGTGATAAATGCCTTTAGGGGTTCGGAAAGCAGTATGGACCCGGTCATGCTCCACGATCCAAATCTGGTTGTAACCGGATGACCCGTCCATGAATGACAGGGCCTCATGACCGGTTGTAGCATCGGTCATGACTTCCGTTATTGGCACCGGAAAGTCATCTTTGGGGCAGGCTTTATTTAGATCTCGGAAGTCAACACATATCTGGATCTGTCCATTCTTCTTTTTCATGGGGACGATATTCGCCAGCCATGTGGTGTACTGGTTTTCTTCAACAAATCCCACGTCAATAAGCTTGTCGACTTCAGCACAAATTTGAGTAATGAGTTCTGGCCTCATGCGCCGCGGTGGTTGCTTCACCGGCTCGGCCTCATGGCTGATTGCCAGCTCATGTTGTGAGACAACGGGATTTAGACCGGGCATTTCTTTGTAAGTCCAGGCGAAGCAATCCCGGTACTCCAGCAACAGATGGGTGTACAGCTCCCGTTCTTCTGGGGATAGTTGGGCACTGAGGAAGGTAGGCCTAGGGTCCTCCACATTTCCCAAGTTGACTTCTATCAGTTCATCGACTGTGGCTTGGCCTCCGTCTTTCATCTCCAGAGGTGCCGGTGGGAGGTCAATGAAGTCTGGAATACCATCTTGAGGGTTTAGTACTTCGACTTCCTCGTCAGACACCACCAGAGCTTCTTGAGGATGTTGAATACGTGTGCACCATGATTACTATTATGGTTTTGATGATAGCACCTACTATACGTCATACTGTGCTTGCATATGATGTCATTGTGTATTTGTTTAAACAACCAGTCATTTCATCGAACATGTTGTGTGCATGAGCAGTGCATGGTTTTTGATAGCAAATACTAAGTCACATTGTGTTTGCATATGACGTCATTATGCATCTGTTTAAACAGTTAGTCATTTCATCGAACAGGTTGTGTGCATGAGCAATGCATCAGTGCATACCATTGTTCATATCTTGCATTGGTTCATTCATATAGTTGGTGCATCTCTTATGCTGCTACACATAAAGTCTATACATTGGATTGCATAGCATGCCATGCAAAGTCTATACATTCTTCATGCATATCCATTAACAAGTCTATACATTGGATTGCATAGCTTGCCATGCAAAGTCTATACATTCTCCATGCATCTTCATTACTAAGTCTATACATCCTGCAACTCAAAGTCTATACATCATCCTGTTGTAGGCACATCAAGTCTATACATCAGCAAGTCTATACATCTAACAACGTTTGTACACTAAGATTCATCAAGTCTATACAGCAGCAAGTCTGTACATTCTTCGCCAGCAAGTCTATACATCATAAAGTCTATACAGCCAGCAAGTCTATACATCCAACAAAGTCTGTACACTCGGATTCATCAAGTCTATACATCCAACAAAGTTTGTACACTCGGCTTCAGCAACTCTATACATCCAACAAAGTCTATACGTTGGATGAAGTCTATACGTTGGATGGCTGCTGCTCAAAGTCTTTACATTGGACGAAGTCTATACGTTGGACAAAGTCTGTATGTTGCTGAACATGAAGTCTGTACGTTGGCTGCCTAGCACAACACAAAGTCTATATGTTGGACAAAGTCTGTACGTTGCTGAACATGAAGTCTGTATGTTGGCTGCCTAGCACAACTCGAAGTCTATACGTTGCTGCACACAAAGTCTATACGTTGCTGCAGATGAAGTCTGTATGTTGGACAAAGTCTGTACGTTGGTTGATGGTTGCAACACAAGTCTATACATTGGCCGACTGCTTCACACGTAAACTCTATACATTGCGTTTTGTTGTGTTCGTGCATCAAGTTACCAAGTCTATACATTCATGAAGCAAGTCTGTACAGGCTCATGCATGCTCCAGGTGTTAAGTCTGTACAGAGTTCATACATGCACACAAAGTCCACACATCCATCAATAGCCAAGGTCAAATGCACAAAGAAGTATAGCCAAGAGAATCCAAGGTTAAAGACTCAGTTGATACCTTCTATACTGTCAAGGGTGATGCCACAAACATGCACGGGCTGCTAATGGAGTTGAACGACGGAGCTGAAGCGGATAACGGACCGACCCGAGCAAGCCCGGGTTCTGCCTAGCTGGCGGTCGACCGCCAGCACAGGGGCAGTCGACCGCCCCAGCCAGCAGACTCCCGTCTGTAGTTCTGTCAGCTGCAGGTCGACCGCCAGCCAGTAGCGATCGACCGAAAATCCCAGGGACCGCCCGTTTGCAGATTTCTCAGTAGTGGTCGACCGCCAGAAGCTGTAGGTCGACCGCCAGTCCCGAGCCATCAATTGTTGACTTTTGTTTCCACTTCGAAAAGGGCCATTCAACATGGATTTGTTTAATCTAAAAGTCACTTAATCACCCATGATTTATGGATCTGGTCTGGGGCTTATCTATAGACCATTCAAAGTCTATAAAACTAATACAAGAGGGTTAGAAACCCTAGTTGATGCAGTTGATGAAGTGAATCAAAGAGAGCTCAAGGGAGGCCATTTCGCAAGCACTGTAGCACCTCCGTGAACAGTACTTCGGGCTGGAGTTCTTCATCTTTCCAAGGTGATTCAAGCTCAGATCTGAAGCCAAGCAACCTCCAAGCAAGCAAGAAGCATTCAAGGCTCTCAAAGGAGATTCAAAGGTGATCAAAGCTACATCCATACACCTCTTCATCAACTCAAGGAGATTCAAGAAAAGATCAAGCTACATCCAATATTCTTCTTCATCAAATTCAAGAAAAGATCAAGCTACATCCAATATTCTTCTTCATCAACTCAAGGAGATTCAAAGGAAAGATCAAGCTACATCCTATATCTGCTCCATCAACTCAAAAGGATCAAAGGAAGATCAAATCCTCAAAATATTCAAGATCCAACAATCTCAGACAAGATCTAATTCATTCTAGCATATCTTCATGTCTTGTTTGAGCATTTTCATCTTGTTTCTTTCTTCATTTCATTCAATCTATTGAAACTAAAGATCGTCCCTACCGGTGGTTAGTAGGAAGGCAATCAGGAGTTCTCCGATCTGTGGTGTAGCCGTCCCTGCCAGCTTTGTGTGTAGGAAGATAGAAAGATGGTTTTCTCTATTCTGTGGTTTGGGGCGTGTCCCCGGTCAAGCTGTGAGTCAGCAAGGAAGCCTCACCGGGTTTTGGTGAGGGGTGGACGTAGGTTGCGGGGTTGCAACTGAACCACCTTTAAATCCCTGTGTTGTGGGTTGTTTATCGTGTGTGATTGATTTATATCTTCTAACCCCATTCACAGGTTCGTGTGCTTCCATACTTGGTTAGATTGTTCACACACATATGCACTTTGAGTAATCAACATATCACACACACACACGCACGGTTGTTGCAAGCTATTGCATGCTCTAGTGTTATGCTTTATGATCCCTGCACTACAAGGCTTATTTCTTTCAAGATCACAAATGTGCTTAAAGAAGTGTGGACGTTTCATAGCTTGTAATCCAAGTATTTTCATTTGAAGCATGTGGACGTGCAAAATTACACGTCCACGTGTCCCGCTAAGCCCCGCATTAATGTCAAAGTCAAAGGAAGAAGACCCGGAGAGAATGGCCATCCAGGGCTCCGGGAAGATACTACCGCCCGACAAATCCCCGCATTCGCACGGGCGCATTAAGAGACCAAGAAGTCACAGGATGTCCTCCTGAATTAACACACTGATAGGGACCCTCCCTTGGGCCCTTAACGGTGAAGAAATATCTCGAAGAATGCACGGCTTCAAGCTACTTAAGCAAGAGCAAAGGCCCTCCAGCGGCACGGGCCTGAGGCCCTTCAGCGGCACGACCATAAACCCCCAGCGGCACGGCCCTTCAGCCTTTCAGCGGCACGGCCATGTGGCCCTCCAGCGGCACGGCCATCTAGCCCTTCAGCGGCACGCTTCATTCAGGGTTTCACCATGTCTATACATCCGTCAGCTGAAGTCTATACACTCATGTCTGAAGTCTGTACAGGCTCATGCATGCTCATAGTGTGAAGTCTGTACAAAGTTCAGGCAAACGCGAAGTCTACACACTCATGTGGCAAGTCCGTACAGAGTTCAGGCAAACACGAAGTCTATACATCCGAGCTCCAAGTCTGTACGTTGGTAGTTGCACAATCGAAGTCTGTACATTCACCAGTTCAACTTCCAAGTCCATACATTGGTGAAGTCTGTACATTCACCAGTTCAACTTTCAAGTCCATACATTGGTGAAATCTGTACATCCACCAGTTCAACATCCAAGTCCATACATTGGTGAAGTCTGTACATCTGTCGGTGGAGCTTCCAAGTCTGTACATCGGCCCCTGCAAGTCTATACATTGCAGCTGAGTTGAAGTCTGTATGGCCTTTGCTTTGCCAAAGTCCAAACATTGATGAAGTCTGTACACTGCTTTTGACGCAGGCCCCTACAAGTCTATACATTGCAGCTGAGTTGAAGTATGTACAACCTTTGATTTGCCAAAGTCTAGACATTGTGAACTCTCAAGTCTGTACATCGTCCGGTTGCCTTGCCCACGAAGTCTATACACTCATTCACCAAGTCTTGGCCCTTCCAGCGGCACAGGACTTCCTGGCCCCTTCAGCGACAAGGCCTTTGGCCCTTTAGCGGCACAGCCTTTCTGCCCTCAATGCCATGCGCCCTTTCCCCAGCGGCACAGCACTGAAAGCCTCCCGACGGCATGCACCGGCAGAAGACACAACGGTCAATAGGCAGACCCATTGGCGCGCAGTCCAGCCACTTCGAAGCCAGCTAGCGCCTGTCTCCGTGTCACCTTCTGGCTGGAGGAGGGGAGATCTTCGCCTGACGAGGAAGATACCAAAGTCAACCTCGGATGGCAGTGCCATCATGAGGCGACCTCGTCAACCGCCCGCATATAAAAGGCCCCCCATAGACAGGAAGAAGGGGGGGATTTTCTGCTAGAGAAAAAAAACACAGAAAGAGAAGAGAGCATCTTCGTGCGAAGAGGCCCGTTCGAGGCAAGGAAGAAGAGAAGAAGAAGGTAGAGGAAATGTAGGAAGAAGAGAGGAGTGTTGCATGTAGCAGAGGGGGGAGGAATAGAGGATAGGGAATGGTTACCCTTCCTCGTTCCAACCCTCTCTCCAACTCTTTTTTTTATTCTTTGTTTTCTTCCCTCCGTTTGTTCAGGGATGCATTGTATGATGTGTGGTCTTCGGGCCATGATTCCTTTTTTTTTATCGTCCTGAATCTTCCATGAATGAAATGGTGTTTGGTTCTGCTTCTTACTGCATTTGTTATCTTCTTCTCACCGGTCTCTTGTGGTTTTGCTTTCTCTTCCCTCAACCTCCCAACTCCCTGTTCTACTTGATTTCCCATAGCGCTGGTCTATGCAGTCAATAGAGTATGGCCAGCTTCGTCCCTCTTCAATGGCTCTCCGTTGCACAACAACCCTTGATATCCCCTTCTATCTCAGGTCTGTGGGAGCCCATTCTCTTTGATACATTGGGGTCACGTGATGCCCAGAGCATCCTCCTTTGCCCTCCCTCGGGACCAGTGGCATGCCCACACACCCTTAAGCTCTCAGTCACTCTACCACTCAGGCCCCCCCAGCGGTACGCCTCCCTCATTTGGCTATTCGGCAGTACAGCCTTCCTTGAGTCTGCCTGGCGACACACTCTCCTTAGGGCCATTCAGCGGTGCACCCTTTCTCTTCTTGTTAGCGGCACACTTCCCTTCCTTGGCCACCCAGCGGCACACCCTTGAACTGTCAGCCCGGTACTCTTTGGCCACCACCTCCCTGGTATACTCATAGCTTGCATCAGTCTACTGGTTCCTTGTTCGCTGTTTTCTTTGAGTTTTCTGAGGTTTCCCTAAAGGCGGCTGCTCAGGCACCCTCCTCAGATGTTGGTTCATGCCACCCCCGTGGGCATGTTCCTTGTTATTCCTTTACCTCCCGGGTCAGGGGGAGGTGCTGCCGAATTTTTGCCAGGAATAACAATCAATCTAAAAAAGATGAAAAGAAGCGGCAGACATATGGACTGAGCAACAGTGAAAACATTCTAATCAACTAAAAGAACTATGCAAGATTCAAGGAGCTGAACTGAACGAGACTTTAAGCACTGCATTGCTAAAATATGACTTGGGACTCAATCTCATGATAGGAAACTGAAAGCTTAACCATATAAGATGCTTCATTCTGAGCTGAACAGGGAACCCTCTCTTGAGTCCTGGCCACCCCTTTAGCGGCACACTCTGCCTGGTTTCGTTTGCCACTTTTCCCAGCGGTACACTCTCCTTTACCTTCAGCAGCACATCTTCTATCCTCCAGCGGTACGCTCCCCTTTGGCCCTCTAACGGTGCACTCCCCCAATTCCATTCCCAGCGGTACGCCCCCCCTTGCTGTCTGAGCGGTACCCATCCTCCCAGCGTTCCATCAAGTCTATACATCGCTGCATCATTCACACTCAAAGTCTGTACATCATCTTCTTGTTTATGCATTGCATCATTTGAATTGAAGTCTGTACAGCCTATGCATGAAGTCTGCACACCGTCTGATTGCACACACTTATAAGTCTACATTGGCAGCTCTACCTATGTTGCACTCATAAGTCCATATGTTGTGAACTCTCAAGTCTGTACAGACCTCGCTTTGCTCAAGTCTGTACATCATCTAGTTGTCTTGGCTAAGTCTATACGTTGATTGTCTGCCCACGCATCACTCCTTCGGTAAGTCCATACATTGTGAAAGTCTATACATTCCTCATTGGCTTGCTTCATGCACCAAGTCTGCACATTCCTTTCTAAAGTCTGTACGTTCCATTGCATGAAGTCTGCACATTCCACGCTAGCGAAGTCTGTCTAAGTCTATACATTGCTTCTTCATGCATCGCACGAAGTCTGCACATTGTGTGATGCATGCTCATCAAGTCCATACACTGGCTAGTCTGCACAAGTGTGTAAGTCTATACATTGGCTGCCGAATGCTCTTCAAGTATACAGATCGCAACATGCCTTCGTTTCAAGTCTAAACAGTGCATCATGCGCTTCAAAGCATTTCCAAGTCTATACACTGCACCGTCTCATTCATTGTCTTGCAAAGTCCATACATCACCGCTATGTGTGTGCATCATTGAGCAAGTATATACATCGTGTGCATCTCGCTGCTAAGTCTATACGTTCACTGTACCGCTTGTCAAGTCTATACATCGTCCGTTGCATAACACGCAAGTCTGTACAGCCCTCGTGGCTTGTTCGCGCACCGTCTCCTCCAGCCCTTCCAGCGGTACGCTCCCAGCCCCCCGGCGGTGCGCTCCACAGTCTTCCAGCAGTACGCTCTCAATCCCCCAGCGGTACGCTCCACCCTTTACCCTTCAGCGGTACGCTCCCCAGCGGTACACCCTTCTTTACACTTTGAACTGCACACACCATTCATCTCTCAGTGGTACACCCTAGTCTCTATCATCTCCCCTACGAATACACACAGGTATGCAATAAAAAAAGGGAGGGGGCTATATGATAAAGGAACAATGAACAATAATAATAATAATGAGATAAAAGGGGTGGTTCCAACCAAGATGACAACAAGGGAAAATAATAACAAAGAAAGGGTAGTGTTAACAAATAAATGTTAATAACAAGCATCGACAATCATCGCGAATACGATAATGTGGCAGCAGTCTCTCCTTCCTGGATTCCGAATCCGGGGATATTAATGGTGCTCCTGTAGGCCGAAAGTCACTCCCGGGAGTTCTCTCTCTTGTCATGGTGACCGCCCGGTCTTACCTCGGGCCGATAATTCATCAGGGTCCCCTCCCTCGTCAGGATCCGATTTGCCTCCCTATATTAAAATTGCCGTCCCTCGGCAAACATTTGTACGGATTCGTCTCCCGGGTTATCGTCTCATTTTCTGTGTGAACTTGTGTCTAAACATGAAATGGTCCATCAGTGACCGACATGACCCGAGTATTCAGGCCCCCACCTCGGGCTCACCGCATAACCCGACGGGTGGTTTCCTTCCCGCGTTAATCAGTATTTCTTTCGACCGTGGAGCCCTTATTTCTGGCAATTAATCAAGGGTATTCCCCTCTCCGAGGGGATGTAAATGACGTTGTGGCCTTTATGGCACAACGGGTCTCAGTCCCGACCCGAACCACACAATCGCCTGACTGAGTCAGATCGAGCGCACCATGGGCTCTCCGAAGCCCGAACAAATCGTCACTTTGTGACTGGCACGCCCACGCACTTAATAAACCAATAAATAAATAAAATCACATCTTTTAATAAAAAGTGCGTCCACAAGTCTGGCACGCCCGGTGGGACTGGATCACCCTTTATCTTTTTTCCGGAACCAAGGGCTCCACAGCCACTTTCTTGTAATGCTGATTCCCTAATTTGCAAATGCAGGTTGCGTTACGGACATCCAGATGGCTCTCACTTTCGGCCACCAACCCGTCGAGAGTCACGTGCAGAACGGCTACATGGCCGTCCCTCTCACCTTCGGGAGCTTCCCTCCCTCAGTTGGCTTCCCCAACTTTTTGGGAGTGGCCTTCACTCACCTGTTGGACGTGGAAGCGTCTGACGGAATCAAGAACGATGCCTCCATCCAGGGGGCCACCGAAGTTGCTGCCAGCCGACCAATGGCCGAATCCCCCAAGGCTGCCCCTATGAAGATATTGGGCTGCAACGTGCACCATGTGCATGAAGCCACCGACCCATCTCGCCCAGGCTCGGCTTCCCATCAGAGAAGGCTCCGGAGGAGTCATGCAACCACATCATCCCGAGGCCGGGTCTCCGGCACCGGCAAGTCTGCTATCGTCGGAACGCTCCGAGTGCATCTTTCCAGGCGGCGCTCTGAAGCAATCCCGGATCGCATCGTACCCGCCGTTCCAGTGCGTAACTCCTTCCAGCCACTGGGGAAGATGAAGGGCAGGATGACGCTCGCAGCTCCAGCCACAGTCCCACAGCACCGATCGGCCCCTAGGCCGACTAAGGGCAAGCAGGCGTGGATTCCCAAGGCGGCCCGGGCCATTTCACCGGCATAGGCGGGACCCAGCACCTTTCGCCCGGCAAGGGCTCAACAAGTAGACCGGGTCAAGGCATCGACCCCCGTCTATCAGCCGGCATCGGCCACACTGACCCCACCAGAGAATACCCACCGTTGACACCACCGACGTCACTACCAGGCTGCCCGTGAGGAGCCTGCAGCCTACATGCCCATTACTGTCAACAGGGCCACACCACTGCTTCTCCTCCAGATCAAGACTGGGAAGGGGTGGAGCAGGCCATGAGAAACTATCTGCGGGGCCTAGGGAGCACTCCACTGGGTCGTCAGAGATTGCTTGGGGCAGTAGCCTCGGCATTTGAAGAAGAAGAAGCCCGATCCGTGCCTAATGCCGCGTCGAGGAACTGCTCCGAGGAGCGCTATCAGTCCCCGCCGAGGGAAGAGGCGAGGCCGCGGGGGTCGGTCTTTGACAGATTGGTCTTCCCAGGAAGGCCGTCAAGGAGAGCAACAAGAAAAGGCGGGGACATAAGGGTCTACACTTGCAATATGGCAGGAGTGTCCGGCCGGTACAGGGCCTTACCGACCAAGCCCGAAGAAATGGCCAGACTTGCGGCAAGGCCAGGACCTCTCACCAGAAGAAGGAAGGCAGTAACCGAAAAGACACAAGCTCACATTGAAGGAACTGTCTATGGGGAATCGTCGATGGCCCTGGCCGCCAACGTCATTACTGAAGGTACCACGGGAGGACCATCCACTTCCACCGAGGAGGCGCCAGCTGAAGAAAGAGGGGGCACCCCCAGCCTCTCAATGAGTGACCCCGCTGTATTACTCATGATGCAGCAATATCAAAGAGAGATCGAGTTGCTAAAAAAGCAGTTGACCGACAGAACGGCTCAACCCTCAACGTCCGGGCAAACCGAAGCACTACCAGAGACCCCTGGGGGTAACGGTCAGGCCTCGGAAGCTTCTCCACAGGCGACGGTGTCTCCGCCGATCTCCGGCTACACCAGGGGCATACCCCTGCACCAGCCATAGCATATAACTCCGGCCCCACCGCCGAACCTACCGTTCCAGGGATCCACTATGGCGCCTCAGGCGACAGTGTTAACGACGCCACTGGCGCAACCGGCTCATTTCTACCTGAACCCGGTGGACCCGGCGACGGTGAACAGACTCATGTTGGAACAGATAATAGACATGAAGCTGGCAAAGAGGGGCGATAGTGATTGCACGCCCTTTGATGTGTATCGGGTACCTTATCCAGCACACTATGCTGCAAGGAGGCTCCCGGTCGGCATCACCAAACCGCCGAAATTTGAAAAGTTTAATGGGCAAGGGTCTCCCAGGGAGCACATCGCCTACTATGTGAATATTATGGGGGATTTAGCTGCAGATGAAGCCTATCTCCTCAAATTCTTTGGCTCAACACTTACCGGGCTTGCTTTCGAATGGTACTCGAGCCTGCCCGCCGGGTCCATTGTAGACTGGCCCGACATGCAGAAGAAATTTAAAGAAAGGTTCTACATAGCTGAACGGGAGGTCACCGTGGCAGAACTCTACGCCACAAAGCAAAGAAGTGATGAGTCGGCACTCGACTACATAAAGAGGTGGAGGAACCTCAGTATGAGATGCAGGCATCCCCCGCATCAGGAGGACGCGGTGCAAATTTGTAAACAGAACCTGAAGAAAGAAATCCTTGAGAGAATGATCGGTGCGGAAATAAAGTCATTTGATCGCTTAAACAATATAGTGGCGGAGATCGAGGCATTCCTTGCTCGATACTCTTCCTCTCCAACATCATCAAGTCAAAGGGCCAGACAAGCCGAGAAGAAGCCGATGCCGCCAGAAGTCCACACATTGGACTTCCAAGCTTTTGAGAAACAGACGGAGAAGGCCAAGGAGACGGCCAACCCACCTCCAGCCAGGGCTACTGAACGACGGGAAGGTCCTTCCCTGCGGGAGAAAATGAGGAATAAGTTGTATTCTTTTCCTCGAGATAAGTCCTGGATCTTGTTTGAATGGGCCACCAGATACAATAAAATTACATTGCCAGAACCAAAGAGGCCTGGCGACATAAAAAGAAAGGATGATCCTCGTTTCTGCCCGTACCACCAGATGCTGGGGCATACTATCGAGGAGTGTTACATCTTCAAGGATGTCATTGAATCCTTGGTGAAGAAGGGAGAACTGGACATGGGGGAGCACAAGGTGGATCCTCCGCAGCCACATGAGATGCCAAACCTCGGCACTTCTGTTAACATGATCTCTCTTTACCAGCAGCTGCCTGAGGAATGGGCAGAGGCTAGTACAGCAGCAACCTATGAAGCCTTTGTCATGGCACCGGCTCAAGACCAAGGAGGTTGGCAGGCTGCGCCGACGAGGAATAGAAGAAGAAGGCAGGCCCCTCGGCCCACGTCGGAGGTTCATATAAGGGGTGTCACACCTCGACCAGTCCCACCACTAGTGACGCCTGTATGGCATGATACAACCCCCCGGATAGTCATGAGGCGCTTCACCAACAACAATAAGAAACATACCCCGATGCGGGTGCACAAAGAGACCAGTCCCGCAGTGGAAAGACTCCAGGCCATTATCGATGGGCTTGAATAGTATGAGCAGCCCAAAATCTGGCCCGTCGAGCTGAAGGAATATGTCCCCTGGAGGGAGTTCGAGTCACTCGAACTGGCTCCAGAAGCAGAAGCCGAGGCGAAGGAAGAGCCCCTCTTGTGGGGTGAGCCTCCCCAAGGCCAGTTGTCAGCCACTGAAGAAAAGAAGAAAAAGAAGAAGAAAAGGCCCAGAAATAAGAAGAAGAGCGGGGTTGTTCTCCCCTGCAACACCTTGTCAGTGTTGTTTGACACTGCCCTCTCTCTGGGGGAGGAAGAGCAAGAGACGCCCATTGAGCCATCAGAAGTGAACCAGGCCAAGGCATCCACCTCCCAGCATGCCACCAGGTCGGGAAGGAAATGGGGACGCCCTCCTCAGGCCAACCATAACATCCTGCTCAGGGGAGAACAGCCATATCATATCCTTGAACCTAGGATCCAAGGCATGGAGATTCCCCCTCCCTCGGGTCTCTACCCCGGAGAGCCGATCAGCCGGAATACCCTTTCATTCATTGAGTTTCTAACGACTCAAGGGGAAAGGCAGTCATGCCCCCGAGAGTCTCGACAGGTCAAAGAAGCAAGTAGCCTCTCGGCCCCACTCGTGGCAGGTCCTCCTCTCTCAAGGGAAGAGACTGGCAACATCCCGAACCTTACCAAGTTCATGCAAGAGAAGGCAGAAACCCAACAGGCCCCGCAAGCCCAAGTAATACCTGACCCGGCGGAGGAGACACCCCCTGAGCCGGCTCCCCAGGCCCAGACTGGGGCAGGCGTAGCAGAGCCGAAGAGATGAAGTTGCTCGAGGTCCGAGCCGGTAACAGAATAGTCAAGCACTTGAAGAAGATCCCAGCCAGGTTTACCGTCTGGGAGATTCTATCTCTGGATGAAGAGACACGGCGGGCCGTCATCGCAGCACTCCAGACGCCAGCTTATGTGGAGGCTTGCCTTGCAGAAATGTCACCCGAGGTAGCGGTGGCTTTCACGGAAAGAAGATATGCTCCTGCCTACCTGCAGTTACAACATGCCACTCTACATGAAAGGGCAGCTGAATGGGCACCCCATCAATAGGGTACTGATTGACCCTGGGGCGGCAGTAAACATACTCCCTTACCGAGTATACCAAAAACATTACTTCGACGTGCATTTGATCGAGGTCAAGAATGTTAAGATCGCCGGCTTCAACCAGAAGTGTGAGGTCCCCATGGGGATTGCAGAGTTTAACCTCTCTCTAGGTGATTTCATGACTAAGGTCCAATTTCATGTTATTAACTCTGGTACCTCCTACAAAGCATTACTCGGCCGGCCTTGGCTGCACCAGAACAGGGTCGTGCCGTCTACTCTGTATCAATGCATCAAGTACCCTGGCAACGGGAAGGAGGAGCAAATCTTTGCCGACCTGCACCCTTTTGAAGTGTTCAAGTGCCATCTCTCAGACGCCAACATGTATCTAGAAAAGCCGAAGCAAGCTCCCCAAGTCACCTTAGACAAGGGAAAGATGAAGGCAGAGCCGGACAGTTGGTTCCCTCCACCGCCGCCAGGATATGTGGCTCCCCGTCAAGTAGCATTTGTTTTTGGGGCAGAAGGAGTATTCAAACCAACTCCCCTTTCCATCTACCCCGCACCAGGGTTGCCACACCTCGAAGACTTGCTAGAGGACATCAGGGTCCCGTTCGGGATCATCAAGCCTCTCGCAGAAGTTGACTGCCAAGCGGCTGAACCATTGAGGACCTTTGAGGTGCCTAACCCCGGAGGACGGTCCACTATTTTCTATGTGGCTAATGAACACCCGATCAGAGGGGACGATGATTGTAAACTCCCCGACGAACTGCATGACCCACTCGTCCCGATCACGGGACTGCCCGACATGACTGGTCGTGTAGCTAGAATGACTAGGAAACAATGGGTCCCCTTTTGCCAGCTCTCCAGTCAGAAGGACATGTTCGAGAAAATGTGGAACCCACCAAACCTGGACTGGAGGTTGTTGCAAATCACCCGGCACCCGGGATTAGGTTTCTCATTAGAGGATTCCTACGAAGCTGATGTTATATCGGTCTCGGCTCCGAGCGGCAGCAGCCTCACGGGCGCCCAAGGCCCACAGGAAGTGCAAGGTCGGCAGTACCTTAAGCCTTCAGTCGGTGAAGATCAGGATGAGGAGGTATTCTTATGGAAGCCGCCTCCTTGCAAGCACAAGGGGAAGGCCCCGTCCTCCTCTGAGGGAGCGGCCCCGAACGACTCCAGTGACGGGCCGTCATTGCCTTCGTCGGACACTGATGTAAAAGGCAAAGAGGTAAGTCGAACTCCAGGCCTCCCACGGTGCGACTCCATTCTGTTTGCCATGTGCTATCAACAGCAGCGAGAAATCGATATGCTGAAGGCTCGGTTGGCCGAAGTAACCGCACTCATATCTGACTTGATTGGAGGCATCTTCCGCCAGCAGAATATCGGCATGCACCTGCCTCGGGGGGCCACCTCGAACATCCCTACGCATTGGAGAAAGCAGGCCAGAGGCGCAACTGTTTCCCCAGTCAGATGGCCGGTCGACCGGAATCCCACATTATAAGAGAGAATGAGGAGGCCCTACTCCTTCCCGAGGAATAAAACCCGGGGGATCTTCGAATGGGCTTGCTACTATGGCAAGGCTACCCTCCCAAGGCCCAAGAGGCCGCAAGATGCTCGCAGAAGTGGTGACCCTTTGTTCTGTCCGTACCACCAAATACTGGGTCACTCCATAGAAGACTGCTATGTCTTCAAGGACATTGCTCATGACTTAATTGAGAAAGATGAGCTCAGAATGGGAGATTACGTGGTAGCCCCACCACGCCCTCATGCGACAGGCAACCCCGAAAGAAATGTCTACATGGTGTTAGTCTAGCACCAGATCTTTGAAGAGGTGCTGGAGAATGGGCAACCCCGGTCACCGGCAGAGAGCCGGCACCCGGTATGGCAATCAATTACTTCGGTCCTGGCTGGAGCCGTCTATGATGACTACCAAGAAGACCCCGGAGAGGTTCTTTGTCTCCCCACACAGGAGAACCCCCCGGAGCCGCAACCTGCAAGCCTGGAACAGGGGGACATTAGCGAAGCCTCATTGCCCGATGAGGCGGGGCAGGGTGACGTCTATGGTGTCCTTGAAGCGGAAGACGGCGAAGATCAAGATTTCGTCGACTTATTGCCAGCACCGCCATAAATTGAAGATGGCGGTCAGGCCACAGTAGATGAACTTATCGAAATTAACCTGGGCACGGACGGCGACCCCAAGCCAACCTTTCTAAGTGCCCTTCTTCCTCTACAGGAGAGGGGACGGTATATCAAGTTGCTACAAGAGTTCCGGGACTATTTTACCTGGAATTATAAGGAGATGCCCGGACTGAGTCCTGGCGTGACTCAACATGTTCTTGCCATCGACCCCAAGGCTGAGCCAGTGAAACAGTCTCCTCGGCGCATGAGACCGGAACTGATACACCAAATTTGTAAAGAAGTTGACAAGCTCATATATGTCAATTTCGTAGCTGAGAACCAGTATACTACCTGGTTGGCCAACATTGTGCCAGTGAAGAAGAAGAATGGACAGATCAGGATTTGCATGGATTTTCGTGACCTGAACAAAGCCTGCCCAAAAGATGACTTCTCGGTGCCCATCACTGAAGTGATGATTGACGCAACCACTGGCCACGAGGCCCTGTCCTTCATGGACGGATCGTCTGGCTATAACCAAATCTGGATAGCTGAGCACGACCGAATTCATACGGCCTTTCGATCACCCAAAGGAATATTCCATTACAAAAGAATGCCCTTCAACCTCAAAAACGCCGGTGCCACCTACCAGCGGGCGATGACCAAAATATTCGACGAGCTACTATACAACAAAGTCGAATGCTACATTGACGACTTGGTCGTCAAGATGAAGAAAAGGGAAGATCACCTGAAGGACCTGTGGACGTCGAAAAATGTCGATGATGATCATACGGCATGCACGTCTCGACACTCGAGAGCAAGCCGAAGATGAAAATGCCAAATAAACCTCATGCCTCGCCCGATCAGGATGAGGACTCGCTTGGTGGTCCGCTAGCCGATGAGGGAGCCCCCCAGGCAGAAGATATGGCCATAACTCTACAGCTGGCCGTGCCGAGAGCTGAATCAAAGAAGAGTCGGGAACTCCGACACAGCCCGACGTGCACCGAAAGTCACGCAAAGTCTGGGACCGAGCCCCAAAGGCTGCGAACGGAATATTACAGAGGCCATATATTGCAACCGGAACATTTCGAGAGTGCCAACATTCATATAAACGGCCACGACTTCGAAAAGAACCCATTCGGTGCTTAAAACGGCACGGAAGGGACTTAAAGCGGCGTGCCTTAAAACGGCGCGCCCTCTTGCTTATACGGCGCGCTCACTTTGATTCATGTCCCCCCTTGGTCATCTTAAACCGGCGCGCCCTTGAGTTTGACAAAACCGGCGTGCCCCATTATATGCTATAACATGAACTCCCTTGCTTTTGTTGAAACGGCGCCATCACCTTTATGTTAAAACGGCGCGCTCCCGTTGAAGGGCCACCCCTTTGAATGCACTAAACCGGCGCGCCCATTTTGGAGTGATAATACGGCCTGCTTAGTTTAAAATCAATCTTTTCTCTGAAGCATTTACCCGGCGCCGCAACCAACCCGTCCCGTCATCAATACGGTCCCCTATTTCTTGGGAACTGCATGATGATGAACAAGTCTGAAGTGGTTAAAACTCCCACTTCGATCCGACGGGCAACCGAGCATATGCCGTAAATGGAAGTTCTCGAGCCCTGCACCGCCGAACGCTCATTCCGTCGAGCGGCCACCCATTCTCCTGCAAATGATGAAGGCAACGTGGCTCGCGGTGGATATGCCAACGGAGTAGGAGGCCATGCCTCTGCCCCCCCCTCCCGGTAACACTAGAGCCTCGGCGGAGGTAACGTCGACAATAGCAACAAGGCCACGACTATAGCCTCAGCAGGGCAACGTCATCAACGTCAGCAGCAGCAGTGGTGGTTGCGGGAAACAAGGAACCAACGGGAGGAAGAAGAATCTAGAGGGCATCCCTCCAAAACAGGGCCTCAGGCCCCTATAAAAGGAGTGCCCAGGCGAAGCTTAAATCCGGTTGGAAGGGTTGAACAACTCTCGGAAGCCTGAAAAGTGGAAGTCTTCTTCTGAGAGAAACCCCTTGAAGCCCGAAGCCAGCGTTCCTGTGAGAGCGAAGTTAAGTGAGAAAAGAGAAGGAGAGAGCAGAGAGTGAGGTGAGGGAGATACAGATCTCCCCTCCCCCCTTGTTTCTTTTTCTTTCCTCCGATGTATTCTTCCCTTTGGTTCCTTTCTTTAGATGCATGAAGAGCCCATGTATTTGCACCCCCTTGTGGTGAAATGAAAATGATCCTTTGGGAGATCCTTTTTTTGATATGTTTCTGATCTCCTTCCCCACTTGTTCCCCTTTGAGGGATCATTGCCCGTGAGTCGTGAGAGCTCTTGGAGGCTAGTCCTCGAGCTTTTCCGCACTCACACTTGGGTTATCGGACCGCCGTGAGGTCTACATTTTGAGGTTCACCCCGGAGCAATCTGTTTGGTGTTCCCCATTGCTCTTTGGCAAGCTTCAGTCCGGGGGAGATGCTGCCCAAATTTCGCCAGGGCAAGAACATGTAAGAACAAACGAGCAAGTTAAGCTTTCTAGGAGTAAGAAGACCATATGCTCGAAACCACTGAAACAAACTGAATCTCTGAGTTCCTGCACAAACTATTCTGATAAAACACGCGGATCATCATGACAATCCACCTGAACAAACACTTAAAACACTTAAATCTTCTTTCCACAAACATAATCCATCAATAAGATGAACAAACCAATCAATAAATCAACTTGCAGTTGAAGGAAAGAAGAAACAGAGCATAAACGGGTTGAAAGGAAGCTATACAATGCTTAATCCGGCGCCCCCTAATCCGGCGTGGGTTAATCTGGCGTGCTACCCCCCCCCCCCCCCCCCGCGTCGGTTTAACCCCACACTCAAAACCCACTTTATTTTCCTTGCAGCTATCCGGCGCGCCCCCTTGCATTAGCCCATTAAACTGGAGTGCTATACTATTCATTGCCTATTTCGGCGCGTCCTTGGAACCTCTTCCTTCTTGCCATAGAACCGGCTCGCCCCCCCTTAACATCTTGAACCGGCGCGCCCCCCCTTAACATCCTTAACCGGCGCGCCCCTCTTAATACACTTAAACCGGCGCGCCACTCCTCTTGATACTAATTCGGCACGCCCCACCCCCTTTGCTTCCTCAATCCGGCGTGCCTGGAAGAAAGAAGGTGATCAAGAAAATAAAAGAAAACATGCAATTCAAGTTAATAGAAAACTAATCAAAAGTCGAACTCCGCGACCTGACCGCGCAGGTCGATCCGCGTGCGAGGGCGCATGTTGCCGAGTTTTAGCTTTACACTTAACAACCCGCTCCCCCGGACTGAGTGCGAAGAGAAACTCAATGATGCCTTGTGGTATCGGACGTGGACCTCGGGACTCCCGACATGGTCATGATCCGTGCACCTCTTGGGCCGATAGTTCATCAGCTTGACCCACTTCTTCCGGGATCCGATCCCGTACCCACATGAAATGTGCCGTACCTACGGCAGATATCTGAATGTCTTTATTGTTACCTTCGATGCTTCGAATATGGACTTTCGTCCGAATGCTGAATGGTCCGTTAGTGACCGACATGCATATACTGGGATCTGATCCTGCATTTGTATTAAACTTGCCGTACTCATGGTAGGTACTTGTACGATTTGTCACCGTCTCTTATGCTACAAACACGGACCTTTGTTCGAACATAAAGGGGTCCATGAGTGACCGACAAAATCTGAATGGGACGAGAAGGATCTCGTCATCCCCGGACCCTATACATGGGAATATCAATAAGGCCTATGTGGGCCATGCTTAGACCTCGGGTCTGCCCCGATCATGGTCATT
Source organism: Amorphophallus konjac (assembly GCA_022559845.1). Lineage (NCBI taxonomy): Eukaryota > Viridiplantae > Streptophyta > Magnoliopsida > Alismatales > Araceae > Amorphophallus > Amorphophallus konjac. The sequence goes on from CM040126.1 coordinate 393,019,685, forward strand.
GCTTGACCCATATCCTCGGCCTATAGCCCGCTCTCTTCGAACGCATATTGGTTCTCAGATCTTGTCCCAGGACATCCTCCCGTTGCCCCCTTGGCACCGGAAACATTGACGATGCCCACGCGAGCCCGACTTCGACTGCGGGGGGCCCACCGCAGTATGGTCGTAGCTTGATCTTGCACTGGGCCGACAAACTTGTCGGTTTCCGACCGCTCTAACCAGGATTTAACTGAACGTTTCTCGTCCCTTTGAACAATAAATTTGCCATACCCCGGCATACATATGCTCCAGCTTTCCCCGTGACGATCACGATTCTCTGAAGCCGGACGCTCGTCCGAATATCAAAATGGTCCCTTGAGTGACCGACATCTTCCGAATGCTTGCTTCCCTAGACATAGGGCTTTCCGACTGATTCGAGACCGCTATCGGCTTGTTTCTCTCGATATAGTTTCTTGGCCATGAGGCCCCGATTCTTGACGATTAATCAAGGGTGTTCCCCTCTCCGAGGGGATGTAAATAACGCCGTGACCTTTACGGCGCGGCGGGTTTTGGTCCCGACACGAACTACACAATCGTCTGATTAGTCAAATGGAGCGCACCCCGGGCTTCGGACCACTCCAGTCTTGAAGCCCGAACACATTGTCACCTAGGTGACTGGCACGCCCTCGCACTAGATAAACCGATAGACCGATAAAAGAATATCCCGATATTTTCATGAAACCAACGAAACTTAGTGCGTTCCACAGGACCTTAGAGTCGTCTTCGAGAGGCTCCGGCAATACGAGCTGAAGATGAACCCGATGAAGTGTGCCTTCGGCGTCTCCAGCGGGAAGTTCCTCGGTTTCATCGTCTGATATAGAGGGATCGAGATCGACCCTTTCAAAATAAAAGCCATCCAGGAGCTGCCTCCTCCGAAGGATCTAGGAGAGCTAAGATCCCTGCAGGGCCGACTGGCCTACATCCGAAGATTTATTTCCAATTTGTCGGGGCGCTGTCAGCCATTCCACAGATTGATGATGAAGAATGCACCTTTTAATTGGAACCAAGAATGCCAAAAGACCTTCGATCAGCTGAAGGACTACTTAAGGACCCCGCCTGTGCTGGGGGCACCTGTTAAGGGGAGGCCGCTTATCCTATACATAGCCGCCACCGAATGCTCCCTGGGGGCAATGCTCGCTCAGAATAATGATGAAGGGAAGGAGCAGGCTCTCTATTATCTCAGCCGGAGGCTAGTGGGGGCAGAAGCAAAATACACCCCGACCGAGAAGGTCTATCTTGCCCTGGTCTTCGTAGCCAAGAAGTTGAAGCATTACATGCTCTCCCATGAAGTGAGCCTGATCTCCAAGGCCGATCCAGTCAAACACATTCTCTCCCAGCCATCCCTGAAGGGACGTCTCGGCAAATGGGCCGTGCTGCTAATGGAATTTGATATCACCTACGTGCCGCAGAAGGCCGTTAAGGGTCAAGCCGTGGCCGAATTCTTTGCAGCACATCCTGTGCCTGAAGATTCCCCATTGGCTACAGAGCTGCCCGAAGATGAAACGCTGGAGGTGGATCAAGTCCAACAGGTCGCTTGGCAGCTGCACTTCGATGGAGCTTTGAGAACAGAAACGGCCCCGTCCGGACATACAAAAGTACGGGCAGGGGCCGGCATTGTCCTCAAATCCCCCGAGGGAGAAGTATTGCATACATCTTGCTCCATCAATAAACCTTGCACAAATAATGAGGCGGAGTATGAGGCTCTGATTATTGGTCTCCAGGTTGCGTTGCAGATGGAGATTAGAATGCTGCAAGTATTTGGCGATTCGTTACTAGTCGTCAAGCAAGTCCAAGGGCAGTTTAACGTCCGAAAGCCTGAGCTTCTACCTTACCATGCTAAAGCAAAGCGGCTCATGGAACAATTCTACCTTATTGAGATAGGCCATGTTGCCCGGGGAGAAAATGCACAAGCCGACGCATTGGCGAAACTGGCAAGCTCATTAGCAGTCCCGCCTGATGGATCTCTAAGCATCCGAGTGGTGAATCAGCGCCAGGTGCCTAGCATGATAGAAGAGCCAGATGAAGAAGAATTAGAGGTCGCTGCAGTGGAAGCCGTCGGCCTACCTGACTGGAGGGATTCCCTCATGCAATGGTTTAAATACCAGCAATTGCCCAAGCAGAGAGAAGAAAAAGATTAGGCTGATCAGAACAAAGGACTCTTATGAGATCCGGAACGGGATCCTATTCCGAATTATGGCGGATGCCAAACGGAAAATACTCATGCGGTGCCTATCTATGGAAGAAGCTTAGAGAGTCATGAAAGAAGTCCACGTCGGAACAGCAGGTGCGCACCAGGCGGGACCAAAAATGAAAATTGAAATAAAAAAGCTTGGCTACTACTGGCCAACCATGTTTGATGACTGCTGCAAGTACGCCAAGTCTTGTTAGAAATGCCAGGAGCATGCCACAGTACCCAGGAGGCCGCCCGCGCCGCTACATCCAACATTGCCCAGCTGGCCGTTCGCCCTGTGGGGAATAGACGTCGTGGGCCCACTACCCGCGTCATCCGCCGGGTGCAAATACATTTTGGCGGCAACTGATTACTTCTCCCGTTGGGCAGAAGCCGTTGCTTTGAGAGAAGTGACTGGTGAGATCGTTGCCAGATTCATCTGGTGCAACATCATATTCCGGTTTGGTACGCCAAACCGAATCATCTCAGACAATGGAAGTCACTTCCGCAACCAGAAAGTCTACCGGCTGGCCGAGAAGTACAAGATTGACTGGAGAATGTCAACCCCCTACAACCCACAAGCCAATGGTTGGGCTGAAGCTTTCAACAAGACTCTTTGTACTCTCCTGTCCAAAATTGTTAGTTCTAACAAGAGGGACTGGGAAGAGAAAATGTATGAGGCCCTGTGGGCGTATCGAACTGTATACAAAACTCCGACGGGTTGTTCACCCTTCTCTTTAGTGTACGGCTCAGAGGCACTCATCCCCATTGAGCTGGAAATACCCTCCCTTCGGGTCGCAATCCAACACGGGCTAGTCCATGAAGAGCAAACAAATGTCGAGCGAAGGCTCGAAGAGCTCTCCGACATGGAGGGGAAGCGGCTTCACGCCCAGTAGAACATCCAGATCTATCAAGCCCGAATAGCTCGCGCTTTCGACAAGCTCGTCAAAGAGCGTGAATTCAAGAAGGGTGACCTCGTTATGGTCAAAAGGAGGGAAGTCATGGCTTCCAACCCCAAGGGCAAGCTGAATGAAAATTGGCTTGGACCCTATGTAATCCAAAAGATCTATGAAGGCGGGGCATATGTGATAGTCGATCATCGGGGGGAGGTCCAGTTTCCACCCTTTAATGGTAGGCATCTAAGATTGTATCACGCTCCAATTCCTCCATTCAATGAATAATACATTTACCCGCCCCACGGTGGGCGGATTTGCTTTCAATTACTTGAATGGTTTGCTTACCGCCTGTTACGGACCACAAGAGAAGCGACCAAAGGGAACGCGCGCATACCAAAAAAAATAGAAGAAAAAAGAAAAAAAAAAGAAAAGAAAAAGAAAGAGAAGAAAAAGAAAGACAAAAAAAGGGAAAAGAAAGAAAAAAAAGAAGAGAAAAAAAGAGGGAAGAAAAGAAAGAAAAGAAAGAAAGAAAGAAAATAAGAGGAGGATTTAGCCCTTCCAATAAACGAATCAACCCTGTCAGCCCTTGACATTTTGTCGGCACTGACGAAAAATACCCCACCCGGACCTTTCGTCCGAGATTGGGGCATCAACCCATCTCCTTGCGTTGGCACTCACCCGTACCGACGAATATTCCAATAAACGAATCAACCCTGTCAACCCTTGACATTCTGTCGGCACTGACGAAAAATATCCCACCCGGACCTTTCGTCCGAGATTGGGGAATCAACCCATCTCCTCGCGTTGGCACTCACTCGTACCGACGAATATTCCAATAAATGAATCAACCCTGTCAGCCCTTGACATTCTGTCGGCACTGACGAAAAATACCCCACCCGGACCTTTCGTCCGAGATTGGGGCATCAACCCATCTCCTTGCGTTGGCACTCACCCGTACCGACAAATATTCCAATAAACGAATCAACCCTGTCAGCCCTTGACATTCTGTCGGCACTGACGAAGAATACCCCAATCGGACCTTTCGCCCGGGATCGGGAAATCAACCCTCCTCCTTGCGTTGGCGCTCACCCGTACCAACGAACACACCCAGAGACAAATAAACCACACCTGTCATCGGCACTCTGTCGGCGTAGATGAACAACCCTCTTTTGACCAAGACCTCCCGTCAGGGCCATTGAACGAACAAACTCTTCTCTCCGTCCCTTCGGGTGACGAACAACCCCTTCTGACCAATACCTCCGGTCCGGGTCGCCGGATGAACAAATTCTTCTCTCCGCCTCTCCAAGGTCGGATCAACCTACTTGGGTTAAACATACCGGTGACATCATTCGATTAAGTCGCTTTATGGACATGGTGGAGTGGTCCCCTCGTCCCCCCTCTAGAAGGGGCGAGCACTCTCCTATGCTCATATGCGGATCTCATCAGGGTCTCCCCGAATAAACTGTTAACGTGAACTTGCGTTCCATCACATAGCAAGAAAAAGAAAGGGAGGGAAGAAACCGTCCGACACCACACGCATACCATAGACACATGAAATAATTGCATTGTATTCTTTTCAAAAAAAAATCTACATCGGCATCAAGGCATACCCCGGTGTTACATGAAAAGAAAGGAATGGAAGGGGAGCCCCGGACTATTCTAGCCCTCGGAAGATGTCCTCAAAAGAGAGGATCCCGACGCAAGGGAAGCTTATCATCTCACGCAGGCGGCCCTCCTGCGCGTCGAGGCGTTCCAATTCCGTCGTCACAAAGGCCACGGCTGCCTCGGCAACGGCCAACTCTTCAGCCTCCTAGGCCTTACCCTTCTCTGCCTTGACCAGGTCAGACTCCGCCTGGGCAAGCCAGCCCCAGAGTTTCTCTATCCAACTCCCCAAGGCGTCGATGTCGGCATTGTACCTGTCCAAGGCTCCTTGATGTTGCTCCTGGCTGTCTCTCCGAACAGCCAGCACCTCCAGATACTCATCCCTCTGGGCACCGATAGCTGTGAGCTCGGTCAGGGCTAGCGTCTCGAGGAATGCGCGACAGTTTACATATTTCAATAAGAAGAGAACACGTCGTGACCATTCTTCCAGTGGGCAGCCCATCATTTGCAACGCTTTGGTCAGCTGCTCCACAATAGCTTTCGCGCCTTGATATGTGAGCGTCGGGTCGGCGACGAGCATCGAGCGCAATACCAATAGGGTCTGGCGGACAGGCAGATCCGAGCTCACATGGCCGACCAAAGGACGACTGGCGGGTCGAAGCTGACTTCGCTGTCCACGACCGCCCACAGCTCTGTGTCGACCACGACCGAGCTACCCGGAAGGGCCACGGATGAAAGGAGGGGTCTCCCGACCTCCAAAGATGACCCCTGACCAGCCGCCGCCACAGGTGAGGGAGAGACCATAACGGAGACGTTCGACGCCGCCATGATGAGCGGCTGCTCCAGCTCCATAGACCGGGCAGGTCCCGAACCTGACGATGCCGCCTCCTCCATCGTAACTAGAGCCCCGGCAGAAAAAGTTGCTTCAGCCTCCGCCACCTCGGCTGGCAAAGCCTCTATCGCGGGCGGGTCCAGTATCGCTCCAGGGAAGTCTTCATCTCCCCCTGCCTGGAATTCCTCCGAGTGCTCGTGGAGGATCACCAATATCTTCTCTAGAAGCTGGGCTTCCTTGGGTATCACCAGCGTCGGGATCGGTGGCAGTGGTATCCCCAAATGCGGGACGGCTCCCATCTGTAGAAGAGACGTCAAGGACGCCACGTCCGGCCCCAGCAGCATCTTCAGCCTTTTAGCCGCATGCACACGGAAAGATGAGGTCCACCTGGGGACGGCTTTACGAGCCCGAGGCGCGCGTGCTCCGTGGGGCGTTGTTGTCACCTGGCCATGTAAAGAGAAGTTAGCCGCTTGCCAAGTGGAATAAATCATTGAATCCCCGAGAAAGCCCAGCGTATTTCCCTGCTTACTTCGCCCGCCGGCACTATGCTGCTCTCCGGCGTTACCTCTCCCCGGGCAGCAACTTCAGAAATTGTCTCCTCCCGAGTCTCAGCTTTGGGTACCACCGGCACTTGCACTTCGACCTCTGGTGCTATCTCTCCCTCTTCTAGGGCTCCGGTGGCTGGGGTAGAGGTCTCCACGGATCCTTCAGAAGCACGAGCCTGTATTGCCTCGAATAAATCAATAACTCCGAGCGAGAGCTCAGAAGGAAAGAAGAGGAAACTATGCACTCACAGCCACTGCCGCTTCTTCCCGAAATGAGATCTTGGCGGTCGAAACGGCAACGCCGGAGCTCGCCACGACCTCCTCTCACCACACAGCCTCGGCCAGGGATGCCAATTCATCCAAAGCCGCAGCAGCTGTCTCTCGCCTGATAGCTCCCGCCCCCGGAACTTGGGTCTCTGCACTTTCTGACAGGGTCTGTCCCTTTGAAAGCCAAAAACAATAAGATCAAGAAGATTAGCCGAGGGCCTAAAGAAAGAAAACCTGAATTAACAGGTTCGCACTTACGGGCGCCTGCTTCACCAGGCTAAGAGACACAGACAGTACCAGAGCTTTCCAGGCAGGAACTTGAAGTAGGGGTTCTCCGGGGACACCCTCAGTTGAGAGTACTTCGTCGGAGGAATAGCCGTAGTCTACCTTCTCGCCCGACGAAGATCTAGGGCTGGTGGGTACCTCCTTTGCTGGCAAGGCAGCCCCCGCCTCAACATCCGGGGTCAGCAGTCGCGCCTTCCTTGACCGCCGCCCCTTCTTCCGATATATCTGCCCGAACCGGAATGCCTTCGAGGCCGCCTCCGGTTCTGGGACCGCCACATCAGCTCCTGCATAAGCAAGGCAAAATCCAGATTCGGTCAGGTCCACAAAATTTTGAGGAACGAAGAAAATTAAACGAATGACCGCTCGAGAAAGTGCTATACCTCCTTCGACTTCGACAGCGGGAGCTGGGGGGAAGAAGGTCTCTTTGACGGATTCTACCGCCTCGTGGGTCACAGGTGCGGGCTTCTTTACGACAGCTGAAACAAAAGGGCACGGGGTCACGAGGAGCGTCCCTCTTAGCATCTCAACAAACTCTGAAGATCCTCGAAGAGCAGAAGGGACCCAACCTGCAGACCGACTCGGCTCGGCCTGAGTAGCTTCGACTTCCTCGAATGAGGAGATTACGGGTGCCGGAGGAGCGGTCGGCGTGGCTTTGGCGGCCTCTGTCTTTCTGCGTTTGGCCTCTCGCCGCCCAGCCACCTTAGCAGCATCCACAGCCTTCTTCACGGGCGATTTCGCCTGGGACCTCTTCGCAGGCGGGGGCAGGGGGGTCGTGGTCGGAGCCGCTGGCACCTCCTCGAAGTAACCATGTTTCCCTGCCTGTCGCAGGAGATTGCGATACGTCGCCAGTTGAGTGCTATCAGGGTGATCTGTCAAAAAAGGGGAAAACAAAGGACCCGATCAACGTCCAATATTCAAGAAAGGTTAGCGCTGAGGAACACAAGGGAAGGAAGAAAACACTAAGTATCGTGGGGGCCAGTGTACAGTCGTAACGTTTTCGGCCAATAGCTAAGGGACGATTCCTTGTCCCGACGAGCCGCCTCTCGGACCAGCCAGCATACGCCTTCAATTTTCTGGCAGTGATCTGAGAGGGCAGCCAGGTCTGCATGCTTCTTGGCAGCCAGGTGACAAAAGAGGTTGAAATGGTCCATCCCCCATCCCTCGGCATAGTAGTAGGCGATGTGGAGGCGCTTGCCCACGATGACCATGGCTGAATGATGCGGGACGGGACCACGGACACGACAAGCTCGCGATCGTCCCTTGATGAGGGAAGCGTCGGACGTGCACGGTTGAGAAACCGGCAAGAGCTAGGGTGGTCGATTTGCACTCTCGTGCCCGGATCGGGTCACGGGGACGGTCTCGCTCTCTCTCGCAGTAGCGGTGAATGATAATATAGCGAGCTAACGGACCTAAAGTATGCTCTCTAGCAGCGGCATAAACAAGTATATATGAAAATAAGCAAATGCCGAGTGTAGGGAGCAAGAACGATACCTCCACGCGCTCGGCGTGGGGAAGACGGGCCCGGCCGAAAATCGTACTCCCGGAATAATATTACACAATATTACAGAAATGCAAGCCGTTGCCCACTCCACGCAGGGAGGTAAAGGGCTACACAATGGGGTCCGGGAGGACCGAATTCGGGTTGACGGGCAGCTTCTTGCGTTGATTCGGCAACACCCGAACACGTGACGGTGGGGTCCACGTGCTGTCCGGAGGGGCCGTGTGGGACCCGGTGGCACCGCTGTAGTGGTGCATGCCCGGAGGGTCGCTTCTTGGGATGGCGGCACGCTGGTTCGCCGGCCGGAGGCCCGGCGGCTCCGTTCGGCACCGGTCGGTACCCGATCGGAAATCTGCCGGTTCTGTTTTTCGGCGCGCGCTCCGGCGAGAATGGGCGCTGCGATCAGCCCCGATGTCGGATCGACACGAGACTGGCGCCGTTGGAAAGCTAGCTTGAAGATATTCAACCTAGGCCAAAAGATCTAGCCTGGATCTCTCGGATCTTGACTTATGAAATTTTCAATCTCTTGTTGTACAGTAACCGAAGACTCAGGCCTGCAGGGAACTTGACTGCGAATTGCCTTTGACCGCGCGATAGACGTCCGAATCTGGGGTTATATTCTTCAGAAACGTTGTGGGAAATTGAGTTGGGAAGACAACAAAATTAGTTTGGACACGTTTGGATCTGTCTATGATTTTCTGTGATTTGTTTACTGGACGAAGGTCGGATCTGGGATCTGACTGAAAGTACTGTAGCTCCGGTAGAACATGAATTATTAAAAATAGGTAGATGGATGATAAAAATTTAAGAAAAATTGTGATCATAGGGGACGATGGACAGAACACCCAGTTAAATTGGGAGGTCTAACATAAATCAAAAGGGTGGTCGAAAGTGGAGAACTCAAGGCTACTGTCACTATAGACAGTGACAGAACAGATCTGAGATAGAGGGTTGAACGAAATGGTAAAAATATGAAACGGTGGCTTTTGAACTTGGAGTTTTTTTTGGAGAATGGGATAGAAGATAGAAACCAACCCTCAAAATTTCAAATCGATCTGAGCTCATGGCTGGCTTCAGGAATTCACGAACTGCACCTCTCTCCAGCAAGATAGAAAACCGAAGACGATCCCGTGGCGGCTCGAAGGCGGCACGAACGGCGGCGGCGGCGGCACAAACGATCACCGGAGGTTGAGAGGGGATGATAGAAGGGGGATACACTCTAGATCTGGGGTTGGGGAAGGAATAACAGCAAGGGAGGAGAGAGGGGCGCACCAAGCTTCAAGGCATTCACAAAAATTCTGATTTTTTTCATTGAATTTCTCATGAAAATACAACATTATATATGACTCCAACCAAATCTATTGTGGACCCTTGGATCAAGGGTTGGGGATTGAATGGCTGAGATGAAGTGTGAATAACATACCAAATATAATTTTTTTAATCTAACTTGACCATCTCCATTCAACCTTAGACTAATTCCATTCCAACTCCACCTAATACACACCAACCAAGCCTAATAAGGCCAAAAGAGGGGGCGCCCCCTTCATGGGCCTCTCTTGGGCCTAGGCTGGTCCAAGACCAGCCAACCCAATCCACAACCCATGCTTGGTCCATGGATTCTCCCATCTAGATAGCCCATGAGAGGGAGTGGCCCAATTGGGCCTTAAATGGCTATTATGGTCCATAAGGGTGGCATAAGGTCCAATATGATAATCACTCCTAATGGACTCTACTAAGGCAACCTAGTAATGGACTCTTCTTAGAAATGTGGCCCAATGACTTAATGAAGCCTTACAAAGAGAGCCCAAATGAAAGAAATCAAAAATTACACACTTTCAAGCCAATACAACCCATAATACACACCTATACAAGCTAATACACACTAATTCTCATCCCATAAGCTCATGATGTCCTCATCAATTCTCCCCGGGTGGGAGAAACTCGACCCCGTCGAGTAGGGGTATGGATGCTCGAGTACTCTGGCGGATCCGTCACCGTGCCAAGTAACGCGGGTACGCTCCACTCCAAGTGATCGTCACCTGCTCATTCCATATATCCTCGATATGCGCAAGCTGCCATGGGCTAGAGGTGGACAGTCCGGGTGGGGCACTCTCAAAGGGAAGGAAGCAGCTCGAAGACTCACTAGGAATCACCGCTGAGTCCCTATAGGTGACTGATCCGGGTATAGATGTAGAACCGGTCCCATACTCATCGGGTGAGTCCAATCACCTCTTACTCATAAGAGAACGACAACGAGCTTACATACGACACATGCAGACTCACCATGCACTAACACACGTATGCAAACCACACAAACAATCGACTCAAAACACACCACACAAACAAACCACACAAGGAAAACACACCGACTCATGCATGACTCTAGACGAAGGTGGTAGCATCAAGTCCACTAGGTGGCTGCATCCTGAGCGGTGGGAGAGCTCTCCCACTCTTCCCCTCCCAAGGCATAGTACTCCTCGGCTAGTGCCTCATCGGCCTCGTAATCAACACACTCAGGCTCGGGAGGTACGGATCCTCCAACACCTAAGGCTAGGGTGGCGCGAGCCGGACACTCGCTGGCAATGTGGCCAAATCCATGACAGTGGAAACACTGCACTCGCGATTGACTACTCTCCCCGAAAAGAGGGGCCTTACCCTTATCATCCCGTCGGGTTGGGGGTGTAGGCAGCAATGGGGGAGGTGTAGGTGCCTTGGACAATAGTGGAGGGGGTGCCGGTGCCAGAGGACGGGCTATAGGAGCTGGGGGACGGGCAACGGGTGCCGGTGGATGGGGTGGAGGTAGATCCCGTGGTGGGGGAGGTCGAGGTCTAGGAGCAAAGTGCTCCTGATGGGCGGGCTCCTGTGGACGAGTCATGGGTCCCCTCGGGTATGAACCTAAGGAGCCACGGGAGTCACTACGGGGAGGAGCGGGGCTCCACCGGGGAATAGACTCGAACTCACCCTCGAATTGCTCCATCTCGAGAGCAACTTGGTATGCATCCTCCAGCTTGTCCACCTTGCGGCGGAGAAGCTCATACCTTAGGTGTGGGCGTAGACCACGCCGAAACCGGGAGACGGTAAGGGAATCCTCCTCCGTGGCATCGCATCGCAAGTAGTACTCATCAAATTCGACGATGTAATCCGAGACGGACCGGTCTCCTTGGGTGAGACTTTGCCACCTCTCTATAAGATGCTGGCGATAGGAGGTAGGGAGGTACTTCTTCCTAAGCTTCTCCCTCATATTGGTCCATGTATCGATCGGGGGTTCTTGAAGATGAAACAATAGGTTCTCCATGTTTCTCCAATAGGTTTGGGCTTGGCCTAACAGTTTCATCCTGGCATACTTGACTTTTCGTTGGTCCGACATCTCAAACCACTCAAAATATCGGTCCATACCAGCCTCCCAATCAAGGTAGACCTTTGGGTCCAAGGACCCGTCAAAGGTGGGAGGGTCGGCCCGAACGGTCCGAATGGCCCGTTCATCCATATCTTGGTCGTGGGTACGCCGTGTATGGCGATAATCACGACCATGTCCCCGATGCTCATTATCGGACTCGTAGTCATGCACCTCGGGGACTTCATGCCTCCTAGTAGCTACCCCTTGAACCCTTGGAGTCGCGGGTTGATGAACCGGCTCCGGTTGACCTTGTGTAGGTGGGGCGGGTGCCTGGACTGGGACAATCGGGTGTGTCTCGGCTGGTCCTTTCTCTAGTGCGGTGACTCTCCCGACCAATCCTTGAACGGACAGGTTCGACCCAGCGGCCCTATCCTCTACAACTTTCATCCTCTCTTCTAGGCGGGTGCCTAGGCCATTCACTCGAGTACTCGCTTCTTCCATCCTATCCACTCGAGTGCTTAACTCATCCATGCGCTCACTCAACCCATCCATTTTTCCCATAAGTGTTCGGAACATAGTGGCCACCTCATCGGAACTATAGACTCGGGATTCCGCCATTGGTGGTGGTGGGGGTGAGTATTGAGTACCTCGACGAGTGGGCATGCAAACACACCGACTAGACGACGCCGACTAAAGCAAACACACACTAATATGATGCACCTAGACGTAACTAAAACTCGGCACGTGGCGGAGTTAATTGATCCGAAGATCACTCGCGTAAGTGTGCGGTCTTCCCGATAGGCGTAGCCTAACGTTCGGATAACACCTTTTGATATACCGAGTAAAGGGATGCAAATGTGAAAAGATACTTTTTTTGTTTGTTTTAAAACAATGATGACCCTAAACACGACTTAGACAATGACTAATGACTAGACGTACATGACACTCTTTTTTTTTCTTTTGGACACCCTAGACTCAAACTCGCTCTGATACCAAATTGATGTGGGACGGGACCACAGACACGACAAGCTCGCGATCGTCCCTTGATGAGGGAAGCGTCGGACGTGCACGGTTGAGAAACCGGCAAGAGCTAGGGTGGTCGATTTGCACTCTCGTGCCCGGATCGGGTCACGGGGACGGTCTTGCTCTCTCTCGCAGCAGCGGTGAATGATAATATAGCGAGCTAACGGACCTAAAGCATGCTCTCTAGCAACGGCATAAACAAGTATATATGAAAATAAGCAAATGTCGAGTGTAGGGAGCGAGAACGATACCTCCACGCGCTCGGCGTGGGGAAGACGGGCCCGGCCGAAAATTGTACTCCCGGAACAATATTACACAATATTACAGAAATGCAAGCCGCTGTCCACTCCACGCAGGGAGGTAAAGGGCTACACAATGGGGTCCGGGAGGACCGAATTCGGGTTGACGGGCAGCTTCTTGCGTTGATTCGGCAACACCCGAACACGTGACGGTGGGGTCCACGTGCTGTCCGGAGGGGCCGTGTGGGACCCGGTGGCACCGCTGTAGTGGTGGATGTCCGGAGGGTCGCTTCTTGGGATGGTGGCACGCTGGTTCGCCGGTCGGAGGCCCGGCGGCTCCGTTCGGCACCGGTCGGTACCCGATCGGAAATCTGCCGGTTCTGTATTTCGGCGCGCGCTCCGGCGAGAATGGGCGCTGCGATCAACCCCGATGTCGGATCGACACGAGACTAGCGCCGTTGGAAAGCTAGCTTGAAGCTCTTCAACCTAGGCCAAAAGATCTGGCCTGGATCTACTCGGATCTTGACTTATGGAATTTTCAATCTCCTATTGTACAGTAACCGAAGACTCAGGCCTGCAGGGAGCTTGACTGTGAATTACCTTTGACCGTGAGGTAGACGTCCGAATCTGGGGTTGTATTCTTCAGAAACATTGTGGGAAATTGAGTTGGGAAGACAACAAAATTGGTTTGGACACGTTTGGATGTGTCTATGATTTTCTGTGATTTGTTTACTAGACGAAGGTCGGATCTGGGATCTGACTGAAAGTACTGTAGCTCCGGTAGAACATGAATTATTAAAAATAGGTAGAAGGATGATAAAAATTTAAGAAACATTGTGGTCGTAGGGGACGATGGACAGAACACCCAGTTAAATTGGGAGGTCTAACATAAATCAAAAGGGTGGTCGAAGGTGGAGAACTCAAGGCTACTGTCACTGTAGACAGTGACAGAACAGATCTGAGATAGAGGGTTGAACGAAATGGTAAAAATATGAAACGGCGGCTTTTGAACCTGGATTTTTTTGTGGAGAATGAGGTAGAAGATAGGAACCAACCCTCAAAATTTCAAATCGATCTGAGCTCATGGCTGGCTTCAGGAATTCACGAACTGCACCTCTATCTAGCAGGACAGAAAACCGAAGACGATCCCGTGGCGGCTCGAAGGCGGCACGAACGGCGGCGGCGGCGGCACAAACGATCACCGGAGGTTGAGAGGGGATGATAGAAGGGGGATACACTCTAGATCTGGGGTTGGGGAAGGAAGAACAGCAAGGGAGGAGAGAGGGGCGCACCAAGCTTCAAGGCATTCACAAAAATTCTAATTTTTTTCATTGAATTTCTCATGAAAATACAACATTATATATGACTCCAACCAAATCTATTGTGGACCCTTGGATCAAGGGTTGGGGATTGAATGGCTGAGATGAAGTGTGAATAACACACCAAATATAATTTTTTTAATCTAACTTGACCATCTCCATTCAACCTTAGACTAATTCCATTCCAACTCCACCTAATACACACCAACCAAGCCTAATAAGGCCAAAAGAGGGGGCCCCCCCTTCATGGGCCTCTCTTGGGCCTAGGCTGGTCCAAGGCCAGCCAACCCAATCCACAACCCATGCTTGGTCCATGGATTCTCCCATCTAGATAGCCCATGAGAGGGAGTGGCCCAATTGGGCCTTAAATGGCTATTATGGTCCATAAGGGTGGCATAAGGTCCAATATGATAATCACTCCTAATGGACTCTACTAAGGCAACCTAGTAATGGACTCTTCCTAGAAATGTGGCCCAATGACTTAATGAAGCCTTACAAAGAGAGCCCAAATGAAAGAAATCAAAAATTACACACTTTCAAGTCAATACAACCCATAATACACACCTATACAAGCTAATACACACTAATACTCATCCCATAAGCTCATGATGTCCTCATCACTGAATCTTCAATCTTCAACCCGTGCACTCGAAGGAGGACGTAGAGCCACGTGGTGTCCTTGTAATTCTCCGGGTTCCGCTCCTCCCTCCTCACAAATGTGCGATAGGGACACAGTGCATCCCTCTCCGGGCGCCAGCTCCTCGCCGGGGTGCCTTCTTCCTCCATGGGGAATGGATAGTTGATCAGTTCCAGGTGGTCACTCCCGATGTGGCAGAGGTCTCGCAAGGTCTTCTTGAAATCATCCTTCGCCACAGGAGGCAGTTTGGCTTGCGGCGCTGGCTTGGTCTCATGAGCTGCCTTTCGCACAGCCATGTAGGCGGCGACTTCATGTTCCTTGCCACGTAGGTGCTCCGGGTCAATATCCAGTACCGGCACTGGCTGCCGGCTCAGAAATCTCCTCTCGGCCCCGTCCCAGCAGTCGGTCCGGCATAGTCGGTAAAAAGCTGTCCGGGCGTTCCACCACTTCACATATTCGGGAGTCACCCGTGGAACCCGACTCGGGGCTGGCACCCTGAAGTTGGCAGTGTCTGCCCGATGAAAGAAATCCCACCAGGTTCGGGCAACTTCGGCGGTAGGACTCCCCCGGAGACTTCGCACCGGTAATTCAAAGCGAGCATAGTGTGCCGGGATATGCTGGTCATATCCAAAATTCCTGCCGAAGCGAAAAGGATAATATGGCTCCAACAGCAAACTGTCCTCTTTGCGGAAGGCCAGCACACTGGGACAGATGGACAGCGCCCAGGCCCTGAGTTCTGGCTCCAATAGCGGGCGAACCACGTTCTCCTGACTAATCAGGTGCACATACTTCTCCACTTGGTCGTCTCGGCACTCCCGGTTACTGTTTACTAATGGACTTGAGTGAGCGGCCAGGGTCCAAAAGTGGATGGTGCCCGCAGCATCAAGGGGCACCGTCGTCAACTTGCCTCGAATGTCGTACAGTCGCATGGACATCGAGCTTGACGCCACACTCGTAAACTCCAACATCCGTGGAACCAATCCCCAACCTTGAATGGTGCGCGGGGTGAATTCTGGGAATAAAGAACAGACCCACGCATTGAAAAAATGCAGTGGGCACACATACCGTGCTTGACGCGGGAACAGTTGGCAGCTGATGTCCCCGAGCGCTTTGTATATCAGATACAGCGTGGCTGGGCACAAAGACAGCTTGATACCCCAGGCCATCTGACAGGCAGGGTAAATGGTGTCCGGGCGAATGACGGTCTCGTCCCCGTGGGGCATGGCGAACGAGCACAGCCAGTACGTCAGATACGCCGCGTAATGTGTCAATGAGTCGACTCCCATCGAGTTCGGCCTGCCACGGCGCCCTCGAGAAGGGATCTTCACGTCAACCTTTGACTTGGTGCATTTCTTCCGGCCGACAGCAGTGCCAATGTGTGGGAACTCCTCATACTGCTTCAGCCCATCGTAGAAATACCGCACCCAGAGGACCATGCGGACCCTTTTCCGTTCCCCTCGGGGGGGTTGCCTCCCGCCATGCGACAACTGATACAATTCCCGGTACGCCTTCATAAGGTACCGGTATGAATAGCCCAGGGAGTAGTAGCCATCCCCGTTGGTTTCATCCTTGATCATATCCGACAGATAGACTTCTTCGTAAGGCTCCCCGTCAATGGGCAAGCCACTGAGCTGACTGAGACTCCACAGGTCTAACGAAGTCTCACCCTCTGCGGTGTAAAAAGTGTTGGTCTCTGCATTAAACACCTCGATCATCCCGCAGCAAAGGCCCCTGGAAATAGGGTAACTGTACCGGGAGGCGTACACACTGTGGTAGACGCCAGCCCGGATGAGGATCGGGGCATAGTTGAATAGCACATACTCTGTGAATTCCACGGCCCCTTCCCAGAAGTTGTGCGCGTCTTTGAGATTCAACTCTCCGAACCAGCCCAGAGCCAGCTCATGCTTGAATCGGATGGCCAAGCAGTCCAGCAGAAAAGGTTCCTCTCTGTATCCCCACTTCAACGGAGCCAGGAACAGACCGAACCGGGGATGCTCACTTTGAACCCGCCCGGCAGATGTGTCCCACCGAGCAGGGATGAACTGAGGTGCCCGCACTAGTTTGTCCTCCGCCGGCAGCATGGCTTCGAGCCCCAAGATGGGCTTCCACTCCCAAGCTTCCCCCACTAAGTACATGGGGATGCTCCTCGAAACACTGTAAAATAGGTTGTCCCGGGACTGCAGAATCGTCCGCTCAGCCTCTTTGACAACCCTAAAGTTCCGCCTCTCCTGGTGACTGAGGTGCTTCAGGAAGCGAACGGGATACTTGTTCTTCGGGAAGTCCTTCCGGTACTCCCCCATAGCCCGGTCAAAAGTCATGACGCCGTTAACCCGAGTAAGCATGCGGTAATCCATTATCTCGGTGTCTGAGCCCGACGATTCGGCCAATGCCGCTATCTCGGTGTGCTCCCTGTCCAAGTCTTCTACATTGAACCAAGTGACTGCTAGCACCGGAGGTGGGGGAACGTGCTCGGCACCAGAAGCAGCGGAATCTCTCGGGGCAGCAATTTCTCTGTAAAGGGCAAGATACCGCAAGTCAGAATAAGGCATAAGTAAAGGAAAGGAAATTATAAAGGGAGGCTACACTACAGTTGAATTAAAAGAATGCCAATAATTTCTGACAAAATTTTGACAGAGTTTCGCCTAGGCCGGAGACGTAAGGGAAAACACGGGTGCATGCCCACAAGGAGTGACGGCCCCAACAAAGTCACGGTGTGCCCAAGGGCGACACCAGAGGCCCTCCAGTTGAAGAAGTCTTCTTTCCTCTCTTCGGCGGTACGCCCAGGCCACATCCCCTGGCGGCACACCCTGTGCCTCTTCCCATCGGCACACCCCCTGGCGGCACGCCCTCAGTGGCCCCAACGGCACACTCCCTGTGCCTCTTCCCAGCGGCACACCCCCTGGCGACACACCCCCACCAGTGCCCAGCGGCACACTCCCACTAGTGCCCAGCGGCACACTCCCACTAGTGCCAGTGAGCGACGTCACACGGTTCGGGGAGCGAAGAAGACGCGGAGTGCGCGGGCTCCTCTTTGTTTGCTCCAACACAGAAATAAGTGAAAAGAGAAGGGGCCACCACGGGAGATTGCTCCGGCGGGGCGAGCGGGACAAATGCAATATAGCAAGATATGGGGGTTAAACGGTCATAGCGGGAAGTGACTCGCCGCGGCCTCGGGGGGACGGGAATGGTGCAGAAATTAAATAGCAAGAATTGAAACGGCCATTGGGGAAGTGACTCGCCGCGGCCTCGAGAATATGAGAAGATAAGAATATAACAGAATATAAGGAGAATATAAAGAATGAGAATTTAAACGGCCATTAGGGAAGTGACTCGCCGCGGCCTCGAGAATATGAATAGATAAGAATATAACAAAATATAAAGAGAATATAAGAACGGGAATTTAAACGGCCATTGGGGAAGTGACTCGCCGCGGCCTCGAGAATACGATCAGATAAGAATATAACAGAATATAAAGAGAATATAAGAACGTGAATTTAAACGGCCATTGGGGAAGTGACTCGCCGCGGCCTCGAGAATATGAGCAGATAAGAATATAACAGAATATAAAGAGAATATAAGAACGGGAATTTAAACGGCCATTGGGGAAGTGACTCGCCGCGACCTCGAGAACATAATGTGATCGCCAGGGGCCAAAAGACTCCAAAATAAAGAAAGTGATCGCGCCTACCTCAAGAGCGGGAGATGGCGGGTTGTTTCTTCCTCCCCCTTCGGCCGGCCGACGGAGAGGGCTTTCTTTGGGTACCCTTGCAAAACAACGACAAACAAGTAACGAGTGGATTAAAAGATGAAGGCGTAATATTCAAATCCTTGCGATAAAAATAACGAAATGATGGCAAGACACACACCTGGTTGGTGTTATCTTTTAAACCCTTCTCAGACTCAAGTAGGAGGAAAATAAGATGATGGATGCAAGAAGTATATAAGAAGAGGCGCCCTTATGAAGGGGGAGAGAGGATGCGAGATGATGAATGCAAAAGAACTACGAAGAAAAGGAAAGGATTGGCTTATTGGATGTGCCGATGGTGAAATCCGGTGGAGCTCCGACAGCGTAGGGATGACGTGGAAGCGCGATGGATGAAGACGACCTTCCTCTCGCGAGCGTGGGCACCCGAGAAGCCGGCAGAACCTCCACCTACAAAAGACCCCATGGATTAGAAATGACTCTGGTAGCCTCTGGGCTCTGGCAGCCTATCGGATCTCTTAGAAGCTCCTCCAGAACTGAGGGGGTGGGCCTCTATTTATAGGGCTCCGGAGGGTGGAGGCGTCCAGGACCCTGGACACCTCCATCAGGGCAAAAAAGATATTTTATTATATTTTTATTCATTTTTTTCGAATATTTTCATGGAGGCGTCCAGGGTATCGGACGCCTCCATAAGTCCCACTGAACTCCACCGAAAGTCGCACGCGGTTTAACACAACGCGTTGTTTTGGAGCGGCGACCCGTGATTTGGAAATGGGCGCGTCCAGTCAGCTGGACGTCTCCACAATTTGGATTCTTTCACACACGACAAACCATCGTTCGGTGGGCGGAGCCCCGTGAGTGAGTTGATGGAGGCGTCCAGGGGCCTGGACGCCTCCAAGAAAATATATTATTATTATTTTGTTTTGTTTTTTATGCCAACTGGCATTTTATATTTTATATTTTTGTTTTCATGGAGGCGTCCATGGGCCTGGACGCCTCCATTAATATATATATATTTTCATTTTTTTGGGGTTTGAAAAATAAATAAAAATAATGGGGGCGTCCAGGAGCCTGGATACCCCCATGAAGACCTGCCCGGGTCCTCAGACAAGGCGTTGGCAGCCGCCCGGCAGACACCCTTCCTGGTTTCGGAACCTTCCGATGCGTCTGACTGGTGTTGATGCCGTCCGAATGCTGCGACGAGATGATTCCGGATGCCGAAAAAGGCAGAAGAAGACCCAAGAAAAGGAAGCACTCAAGTGATTCAAAATGTGAAATCCGCCGCGGGGCGTCGTATAGTAATATGAGACTTTCTCAGGAGACGTCAGGAATGGCGTGTCTACAGCTGCCCCGCCTTGGCGTCTGCTTTGCAAGGGAGCGACACGTAGTGGAATGGTATCGAAGTGGAGTGAAGTGGGAGTGGACTGATAAGTTGATGCCAAGGTGTGATGAGACACGCTTTTGACGTTACTGTTTGGAATCTTTCCTGAAGTTTCAATGAGGCGACCTTGAAGGAGGTCTTTCAAATTTTGACGACTTGCTTGGACGGAAATCAAATAAGGGAGGGTGAGATGTGCGCTCAGGCATGAAACAAAAAGAGACCAACTTCTCGGTGTGGAAGTACCTAGGTCATAAACCTGCAGGTTTCACCTTTGGGGAGCGGTTACCAGCCAACGTGGAAGTGATGCGGCCAAGGTGGGTCAAGCAAGGTAAAAAGCAAAGGAATATCTGAGGGTCTGTCCAAACAAGGGTCTCCTTTGGAAGAGCAGCGTAGGGCCGTTTCAAGAAAACTCAGTATTTCATTCGGAGTGGAATATCTCATATTTGTAAGAATTGAAGCACAGTGGCTTTCGCAATCGAATCACTTGAATGATCTTCTGCAATAAATCAAAGTCCCATATGAATGCATGCTGGGCTTAAAGAAAAATTTAAAACAAACTAAAATAGAAAATAGCCAAGGATAATATTGTCAACTTGTTAAGAATGGGTCAGGATACCGATCCGGTGAGCCGACACTGGGCTGGGGCCCGTTTATCCACGCACCAACTCACTAAATGGAACCGTCGTCCCCATGCTACCACAAATTAACGGCCTATCCGTACAACCCAAATTCTTCTGGGATCATCACCGTTTTTGTTGAAGGGGAACTCAGATCCCAGATTCGTTCGGGTCGCAAGGTCCTTGACATATTCTAGTAACGTAGGTATCATATATTATGATGCATGACATGGTGGGACCAACCAATGAAAGGTGGGACATGAGATAGGACAAAAGACGTCCGTTAGTAAAACCTACACAGGCCAGCATGGATTAATAACATCAGAAAGTAACAGAATCGTAACAGAATCGAACCACAATGGAAAGGAGATCTAGCCAAAATCCTGACACTGACCGCAGATGTGACATGTTCCGTCCTGTAGCGCCCTACCTTTCCTATAAGAACTCCCCTTAGGCTAGTTCATTCAAATGCACCAAGGTGGGTTTTGGAAGCTCAAGAGAGGAAGGAGAGGAGAATCTAGAGATCTCAGGATGGAAGGAGAGTCTTCCCTCGTTATGAAGAGGAGCAGGCCTGGCAGCGAGATCAGGCGACTCTCGGACCTCGAGGGTCATCTCAGCGGGATGATCATGTCGCATATGGTAAGCTGATTCATTTCAACTTTTCTCCTCTTGAACCTTCTTCTCACTTGCTCTCTTCCTCCTTATTTCTTTTCCTTTTTCAGCCATATCCACTCTTCCCGGGCCCGAGGAAGTTTTCCAAATTGCCATGGCTTTCAAAGTTAACTTCCAACATATCCATCGGCATGAGGGCCATACTCTCGAAGTGGCATCTGCAGGGGCTCCTTATTCACGCCAAACACTACGAGAAGATTCGTATGGACTGAGCGGCTGTGGGTGCACTAGTGGAGATCTGGCATCCCCAGACCCACACTTTTATCTTCCCGACCTTCGAGGCGACTATCCTCCTCGAGGAGGTGGAACTTCTGCTCGGATTGAAGAAATTCAAGAGTGACGGGAAGGTGAAGGCTATGCGGATGCTGACACGGGGGACTTCTGAAAGCGTCCTTGGAAGTTTCATGCCGCCCAACGCAGCCAGAAAGGTCCGTACTCAAAAGGGGATCGACCTCCAAAAGCTCGCGGAATGGGTCATGGACGCCCTGAGAGGGCTACCAGACAATGATTATTTGGAGGGAATCATGAAAGGGTTCACCATTTGTCTGGCGGGTGCTCTCTTGTTTCCTTATACCGACAACATGGTGGAGGAAGACCAACTGAGTGCTATTCGTGGGATCTGGAGTGGAAAGAGGGTGGGACCCGCCGTCCTTGCCTATCTTTACAGCGGCCTTACTGCCTCGAGCATGGGTAAGCATCCATTTGGTTGCGCACTTGTCTTGAATTGCTGGCTTGATTTGCATTTCAAATTCGACCACCGCGAGGGAATGCCAACGGCTTCGAAGCTTTTCCAACAAAGCCTGCTTCATCACATAGCCGACGAGTTAGGCTTTGGTGGCACTGTAGCGAACCGTGTTCCGTGGCTGAAGAAACGTGAAGACTGGCGGTCCCACTTTCGAACCATGACACAAAGCTTCTTTACTTGCGCACCGGCATGTCTACTTTCGCTCGAGCTCCTCATGAGGCCTTCCTCTGAAGTTGATCTCCAACTGATCGGCGCAACCGAGTTCGTCCTTTATAACGCGCATCGATGCTGTCTCCAGGTCGGCATTCCACGCCATTCATTCCCAATATCGACTGGCATCGTTCCTTTGAAGAAGAAAGAGTTGGGCACTGAAGCGGACACGAAGGAAGCGAAGGTCGTCAAAGCACCCTGGAAGACAAGTGTCGCGGGAAAGGCCTTAGCGCACGTGGGGGAAGAGTGCGAGCTGTGGAGGGCTTATGTAACCGAACTGGGAAAGTTAAGGCCTAAGGCGCCTAAGCCCCTGATGTAGCTCGTTCTGCTTTCTGATGGAATAAAATCTGGCATTTTGATGTTTTGGACCACGTTCCCTTTGTTATGATTTTTATTTTTCCATTTTTCTATTTTTATGTTTTCTTTCTTTTTATGTACCTATTTATTCACAATATGATCATATGTAAATATATATTAAAAAAATATTTTTAATGGGGGCGTCCAGGGGCCTGGACGCCTCCAATTTTTATTTTTTTATTATTTTTTTGAAATTTTTTATTAAATTTTTGAATTTTTGAAAAAAAAGAAAAAGTGGGAGCGTCCAGGCGCCTGGACGCCCCAAAAAAAGGGGTTTTCTTATATAAGGGGGGCCTCACCCCCTTTCACTTCTACTGTTCATTCTGACGACTCGTTCACTCTAAACGACCCATTCCCAATTCCAATGGAGCAAGGAGGCCCGAGCCAGGGTGGGGAGAAGCAGAAACGATGGGCTCGTCGTCCGAGGAGGCTGAGAGATGACGCCGATGAGGCTGCCGTGGCGGAAGAGATTACCGTGGAGGAGGAGGCTCCTCTTTTGGCTGTGGAGAACCCTGCGGGCGCTGGTGACGCGGGAGAGGACGAGCACAATCCGGTAAGTCCCTTAGACTTCCATTCTATTGGTTCATTGGGCTAAACGGGCGGACGAGAGGCTGTGTGGAGAAGGCCGGTGAATGGGAGAAGGAGGCGTCCAGGGTCCTGGACGCCTCCACATTTTCTTTTTTTTTCTTTTTATCTTTTTATTTAT
The DNA here is from genome assembly GCA_022559845.1 of Amorphophallus konjac. NCBI lineage: Eukaryota > Viridiplantae > Streptophyta > Magnoliopsida > Alismatales > Araceae > Amorphophallus > Amorphophallus konjac. Next base: position 393,042,762 of record CM040126.1, read on the forward strand.
AAAATAAGATTAAAAATAAGGAGGCGTCCAAGGATTGGGACGCCTCCATGATAATATATATTATTTTATTTATTTTTGTTTTTTTTGGGTTTTTCTAAAAATAAAATAAAGAAAATAAAGAGGAGGCGTCCAAGGGGTTGGACGCCTCTAAGAAAAACATAAATATTTTTAAAAATAAAATAAAAAATAAAATAAATAAGTAGCATATACAGTGTTATTGTTTATTACTATCCATGCTGCTGATGTGTTGCCCTGTTGGTTTTGTGGTGTGCAGGGTGTGATGAAGGGCCGGATCAGCTGGTCTCTAGTGGTGGCAGCGTACCGTGGGCTGCCAGACTTCCAGAGGGCGCGTGTGGACGCCATGGGCTTTGAAGCCTTCCTCAGGATCGAGCCCTTCCGGCTAGACCTTCCTCTTATCCAGGCATTGAGGGAGCGGTGGCATGCGCCGAGTCGGGCGTTTCTGATGCCCTGGGGGCACATGGTGCCGATACTTGAGGACATAGCTCGGATCACCGGGCTGCGAGTTGACGGAGAGGCAGTCAGCGGGGTTACTTACCCCGACTACCGAGAGAGTGCCCTGGACCTGCTGCGGTTAGAGACGGGCGTGACTGATAGAGACAGCAGGGTAGTCGGCCGAGTGGAGATTATGGAGGCGCTCGGATTTGGTGACCCGCGCCAGCGGGTTAGCGAGACTGGAGCGGAGTTTCTGGCACGACTGGAGGGAGATGCCCGTGCAGCTTTCACCCAGGACCCGAACGAGCGGGAGCTGGTGGATCTAGACCTCCGGAGGTTTTTTTTCTTCTTCCTGGGCCTCCTTCTACTGGGGACGAAGGGAGATGGCATCCACTGCCGCTTCCTCGGGATCCTGGCGGACCTTGACAGAGTGGGGCACTACGCGTGGGGAGCGGCTCTGCTTGCCCATTTGATTGCTGATCTCTCCCAGACTTCAGAGAGGGAGACGACAGTCAGCGGCTTCGCACCTTTTCTCCAGGTACATAATTTATTTATGCATTTTACCGTAGTTAAATATGTAATTACTCGTGTTAATGATGTATGATGGATGCAGGTGTGGAGTTATTACTACTTCCCGATGGGGAGGGCCAGGCAGGGGAACAGGAGAGCCATTCCTCTAGCGCGACAGTGGAGGCCGGTCGTGGTAGCGGCACCACACAGCTACCAGCTGGCGTCACTTCGTCGGGAGCTGAGCGAGTATCCCGAGGCCATGGTATGATGCATATGATTTTTTGTGTTTTTATGTATGTGACTGAATGGTAACTAACATGGTATATGTATGGTGATGCAAGTGGTGTGGAGACCCTACCTGGGCATGGGCGACGCTGGCCAACCTTGGGTTGTAGCGGGTCTTCCTCGTTTCGGGCGGGACGTGTGGGTCCATTGCCTGAACGAGATCGAGCCGCTTTGGCTGAGGCTGGTTATGAGGACGTTGGGGCTGACCCAGGAGTGGGTCGATGTAGATGAGCCGGTCCGCATCGGGCGGAAGACCAAGGGGAAGGCGAAGATCATGGACAGGCGTACGCGCTTCCTGGCACAGTACCAGGACTGGCAGCAGGGCGGGGTCCCAGTGGTGTCCCATGTACAGGACAGTACTGATTACCTGAGACGGTACGGGCTACGTACGGGGACCGCCTCTTCCTTGGTGGTATGTCAGGGGTAAGTGAAATGAAAATGCTTCACCCTTCTATATGTATATGCATGTGGCACTAACTTATGTGCAATGCAGGATGCTCGTGACAACATGATCGCCGAGCTGAGGGCCCAGCTGGCAGATGCCAGGCGGCAGTTGGTGGCCATCCGACAGGAGTTGGAGATCCTGGTGAGTCTATGCAATGCATTTTTGTGACCTGAATTTTTGATACTTGGCCTCTGACTGTCGTTTGCTCTGTGTTTCAGCGGGCCCACCAGGCGGCAGCAACCGGGACGGCTGGTGGAGCGGGTTCCAGTTCGTGGGGCCCTCCTCCGGAGATCTCTGCCCTTCAGGAGCAGCTGGCGTATGCGGTGGCTCGGGCCGAGGAGGCCGAGCGTGACCGCGAGGCTCGAGTGAGTGCCTACTTGGCCCTGACCCTCTTTGTAGCTGCTTTCCTTCTATCACTGCTCTCTCATGGTGTATGCGTGCTTCGACAGGTGGCCGAGATTCGAGAGGCCCTCGCCCGTGCTGTTCGTGCCGAGCAGGAGCGCAATGCTCGGGTGGCGGAGCGTGACGCCCGGATTGTGGAGCTGGAGGAGGAGCGGCGATGGGAGGCTGAGGAGCTCCCTCGTGACGTGCTGGATTTACATATCGCCCTCGAACTGTCGAGGAGAGAGGCGATGAGAGAGAGAGAGAGGAGAGGGAGAGGGATAGGGAGATCCTAGAGAGAGAGAGAGGGAGAGGGATAGGGAGATCCTAGAGAGAGAGAGGGAGAGGGATAGGAAGATCATGGAGAAAGAGAGGGAGTACAGGAGGGCAGAGCGACATGGAGATTGGGACGAGAGGAGGGCCTTGGAGGCCCAGGTGAGGGAGCTCCGACTGAGTCTTGGCACGGCGGAGGGGAGACTTCGGGAGAGTGAGGAGCGGTATCAGAGGGTGAAGGAGCGCGGGGCGCGACTTCCTCAGTCTGGTTCCTTTTCCGTGGGCAGCTTTCTAGTTTCTTCGGCCGAGGAGCGTCGCCGCACCTTGGAGGCCGGCATGGTGCCACCTGGGGAGGCGAGAACGGCTTCTCAGGGTTCGCAGAGGCCCCCTAGGGATCCCCGTCAGAGGAGGGAGGAGAGAGATGACCAAGAGGGTGATGGCGAGAGTTAGAGAGTTGCTTGTACACTCCACCCTCCTTACTGCATGATGTACTTTCGACTATTATATGAAATGAAAATGGCTTTCTTGTGTTGTATGTATCTTTCCTCTCTCACTTTTCTTTCTTTGCACTTGTCCTTCGAGGCACGCTGCACGAGACCGTACCCTGAACATCGGGGAACTACGCTTTGCACGGGGGGATTCTGTTTCCTTTCTCCCTTTTTTGGGCGCGTCCAGGCGCGAGGATGCGTCTTAATCCTCGAATTCAAATTTAAAGCGTCGGGTGGCCTTTCTTCTCCCGTGCCTTACCTGCAAACGAGCCCGCCTTCCGCCGAAACTCGCTCGCCCATCTTTGTCTTCTTCCCCTCGATCGATGGAGTTCGGCGGTCTGGACCACGGCGAAGGTGGAGAGGGACGCGGGACCCCTCACTCAAGGAGGGACGCGCCAGAGCACGGAACGGCGTCCATGGAGGAGGAAGGGCCGCTTCAGGCCCCCGAGGGACTCGAGGGGCCCGATGTCGCGGAGGGAGGTGAACACGGTTTGGTAGGTCCTCTGATCTCTTCCTCTTTTGATCCATTTTAAGTTTTGAAGCGAGCCGCGCGAGGGGGGAAAGGGTTCAACGAGTGTTGCACTCAAATGATGGACGCGTCCTACACAGGGGACGCGTTCTTTGTTATGATGCGAGGCCCTTCTTTCTTGGTGCAGGACATGGCGAGGACCCTGGGCCTGGCCGATGAGTGGGCGAGTGCGGACGAGCCGAGCCGCGTCAGGAAGGAGAGTCGCGACAAGGCGAAGCTCGAGGATTGGCGCATACGTCTCCCTGGACAGCAAGGGAGCGTATTGGTGCAGGACAGTGCCGGCTTCCTGCGGCAGTAGAGAGAGAGTTATGCGGGGCTTCCCCAAGCCGGGGATACGCGCGACGTCAACGGCTCGCGTGCCCAATTAGCCGAGGTCAGGCGGCAGCTGGCCGCCACTCAACAGGAACTGTCGCTCCTGGTAAGCTAAGTGCTGCATTTTCTATTTTTAAATGTGGAGCTTAGCTGACGGCTGTTGTTTGTTCATTCCAGCGTGCCCAGCAGACAGCGATGGTGGGAGTGGCTGGCGGCGCATCTTCCAGTTCCTCGCCCCCTTTTCTTAAGATTGCCTCCCTCCGGGAGTAACTTACCGGTGCGGTGGCTCGGGCTGCCCGGGCGGAAGAGGAGCGTGATGCTAGGGTGGCGACTGTAGCAGAGCTGCGACATCACGGTGAGGAGAGACCTTCTCCAGATATCCTGGTGTTAAGGGTTCTTCTGCAGATGATGAGGAGAGAGGCAGAGAGAGAGAAAGCCGAGAGAAGGTCCGAGCGACAGCGGGATCAGGCCGAGAGGAGGGCCTTGGAGGCCCAAGTGAGGGAGCTCCAGCTGGGCCTTCAGGCCGTCGTGCAGAGGCTAGGAGGGATGGAGACGCGCTACGAGAGAGCGCGAGAGTTCGGGGAGCGACTGCGCCAGTCTGGTCGCTTTGCCGCTAGTGGCTTCTTCGCCACGCCAGGGGAGGAGCAGCGAGTCATTGCTGTGGAGCCGGCGCCACGAGGCGAGGCGGGTGCTACTGCACGGGGATCCAGGAGGCTTCTGAGGGACCCTCACCTCAGGGGAGAGGAGAGGGACGCCTAGAGGGACGAGCATGAAGATAATGGCAAGAGTTGGCGAGCTAGTGGACCCGCCTCCTCTCTATGATTGTAGTGTTTATGATAGCTTATGTAGAATTATGAATGGAGTGATTTGATTTTCTGCTGCTTGTTTGTTCTCTTGTGCGTTCCTCTTCCTACACTTCTTCTCCTTTGCACTGTTCCCATGTGATGGGCCTGCCGAGACTCCACCCCAAGCGGAGAATCGCGTCTTGTTGTGACCATTTTCCACGGGAATCTGCTGTCGAAGTCAATAATGACGGCCCTAGTCCCTTCTCCCGGATGTTGTGGACGTCCTCCAAAACATGATAGGGTATCCCTAGACAACATAGGGGGCTAGTCATCATATTCTTCATCCAATCAATCACCCTGTGCGAGCGGTGAAGTGACACACGGGACCGCATGGTAGGTGCCTCATTGCGAGGGCTATCATTAAAGGTGATGGAGGCAATCTTGGCCTGCACTCCTTCTATTTCTATAAATTATTGTCCCTTTTATCCTCCCAGGTATATCGAGAGCTAACTCGAGGAGCCCAAGTTCTCACGGGAGAGGAGGAGTTCAAAATTCCGAGAGTTGGATGGAGGGCGAATCTTCCCACTCCTCGAAGAGAAGCAGGTCCAGTGGTAGTAGTTCCAGGAGGCTTTCAGACCTCGAAGGGCACTTCAGCGAAAGGGCCAAATCACAACTCGTAAGCTGAGCTTTCCTGCCCTTTTCTCATTCTTTCTTCCTTCCTCTTGACAACACCCTTCTCCATTTCTTATGCACGCACAGAGTGTGATGAAATCACACATTTCATGGGAGTTAGCAGTGGCCGCATACAGGGGTCTCCCAGATTTTCAGAAGGCCAGGCTAGACGTGATGGGATTTGGCACCTTTCTTCGGATCGAGCCGCTCGAGCTCGACCTGGTCTGATCCAAGCCTTGTGTGAGAGATGGGACCCAGTGAGTCGGGCATTCCTGATGCCCTGGGGGCACATGGTGCCCAGCTTGGAGGATGTGGTCCGGATCACAAGCCTGAAGGTGGAGGGCGAGGCAGTGACCGGGGTCACTTATGCGGATTACCGAGAAGGTGCTCGGAAGCTACTGGGTTTGGACCTAGATGGTCGGAAAAACAGGTCGGTAGCTAGGGCGTCCCTCATGGATGCATTAGGGCTCATCGACACTCGTCGGCGGGACGACGAATCCTCAGAAGAGTTCATGGAAAGGATGGAAATAGGATGCCGTGCCGTGTACTGCACAGATTTCGGCAACTGGGAAAGATGCAACATAGATTTGAGGAGATTTCTCCTCTTCCTTTTGGGGAGATTGGTACTGAGCTCGAAAGGGGACGGTATCCAATGTCGCTTCCTGGAGCTGCTATCAGACCTTGAAAGAGTAGGGTACTATGCCTGGGGAGCTGCCATGCTGGCACACTTGTTTGCAGGCCTGTTCCAAGAAGCGGATCGTGAGATGGCTGTGAGTGGTTTCACACCATTCATCCAGGTATTTTTGGTTTTGCTTGTTTTGTATTTTTTTTGTTTTTGCAAGGTACTGATGACCTGCGCCGAGCAGCTGTGGAGCTATTATTACCTCCCCATGGGGAGAGCTCGGCACTGCCGACCCGCGATGGTGCCGCTAGCCAGGCGGTGGGAACCCATCATGAGTGCGGCACCCCTAACCTACCAACTGATGGTGCTAAGGCGGGAGCTACAGGAGTTCCCTGCAGCGATGGTAAACTGGAGACCCTACTCAGACATGGTCGATGCCGACCAGCCGTGGGTTCTAGCAAGTCGTGCCCGGTTCGGACGGGAATTGTGGATGCACTGCCTGAATGAAATCGAGCCGCTTCGGCTACGATTGGTTATGAGGACTTTAGGACTGGCTCAGGAATGGGTGGATACGGCTGCGCCACCTCGTGTCGGGAGAAAGACGCGGGGACCGGCGACCTGCATTGACTGGCGTGTGCGATTCCCCGAACAGTACGAAGACTGGCAACGGGGTGGCATAATCGTGGAATCGCAGGCACGGGATAGCGAGGACTACCTGCGTCTATACAAGACAAGGTACGCAGAGCGGCTCCAACCCCGGGGACTTGTGGAGGTAGGTTTCCCCTTTTTCTCTTTTCTTCTTTCTCCCTTTTTGGTTTTCTGGTGGAAATGCTGACTCGTATGGCTGCAGGATATCCGTGATACGATGATAGCGACTTTACGAACTCGCTTGGCAGAGATGGAGCAACGGTTGGGCGATGCCCGCGGAGCTACGAGCGCCATGGTAGGTGTACATTGCGTTCCTAATTAAAACCCAGATTCCAGATGTTGGCTGCTAATTCACGCGGTCGTAGCATGCCCAGATTGGCGCGGCTTCCCCAGCGATGGGAGTAGGTGGTGCCTCTTCCAGCTTGTGGATTCCCACCTCAGAACTTGACTTGCTTCATGAGCAACTTGCTCACGCCACGCAGCGTGCTGCGGAGGCAGAAGGGATGCTCTGTATACAGGTAAAAGTTTCAGTGTCGAGTTCTCCTTATTTACACCTTATCGCGTATCTGAGATGGTACACTCGGCAGGAAAAGAGACGGAAGAAGCGCTTGCCCAAGCTGCGCAGAGGGCGGCTAGGATAGCAGAGCTGGAGGGGGAATTGCAGCGTCGTCCAGATGACGACTCTTCCAGGGATGCTATGGAACTGAGGATCACTCTCCAGTTGGAGAGGGAAGACCGTGAAAGAGAACGGGCAGAGAGAGAAAGAGACGCAGGGAGAGAAAGAGCCAACAGATTGACTGAAAGGGAGGAACGAAGGGCCATGGAGGCCCAACTATTCGAACTCCGAACCAGCCTTGGTCTTGCTAAGCAGTGGCTGAGAGATGGTGAGGAGCGCTACCGAAGAGCACGAGAACGTGGCTTTCGTGTTGGTAGCTTCTCTGTTGTTTCCGTGGATCAATGCCGGGGTGTGGGAATAGGAAGGGGAGTACAGAGCAATAGGAGTACCGCTTTTTGTAGTTGGGTAGCACCTTTGAGAGCGTTTTGCCCGGAGAGTAGTGGGACGAGTAATGCAGAGAGAGAGGGCGGAACTTGATGTAATTTTTTTGGTTTTTTGGAATAAAAAAAAAGGTTCGGTTTGTTTGGTTTTCACCTTTGCTTCTGTTGCCGAATCCCTGCACACATCACTGAAACAAACAAATCAGAACTTCTGTTCTGACTTGGCCCCTTGCTCAATAAGCAAATGGTCACTGTGACTGTCCTTGATAACTGGTCAAGGGGCCAAGCCTTTATTTAGCGAAGGCAAGGGAAAGATGCGGTGATGATAAATGCGACAGGCAAGCATACGAATGCAAGCGGTATTAAAAGTGAGATGCTGCACGCAAATGCAATCATGCAAAATTGATTTGTTTTTTTTTATATTTGGCATTTTTTTTGTTTAATTTTATCATAAAAAAGATTTTTTTGTTTGCAAATATGTACATTTTCTCTTTTTCCCTTTTTTGTTGTTTTTATCATTTCGATTTTTTTGTTGCTAACGCCCGGCAAGCACCCAAATGGCACCTAACCTACGTGAGAACAGGGGTTTCTTACTAACCTCCCAGGTATCCTAAGTGCACATCTAGGTTGATTTGGGCCTCTAGACCCCTCGAATGATGATCCCGCCGGCTAAGACTTACCCTGATGACAATACCGTCATGCCATGCTTAGGCTCCCAGTCGCTTCCGACCACAGGGATTCACCCAAAAGATGTTTGAGGTAAATGATTTGCCCGACCCGGGTCTGTTTCCTCACAACTCTAGATGGTATATGATGGAACACCCTGGAACCCTAACGACCAACCGCGCGACGCTGACCCGGAATCAGACGCCGTCGCACCCATAGGTGACGCGCTTGCATTGGCCTAAGCCCGAGGTTAAACAAGAAGACATCAAGGTGGTAAACAGGGGTCTTGACCAGCCAGAAACACGGAGACTCCTTCGCAGCGATAGCTTTTGCTTTTCAAAGTAGGCAACCAAATGTGTATATTAAAATAAGGTCGCAGACCCTGGGCAGTTTTCACCCTTCAGAAACTCCATCGAACCTTCATCTTTAGAGGGAGAAGGAAGAGTGTAGGGGATAAACCTCCTGAGAGGACCGGCAAAGCCGTTAACCCGGCGAGCGAATAAGGGCCCATTAACTCTTTCCTTTCGGACAACTTCGGACCAAATCTCGAGCATTTACATTCCATAGCCCCCCCTTTTGTGGATTCGAACTTTTGCTTTGAGGGGTTCCATTTATCGCATCAGGCACGGTCACGACCAGGCTCTTGATTTTGATTTTGTATTTCTTTTGTGAGGGAGATATAGTCGTTTGACGTTTGTGGGCTCCCTTTCGTATGCCTGCGGGGACACTGCCCTCTTCTCGTGCTCTGATCGATGCTCGAGGAAATGGATCCTACTCTTGCCCTTGGGGTTTGAGTTTCGGTTTCTCATGCTCAGCGTTTTAAGGGCGCCGACTGTCTCATTTGGTCGAAGAGAAAAGAATAAAGATTACAGCTTCCGGAGATCTTCTGGGTGGGGCCCCACCGTAGGTGATGCTACCGACTTTTTTGAATAAAATACATAAGTGAGCACATGTTAGCTTCCTTCGAGCGAGCATAGGCCGACGTGGCCGGACAGGGATCTCCACGGTTCTGGCAAACCAAGACCCGGTGCCTACCAAGCCTTAATGGGCCCTATCCTAACATGAAGGTTAGATGCAGTGACTTGACTACATGGTGACCACCAGGCATTGGCATTTTGAATTTTCCATATTTTTAGTGGTTTTCAATATTTCTTATTTTTGATGTTTTCTATCTTTTCATCTTTTTTTGTGTTTTGACATTAAGCTAAGGGTAGTATTTCTTAAGATAAAGCCCATTCCAAGGGTGGGATAACTCGGTCCCTTCGGCGTTGATTAGCTTGTAGGCGTTGCCAGGGTACACGGCTTGAATTACAAATGGTCCTTCCCAATTGGGTTGGAGCTTAGAACGCGGCCCTCCAGGTTTGACAAAAATTCTTTTTACGACCATCTCACCGACTTTGAATTTTCTCTCAACGACTTTCTTTTGGTAAAAGCGAGCGAGTCTATTTTGATACACACGCGCGTGTTCGGCAGCGGCCAGCCGCTTCTCATCCAAGAGTTCCAACTGGGCGAGGAGTGAATTACGACGATCGTCGAGGGGAAATTCCTCGTCCAATTGTACCCTGAGAGAAGGGATCAGAGTCTCGTACGGGACTACCGCTTCCATACCATAAGTAAGGGCAAACGGAGTCTGCCCGGTGGGGGTACGGATTGAAGTGCGATAGGCCCATAGGGCTTCGATAAGTTTTTCTGGCCAGTCTGAAAACTTACTAGACTCGCAGGTTTTTTTGATGATTTTGAGCAATGTTTTATTGGTGGCCTCCGCTTGGCCGTTACCTTGTGGGTAATAAGGCGATGAATGATGCAATGCAATTGCGTACCTTTTGCAGAGGTCGTATAGGTCCTGAGAAATGAACTGTGGCCCATTGTCGGTGACGATTGTGCTTGGGACGCCGAATCTGGCGAGGATGTTCTTCATGATGAACTTGCAGACTGTTGACGCCTTGATTTCCGCGTAAGCTTCGGCTTCGGCCCATTTGGTGAAGTATTCCGTCGCAGTAAGGATGAAAGATTTTTGCTTGGTGAGGGAATTGGGATCACCTAGGGGACCAATGATGTCGAATGCCCACATGGAGAAAGGCCACGGGGAGGATATTGGATGAAGTGAGGAAGATGGTGAATGGATTTTATCGGCGTGAAGTTGACACTTGACACACCTACGGACATAGACAGCACAATCCTCTTCCATAGTGGGCCAGTAAAAGCCTTGCGAATGATCTTCTTGGCGAGCATCTGACTATTCACGTGGCCACCGCACACACCCGAGTGCGTCTCCTCTACACATTTCCAAACCTCATCGTCACCAAGACATCTTAACAGAATACCAGTAAGGCTCCTCCTATAGAGTAGACCTCCAACCAATGTATATTTCTGAGCCACCCTTCTTATGGCTTTCTTGTCCTCTGTGGTGGCCCCTTCAGGATAAGACTGATCTTGGCAGTATTTGACGATTTCATAGAACCATGGTTTCTCTTCATCAGCCAGTTCTTCTTCAGCCTCTGCCAACATGATTTCCCTCTTCTCAAGGATATCTTCCTGCAGGATCTTCCTTGCTATCCTGTCTTTGATATTTACGTAGGAAGCATCATCGATTGCAGGGGCGTGAAGTTTGTAGATGGAAATGGACTCAAACCATCTTCCTAGAGGGAACCTTATGGATGATGCCAACGAGGCGAGGGCATCGGCGAGAATATTCTGATGACGAGGGACATGAACAAAGATCAGTTTTGTGAACAGTTTGGCAAAGGCAGCAGTGAGTTCTTGGTATGGCTTGAGTTTGGGATCGCGAGTGCGATATTTAGTGAGCACCTGGCGAAGGATGAGTTGACTATCACCTACGACTCGCAACTCAGTGATACGAAAAGAATGAGCGAGTTCTAGGCCAGCTAGAAGAGCTTCATATTCGGCTATATTGTTGGTAACTGGAAATTTGAGCTGGTATGCCAATGGGAATGTGAGGCCTTCAGGCGACAGGAGGGCGACGCCGATTCCTCTCCCTTGAGAATTCAGAGCTCCATCAAAATATAGCGTCCACATTGGCTCATCTGATTGGTTGACGGACATTAGTTCCTCATCTGGAAACTCTGATTGGACGGGATCGAACTTGGGAAGAGGATGGTGAGCGAGATGCTCGGCTATGGCATAGCCTTTAATCGCCTTTTGCTGGATGTAGGTGATGTCGAACTGAGAGAGAAAACTTTGCCAGCGTGCTAGCCTATCCGTAAGGACGGATTTCTCCAGAAGGAATTTGATAGGATTCATTCGAGCAATCAAGTGGACCTCATGAGCCAAGAAGTAGTGCTTCAATTTCTGCACTACCCAAACGAGGGCAGCACAGGTTTTCTCCATGACGGTGTACTTCTGCTCACAGGGATTGAGAAGTTTGGACAAGTAATAGGTTGCCCGTTCCTTGCCTTCTTCATCAGCTTGTGCGAGGACGGCTCCCACGGAGTCATCCAAGACTGAGACGTAAAGGATCAGAGGTTTTTCTGGTTTGGGTGGAATGAGAACGGGTGGACTAGCCAGATATTCCTTCAACCCTTCAAAAGCTTTCTGACATTTAGAATTCCAGTGGAATTCTACTCCTGGCTTGGTCAACTCGTAGAGAGGTCTACACCTTTGTGAATGTTGGGACACAAACCGACGAATAAACTGCAACCTCCCGATTAAACCTCGGACTTCCCTCAAATTCTTGGGAGGCGGCATATCCCTGATAGCCTTGGCTTTGTCGGGATCTATCTCGATCCCTCTTTTACTCACAATGAAACCCAGCAATTTACCCGACGACACACCAAACACACACTTCTTCGGGTTCATTTTCAATTGGAACTCCCTTGACCTCTGCAAGACCTTAGCCAAAACTTCTGGATGTTCCATCCTGGTCCTTGATTTCACCAACAAGTCATCCACATACACTTCCAGATATATGTGCATCATGTCATGAAATATGGCCATCATCGCTCTTTGGTAAGTAGCTCCAGCATTCTTTAATCCGAACGGCATGACCACGTAACAATATGTTCCCCAAGGGGTAGTGAATGACGTCTTTTCCTGATCCTCTTCTGCCAAACGAATTTGATTGTATCCTGAAAATCCATCCATGAATGAGAGGGTTCGTAGCCTGCCGTGTTATCGATCAACACATCAATGTGAGGCAAGGGAAAATCATCCTTTGGACACGCGCGGTTAAGGTCCCGGAAGTCGATGCAAATCCTGACTTTCCCATCTTTCTTCATGACCGGGACAATGTTCGCCACCCATTGAGGATAAAGACGACTCTAATGAACCTGACTTTGTGGAGCTTATCGACCTCTTCTTTCATTTTCAAAGCCATCTGAGGGTGGAAACGCCTTAACCTTTGTTTTACCGAGACGGACCCTGGTTTTAGGGTTAAACGGTGTTCGACCAAGATTGAATCTAGACCCGGCATATCCTCGTAGCTCCATGCAAACATGTCCTTATATTCCTTGAGAACTTCAATTAATGCCTTTTCTTCAGAGGGTGGTAGATTGTCGCTTATGAGGATGATCCTAGGGTCTTCCTCAGTTCCCAAGTTGACTTCTTTGGTGGATTCTTCTACGGCGGTTGACGGCTCGTCGAATCTCCTCATTCCACTAGCATATGCGCCAGCCGCATCCTCATATTCCTCACCCTCATCTTCGGTAGGGTATTCTTCATCCGTGATCTCGTAGACTCCATACCCTTCATCAAATGCACAGTCGCCCTCACATTCTATTTCCGATAGCCGGATGAGATTTTCTAACAACTGGGGGATGGCAAGGAGGGCTTGACACCTGGCGGCTAAATCTAGAAGGAATCGACGAGGGATCTGCCTACCCTTAGATTTCTTCCTAGGTACCACCCTTGACCTATCATTCCTAGATTGACTGACAATATTTACAGAAGAAGAGGAAGACGAAGAGGATGGTGTAGAATGTACAGGAGAAGACCCCTCAGAGGAGGGGTAGAAAAGGTCGCTCATCGGACCTTGGACGGGTGGTCCGCAGGGCGGGACGCACCCGTGGGAGATGTAGGAGGTTTCCTCAACGAAGATGTGTTGTTGGGGAGTTTGAAAATTGACGTTTTTTTTTCGTTTTCATTTTTAATGACAAAGCAGTGAAAAGAGATTGGAGGAGAGAGAAAAGTGGTTATGGCTAGAGGATTGTGAGGCTCATAGAGCAGATCATGGTTGAAGACCTGGCGCGGGTTGAAAAGCCCGCGTAGGTATGTAAGCAAAGAAGGGGACCTGGGAAGATCATCAGACAACTGTCTGGCCCAGGAAGAAAATATCAGCAAAGGCTGAGACGAGTGGATGGAGAAGATGGCGGCTAATGAGCCGTCGACGGCAATGTTGAGGACGGATGAAGATCCGTTGATGACAGGGTCCTTCTGGCGAGGACGAGGATAGTTTGGAACCTTGGCAAGAGTGGTAATATTCTCTGGTATTCGGAGATCAATGGTGGTCCTTCAAGCTGCGGAGACGAGAACATCCTTTCCAGTGCAACGGAAATGTCCCGTATGTCGAACCATTTGTTCCACTCGCATTCCGGATCTTTGATCTTGCCTCTTTTGGTGATCCTCGGACATTTTTCAGCCAAATAGACAGCATGTGATCCCCATATGCTTCTCGTGGGTAATCTCCCATCTGAACAACGGGCCCTCTGTTGAAGTGGTTCGATAGAGTCCATGTGAGGGGCTTCCAATCCGCCTTGAACGGTCCTTTGAAGCCTAGGCCAAACCTGCGGTTCGGCCTAATTTCCTTTGGCGGTTTGAGTCTACCCTGTAACTGTGCGCCCAGACCTTTACCCTGTTGATAGCCGATGTTCCTCATAATCTCCCAACCTTTGGAGTGAAAAGGGAGATGTGATGTTGCGGTTGCCCTGACCGGCTCCTTTGGTGCTAGTGGAACGTGAGATAGATCACGCACGTCCAGTAGTGACAATATGGGCCGATGAGACGGCCAAACAGAGGGCAGAGAGGTGTTGATAGCATCCACTGTGTGAAGGACAGGTGTACTGACCACTTTAATAATCCTCCCATTGTAAGGAAACTTCAGGCACTGATGGTTGGTGGAAGGCACAGCGTCCATGGCTTCGATGTAAGGGCGACCCAGTATAGCCTTGAATGTGGGGTCCATGTCGAGGACATGGAATTCCGTGGGAATTGACATGGGGCCTAGTTCTGCCTTCAGAATAATCATCCCCTGCGGCGGCCTTTTGCTATTGTCATAAGCCGTGACCGTGATCGAGGAAGGTCTTATTTGTTCCTCGTTGACCCCACACAACTGAAGGGTGTCCATGGAGATCACATTTATGGACGCACCCGTGTCCACAAGACACGGGTTTATGGATACCCCATTAATTTTTATTGAAATGCACAATGCATATTTCCGAGCTTCCTTGGGAGCGAGCTCGTAGTTGTGGAACATGATGGCCGGTTGTGTGTCTGTTGGGGTCAGGACGGTCGAAATCTTCTCCACGGGGAGGTCCTCATTAACCATGACTTTTTGAAGATATTCCATCAAGGCCGCCTGGTGGGATGTGGATCTTTGAAGTAGCTCCAGGATGGAGATCCGAGCAGGCGTCTTGTCCAAGTGTTTCAATAGATCATACTGTGTTCCAGGGATAGCCCTTTCTGGTTGTTCTCCATCATCCTTCTCTGGCTGAGATTGCTCAGGATTCTGACTGTTGTGGGGGAAAACCCTGTGGAAAATCCTTCCACTCCGGAGCACCATCGCCTGCGGCTTTTGTACCTCTGTAGGGGTAGCAGTGGGTTTTAACAAGGATTTGAGGGGGAGTGGTGGAGGAATGGTTGATGAAGCAGGGGTGATGACGGGAGCAGGGATTCTGATGAGGGGTTTGTTAGGTGGAGGCATGGTGGAGGTAGAGGGGATATCACACGGATTATGGAGGATAAGGGGTCTGGAAGGTGGAGGTGGAGACGAAATAGAAGTGGGTAGGGCTTGAAGCGGGCAATGATTTTGAGGTGGGTGATGGGTAATGAGTGGTTTTGAAGGCATTAGTGGTGATATGGTGGAGAAAGACGGGGTTATGTATGGTTGACGGATGATAAGGGGTTTAGAAGGCGTAGGGGTAAATGTGGTAGAGGTGGATGGTAAAGTGGGGGAGTGAGAGAAGATGAGAGGGTGTGAAGGCGTAGTGGAGAGTGTCGGTTGATAGGAGATCGGGGTGCGGATGAGAGGGCGTAATGGTAGTGGAAATGGTGAAGGCGATACTGACGCGGGTTGATGAGAGAGAGGTGCTACCCGAGCAAGGCAAGGGTGTTGCGTGATGATAGGATTGGCGGTAGAAAGAATGGAGGTACTTTCCGGGTGCCACACCTGCTCTCTCCCGACTTCGGGAAGGAGGAGATGGGGTTAACCTGATGATTGGGCTGTTGGTGCTCCGGTAATGGATTCTGGATTATGCCCATGTTGGGCTGTTGTTGTGGGGCCTGCTGAGGCTGTTGTTGTTGTTGTGGTTGCTGCTGCTGCTGCTGTTGTAACTGCTGCTGTGGCCTATGAGGAGGTCTCCTAGCCTTGAGAGCGGCGACGTATCGTCTCATTTCATCCCAATCTATTTGATGTTCATCATTCATATCGTGGATGTAATCTTTGAAATGGAAGCAGTAATCTACTGTGTGTCCTGGCTGCCTGTGGTAGACGCAGTATTTGGAGGTATCAACATTCGGGGGCCACACGGGCCTTTCTCTGGGTAGGGCGAGTTGGTTTGATGCCATGAGGGCATTAAAAATGTCTGCTAAGGTTTCTGGCAATGGTGGATAGTAGGCTCTCTTGGGACCGACCGGCCTCCTTTGTTGCTGTTGGGGACCATAGTTCCCCGGGGGTGGAACTTGGTTGTACTGAAGCGGTGGTTGTTGTTGCTGAGGTTGTGGTTGTTGTTGCTGGGGTTGACGTAATGGAGGCATATTATCCTGGGGTGGATTATTTTGGGGTGGAGGACGAAGAGGGAAAGGACCTGGTTGGAGGGGAAGTCGGGGCATTTGTGGAGGCCTTGGGTTGACTGCATAATTGGCATTGTTGACCGCACCCACTTGCTCATTTGTCACGACCCCTTCTGTGGCTCCGCCCGGGACACCAGCGCCTGTCTTTCTGACCACTTTGGGCTTCGGCGACTCAAACATGTTCATAATGGGGGAGTCTTTTAACTGGGTTTGGATGTACCGGGCCCTTTCATAGAGTTCCTCCATTGTAGTAAGTTTATTCATGGCCAGGACGTGTCTGAACTGTGGGGTTGCATTAGACACAATCATCTTCACTTGTTCGGGCTCGGAGAGGGTATCCCTTATTCTTTCCGCCAGAGACCTCCATCTATCAGCATAGCGGACAAAATCTTCGTCGGGCTTCATCTTTTCGGCCACTAGGTCGGTAATGGAGAGTGAGGGACCGACCCTATCCCTATATTTCTGCAAGAACCTTCTCTGGACTATTTCAAAATTCTCGGCCTCGCGGGGCTCCAAGGAATAGAACCACTCAAGCGCGGGACCATCCAATGATCTCCGAAAGAGGTATGCCAGGGACCTCTGATCGTTTTGCCAATAGGAGGACTCATACATGAAATCCTTGAGGTGAATGAAGGGGTTGCCGGTACCATTGTATCTGCGGTACGTGGGCATTTCGGAGGGAGGAAGATGAATGACGGGAAGGATTGGCAAAGCAACCTCCGGGGTGGCTTTCACGTCCACCATTCTTCTCAGATTTTGAAACTGCTCGTCCATGCGATTGAACCTATTGAGGAGCGATTGGGCGAGCTCCTCTGGAGGTGAAGGTGGTACTTGCCACTGGGGGAGAAACTGTCTCCCGGAGACTTGAGGGGGGAACCCCGAATGAGAGGGAGCTGCCGGACCGCCGACAGTCGGCCCCGGCTGAAGCGGTATGTGGGGAACAACGGGAGTTTGAGATTGTGACGGGAACTGGAATGAGGGTGGTTGTTGGCTCGCTTGTCCTTGAAGCGAGGGAGACTGGATGGCTTGCGCCAATGAAGGAGATGGAATGGCCTGCACGGACTCTTGGAGAGGTGCGATGGCCGGAGTTGATTCCTGGGGCGTGGGGGAAACAGATTTCCCCTTCAGAATGGCCTGGAAGGCCCGGAGCTGTTCAGAGGTAAGCTCCATGTTGGCGAGGACGCCCAGTAAGGAAGAGATATCCTGTGGTGGGGACGTGTCCCCGGCAATAACCTGCACCTCATGCGAGGGCTCATGAGAAGGACCCGAGTCCATAGCATAGACTCGCGGGTCGGCTGACAAACCACGACTAGGGTGGTTCTCCTCAAAAGACTCGTGAGCCATGCTCACAGTTTTCCCAGAACGCAAAAACATACACTAGCAAGCAGGTAGCAGAGATTATCAAACAAGTGGATGCCTTTACGCCTTTTTTGTGTTTTGATTTTGATGATTTTTTTATGTTTTTAGCGAGATCCGAAGTTCACACAAAATAGGGACCCTAGTTTATTTTTGTTTCACCGCCGTGTCAGCTAGGGTCTCTCGTCTCACCACGAATGGGATGACTAACTCCGGGGAACTTCAATGGTACAACCAGCCCAGTGAACGAAGAGGAGAT